>JAVRKA010000010.1:11200000-11921931 GCA_034508555.1 Venustoraphidia nigricollis | reverse complement strand
ACGGCTGGCATAAGCGATGGGTACATCGATACCGTCGTTATTCTGTTGGGTTAAAACACACCCCAAACCGAAATTCGAGGCGTCGCATTGAACAGTGAAGGTCTTATTAAAATCAGGACTAGTAAGGACAGGGGAGGAAATAAGCGCTTGCTTAATGTCATTAAATGCCCTTTCAGCATCCTCACTCCACACAATATGATGTCCTTTCTTGCGACCTTTTATCAATGCAGTTATAGGGGCAGTGAGCGTAGAAAAATTGGCAATAAAACGACGATACCAAGAACACATCCCAATAAATCGTTTAACCTGCGTCGTATTCTCCGGTCGAGGATAGTTTATCATCGCGGAAACCTTGTCCGGACTAGTTCTCAAACCATGGCGATCCACCACAAAACCCAAATAATCTAACGACGGGAAACAGAATCTGCATTTCTCAGCATTAATAGTCAACCGAGCTTCAATCAACCTTCTGTGCACTTCCATCAAGACTTCCACGTGTTTGTCAAAAGTAGGAGTTGCAATTATTATATCGTCCAGGTATACGAATACAAACGGATCTAACTCAGGGCCTAACACCATGTCCATTAACCTTTGTTGTGTTTGAGGGGCATTATTCAGGCCAAAAGGCATGACGACAAATTCAAATAATCCCCGGCCAGGCACACTAAATGCGGTTTTCTCACGGGAAGATGAATCGAGCGGAATTTGCCAAAACGCACTCTTTAAATCAACACTTGACAAGTAATGGGCCCCAGCTAATTTACTTAAAATGTGATCGACGCGAGGAAGCGGATATGCGTCCTTCTTCGTTACCTCGTTCAGCTTCCGACCATCGAAACACAACCGAAAATTTCCTTGAGACTTTTTGACTAACAAAACCGGCGACGACCAAGGACTAGAAGACGGTTGCACAACTCCTAACTTCAACATTTCGTCTAACTCGCTGTAAAGGTGTTTCATCATATACGGCGACAGCTGATATTGTCGTTGTTTAATCGGCCTAGCATCACCAGTATCAATGCTATGTGTTATTTTGTCCGTTCGTCCCAGCTTGGTACCATTTTTCCATGACAACTGCTTGAAACGCGTTATAACCTGATTCAGTTGACTACACTGAAATCTGTTTAATTCCACTCGACTTTGAATACTTACTGAGTCATCTGACTCTTCCCCCGGCGTAATAGACTCTCCATTCAAGACACAAATTTTTTCATCACCAACAAAGTACGAATTTGCGCGAAAATCTAGCTTCAGCTGAAAATAACGACAAAAGTCACTACCCAATATTAATTGATGACACAAGGACGGCACAACCAACACTTTCATTAACCGGACACAATGTCCCACAGACACAGGCAACATCACATAACCCGAAATAAGCTGGCTCACACCATCCGCAGTTGTAATGAACTTGTCCGAGCAATTGTGAATTGACAACGAATATTTCTTTACAATACTCAAACCCTTTTTACCAAGCACAGAGTCACTAGCACCTGAGTCCAGTAAAGCGGTGTAATCATTCCCATACACTTTAATAGCGATATATGGTCTATTGTCAAAAGGTTTCGTCACTAATAAGGGATTCAACGACACTTCCGTCCTAGATGGTTGACAGAAATCAGCTACAATCCGAAGCCATTTTTTCCAAGACTCACTATCTCGAAATGAACTACAGGCCGTTTTACGATTAAAGGAAAGGAGCCGACCTAACTGCTTCCCCGTGGAGCGTTTCCCTGACACTGTGAACACGCGAGTCGTGTAACTCCTGGCTTGCCACAACCAAAACAGAACTTAGTCCTAGGCTTGTCGCACTTAAAACTAAGATGACCAACTTCTCGACAATTCCAACACGTTAAGTTTGACACGTTTCTATGGGATTCAGGCACTTCTAACGATCCCAGGTCTCTTTTGGTTTCAGCAGGTTCATGGTAGGACACAATTGTAGGCTCAAATTCAGTTAAAACACTAGTTAGGTGTTCCACAGTTTTCGGCTTGATCAATACCAGTGACTGACGATAACCTGGCAAAACATTTCTAATGATGTTCTTCACTTGTTCCTCTTCAATAAGGGGAACACATAACCGACCCATTAAAGTCAACATACTTGTGATAAAATTAATCACTTTCTCCTGAGGCCTTTGTTTCCTACCATAGATCTCCAACAAAATGTAGTGGTCATTATCAGGAGGCAAAAAGTGTGACTTCATCGCCTGCACCAGTGAATCCCAATTATGGAAATAAAATTTCATGGTTCTAAACCAACGAAGCGCATCCTCACAGAACAACTCAACCGCCGATTGGTAAAGATCTTCCTTAGAGACACGATGTGCTAATCTCATTTCCTCGATACGTTCTAAAAAATCTAGCACAGGCTGTTTACCATCGAATGAGATTCCCCATTTGTAAAGCTTAATATTGTTATGTTGACACGGCAGATTATTCGTAGATGCACGAGTGGTGTTCGCCAAAACCTCGGTCATATTCGACGCAGGAGCCACCGCAGTACCAGTATCTCTCCGAAGAGCGACGCCAGAACTAGGGCGCTCAACCATCGCCGAACCACCTTCGGCCGGGGACACATCGGCAACTTTCATTAGAAGGTCATCTTCTAATGCCATGGTGCAAATTAGCCTTTCATCTTTAAAAGCTCCCACAATAGCATCTGTGCTTCTAATTCTGACCAATCGACCTTTAAGGTGGTTCAATCGGCTACGAATCTCATCATAGGAAGCATCAAGCTGGCCGCCAAACGCTTCAACCAGTGATCGGACAGACGTAATGCTAGCATCTATCTCAGCTCCATCCCGCTCAGAGTCAAATCGGTCGCAAACATATTCAACTCCGGGTCGCTTTAAATCGGAGACTAGCAACCTACGCAAGCACTTACGCCTATTAGCATCATCGCCACCACCTCCAAAACCTCGAATAGTCATTTCATAGTTGACTTCATAACTGGGTAAATAGTCCACATCAATTTCATAGGAAATGTCCATTTCGAAATAAATTTTAGACCACTACAATTAATAACACAAGCTTCAACAAGTACAGAATAAATAAATAGTAACAAAACAACCAATAATATTGCCAATACACGCAATAGCGCAAGCCAGCCACTATTCAACTAAAAAAATCAAATAAAAATTCAACCCCTCAGCCACAATACTGCCATAATCAGAATAAGGAATTTAATTTGGAGGAAGGCCAAAAAGGAGGGCCCCACGTTCTGGGCGCCAATTGTGTGACGTACACTTCAGGGTGTCTATTAAATTATTAGGGAGAATCTTAAAATTCAATCACACAAGGTCTCCGGCTAGCTTACTCAGCGGCGCTAGATCGTGGTTCGAAATATTGTGCTCTAAAATTCGATCTTTTCAAAAAATATATTAAATAACCTGACCTAAATTCGGGGGGAGTAAGCTACGCTCAACAGGAGTTCGACGCTTACTCCTTTCCCTCAGGAATAAAATAACAATACTGTCAATTAACAGTTTGTTTTTAAAGAAAGAAAAAAACCCTACCACCTACCACATGACAATTAACAAACACTATTTAAGTAGACGAACACAATTACACTTATTACCCCAAAACGATAAGGGGACTACGGCAACCGTTGAAAGAAAAAAAAAAAATCAGAAACGTAATCACCGACTAGATGAAAAAATAAAGGACGCCAGGACCACTTAACGCTCTGATTCACGCTCCGCCTCTAGGTCCAACGAGGTGCACTAAAATTGCAGCAGCCCCTAAATCCCCGAATGTAAGAAATTATAAATAAAATACGGGCATAAATGACAAAACACAACTGCACAAGGCTTTTGTGAAATAATAACACAAAACTCGCCAGGTAAGAAATCAATAACAACAATAAAACAACAATAAATAACGATGATAAATAATAACGGATAAAAAATAATCAACGAAAATAATAACAACGGTACTAACACTGGCGAAATATTTAAAATGGCACGCCACTGAACACAAAAGCTATAATGAATTTTGTTCTAGGATTTTTAGATCGCAGAAGATCAAATAGGTGACGATCAGAACGCCCTCCTATTTACAACAACTAACGCCGGCAACAATAGCAGCGTACCAAAACCAACCCCCAAAACAACAACCAGTCAAAATCAAATTTCCAAAAATTATCCCAATCAAACGACAACAATCACCTATGCTAACTAAACAACTCGAATAATAATAATCCTAGCAACAATAGATGTCTAAAAACTGTCTACAACAATCCATCTTATCATAACATCAAGATAATGGTAACACCTCTATCTCGTGTGTGTACCGTTCTCGGTCCCTGTGCAGTCTGCCGTTATCAGTCGACTTTCAAAATAGACAGCCTACTAAAACACGTCGCGAAACGCCCACCCTCTCGCACACGCGATAGGTACTATAGGTGCCTCTTTGTCGGCCAAATGATACACTCCATCATGCCAAGCCATTCGTGTCTATTACCTGTTCGTCAAATAGACACTAGTAAAACACATTTATTTAAAAAAATGCACATAGGCTCGAACTATTTATTATTTTAGGGGGGTCCTAAAACTCTAAAACGCTACAGTATATATATATATATATTTATATATATATATATATATATATATATATATATATATATATATATATATATATATATATATATATATATATATATATATGTGTGTACGCGCGATAACTTTCGAAAGAGTTAATTGATTTCAACGAAATTTGGGCCACGTGTTGAAATCCATCACCGCAAGAAGCCTATTTAAAATGGGCCTAATCGGGCCATTTTAAGGGTAGTTTTTAGGGGTTGAAAACTGTTTTTGGGCTCCAAAATACCGAAAAAATTCTCCGAATCGTTTCAAAATTGAAATTTAACCCTTTGGTAGTGATTAAAAAGTTTCTCCATAATTTTAATAAAATCGGCCCGACAGGACCGGATTTACAAATTTTATGAAAACACTAGTTTGCAGATAGTGACTTATTTATTGAAGGGTGTATTTAATTTGGTGTAGACGTTAGATTGATAATAATATTACAATTAAGAAAAAAATGTTATTTTAAGGGGTGTATTAAGGGGTTAAATTTTTTATTTTGCCCAAAAACAAACTTAATTTCACATAATAAAAGTATAAAACCACACGGCCCTATACAAGCAAATACACTATATTGTCGGCAGGGTTTTGGCACTGCGACCCGGGTTTTTTTATGTTATCTTATCAGGTTACAAAAGACGCCGACTAAACCTTTGAGGCCCCGAAACGTCAGGCAAAGTTAACTGACTATATGTATTAATTTTATCAAAAACATACATATTAAAGATTATTGTTAATTTGGTTGTTTTTCTTTCTTCACTTCATATAACGGTAACTCTCTATAAAGTTAAAAAATGCTCGGTCCCTTGAGTTTCTTTATAAAGAGTTTACACTGTATAAGTTTCCGAGATCTAGACGGTTTTATTTTTTTAAATTTTAAATGGCCATAACTTGGAAACTAGTAGGGCTACAGTTCTGCGTTTGTGCTCATTAGATTCAGCGGACTTTTTTCTATCCGTGACACTTTTATATTTTTCAGAAAATTAAAAAAATAAAGTTTTTTCGTGTTTTTGCAAATCAGCGACTTTTTTAACATTAAGAGTTCTTGACACGGTTTATATTTACCATACGTATAGAAAAAATCACGCGTAATCCATTGCGACCCGCAGCTTTGCATCTTTGTTGCTTCAGGAGATATAAGTGCTTTTCTAAATTTTTCTCGAAAAAGTTTAATCGTCCTAACTTCTAAACTATTGTATAATAGTTACAGACTTCTACGTGTACTCCTTCGATTCAGCGTGATTTTTTTCTATCAAAGTCATTTCCAACCATATATATAAAATTCGGGGCGATACTACCCGTCTTTAAAAATGAAAATTTGTTTGATAGTAACTTTGGCCTTTGCGCCCCTGGCAACCGCGCTCGCAGCCAACTTTAACAACGACGCTGACGACTCGTGTAACTGTTAAAACTCACTAGCACTCGTTTTAAACATAATATCCCAACTCGTCAGAATATAACATACAATCTATTATCGTATATAGCTAAGGATAATAATTTTAACAATATTAAAGACGAAGCGAAATGATGTAGCCAATTATTGCTAGAATATAATCATGCCAAGTTCCAAGCAATGTTATTTGAACACAAAAGTCTAAAGTTGAGAATGCGAGAAACATTTTTCACTTTAAAAATCTAATCTTCGCAAAATAGCAGCCAAGGTCGTGCTCCGTTCTGCAATTTTTTTTCTAACAAATAACCATGCAATCATTTTAAAAACTGCACGATTATTTTTCAAGGCTATGATTTAACAGGTACATACTGTTGAATACCTGAGATATCTTACGTATGCAAAGTGTTACAAATAATTTATTGCTTAACCAAGGTTAAAATTTATAAACCTTTTGTATTGCACTCTTTAGGGACAATAATATCGCATCCTTGAAATTCAAAATGCTTTTATATTTAGTTTTGTACTAATCATTACCTTTAACTATTGTATTTTGATTCTGAAGAAAACGTGTTATTCTTTTCAAAGCATATCTAAAGACACCTTTTTAATTGGAATTTAAAGTTAGGTTATACTTTGGTACAAAATTCTATTCTATTTTTCTTAAGGTGTTTGAGCCCTCAGATCGTAAAGTATGCGTTCAGGAAATTTGGAACTGTGGTCTAAAAAATTCATTGCATTGTCTTTATTAGCAGCGATTAACACAAAATTTGGCTTGCTGCTTAAAAATTTCAAAAAACATATCATTGCCCTAAAAACTGAATCATAAAACGTCATATTCATCAAAATGTCTTTACAGCACGTCGTTAGATTTCGAATTACGGGAAGACAAATTATAATTTGGACGTTTTTTCTTTACAAAATAATGTTTGTATTACTGTTTTTATTAGCTGTGATTAACCCAAAATTTGGCTTACTGCTTAAAAATTTCAAAAAATATACTTTTACCCTAAAAATGGAAACATAAAACGTGATATAAATGTATTTAGATGTACGGTCTCTATACAATGAGTATATCCCTGTTTTTACAGATGCCTCTAAATCAAGTACTTCTGTAGGTTGTGCTTTTGTATCCGGAAACTTCATCGGCAAATACAGACTTTCAGAGTGGGCAACGGTCTTCACCGGAGAGATGTACGCAATACTCAAAGCCTTGGAATTTATTGAAACACAAGCCTCTAACAAATTTCTTATAATTACAGACTCCTACAGCTCCATTATAAATATTAAAAATATGTATCCAACCAACTCGATAGTTGCAAATGTTCAGGATAAGCTTTCTGATTTAATTAGTATTGACAAACGTGTCGTATTTATCTGGGTCCCATCACACGTCGGTATACTCGGCAATGAGCAGGCTGATACAGCTGCTCATTGTGCGGCGAATGATAACATAGACATAATCCGAGACACCTTCGTCTACTATGATGATATGAAGACCGAGCTAAAAAGAAAATCATTAGATGAGTGGAGAAACCGCTGGCAAACTACAACGGGCAATAAACTTCGAGAGATTAAACCATCCACTAAACCGTGGACGACTCCTATACTATCTTCGAGGAAGGATCAGATAGTAATAACCCGTGTTAGAATAGGACATACTTTACTGACGCATAAACATCTTTTTGACAAAACGGATCATCCGCAGTGTGACGTATGTAAAGTCCCTGTCAACATAAAACACATCTTCCTGGAGTGTCCACAATATGCGGCTGAACGAATCTCCAGCGGGTTCCCCAACGACCTTCCCACCATTTTTGAAGATACAGAAAACGGCATCAAGCGCATACTATCGTTTCTCCACTCATCAGGATTATATACACTCGTCTAATCCTAATAGTTTCATAATTTATAGTTCCGGACGCTAATAACCTTAGATGTTGATGCGTCCATAAATATTTATATATAAAAAAAAAAAAAAAAAAAAAAAAAAACGTGATATTCGTCAATATTTCTTTACAGCACGTTGTGAAATTTCGAATTACGGGACGGCAAATTAACCTTTTTTAAAGTTGTTTCTTTACTAACTTATGTTTGCCTTTAGAAAAAATAGATGCGTCGGTTTGTAGACACAAGACGGAAGCTATGCTTCTTACGCATTTTGTATTAATAGTTAAAATTTACGTACACTAAAAAAACCATAAAGTTATGCCTTTTTATAAATAAACAAAATAATAATGAATTAATTTATGTTTTTACTATTCTGATAAAACACATTAATGTTAAGCATATCTGAGATATTTGTATATTTTCCCAAATATCGCCAATCTTTTCATGCATTTTGCAAACCTGTTTAAACATAGCCCTAAAAAACGTCTTGAATTGTGTTTTCAGACAGTCTTTATATCATACCAAATATCATGTAATATCAATTTCATCACGTTGATATACTATGTAAATAATAGAAAACAATGATCTCTTTGTCTTTGAACTTGATAAAATGTCTGCTGGAACTAATTATTATAATTATTTCATTACGCATTTAAGGTCTTTGCACTGAATCAAATTATTATCTAATTAGATATACTTCTTGAATCTCTAAACTGTATTCCAAAAACGCCTGTTCGCCTGTTTACACAGTTTTGGGGACATTGAATTTTTGACCACCGTAACAAACATTGTTACATTAATCCTCTCTCTCTCTCTATAATGTAATATTATGTTCTATATTGCTTTCCTTAGTTACGAGGAAAATTGAAAGTTTTTATTAATAACATAACAAAAAGTTTAATCTGATGATTACATTTTTAAGAAAACAATTCATTCCGAATTATTTATAATTCATTTTTCAAGTTTTAATTTATTTATTGGAAGTACTTATTTTAGTTCTTACCCGCCAATTCATTTCAACTTAAATTTTCATCCAACTCGTTTTTATGATCGTTTGTGATGATATTTAGTATTTATTTTACTTTATCTATGTAAAATAAAATGATATATATATATATATATATATATATATATATTTGTTTTATTATTCTTTTAGGTTTTGCGTTATTAAAAAAAAATGCGTCTTTTAAAAATATTTCGATATAATTTTATTTCACCAATTATTCTGCAAACTTCAATTTTTGATTGGTGATCTTAAATGTTTAAAACGGAAAAAATATACAAATTATTTTTCTTCATATGTAAAAAAATAAATAAAACAGTAAATATTTGAAGTTGAAGAGAATACTTTGTGTCATAGAATCGATTTTAAAGATAGCACTAATTTCATTTAATTATTAAAGTTTCGACATACTTTAAATGATTCCAATATTTATGAATATTTTCTCTTCAACTTATGTCATAATCTTCTTTAAATTGACTTAGAGCTATAAACTATTATAGTAAATCCAAATATTCTTGGTTTCTGGGTATGTAGACCGTGGTTCATGTATATTTCTAGCTGATGTTTCGTTAACAGCTGCCGTAGGCATTATCATAGATGATCTGCTAGTGGACGAAGTGTAAGGTAAGTGTATCGACAACTGGTGTTCTCCCTTTTTTTATGTCCAGCGCTTTAATGCTCTCTACTCGGTCGTAGATCACTCTTCTATGATTGATCGTTCACTTACCTGTGCGCAGTCTCGAAAACCACTTCGCCCGCTGCTACATCGCCTTTGATAATGTCTACCGTAGTTGTAGACTAAACGTCAGGTAGAAATACCAATGGAAGTTGGCCTAAAAGCCAACACCGGCCGTGAAAGCATACACACGTGGTTGGAACAGTTAATATTTAATTAGAATTGTGTTTCCTTTTATCTTTGCCCTAAAAAATATTCTGTCAATGCACTTCCAAAAAAAGAAATACATGGTACGTAAAATGCTAGTGGTTACAAAAGATTTTCAGTGAGGCAACATATAAATGGGTTATGGACTGTGGGTTGATAAAACAAATGAACCATACATTACCTAAACATGCCTGCTCAAAACGAAAAGAAGAATTGAAACGAAAGAGAATGAAGAGATAAAACGATGACGAGCGCAGCGCCAGGAGGCGGTAGTGTTTGGAAGGAGCTGGAAGTATTTATAGATAGGTACATCAGTGTTATTTTGAGGCCAGTAAATGCCGTATCGCGTGTTTGAAGTAAATCTATGATACGATACGAAAACTCAGGTACAGGTACCTATGGAACCTACCTATCACAAAACTTAAATAATTGATTGATTTCAATGCCAACTATAACACTGGTGTCTTCTATATTATACCGAGTACAATGTACAGCAGACGGTTCCTCAGAACCTTGAAAAAAGTCGAGCCAATTGGGCGACGAAACTGTCCCAACTCCAAAATTAAACACGCCAGAAGAAAAAAAGATCGCATTTTTAATATTTATATGGCAAAATTTAAAATCATAAATTAGTAATTATGTGTCTTTTAATAATGTTCTGAAGATGAGGGTATGTCTCTCGAAACGTTAACAAATAAATGCAAATTTCATATCCGTAATTACGTTTTGGATTTTCCGCCACTGAAGCTTTGTCTTCAAAACGTTTTAATAAATATCTATTTTAACAAAAATTACGAAAAAAAGTTTGAAGTTATACTTCTTTGGCGTGATTTAAAACTATTTTTTAATATACATGCAAAGATTTATCTTCAAAAACTGTAAGAATAATATTAAATAATTAACTAATAAGATTAAATTAATCTAAAATAATTATATAACCATACCTTCAATTTAGATTTGGATTTTGAAATTTTGCATAAACATATAAATACCAATCTTACTGACATCTGTGAATTGTTCGAAATTAAATCAGCCATTTGCTCGGACACAGCCGATATATTGTCTGAACTCAATAACGGACACAGAGGAGGTTTGCGTATTTGATTTTTTATTTGTTTCTGACGCTTAGACAGTAACCTCATGGTTCATTTAAAAATGTTTTATCATCATGGAATTTAATGCACAAATTTATCTATTATCTCAAGATGGTTTTTCAGTATGTTTGCTATATAACTATGCATTATTTCAACCTTATAAAAATATTTTATTTTTAAACAAAACTCAACTATGCGAACTAATTACCTAGTTTTTTAATCTTATGAATTTATGTTTAAGGTAGGACTACTAATATTATTAAATTGACAATTGACTAGAGAGTAATTCTTATATACTTTTATATTGTAATTTTCAGATTTGTAAAACAACCCAAAAAAATTTTGTAAATTAATTTCTCATGTTGCCTGATGATGATAGCCTATGCTATCGAAACATGTAGCAAGCATTGTTTTTAAATAAAATAAATTTCATCTTGTCCGGGAAGATTATTATTCAAATTTTTATACATAATTACGGCAAGAGGTTAAGAAGAAGTCCACTATCAATAATCTAAAATAGTTGAAAACACTTTTAAAACAATTATTTGCAGTGACTTTCCAATCGGCACTTGGTAGAACATGAGTACATATTTTATATTCCCGAGGATGAACTTATTGTCCGAAACGATCGTTGAGAAATAATTTAATAATTCATTTTGTAGAATTTTCAAGAGTTTTTATTTTAATTTTAATCATAATGAAGATATTGGGTCATATTTTATCTATTTATATACATATGTTATTTGTGTAACTGTGTAAATGCTTTAAATGCTAAACTCTAATATCTCATTTTATACGTATTCTTCTATATCACCTCGTGTGAAAGCTCCCTCACTGTAAGTCTGACCCTGAGTTGGTTTGACAAATATTGCAAATACGGACGACGCCATTTCGCAGTCTGTTTTGATAAATGCATCTGCAATGTTTGTTGAAAGTAGACTAAACACACCTTTCTTCCTTTTGTGATAGTATTTGGGTATACTTCATCTTTTCTCCCATACTGCATTTCAACCGCTTAACGCTGATACCATGAGCTATGGAGTGTTGGCTCTTTATATTATGTCTTTGAGTTTACTTATTGGTCATGAATTCTAGATCTTTGATTAACATTTAATTTCACTATAATTATCTGGTGTCAGGTACAAAGGACTTAAGTAAAAAATTGTTAAATTTCATTTTTACTGGACTAAAATCTAAATTATATTAGACATTATATCGCATCCAAAATTATTATTATAATTCAATAATAAATCTCAGGTATTTGGATTAATAATACAAAATAAAAACCCGGCTCGCAGTGCCAAAACCCTGCCGACAATATAGTGTATTTGCTAATACAGGCAGTGTGGCTTTATTATGCGAACTTAACTTGGTTTTTGGGCAAAATAAAAAAAAATGAACCCCTTAATACACCCCTTACAATAATAATTTTATTAGTTGAAATATTGTTATCAATCCAACATCTGCACCAAATTAAATACGACCTTCAGCAAGTAAATTCGTATACGCAAACTAGTGTTTTCGTAAAATTTGTAAGTCCGGTCCTGTCGGGCCGATTCGCTTATAATTTTAGGAGCACTTTTTAATTGTTACTAAAGGGTTAAATTTCAATTTTGAAACGATTCTGAGAATTTTTTCGGTATTTTTGGGCCCAAAAACTTTTTTCAACCCCTAAAAACCACCCTTAAAATGACCCGATTGGACCCATTTTAAATGGGCTTCGTACGGTGATGGATTCCAACAAGTATGCCAAATTTCGTTAAAATTAATTAACTCCTTCGAAAGTTATTGCCCTCACATATAAATATATATATATATATATATATATATATATATATATATATATATATAAACATTTTTAAAAATGGTGCCAAAGTGTTTAGGAGGTTATGAAACGTCGAGAAATTTTGGTCCGACCCCTAGGTCCCGCCATCCGACCGACGCCAATAGTGTATGTTGCCATATGGCAAATACACTAACAATCGTGTTATTGTTAAAGTAGTCGAAACGTAGCAAGATTAACAATAACACGATTGTTTTGTATTATTAATCCAAATATCTGAGATTTATTATTGAATTCTAAATTATATTTTTTTTCGTTTGTTATTAAGGACTTAACAACTAGGTTTTTCGAGTTTAATCGTTTATACCTGACACCAAAAAATTGAAAAAAGTTGCATGAAATTTATTACGGCATTTTACAAGCTTTTATTCAGCTTCACAGGTTTGCTAGTCTGTCAATCAGTTTAGGTCAAATTTTGCAAGCCGATTTTGAACCACTTTCACTTGATTTATTATTTTGAAAACTTGCATAGTTATATAGTATCGGTAACAATACAATAATCTGGTAAGAATGACCTGATGCTGCAGTCAAAATAGTCAGCTCACTATGCAACTTTTTTTGATAGCATATATAGTAGACATACCGTGTTTGGGTAGATTCTGTGAATATCCATGCTATACTCATAGAGTATATGATTGAAAATAGAAATAATAAAATATAAGCAAAATAAAACTTAAATACAAGCTTTTATTAAAATGTACTAAAACGAGGAAAACAAAGAAATAAAATCATTTCATAATTGCTGGCCTGATCTAAAAGCTTGTCGCCTGATATGTTCATAAAAATCATCACAATTTAAATTTCTCGCGAAAAGCTCAAGTTAGTTCAAAAATGATAAAATGATTTTATTTGTTTTTTAGTTATTTTCTTTGGTTTAGGACATTATAATAGAAACTTATTGACCTGATCTAAAAGCTTGTCGCGTGATATGTTCATAAAAATCAGCATAATTTAAATTTTTCGCGAAAAGCTCAAGTTAGTTCAATAATGATAAAATGATTTTATTTGCTTGTTAGTTATTTTCTATGTGTTAGCACATTATAATAGAACCTTGTTGACCTGATCTAAAAGCTTGTCGCGTGATATGTTCATAAAAATCAGCATAATTTAAATTTTTCGCGAAAAGCTCAAGTTAGTTCAATAATGATAAAATGATTTTATTTGTTTTTTAGTTATTTTCTTCGTTTTAGCACGTTATAATAGAACCTTGTTGACTTGATCTAAAAGCTTGTCGCGTGGTATGTTCATAAAAGTCATCACAATTTAAATTTCTCGCGAACGGCTCAATTTAGATCAATAATGATAAAATGATTTTATTTGTTTTTTAGTTATTTTCTTCGTTTTAGCACATTATAATAAAACCTTGTTGACCTGATCTAAAAGCTTGTCGCGTGATATGTTCATAAAAATCATCACAATTTAAATTTCTCGCGAAATGCTCAAGTTAGTTCAATAATGATAAAATTATTTTATTTGTTTGTTAGTTATTTTCTTCGTTTTAGACCATTATAATAAAACCTTGTTTTTAAGAAGTTTTTTGAAGTTATACTTCTTTCGGCGCATTGAGGGTAAAATTTTCTCTGTTACGGAAATTGCGCACGTAGCATGCAACGAAAATGAGACACCATGAAGTTAGTTGCTAAAGTGAACAGGCTAACTTTTAACTATATTTATCATCTCTCCCGATATACTATTTTATTTTATCAATGTACATCTTTAATGAAAATCTGAATATCAAATATCGCGATTACACCAAAAAAATATAACTTCTGAAAATAAATTATAATGAGCCTCACCCTCATAAGCTCACATGAGAAGTTTAACTTCTTTATTTTTTAATATTATTTTTATGTCAAATTAATTAATAATATTTACACATACTTAGCAACACACTACAAAACTTCTGTCCTTGTCAATTTCATGTAATTTAGGAGACAAACTAACTTTCCCTTTATGTGTCAGTTCTACTTCCCCTCGATTTTTTACTTTCAAACAGAAGAAGTTAATCTTCAAAAATATTTCTATTCCATTGGAACACCCTGTATAAAATCCAAACATTCATTCTATACATTTACAATATATATTGATCAACGGACCAACCCCCAATCTAAAGTTGTATCATTCGGCGTAGAAAATGACAAACAAAGATACGTATAGTACATTAGAGAGAGATACTATTATAAACTGACATTTGATTGATCTGCTCGTCGCACCCTGCATCTTGGGATTTTACATTTTTTTTTCTTTTCGCTTTTTTTTCTTTTAACTCGTTTTTTCTTCGTACCGTATCTTTTTTTTTCTTCCTCACTGTCAGTTCGTTCAAGTCCGTTACTTCGCTGTGATGCGTCAAGAAATATAAGAAAAAGGCAAAAGAAGGCTTTCTATTCTGCGACAACAGCTACTGTTCTCAGCTCAAATTTATTTTGAGCTTCTAAATTTATATAACTCAATAAGCGTGATTATTGACAATAATTTAAAAACAGAGTCGTCTTTGGTCGAAAGGGACGTCGTAAAATGCAATCTAAACCTTTTCACATATATAAGCGCACCATTAGATGTTTCTTGTCGATAAAACTTTTTATTATTTAGGCTTCAAATATTATGTAAAGTGCATGATCCCTCAGATTGTAAAATATGCTCTCGGGAAATTTCATAGTGTGGTCGCAAAATTCATTTTATTACTGTTTGTCTTAGTTATGATTAAGCACTTAGCTTCAAAAAATTTGGTTTACGGCTTAAAAATTTCATAAAATATATATTTTTGACCTAAAAATTTAATAAAAAAACGTGATATTCGTCAATATTTCTTTACGGCACGTCACAACATTTCGAATAACGGAAAGGCATATTAACATTTTGAAGTGTTTTTTTCTTTACAAACGTATGTTAAAAGTACTGACAAATTTGGTTTACCTAATCAATAATTTATTTCAAATTTAATTTTTTCTGAACAAAAATTTGTGTAAAACATACTAATTTTCTCGTTTTTATCTGATTTTAAATCCTTTATTTAAAGCAAATAACCCTTAAAACTGGACTAAAACTATTATGGAAAGAATGGTAGGGGAAGGTACTTTAAAATGGGATACTTAGGTAAAATGGGATACCCTAATTATTTTTAAATCTACCCAATGCCATTTTTTGTAAAATTCACGAAATACACCTCACTTGATAAGCATTCATCTGTAGCACTTTCAGTACGATAGTTTTACAAGTGTCAAAAAGCAAGTTTTTAAGTTTTCAACAGTTTTGTTATAAGAATACTCGTATGATAAGGTAAGCATTTTGCCTGATTGAGTAATGAGATTATGACAGCGATATTTTTACCAGTTTTAGTGTCAAAATGTGTCACTTTGTATATAAAATTTCCGCGCCAATTTTGTAGGTTATAATAGTGCATGCTGTTCTTGACATAGTGTATATACGTTGATAAAATGGAATATGGAGTATATTGCTAAAACATGATGTATCCCATTTTAAAAATATCAAATTTAATTTTGTTTCCTCTAGGAAATCAAAAGCTGTCGGCAATTAAATATGGACCAATTATTCCGATAAATATTTTTGAGTAGAAAATATTTATTACGTACACTAAACGCAATCCCGTTTTAAACACACAGTGTTGCTAAAATGGGAAATAACCATGTGACAAAGAAAAACATTTTTTTTAAATTTGTGGTCTTTATATCATTTTTGTATTTTTTTTTTAAATAAAGTTATGTAAAAACTGTCCCGTATTAAATTTACAGTAATTAACTGTCTGCAATTATTTTTTCAGAACTTGTAATACGTTAAGTATCCCATTTTAGAGTACCCTCCCCTACATAGTTCTAGTTTATTTTGAAGCATTAACATCAAAGTTTGACTAAGGTTATTCATATAGAAATTAGAGAGTTCAGAAGTGCATTTTACATGGACACATACACCTAACTGCGGGTGAAAAAGGGAGTGTATTGAACAACTGGTATTCAGCAACCTCAAATAAAAATAATTTTAATTTATAAAAATATGAATTAGAATATATAATATATCGTTGAAGAGAATCGCTACAATTTGATTATGGTTTTTGAATCCCGAGTCTAAAGTATAAAAGAACACACATACATACAGTCCCACACATATAAACTTTGAGTGTAGACAGTATACGGAGTATAGAAGAGAGCATTAGACGGACGTAGGAAGCGAACGAAGACATCAAAATGATGGATTTGGTTCATCTTATCCCGGGACGTGATCGAGTCATATTTCACACAGACGTTGGATGCCACTGACGACGAATACATACGAACATGCACGAGAATAGTACGAAAGGAACTTGGCACACAAAGTAGATTAAATA
This sequence comes from Venustoraphidia nigricollis, assembly GCA_034508555.1. Classification (NCBI taxonomy): domain Eukaryota; kingdom Metazoa; phylum Arthropoda; class Insecta; order Raphidioptera; family Raphidiidae; genus Venustoraphidia; species Venustoraphidia nigricollis. The sequence goes on along the minus strand of JAVRKA010000010.1, from coordinate 11,904,903 downwards.
TCATTCCACCTTTATCAATTATCTCTCTGTATTAAGGCAATTTATAATTCACCGCTTATAGATAATGCGTTATACTCCCGATTGCGAAAAAATAACTAGGTTAATAATATTAATAATGATATAATATATTTAAGGAAAACTACTTAAGGACTAAGAAGTAAAAAAAAAGAAGTAAAAAATTATTTGTTATGTATTGTCCCTTATAGTTTCTCAGATTTAATCTGATTTCTTTTTTTCTTTTTCTTTTTTTTTCATTTGACAATTTTGTATACCTGTAATATGGTCAACACACTAAAATTTATTATTATTATTTGTGTATTTGCCATAAGACAACATACACTATTGGCGTCGGTCGGATGGCGGGACCTAGGGGTCGGACCAAAATTTCTCGATGTTTCATAACCTCCTAAACACTTTGCCACCATTTTTAAAAATGTTTATATATATATGTATATATATATATATATATATATATATATATATATATATATATGTGTACGGGCAATAACTTTCGAAAGAGTTAATTGATTTTAACGAAATTTGGCCCACGTGTTGAAATCCCTCACCGCAAGAAACCTATTTAAAATGGGCGTAATCGGGGCATTTTAAGGGTAGTTTTTAGGGGTTGAAAAATGTTTTTGGGCCCCAAAATACCGAAAAAATTCTCAGAATCGTTTCAAAATTGACATTTAACCCGTTAGTAGCAATTAAAAAGTGCCCCTAAAATTTTAATAAAATCGGCCCAACAGGACCGGACTTACAAATTTTTTGAAAACACTAATTTGTAGATAGTGACTTATTTATTGAAGGGTGTATTTAATTCGGTGTAGACGTTAGATTGATAATAATATTGCAGTTAAGAAAAAAAATGTTATTTTAAGGGGTGTATTAAGGAGTCAAATTTTTAATTTTGCCCAAAAACCAACTTATGTTTGCGTAATAAATCCACACTGCCTGTATAAGCAAATACACTATATTGTCGGCAGGGTTTTGGCTCTGCGACCCGGGTTTATTATTATTGTTCTCGGATAATTTCAAAATGTGATCGCAAAAGGTATTCTATTACTATTATCTAAGCTTCACAAAATTTGACGTGCTTAAAAATTCCAACACATTTTTTTTATCCTAAAAATTGTATCAAAAAATGTATTTTTTGTGATTATTTCTCTACAACATGTCATGAAATTTCAAATTACGGGAAGAATAAAGATTAAATTAAAATGAAGTGGTCTCTTGGTCCAAATGCATTCGTTTTACTGGACTTAGTCAGAAAATAATCGGGATTTTCTTTACGGGAAGATTAATTATCATTTAATAGTTTTTTCGTCACAAACGTATATTAAAAATACTGAGAAACTTAACTTGTTCAACAATTATTTTGAAATTTAAATTAGTACCAGTCCCCACTTGCGGAGTTGGAATAATAAAACTGAAAAAAAAAAATATAAATAAATTAAGGCGTAATATGGAATAATTATAAAAAAAGACAAAAAAAATGAATTAAGTCGACCGCAACAATCGCTTCTGCGACCTTTTGCGTACGTGGCAACCGCTATACCTCCATCCCATCATAGCCTGATGATGTACAGCCAATTTTTATAGTATACTCTATACGTGGCTCAGCTGAATTCCTCATGGTTTGATCCCTAAACCCTTTATCTTTGCAAACACTCATTCGCGTGAATTGAATTTACTTCAAAAACAACTATCAAAGCGTTTAGCTTGCCAACCATTATTCATACTATGATTATATTAAGTATAAGGAAAAAGCTCAAGATGCTTTGTGAACACACATATGTCTGTGTGTGTGTGTGTGTTTGCAAGCGACACTGCGCGCTATTCAGACTGAAGCGAGTTTCGCTTCTGATGCGGTGACGCTCGTCAACTCCATTCGATTCATGTGTTGTTAAAAAGAAAAAACACGATCACGCATCTTGCAATTTAAAAAAGACGACTACCGTATTTTCTGTTGCGTCATGTGCTTCAAATCTGAGATTCAATTTTATGTCTTTATTATTTAATTCTCTTTTGTATTTTTTTACTCGAGCAATATTATATCGTTACTTTCTGGATACTCATTGAACTTCCAATCTATTAATCAGATGAAATTAATTCACTCTCTCTTTTGCACAGCTAAAAATAAATTACGTTCACTTCGCGATACGATTCACATACCCAGAAAACATGTCCGGTGTTTAAAAGTGTCGCGTAGGAATGAAGGCATGACATTCTATATTTTACATTACATTCTATATTTATTTTATTAAAATTTAAAATGGATAAGGTCTGGGCGTGACTTTGTCTACAGAAAAAAGCAGCAGTTGACTGTGAGAAATGTTGATAAGACACACACAAAACAGGGGATGTCTGTTACTATGAGCTCGGCGATGAATTTCAAATGATAATTTTCCTCGCAAAACGTTCGTTTCTTTTAAGTCAATTAGATCACGCTTTAAATTTAGTTAGAACTAGCCGTTACCCTTGGTCCCATATGCAACTGAGTGGAAAAAATGTTTTATAGCTAGTTAATACATAAATTTAAAAGATCGATTCCAAACGCTCGACAGCCGAGATCATTAAAGAAAAATAAACAATAAAGTCATCAACACTAATAGTTTGCTTATTGTTTGTTTGGATTAAAAAAAATTCAAACATGAACACGAAGAAACTCTTTATAAAACACACCCATCATATATTATGTAGGTATTTAGATATCCCATCTTTGTTTGGGGGAGGAGATTGGTTTAATAGTTAAAGCGGTACGTTGCTTAGCTTAGAAGACTACATCAACCATACAGTGCACGCCAAAAGTATTCCCGTCTTTTGATTTCACAGACATTACGTACAATTTTTAAACCTGGAAATAGTAATCGTGGTTAAAATTTCAATTTTCAGGTTCGACGGTAAATATATTATTTTGTAAAAACATGCAGCATAACATAAGTATTTAATATTTCCCCTTTTTTCGTAAATTCAGTTAAAACAAAGTAGGTTATAACGAACATTTTCTTCCTCCTCTTAACATCTTATCACAGCGAAGTTCTACTGTATTATCAAGCGTTGAACAAAAGATAAAATGTTTGAATATAGACAATAGACTAGAGCCGTGATGTCGAACCTATGACCCGCGGGTCACAGACTGACCCACGCCACGGTTTTAAACGGCCCATGCAATATTTTAACCATTTCTCAAAAGAAAATTGTAAAATTCATACATGCAACTACATAAACTTGAGGTAGTTGTACCACCAGTACGTTTTCTTACAATTTAATTTTAAATAATTCTGAATAAAATGGTGCAAAAATGAAATATATGATCTAGTTTTGATAAAAATCCGTGGCAAAGAATCAATTGTGAAGCAATACTGAATTTAAAATTGTATTTATTTACTGACGTTTCGTTACACACTGAAGATGGTACGTAGTATACCGAAACGTCAGTAAATAAATGCAATTTTAAACTTAGTATTGATTCTCAATTGATCCTTTGTCACAGATTTTTATCCAAACTTTCTTCAACAGTCATCAAGGATCACAATCGCTCTAAATAATCATTTAATTAGAGTCAACCTCGTATTTGATGTACTGTCAAACTTAAATATAAAATAAATTAATACTTCATCAGGTGATCTAAAATAAAATAATTAACAGAATTTTAATCCATATGCTGTTATATTTAAAAATAAAATTATATAATTCTGATCCACACAGGAAAAGGTTCCCCATCACTGAAGTAAGATGTAAATCCAACAAATAATAATTCCTCGGTGTTTAATCATTTCTCCTTCATTCAAACAGATACGTCACTAGGGATGTCGGAAGTGCCAAAAAGTATCGATATATATCGCATCGATATTTTTTTCAAGTATCGATATCGGTACCGATATATTTTTTTAAAAATATCGATATATCGGTCCAATTTGAAAGAGAACATTGGCACTCGAAGAAATTTAGTATACATATTGGCTAGCTTCAATTTCAATAAAGCAATTAACGGACATTATTTCTAATAAATCAACTAATAAATATTTATCTGAAATCAAAACAACGATAAGATTTTTTTTTGTTTATTAATAAAATGTTTAATACATTTAGGAGTAGATAATTTTAGAAATTAATCGAACAATTAATAAAGCCAGGGATGGTGAACCTATGGGATGCGTGCCAGAGGTGACATTCGACAGAAAATTGTTGGTACAGCATGAATTGAGGTATAAATCGAAATAATTAAAAATATTCTAATGTTGTAGAAATGAAATGAAATATTGCATGAATAGACATTTTGACTGTTTATTATTCCGAAAATATCGAAAAATCCGGTGAAAAAGAAAAGTGTTTGATATGTGCTTTATTCACTGTTGTTGTTTTTAGAACGCACTTAAAAGTAAGTTCCAAAAACATATGTAAAACACATGTTTCTTTTTCAGTGAAGTTTTCGATTTGTCGGAATAATTAAACGATCATAGTCAGTCGCGGTAGTACCTACATACAAGGGTTGCTACTAGAAAAAAATATCGGTTTCGATACTCGGAACTTTATATCTATATATCGATATATCGAAATATTAAATATCGCCCAAAAATATCGATATATCAAATAAAAAATATTAATATATCGATATTTTTTCGACATCCCTATACGTCAGTTCAAAAAAATTACGAAAGGGGGCACTTTTTGATACGCACTGTATTCCTTATGTACACGTATTATGGTGAGACTAATGACAGCATGGCGTGAATCTGAAAGGGAGCTGCAAGGATCGAGCAGGCTGCAGGCAGGCAGGATGAGAAGATCCGTGTTAGCCACACGAAGTGCCCTTTATGCCACCGCAAGAACAGGTGTGCGTGAATCCATACTTTCTATCTTACCTACCAGCACATTCATTAAGAACGATTAAAAAAATATCAACAGTTTTTTTTAATAATTTTTTCGTGCATTTTCCTTAATGTTTTGCTTGCGTTAAAGAATTTATGAAGATGTCTGAAAAAACAGTTAATATACTGGTTATTACGTAATGTTATTCACTTGTCAACAGACAAGATAATTACAGATAATTAATTATGTTTTAAAGTTATATCCTTTATTTTAACACGTTAGGAAAAGTTTTACGTATCATATTATTCCATAAGTTCCATTTTGATATTGTATTTAATTAAGGTGTCCATTTTGTCAACTAGCCTAATGCAACTTCGACTGTTATTATCGAGCGTCTATAATATAACTAGGATTCACGAATTCGTACCATATTTCGTTAAAAACAGTCGTTTTTAACTGTTTAAAAGAAAGAGATTTATTTTGCCTCATATCTCCAGTATTTGTGAACCGATTTTGATGATTCTTTTTCTATTTAAATACTTTCAAGGTGGTTCCACATAAATTTTACTTAAATCGGGTTGGCAATCAAGCACAAAAACAGAAAATGGTTTGCAAACTACGTATTTCAAAAGTAATAAAAAAATTGAACCTCCGTCAAAAAAAGCATCTAAAAATCAGTTTTGAGATCGACGCCAATTTAAATACTGTAAGTTTTTATTTTTATTAAGTTGGCACCGACCTCACAACTACAGGTATGATTACTTTAGGCTTTTTAGTGGATATTTTTAAGGAAGTATCTGAGCAAAACATAGCCACGTTTTTTACACTTCGAAAAGAGAAAATATAAAATATTAATTTTTTCCTAATCACTTGAACAGTGACAAAAAAGTTATCATCTCAATAAACCTACTCTAGTTGCGCGCGTTTTTTTAAGAGTTTAGTCGCGGGGTCGTAAACCACATCTGTTTCCAGATCCAGTAATATTTCAGTAGGTACTAATAAGGGTATATTATTAATAATAATTGATATGTTTGAATTTAGTACAGCTGTAGAGTGTATGATAAAACTTCTTTATTGGAATACAGCTAAATTTTTTTATTTTTTCCCTCAAAAATAATATATTATTTTTTGGAAAATTGTCAAAATATACATTTGATATAATTGGTAAAATCCTGACGTTTCGCTATTTTATAGCATTTTCATAAGGTATATACTAAAAAAATTACATTGTATTTAGCATTATGAGTAAACGAACAGTTAAAATTTTATAATCTTAAAATACTTACATTAATGTGAGTATTTTATGTAAGTATTTTAAGATTATAAAATTTTAACTGTTCGTTTACTCATAATGCTAAATACAATGTAATTTTTTTAGTATATACCTTATGAAAATGCTATAAAATAGCGAAACGTCAGGATTTTACCAATTATATCAAATGTATATTTTGACAATTTTCCAAAAAATAATATATTATTTTTGAGGGAAAAAATAAAAAAATTTAGCTGTATTCCAATAAAGAAGTTTTATTAATAATAATATACCCTTTTTAGTACTGAAATATTACTGATACGACATAAGGAAGTATTTTCAACAGCTACATAACGAAATATCTCATTTAGAAGAATCCGCGGAACTAACGTAACGAAAAAAATGAAGACATTTGGTAAACAGCAATAGTTTACGAAATGTTATATTTTTAAATTACATGTTATTATTTGAGTTACCACTAAACTATAAATTATTATACTCATATAAAATACGAGTCTGCTTATTATTTAAATCAGCTGTTATTTTTTTTAACTACAAGTTCAATAATCTAAAAGTCCGAGCTATGGTTATTTATGATTGATTAGAAGTTGTATAATTTGATAAACTAGACAAGTTGTAGACGTTCAAGGCCATATTGATTATAAAGTAATTTTGAACTACGAATAGAGATATTAAATCGTTTTGCTTGTTCATTGTAGATTTTTTTTTTAATTGTGTGTAGAATAATATAATATTAAAGTTATATAATTATACAAATAACAGGCATGGACAACTTAAGGTCGACATTCATATAAAATTTTAAAGTTTATTGTTTTTAAGGCCATATTTTTGATTTCGTGCTAATTTATTTATATTTCTACTATCAGTTTACCCGCGACTTCGTCCACATGGTAAAGATTGTACCCACAATTCTTTTATACAAAATCTATCCCCACCCCGTTCGGGTAGATGTGTTATTTTCTAAGAAGATATTTTTTCCTGTTTTTAGTTTGAGCAATTTCAGAAATACAGATAGCGTCTGACTTGTTGATTTGCAAACGCAGAGTACATTTTAAGCTAAAGTAATGATCATATCAAATTGTGATTGACCCAAAAACTTTAAAAAATTGTTAAAAACAACATACTTGTTCTCTTTACTAAAAATGTGCGTAAAATTCTAGACACTAAATTTTTTCTTCACAATTTTGTAAACAAAATGGCAGTGTTTATAATTTTCCATACATCTATACTAATATTATAAAGAGGAAAGATTTGTATTTTTGTATGTATATAATGAATAAACTCAAAAACTACTGTGCCGATTTAAAAAATTCTTTCACCATTAGAAAGCTACATTCACCCTGAGTAACATAGGCCACTCAAAAACTACTGTGCCGATTTAAAAAATTCTTTCACCATTAGAAAGCTACATTCACCATGCGTAACATAGGCTATATTTATTGCTAGAAAATATTGGGTGTTTTTAGATTATACCGGGTGTTTATAGATTATACCGGGTGTTTTTAGATTATACCGGGTGTTTTTAGATTATATAAAACGCGTTACGAAAAATGTCTTATACGAAAGGGACTTCGTGACACGTTCCAAGTTTTTTTTTAATTTCTTTTTAGGGAAATAAGATTTTTCTTCGATTTTTGAACATTCACAAATAAAAGCGATTGAATTCGCGCAAATTCAATACACGTTGAGAATTTAATAATAATGATTCTCATCTTTTATATCCTATATATTACATTTACACCCGGGCGAAGCCGGACTGGGCCGCTAGTTCTTAATAAAGAGGAAAAGTATTTCATTTATGAATGTTTTCAACACAATCACTTTTTTCGAAAAATTTTCTATAACGTGAAACTTTTTTCCTCGTGTTCCAAATTTTGCAGCCTCTGGAAATTTTCCGCCCTGGGCACCAGCGCTGAATATGTTAACCAATCCTGAATAAAGATAGGTACTATATATATCCCATTCCCACAGCGTGAAAATACCACTTAATAATCAAGTATAATTTTCTCCAAGACTTTTATAAACATAATATACTCCTTGTAATATTATATATTAGTGAAACCATTTACATAAAATTTGCGCAGGATTAACATGATCTAAAATGATTAATAAGGGTGTACTAAAAACACGATATCACAGCTGCATAGATGATTCCAATGGCGCCAAATGAGAGTTTAACAACTTTGTTGAGTAGCACGCTAGTGGCCATCTTGTAATGGGTAAATTTAAGATGGTCAACCAAGATTGACGCTTTGGTCACGATTATGTAATACGTATTATGTACTTACCTTGATAATTAAAACTAATGAAAGATTCGGGTTTGTGTCTCGACAGTGACGTTGTTTGAATAGTATTTTTTTTCTCTAATATCGCATTATAATTGCAGCATAATATTATAGCAAACTATTAGCTATTATTTCTAACTAAAGTTGAAAAAATATACACTTAAAAAAATTAATTTTAACAAGGCGATGATTACTTAAATATTGTAACATAACTATGTAACGTATGTCATGATATTTAACTTAAAAAAATAGATAATTATTTAATAAAAATTTTAAGAATTAATAATTATAGCTCAAGAACACAACTTTGAATTTCTCAATTATATAATAATCAAATTAAATAAATAATTTTTATTTATCATTGGTCAATGCATCGTCTTTTGTCAAAGAATTACATTTAAAAATTTGTTGAAAAATATTATTTATTTCCATTGGTACTATTTTAATCTTCGAAAGGTTAAAACTCAAATTTACTGTAATTTTATCATATTCAGATTTTTTAGCCTATGTCGAGGGGCTTTAATGTCATTCTTAAATCGCATTTCATAAGTGTGCTGTTCTTCTTCATAATTTACGAATTTGTCTAGGTGAGTTTGAATATATCAATAAAATAATGTCCTTCTATTCTGTGCCAAGAACAAGTGAATAGAAGGACATTATTTTTAAATTAATAAAGTAGGGTTTACAGTGTTCTCTATTTGTAGCGTTTACTATAATTCTACTGGCCTTTTTTTGCAGTATAAAAACTTTATTTGCTTATTTAACATCTAAATATAGAAACCTAAAAACATTAAAAATACCTAATTATTCAAAAGTACTTACAATGTATTGCAAATATTATCAAAATTTTATTTTAATGTTGTTAAAAACGACCAATAAAGTGTATAAACAGCCTCGCACTTTGTAGAGTCCGCTGGCTGACGTCACTCCCCCCACTACTGTTCAACGGAACGAGACAACCTCGATTTTACTAATCTTGGTTACTAGCTATCCAACTATAATATACCCTTCATTATCATCGAATTGTATAAAAAAGTGAGGTACTGTAACTTTCGTTATATTCGAAGCTCATTAAGAGTGGAAGGAAAGTTTGGTTGAGGAACAGTTGAAAAAAGAAGCTTTATCGATGTTTCGCTTGTGGCCTACGTTTCGGAAAATATATTTCCACCTTCAGGGCCTATGAAAATGTACAAGATTATACAATAGTTTTATTTTACAATAATTCGTATAAAATTTAAAATTAAACAAATTGGGTACATACCTCAGGCTAGTCAAAAAGTGGTAAATTGTATTAATCTTAAATACATGATCATAATCTATGGATTACTAATAATTTGTATATAAAAAAAACACAATACTTTTCATTAAAATAGTTTTGCAAACTTCAATAAAAATGGTCGATTTGTTAAAAAGTCACAGGCACAACTGATTTGTATAGCTTAAGAGTATGGAAGAATCACTATTTTTTTTCTTTCTGAACTGTTAAATTTCTATTCTCTTAATTGTAGTGTTTTTGAAACTAGCCGCGGTTTAAATTGTTATATATGTGTTTTTATATCTGTTTTTTTATTAAATATAAGAAAAAAGAGCCGTGTTTGGATTCACGCAAAGCTTATAAGTAGACTTCTAGAATAATTTTATAGATGCGTTATCATAAGCCTAAACACAGTCATTAATAATAGAGAAACAAATACACATATTATTATTTGTTTGTTTGTAGTTGTAATAATTATATTCTGAACATTATTTTCGTGTTCCATTCTATACGCAGTACAATTTATAATGTAAAAATATTCAGAGAGTAACGTTCGTGATATAGCGTGATTACGGCATTTGAAAAGTTGAGGTTATGTGTAATGTACATTTCGGTACGGTGTTTTAAAATATATTTTGCTCGTAATGACTTCATTAGTATATACTTCTGATGGCAGGACGATAGAAAATATAATAATATATATAGTCATTGTACAATTAAAATTATTGTACGAGAACTGTTGGGATTTGTCTGTTTTTAAACGGTTTTATTTAACTCCACGTTCCCTTCATTTGTTTATTATTATCTTTATCGAGGAGGTATCCTTTTTGTTACGATACAGAGGAGATGATTCAACGGCGGGGAAATATAAGAAGAGCCTTGGTAAAGCATCAATGAAACGTGTTCATAATATACTAAAGAAATTTCACTTCCACCGTGAGTTCAATTATTTTTAAAGGTTTTTTACCTTAAATTCTAAAAAACATGTCCACAAAAATTTGATCACTCATAAAAAACTTCTTATTTTTCAAGAATTGGATCTGAAATCAACTTTTTATCGCTGGATTCCTGGTACAATTTTGAAAGTACATTTGGCATTAAAATTCACCGTGGTTTCCATGGTAATTCAGTACTAAAATTACATTCACGCTGGGTAATACGACATTCAATTTTCAATTTAAGTTTCAGAATTTCATTTGTTTTCAAGTAAATGGAGATCTAATTTGCACTGAGTTCTCACTCGGCACTTGGTAGAGAACATGATTAATAATAACTGATAAATAAAGATACTTAAAATTCTACAAAAATTAATTATTAAATTATTTCTCGACGATCGTTTCGAACAATAAGTCCATCCTCAGGAATATAAAGACATATACTATATATTTTTATATTCCTGAGGATGAGCTTTTTGTCTGAAACGATCGTCGAGAAATAATTTAATAATAAATTTTGGAGAATTTTCAAATGTCTTTATTTATCTGTTATAAATGGAGATCGTAGTTCAGTAGAAACCAAATGACAGACATACAGTTAAAAATTAAAGTAGTTTTAATTCCCGAGTTACAGTGAAGATTTATTTATATAATGCTAGTATCAAAAAGAATTTAATTTCCATGAGAAGTGTTAACTTAATTTGCATATTACGTACTTAGAAGTGTAATATTTGTATAAACACATATGCTAAATACATTCTTGAGTTTTTATCATTTCGTTGAGGGAAACGTTAATTTGTTGACTTGGAAGTGTTGTGTATTGTTCAACAGAATCGTTAAATATTTAAATAAGTTAATTGTTTAAATTCATTATCTTGCAGTGCTTAATTAATTAGGAAACATCATAAATTTGACGCCTTTATTACATTAAAGAACTAGTAAATTAGCGATTATCTCTAGGTATTTATCACATAAACAATAATAAAATACGTCGAGAATATTAAACTCAAAAAAGGAACCGACTGGAATCATAGGACGCTTTGTACTTTTCTCTACACGCCCGTATAGCCCAAGAGCTACTAACATTTTTGGGTAGGTATTTGAGGCACTGTGAATGACTCTTTTGTAATGTACACTAATATTATAAAGAGGAAAGATTTGTATTTTTGTGTCTATGTTTGTAATGAATAATCTCAAAAACTACTGTTCCGATTTAAAAAATTCTTTCACCATTAGAAAGCTACATTCACCCTGAGTAACATAGGCTATATTTATTGCTAGTAAATATTAGGGATCCTTACTAAAACTTTAGTAACGTAACCCAAGGTGTAAAAAAATGCCATAAAACATCTTTCGTCGCATGCGCTGCGGAAACTATTGATGATAGAACAAAAGTATGTTATACAATATTAAAGAACATATCAATAACTACAAAAAAACTTCGCGATACTATATGTCCAACTATTATCGTTATGTCACAATAACCATGTTTTACATTTTAATAATCTATATAGATAAAAGACGATGTATATGTAATTTATGGACTCCAAACGGGTAGACCATTTTTGATGAAATTTTCAGACAATCTTTAGATTATCCCAGCGGGTGATCTTCTGAAGTTTGGTAGCGATCGGATCAACAGAGCTTTTTAAATTTTTTTTTGGGAAATAAGATTTTTCTTCGATTTTTGAACATTCACAAATAAAAGCGATTGAATTCGCGCAAATTCAATACACGTTGAGAATTTAATGATAATGATTCCCATCTTTTATATCCTATATATTACATTTACACCCGGGCGAAGCCGGACTGGGCCGCTAGTATCCGAATATAAGAACTCAGACCTGGCTGCGGGGTTTAACCGACTTAACCGATTTATTAAACATATTGATAGCCTGGCAAGTAAAATGTCCCACCGAAATGATCTGTCTTTTTGATATATCTATTTTTAGTTACCAATATTATTCTGTTTAAATTTCAACGTGGCTCAAATATATTTTTAGGTCTTAAAAAATATAATTTTGCAAACACCTGGCTAAGTTATAGACCCGATTAAAAAATCTGACTTTTTTGTTTTTCAACTCTTTAAATACTAAATTTCAAGGTATTAAATTTTTTTATTGCACAAAAATTTAAAAATCGGTTAAGTCGGTTAAGCCCCGCTTCCCTCCAGCTAGTTCTGTGTTTTTGTATTCGGATATTACTAAAGAATTATTGCACAAATTTTCACACTGCATCAAATACAGAAATTTTATTTTATTTGTTATAATATTTCAAATGTCAATATGAAGTTGGAATGGTCCTGTCGCTCAATTGGCTGGAATTTTTTATTTTATATTAATAGATCAAAATGATCATCATGACTTGTAAAAGTATTTAATCGAAATTTAACCCTAGAGTGGACTCATAATCCAGTTGTCCGTTTTTCCCTCCAACGGAAATAGACTACTGGGAGATCTGTACGCCCACCGAAAAGGATTAAATATGATTTAGAATGTCTGTTTCAATTGTGTGTACAGTTTGATATAAACAAATAAACAGTAAATAAGAAAATTACAAGCTGTTTGAATTGAGCTTTAACGAAACCAAATCGCAACTTTGCGATCTTAATTGACAAGCCGTAGGTAGAGATTGGTTCACTTATGAATGCAAATCACATGATATGTTATGTTAATACTGACACTTCAAATTTTGTGAACTATTGGAACTATGCTATGTGCAAATTGAATCAGTTCCCATATTATTATCGATTTAAAGAAACATGCATTACTTTCAAATAATTTTTTAAAATAACTGTCCATATGAAAAATGTACAAAATAAGCATAGATTTGGAAATATTTACAAAAACCCCCAATTGGAGTCCTAATTGAAATAAACAGGAGTTTATATTTCGTGTCATGTGTTTTTTGAGCCTGTTTTTTATTACATTTTGCCTTAACACAGACTTCCAACGAATCGGACTCATTTTCAACACTATTTTTCAACTGATTTCACTGACGTATTTCCAAGTTTTAGTCCCTATTCTGTTCAGTCAATGGAAAATACTGGAAAATATGTTTGAAAACCTTTAACCCCTTTATAAAGTTTTTTTCTGACTGGTCTATGACTATAGTACGAAGTGAGGATAAAGGCGAAGTTGAAAATACATGAGTCAATTAGTTCCGACAGATGAAAAATACACAAATTCTAATGTATTCGGAAACAGTGTTCTTCGACACTTTCTTGTTATTCGTATACCGAATAGCAAGACATTATTCGATTATTATATGAGTCTTGCATTTCTTCATATTTTTATTAATGAACAAAAAAATTAATTTATGCTTTCTTTGTTTCAGAACAGAATATTTGCAGCAGACAAATCATGGCAGCGCCAGAATGTAGAAACAACGACGTCTCGACGATCTCCGATATTGTTAAGTCGTGCTTTATTAATATCAATAATGATTTTTTTCTTCGAAACTGGACACGGGATACTTATAAACCAAACGCGTTATGATAAATGTATTATTTGTTATGCACACATGCCAACTATTCTTAAAGGATGTAACAAAATATTACCAAACGAAACATATTTTACATGAATAAAAAATCGTTTGTAAAATATCAAACTTAAAACGTATATTTTCATCAAAAAACGCGCTTTGAGATTGAAAAAAATGTTAATATATTAGTAACTTAATAGAAGTTGATTGAATGTTTTCCAAAATTTTTTTTAGATCAAATAGGTAGTAGAATAGAAAAGTTAAAAAGTATACCGTGAAAATTGCCAGCTCGCTGTAGTTGACTGTGGAATAACCGTTAAGGCGTATGCTTAGTGTGGTCAAGGTCCCGAATTCGATTCCAGCCCCGAATTCAAATATATTTTTTTACATCCATTTCATATTATTTCACTCGTTATTTATATATTTTATATTGTTTAAAAAAAATTAAAAATCATTACCATTCCTTGCTCGTTATTTAATAATACATAATATGTAGCGAAAGAAACTTAGTTCCTATCAGGTGTCCCACGACGCCTCTCGTTTTTTTATATGGATTGTTTCATACTGAACGGCGTAGCCTTGTTTGAATTTTACGTAAAAAATGAACTTTGTTCCAATTTGTATATATTGTGTAGGTACACGTCACGTTTCACAAATCACATCTTATTATTATGCAGAAGTCAATTCATAGCACAATCAATAGTGGGTGGCCTTACTTACGCAATGACTAACAATAGAATTCCTCTCCACGGGAAAAGGACTCGAGGACAATGTTATTGTTTGTAGCATGTTACATCAAGGATGCTGGGTGCCTGACATATTTTATTGTTTTACGAACTATCGCTTCCGCCTTGTCATATTTTTTTGACAGATTTCTTTCAGTCACTAAATAAATTTTTCCAGATGTGGTCTAAATGAATATTTAGGTCAGATATAGTTTTAACATGTGCTAGTAAAATATTTTTGTTTCTTGAGAAAAATAGATGTTTTAAAGTTTAAATGCCAGCACAATTCGTTTCTTAAAATTTGACGCAAATGTGGGCTACAGGGGTCATTTGAATCTGGGTTCATTTTTTAATACTTTTAACGAGATTGTTCTTAGCTTTTTTCGCGCATTTTTGACAATTCCGTAATTTTCCCGTTATTAACCGTCTTCTTTTTTAATATTTATTATTAAACTAAAGCCGATTTAAGTAAAATGTATGTGAAACCATCCTTATGTTACGTCTTATTATACAGAAAAAAAATCATTAAAATCCGTTCACAAATGCTGGATCTACGAATTAAATATTTATAAAAAAAAAAGTTTTACAGTTTGTTAAAAACAAGTATAGGTACTGATTTTAATAAAAATTATATCGGGCCATTCTGTAAGCATTTTGAACAAAATGGCATTGAAATTTTTCAAATCGGTCAACCCCTCAAGAGGTTAATAACTGAATAAACATATAAAAATATATACTTATTTGTCGAATTTTTGAAGTCGGTTAAAAATAACTTTTAACTCGGAAGATCTACCTGTTCTAAAATTTCTCTGGTGTCAGGTATAAAGGACTTAAGTAAAAAATTGTTAAATTTTATTTTTACCTGATTTAAGTCAAAATTGTATTTTATTCCGTTTAGTATAAACGGCTTAAAAACCAGGTTTTTCGATTTAAGTCTTTTATACCTGACACCAAAGATTTGACCTTGCATTTCTTATATGCCAGTTTAGATAAAACGAATTTTCTGTGTAAACTAGCTTTGCTTTTGAAATTGAAGAATACACACTTAAATTGTAAAGACGAGCGTGAAAATTTTTTGCATGCATTATTTTCAAATATTCTAAACGTTTCTATTGTTAAATTTAAGCCAGAGTTAAGGTTCCGTCAAAAATAATATATTTGCAAGGATTATGTAACCACAAAGGTGACTTTCTGTTAAATGCAATTCCTTAAACAATTTTACTAGTCAAACATTGGTCGGTTTCACAAGTCATGACGCAAAAATATCACTGAAGCAAGTGAACGAATTCGAATACTTTTTGGTATACTATACTATTTTATCTTAATTGTCGAGCTTCTATAATGCACAGTAACCTAGTTTTCAAATTAATATTCGACAGTAAATTTTTGCAAATTCTTACAATCGTAGTGATATCACACCTATAATATTTATCTTTAAATTATAATGAATTTTAACCAAAATTTATTGTTCAACACAAATATTTTCGGACTTGAGTATACATGTAGCGATTTCGTTTTTAACACGTTTTTATTAGCTTCACCTGTATGTTTGTACTGAAATCTTTGAACGTGAAATTTACCGAAATAAATAATTTCTTATCGTAAAAAAGCGTTTTTTTAAACTATTATTTTTATTTCCTCTATTGGAAGACCTCAATTCTTGGAGGAACTGATATCACAGAAAGTATGGTCGCAAAAAAAAGAAAATAGATTTGTACTAGACCAAAATAACTCTAGCTATTGGAGTCTTAAAAAATACCTTCTGTTGTATCAAGAGTTTCAGACTTAATTATCCAATTCATATGTCCAAAATTTGAAGTGGATCGGACATTTGGTAATGGATTAAAATTGATCTACAAAATTTGACACTACAACAATTGAAGTTCAATAAAATGTTGTTAAAATAGTAAACTACAGCAATTGACTGTAAAAGAATTTACAAAAGCTTTTTTAAAAACTTTAACAATTAATAACTAGGAGATAAAAATAGTAAAGAGCTTTTCGGACTCGGGATTTCACAAGAAATATGCTCTCAAAATCCTCGACAAACTATAAACTACTGACGTAAAAGTATCGATAATTTATTATAGTTACCATTTTAGCAAGATAATTAGCCGGTATTAACGGGCTATCTGTAAAACAAAATGGCAGTTTTCGGTTTCTGTTTCTCAGAACAACAAAAAACAAAACAATAGAGTAGTTTTCAACAATAAAATCGAAAGAACTAATTATATAATGTATTATATTTATATTTGTGTAGATATTGGTAATAAAATTACAATTAAAATCTCACCCGGAAATTTCAATCATGCGCAAAACTTTCTGTGCAACCTTGAATAATAATAATAAATAGCCGCTGTTAATTAAACATTAAATTAACCGGTAATTTATTCTTTTACTTCACTAGTTTAAACGATATAACCGACGGATCAATGCAAATTAAAGAAGCGGTGACTAATATTCAGAAATATGTTGAGATATAGGTGGTTTAATTCAGGTATAATCTATGAACACCTAATAAATAAAATATAATTTTAATCCCAACACTTATCAATAAATGTTTGTATTTCATATGGATTTTAGTCACGAAACGTGCTCCATTTTATACATATTTTATGTACTCACGGTTTAAACAAAATATTTTTCTTTTATAAAAATAGAATCTTTTCATGATAACACAATTTTAATTTAAATATGTAATATAGTTGTCAAAAAAAATATTGAAAAAATAAAAAGATGTTTACGAAACAAATATATGAAGTGTGTTATTTTCTTACTTGAAATGTAAAAAAAAACTCATTTACAAAACTTAGGACTGTTAATGCTAAGATAGGCGCAAGCACTGTTATTATACATTGCGTGTTTTAAATTTCATTGGAACGCCGTCGGAAAAATAGAATAATGCGGTACTGTGTCTGTTACATTTTTTCCAATTTTGACACTAATTTTATAGATGCTTCTAAGTATTGTTTGCGAGAAAATATCGCTAGTTTTTATTTCACATAAATTTCACATAAATTCGAAAAATAGTTAAACAAATTTTAGGTGAAGGAAATATACATTCAAAATTAAAAGTTTGAGGAATTTTAACACATATTTTCAAAGCTTTGTGTATCAAAGTATTGCAGAAAACTTTTTTTTATCTAAAAATAGTTGAAAAAAGGCATATCGGCTAATGGTGACTGTAGCTTTCTACACCTATAAACAAAATATATTTTCAATTTTTAGCATTCGACGATTCATGCATTTCCAAATAACATTTTCAAGGGAGTGTAATATTCTTAAAGTCAATTTTTTATTTATAATGGTATAGACGCTGATGACCTCAGATGTTGAGCGTCTATAATCTACAATCTTTTGTCTCTGTCTTTATTATAATGGTAATAATTCTTAAAATTTGGTGTTTCTGTTACTGGAGCAACATTTTAAAATTAAATTATTCTATAAAATCTCGAGCGAAGTTGTTACAACACGATGATGTTTGCGAGTATATATTTTAAATATTTATTGTTTCTAATAATTCAACATGCTCAAGCCATATTTAGAAATAAATTGGCAGGCTATCCGAGTACATTTTATAGAATTTAAAAAGAAAGTTTAGTTTATTTTATTCAGTCCAAATATTTAGTTTATAGTAGTCAACGCATTATTTCCAAATCAATTTACAAAAAAAATTTAGGCATAATTTTTTTATAAAATTCTAGCCGCAAAGTTCAATTTATACTATAACGAAATGCTTATTCCAAATTTTTTGAGTAGGTATTTATATTTTTTGCGGAACAATTTACGTTTACTGTAAAAGGAATATTTTTATAAAATCTCAATTTTTGAAATCAAGCAGTCAGAGAATGATTTCAGAGAATTCTTATAATATCAAAACGAAAAGAACAGCTATTAGTATTCCGAAAGCGTGAGAGTTAGGGACTAAAAATATTTTTTTAATGCGAAAAACAAAGATGTGCTTCAAATATTGCACTTTTTCGATTATAAAAATTAATTGTGCTTTGTGAATAATTCTAATTGAAACGCATCCATTTTTGTATTATTAAATATTTATTCAAACTAAATTATTATTCAATAAATTCGTGTCATATAATTTCTGTATTTTATAGTTTCTAGCATTCTATCATTCAACAAATAAGCACCAAATGATATTTTATTATTTTTGCAAAAATAACAATTTCACTCTTTGTGTTATCTCGACTTATTATTGTTTTTTTGAGTTTCATCCTCGGATCTTCGATTTTTTCGAACCGGGACGGAAACTTGATAATGTCGGCCCCCTCTCCAGCGTTTGAGATAAATTGTTAAAAAAAAACTCAAAAATATATAATAGGTGGTATTTTTTGTGACCGGAAGAGAAAATTAGAACCCTTCAATGATTTTAATTTTTTTTAAATTTGTTATCATATTGTATTATGATTTTGGCGCCCTCTGAAACTGCCGCCTGGGGCAAGTGCCCCGACTTGCCCCCCATAGATTCGGGGCTGTTGAGCCTGGAATTACTAAATAAAATCGTAATACACAGCATTACGATAACTTGAAATAGTTCATCAATTTTTTTTAATACCTGCCTCGCAATTTACACACCGTTTTCAGTGAATAACCGCGGAGGAAAAATTTCGTATCAAATTCCAAACCCAAAGTTCAGTTTGAATGAATAAGGTATCCTCTATACAGTATGTAGGTAAAAAAAATAAATAAAAACAGAATATCTGCTAAAAGCTAAACAGTAAAAAGTCTGTACAATACATACGCATATATCACATAAAGGAACATAGTGCGGCCATATTAGTCTTGCTCGCCGGTGACAGTTCGTCATTTGTCAGTGTCTCGCACACCGTGGTGCTGTTTCCAATTCCCCCGCCTGCAAGCTCCGACTTCGGTTTAGCTCTTATAATACACCAAACACAGACACAAGCGCACAAGAACCGAACGTTCACATAATATAGACGGGGAGCCCACCGATAGATTTCGTATCCAACACAAAGACATATGCTGGATTATCAGAAAAACTAAAGCAACCTGCTTTTATGAACTAAAAAATAATTTGACAACAAAATAAGCTTTACCTACTGTAAAAGGCGTGGAGTGCTTAATATCGATAATTTTTTTTTAATTGTAAACGTAGAGCTATTATGAAAATTTAAGTAGATAACATTCCACGCTTTTGTTACGGACAATACAAAAAATCCAGTATGGAGCCCGCCCGCCATATTGTCTCGAATGATAAATTGGATTTTGTGTTGTTTTTATTTTTATTTTTTTAAATTATTTTATAAGTTATTGAACATTCTTATGTAGAAATAACTTATAATAACAAATATTCTAATCTGAAAATCTAAAAAATCTAAAATAGAAATAATTGTTAAAAAACCGATCAGGTAAAAGAAGAAAACAAGCAGACCAAAACGTAAGAAAGTATTTTTAAATAAGTAGCTGGAGACCTGTTCGGGAGCTAAAGAAAAAAATTCGGCATTCGAGTCCCCAATTACTGATATAAAACAAAAAAATATGTTCCACGTTGTGCTTTGCTTGTTTTCTTCTTTTACGTAGCCGGGTTTTAGTTTAATTAAATTTTTTATTCTGTCTAATCATGGGATGTTGACATCATCTCCGGTCATTTTTTAGATTATTTTCTTGTCATCAACTACATAAATAAAATTGGCGTCAAACGGTCGATGTTAACGAATACTTTCGTAGTATCATGGGCTGTCGCAACCCTTTGAGATCCCAAATTTACGCATACAGTGTAAACTCTTTATAACATTATTCTTTATAACGATAAACTCTCTATAACATAGAAAAGATCACAATTTGGTTGGTTTACCCATACATTGATACACTCTTTATAGCGCAGCAGCCATTCTCTATTACGAAGAAATATTGTGTTCATATTTAGACACAGAAAATCGTCATTGTCGGTGTTATTGTTTATGTTATCTTATTAGGTTACAAAAGACGCCGACTAAACCTTTGAGGCCCCGAAACGTCAGGCAAAGTTAACTGACTATATGTATTAATTTTATCAAAAACATACATATTAAAAATTATTGTTAATTTGGTTGTTTTTCTTTCTTCACTCCATATAACGGTAACTCTCTATAACGATAAAAAATGCTCGGCCCCTTGAGTTTCGTTATAAAGAGTTTACACTGTATTTTTTAAATTTTTTTCTTGTCATCGATTAGATAAATAAAATTGACGTTAAATGTTGGTCTCAACG
The DNA here is from genome assembly GCA_034508555.1 of Venustoraphidia nigricollis. NCBI lineage: Eukaryota > Metazoa > Arthropoda > Insecta > Raphidioptera > Raphidiidae > Venustoraphidia > Venustoraphidia nigricollis. The sequence goes on along the minus strand of JAVRKA010000010.1, from coordinate 11,883,906 downwards.
AGTATTTTAATTTGATTATGAAATGTCAAAGTTCATCCTGTCGTAAACAATTGACAGTCCTAATTTAAGATGAAAAATAATAATTGTGGCTCACTATTTTGTCTGCTCCAATGCTACCTTTAACACAGACTTAGTCTAGGAAATGGGACGGTCGGCTCTGGGACTAAATACAGACACAAGAACCGAACGTTCACATAGAGAGAGATTGTATGCGGTGAGTGCATCAAACATATTGTGACGGTCATTAGCGAAACGACGTTGAAATCAATGCATTCCGAACCTGTGTACGTCACAGTCTAAACGCCGCTGAACTCGACACAAGGGTGAAACATCATTATACTGCTGTCATATCAAAAACGACATGACAGAAGGGATGTTACATTGCATCGCATGCGTTCATAGAATATTGTGTTTTTAAAGACACTGCCGGATTGGAAAATATTTGAGATCAGGATAACGCTTTCAATCTTTCATCCACAAGACAAAATGGCTTGTTTTGAATTTTTTATAATTTTTTATTTTCGATCAAAAATGTTTTAACTTAAGGCTCAAATCTTGTAATGTATTCCAATTTTGATTCATTTCCACATATATGAGGGGGGAGTCAGTAAAAATATTTCCATGAAAAAAATAAAATTTGCACTGATTTTTCACCCGACACTTGGTAGAACATGATTAATAATAACAGATAAATAAAAACACCTGAAAATTCTACAAAATTTATTATTAAATTATTTCTCGACGATCGTTTCGGGCAATAAGTATTTGATTTATATTCCTGAGGATGGGTTTATTGAAATGATCGTCGAGAAATAATTTAATAACAATTTTTGTAGAATTTTCAAGCGTTTAATGTGTTATTATTAATTACGTTCTACCAAGTGTCAAGTAAGAAGTCGGTGCAAATTTTATTTTTTTCATTTTTGGCGTGGAAATATTTTTACTGACTCCCCCCCTCAGATATGTGGAAGTAGATCAAAATTGGATTAAATTACAAGATTTAAGCTCACCAATAGCTAGGATTATTTACCAATAGCTAGGGTTATTAGGCTCAAGTTATATTTTCAGCTTATTTTTTCCATAATAATAAATGGAAGGTACCGAAAATTTAATCCGTTTTTGATCTTATTTAAGGTAACTGTTTGGCAGCTATTTAATGCGCCCTTTTTTTCATTTTCTAATTTCTATAAAAAAAAAACTCATTCAATCTTTGACGTTAATGCTTCAAAATAAACTAAAAATATAAACCATTCTTCTCATACGACCTTTAGCTAAATTTTTATAGTTTATTTGATCAAAATAAAAGATTTAAAATCAGATAAAAACGAACAAACTTTTACACAAATTTTTGTGCAGAAAAAATTGCATTTGAAAAAAAATGTTGAGTAAATCACGTTTGTCAGTATTTTTAACATAAGCTTGTAAAGAAAAAACTTCAAAATGTTAATTTGCCTTTCCGTAATTCGAAATCTCCTGACGTGCTGTAAAAAAATATTGACGAATATCACGTTTTTTGATTCAATTATTAAGGCGAAAATATATTTTTTTTTGATATTTTCAAGTAGCAAACCAAATTTTGTGAGACTTAGTGCTTAATCACAGCAAATAAAAATAGTAATAAAATGATTTTTGCGACCACAGTTCGAAGTTCCCCGAGAGTGTATTTTACAATCCGAGGGATTAGTCACAAAATTTGACATAAACCATTTAGTTGTGTGGCCACAGAACTAATACAAGAATTTTGTTATCTAAACAGCTGACGTCGTCCTAATATTGAATGCACCCTATTTTTTTAGGTTTTGCAGTATCGTTAATGATGGTTGAACTAAGGATGTTTTTCATGAATATCTTTGACAGTGTTGAAAAAAGAATTTGTTTGAAAGATGCTTTATCATTAAAATAGATATGAGAAAAGACTAAAAGCAGATTTATCATTCACTACTATAAAAAGGTGACGCTTTTTGCACATATTTATTTGACTTCAGAGTAATATAAGTAAAGATGAAATCTATATTATTAAAAATTGTTACTTTACTGCGCAGTCCATAAAACAGTATTTTACAGAAACTGAAAAATTTTCTACCTCTATAGTATACGTATATGTCGTAGGAAAATTAAAAAAAATCGGATTTTCGCGAAAATCCAAGGATGTTTGCAAAAAATCGAATTTCAATTACCCGGTTTTTTGCAATCTTCATAGGATTTTCGCGAAGATCCGATTATTTCAATTATCCTACGACATATATATATTTATAGATTAACTGAAACTTTCCGATATATGTATTAGTTTTTTTTTTGCGGAGCTCTAATAGTAATATTTATTTTTATTTTTGGACAAAAACTTGTACATATTAATTAAAATAAAATATAATAGAATTTTGTTTAGTAGATTAAAATGTGCATTGTGAATCTTTGAAAGCACTGAAGACCAATTAAGTTCCCAAACGTTAGTTATTCATTAGAGATATTTGTGAACTCATTCTTATCAGTATTCTAAAAACTCTATTCTATAAACACTAAAATATAATTTTTAATATACTGTATAAATTAAACAAGAATTCTATTTTAAAGAAAACGGTTCTGTAGAGAAAAAAATACAAAATTCCCATCGAATAATGTATAATAACCTAGTACTGGGTTGCAACTCGACGATGAAATTTATGTAATTAATTTTAAAAATTACATATTTTTAATACTCTTGACTTTTTAAAGGCTTTTTTTTATAAACTAATACTTTCAAAAGTGTGGAATTCGGACACAAAAACGCATTTTTGTACAATTCATGATATAATGTAATCTGGAGTACAGCAACTGCTTTGTATTTTTAATTTTTTTATATTTAGGGGCAAAAAACAGTATACAAAATTAATTTTCAAATTTATTTATCTTCATTTTAATATCAATTGGAAGCCTAAAAGCTCAATAGTAGTCCAGTCAATTTTCTTTATTTATTAAATTAGCTTTACTTACCTATATTCACATTAAAATATTTTCTACCAATACAATATAAACAAAGTTTCTAAAATAACTGTTTTTTATAACCACGAATAAAAGAGATAAATGAAAAATCGTCAGTGTTTGCAAAAAGTAGCACTTAATTAATACACAACTATTTTGAAAATTGAAAAGGACTAAAACTGTTAGTCGAAACGTCTTTATATAAATAAAAAATCAATTGAACGGTATATTGCAAGTAATTTTATTTTGTTAACATATTTTTTTTTTATTTTATTAATCTTATTCACATATCGTTATTTTAGTATTACGATGGTACACTTTTTATAACGGTTTATTATTTCTAAATATTTTTCTCAGAAAGTTTCGTAAAATAATTTTTTTTGCTGAGCTTCATAGTTTCGCAAATATTTCGAAATTGCTGTCTTTTTGTTCCGAAGATCTGTCAAAAATAAACTAGGTAACTGACAAGCATGCTTTGATTAATTTTTACATGTGAAACCATATTTTGTAACCATGGAAACGAGTAGCAAATATCATATTTATTACTAGCCGTTACCCGCATCACAGCGCGTTAACAGAAATTTTATTTATCATAATATGTTAAATGCGAATATTTTTAAAGTTGGAATGGTCCTGTTATGATGCCCAAATGACTGGAATTTGTTTATAGACTGTAGATTATAGACGTGCGATAAACAAAGTCATTTTTTTAATGATTTATGGGTAAATCTTGACATATTCAAAACCGGTAAAGCATTTTCATAATCTCTTGCTGCAAGGCAATCTTTTTTAAATTTTATTTTTAAAGACTCGCTATTAAAAATGTGGTTGTAAAATTTGTCAACTATTTTCTGTCATTTTTTTAATTTCCTTTAAGTATATTAATTATTATATCATGTACTTAGAGATAACTACTACGTCACTATTATATGTGCTTGGTATATTAGTTATAGTGTAGATAACTCAGTGTTTACACTGAAAAGTGTACGTTATAATCCATGGTTACACTTTTGTATAACAAACGCAGTAGCGTCATTAGTGTCAATACTTTTTAAAACTCAAGCACAATACTTCAAATAATAAATATATTATCTGATGATATTTCCATTTTTCATATTTTTTTCTCGTATTCAAATTATAATGTTTTTTAAATATTATGCAGGTAGGCAATATACTGCACTTTGTAGGAAAAAATATAAAATAATTCAAGGTTTTCCGTGATAAATTGCGATCTGTAGAGCTCGGACGTACGTACCAACCGACAAGTGCTGTTCGCGATTTTCAATTACAATTTGCGAAGCAATTATAAACTCGAATCCATCTAGAAATGGCTTCGTTCTATAGAACAGAATATCCTCTTTTCAGAAAACAACAATTTGAATGGATTTCGTGCGATATAACTTCTTATATGAACGAAACTCAACTCTGACGCGTAAAGTCATAATAGAACACATTTGCTAGTCTAGCTAGCGGATGTGCAATAGATCATTGATTCACAAAAAAACATATTTTGAAAAAGAATTTGTATTTATTTCTAAGCTTTTATTTTTCGTGTTGATTTTAATTTATAGTTTTGAAACGGGGGATTTATTTTCACATACCGTGAAAACTGTGCATTATAATTTTCCTGCCTATTTATTTTCTTGTTAAAACAGTTCTCTACCGACAAAAATAACAGGATTTCAGGGACATTATTTGTTCTTTATGGATCCTTAATAGGCCTAAATGCGCCAAGATTTCTTCTGTCTCTTAGCCTTAGCCAATCATTCAATAGTAGTATGAATATTTTGATCAATATTATTATTATCTTCGGTCGGCAAAAGCGTTTATGCCGAACTCATCAGCATTTTTCAGAAAGTTTATTCTGTAAGCATTAAAGTCACTACAGATTAAATACCTCCAAAATGGAATTAGCAAAAATGTGAACTGAAGAAATTATTGCTAATTCTATTTTATCGAATTATTCTCCTGGATCACCGACGTCTGTTTCCGGGTTAGCAATGTATTATTTTTGTTTCGGGGAAAGCATGTACGCTTCTATTTTGGTGATGCGACGGTGTCTTAAAATTGTACAGTTTACATATTATTAATAGTTCTTTCGTGTTTATTTTGAAACACATTAATGTGGGATATACTGAGAATATGTTCATTAAAAAAATATATTTTTACGTCCTAGAAAATCAATTATTAGTGTATTTTTTCACTTACCTTGAAAACGGCCTCCAATCTTCGCACCAACTATTTCAGCAGTCAGTTTTTCATTTTTGAAAAATATTGCAATACCTAAACAATGAGGATTTTTACAATAATTTATTAACTTGTTGAATAGAAAGAAAAATATCAATAAAATTTATAAACGAAAATTTTAGTTCGCGAGTTCACAACCAGGTAGCAGTATACTACTATCATATCTTTGTCTATTTTTAAAAACTATGAGAGGAGAAATTACGTACTTATCATATTCAAAATAACACAGTGATATCCACCAATAGGAATGTTTTATTTAGACAAGTTTGGGCGGCGCGTGCCGTTAGACAAATCTGTGGGTCGAACAACTTTGACAGAACCGTGACAGCGACTAAGTACTAAAGGAGTGGCAAGCAACAGAGGGCTGTGGCAACCATAAAGCCTAACCCATTTCAGAATGGCCCCTAAAAGCGCTATATTTAAACAATTACACAAATAAGAAAAGTCCGGAAAAGCTCAGAAAAATCATTGCGTATGGAATAATAATACGAAGCGACAAATCAATAAGCACATTAACGTTGTCGTGATCGCGCCATCATGACTTGTCCATCTCCACAGATATGTCAATTCAATTATTTTTAACTATGAAATCAATTTAACTATCAAATCGATAAGTTATTGATTTATTAATTGATTATCGACGACAATATATATATTTAAAAATTAAAAATAAATAAGTAAATAATACTAGTTTTTAATTAAAATGCGGATCCAGAAAAAAATGCAATTATAAAAGTAGCAGATTTTTTCATGGAATTTTTTTTCCATTCCTGTTTTTTTTTGTAATGCGTATATTATTTACTTAACATAATAAATTATTAATTAAAAGCCAACAATACTATTTATATATTTTAAAAATACTTTAATTTATTTTGAGCAGGGAAATTAGCAGGATTTTTTTCATTCCTTATATTAAAAATTGACTAGCGTTTATAATTTGCTTAAAGAAATTATTATAAATAAATTATATATAGCTTTAAATATATTTTAATTTACTTTTAGCAGGAAAATTAGCAGGAATTTTTCCATTCCTGATATAAAAAATTGGTAGCATTTGTAATTTGCTTAAAGGAATTATTATAAATAAATTATCCATAGCTTTAAAAATATTTTAATTTATTAACAAAATGAAAATACTTGCTATACTGTTCAATGGTTTTTATTGATATAAAATACAATAAAAACCATTGAACAGTATAGCTAGTAATTTCATTTTGTTAATATATTTATTACTGTTAGTAGAGTCAATATTATTAATATTTTAATTTATTTTTAGCAAGAAATTTAACAAGATTTTTTTCATTCCTGATATTAAAAATTGGCCAGTATTTAAAATTTGCGTAAAGGAGTTATTATAAAATAAATTATATATTACGTAGATAAGTATTTTTAAAACATTCCGATTTATTTTTAGCAACCGAACTTTAATTCATAAATTTAAATTGACTTGATAAACCAACAGATATAATAATTGAAATAAAAGTCCCATAGGTGTGAGTGAAACAATAAAAAAGTAAGTGACGAAAGAAAGAGATAGAACAGGCAGTGAATACATTTATTGATTTATACTGTAAATATATAAAGTTGTATTCGGAAAGTAAATTCTATCCGTTTAAAATTTTCAACTTGATAAAACCTTGTAAAGAATTTGGCCTCTAGCTCATAATTAATTATTATTAAATAATTTTTATAATAACCGTATTCTTGTCAACGTTTGATTATAAAGTGTGAATGGCTTTTTTTAATTGACATTTTTTTTATTAAACTTACTAACAGCCCTCAAATATTTTTTCAGAAATATTTTGAATAGTTTAACAAAATTTTATGAAAGCACCCTGCAGTCAGGATACGAGTACTGTCAAATTGTTTGAAGCTGCGAGAAAAAGTCGATTTTATATATGTGTTGGCAGCCAAAATTAAAATCAAAATAAATATAAATTTAGAAAAAGAAAGGAAAAATAATTGGATATAATAAATGGCTGTAATAAAATAACAATGGCAATGGTGACATAATGGTTGTAAAGAACTTCAAGAAAAAGTGTTGATAACTTGACAACATTGTTTTCATGACCTAGTGAAAAAAATAATAAAAACGAAACGACCTTGCAACATAATAGCAATAAACTATTCAACGAACTTTAAAAGCAATAAATATTAAAGATGTATTTATTTAAAATACCATTTAAATACATAATTTAATGTCCCCTTCTGTAAACTACCACGCGCCTCAATAATATCTCACAAGTGTATTCACTCTTAGACGTTATGAATAAAGAGAAAACCTGTTTAAAAACAGTTATAAATCAGTACGTTTGTCTCTTTTCATCGGCTGTATATTTACGACATTATAATAGTCGAATGAATGATGACGTCTGAATGAAAGAGATGAGATATGTCTAGATACTTGTTAAACGGTGTATGTATCTTTGTTTGTTGGACGTAGAGCAGACGGTACGTTCCCTTTAAACTCATAAACAATCCTGCTACAGCTCTAACCGCTAACATAAGCACCTTGTAAACACAACATCAAGTAGCAGGAGGACAACAACACTACGTTGTTTGGCTGAATATACATACACGTTACACACACACATAATGTTCTATATACGGTACCACCTAACTTCAATATACAGTGTACCAACTTTATAGCGACGGCCAAAGTGCCAAGTTGCTTAATATCAATCTGTCATTATTTTTTTCAAACATATTTTTTTGAATCATTTTTTAAACAAAATTTTCTTTTAAACTATTTTTTTATTATTTTTTTGTTTTTGGGCATTTCAATCTAAATCCCTAGTTCATACTAATCTGAAAACATGGTCAAACTGTCAATTGAGATTTCAATTTATTATCTAAGATCTCCAATTTTTTATTAAACGTATAACTTTGTAGACAATTAGGTACAGTTACTTATAAATAATCTGAATTGGTATCAGGCATAGATAGCATTGGTAGACTAAACAAATAAATATATTTTTGAATAATAAAAAATTGATTTGTCGGGAAAAAGAACTTTTTAAGTAAACACTTATTTGTTATTTATAATAATAAGTGTTTACTTAAAAAGTCCTTTTTCCCGACAAATCAATTTTATATTAATTACCAAGGACAAGAAAGAAAAAAAGTCAATTTTTGAATAATATTGTGTAAAAAACAGTTGTCTTTATACTATAAGCTCAATTTATATGACTTATTTCATTAGATGTTTGTTTTTCACTACAACCTATCTTCCTACAAGATGAGCGTCATTCTTGAATCAATCCCAATGAAGCTTGGAAGGTTGTAGAGTTGGTTAATTGACGTCGGGCAATTTTATTTGACACATTATTCATGGCGTTCGTATTATAGGGAAGGTACTTCAGAGGTCGACATTTAATTAAAAAATAGACACCTCGATCGGTGTGCTTTCTTTCATTACAATGAAATACATAAAAAAATATTACTTGAATCGTAATTTCAAGCAATATTGATTGCAGTACGCGTTATCAGAACATCAGCTTTGACAGCGATGTTAAACTCTTAGTTAATAGAACATTAAAATTGTAGGTACTCACAAATAACCAAATGACTAATTTACAGAGATCGATTTTCATGCTAAATTTTAACCAAAATGCATAGAAAAATGTTATTTTGAAGTGAACATTGTAAATACATGTATAGAGAATTTAAAAAAAAATCGTTTCAACCAATCAATTATTTTTGGAGCAGAATCAATTTAAAATTCAAAGATGTTTTTCTTATGGAGAAGTATGTGTGGTATCAATTGGAGTTCACTGTCAAATAATATTTTCTGATAATGCTTTTTGCAACTCGCCATATTTTTGTCACAAGTGTGACATAGGCCACTTCGGTGTTGTGATCATAGATATGGTCTGGTTAGATACGTCGTGTCTTAAATCATCATCAGCTGAGATTTTATGGATAGCTTCTTCAGAGACCACTTGTTACAGGCCATAACTTTTGATGTCTGTCGAGGGATATAGTTCAAAGATTATAAATATAAAGAGAGGGGTTATTTTTATTTATGTGAAACAGTTGTTTATTATAACAACATTGTAAGACGAGTTGAATCATTAAGATTAGGCAACCATTTTTTATCATTTTGTAATTCAATATGCAAAATGCAAAGCATATTCTAACAAATAACTTGGACAAAAAATTCAGTCTGCCAATTTATAGGTAAGAATGAATGTTCTGTGTCATAAATAACTGTTTAAAAGGATTAAAATACATTTAGTTGCATAGTTTACTACCGACAAATGAAATTTGACATATTCATAATGATAATTCAGATTGAAAATTAGCTTGAAATCATTGAGTTTTGCATAAAAAATGTCTTCCCAGTAAAACAATACATGAAAAAATAAATTTCCTATATTGTAACAACAGCAGATTTGCAATTCTTCGACACCAACAAATATGTAATTTAACTTTTATCTTAGAAAATAGTTTACAAATGAAAGTTAGTATAATTTGTACAAAAACATGAAAATATAAAAAATGAATGAATTTTTACCTGCAGTTTTAAAACCGACCCCAGCTTAAACATTTAAAATAGAACTGCAATTTCAAATAGTTTTTAAGTGAACAAATTTATACACGAATGGTTTGGGAGTTTCAAAGAGTACCCACAGTGCAGTTTAATTTGTTTTTATTCGGACGAAAACGGTATAGAAGGAAATCCTAAATAAGAAATGTAACACAACTTTTGCGTTTGAAATAAATTTAGCCCCGGCAAAGTCTTTCACTTGAACCATTTCATAATTATTTTAAACTTTGGTATCGCAAATAATTGTGATACAGCTTGATTAGTGCAGTAAATCGGCCATCTTGACCATATCTAAATAGTTTCTTGGGTTTCTCATACAAAACCATCAATCATTGGCAAAATACATTGATTAATGGTTTTTGTATGAGAAATACAGAACTACCTGAAGGAACATTCGGTCAAGATGGCTGACGGAAGAAGCACATTTTTCGCTGGGAAAACAAGCCTTAAGTCACATCAACCCAAATATTTATCACCAAGAAATGAACAATTTAATATGTTTACGTTTAAGACAAATTTCTGAATAATAATCTAACTAGATTGGAATGCAAAGATTTTGTATGGTGCCAGGTACTAATAACTAAGTCGACAACATTAACGGTATGGAACTATGTTGCGCAACTCTGGTTCGCAATTTCCCGGGCAATTTTTTTCACGAAATGTTTTGCTTTCACCAAAACTTCCCAACTTATCTCTGACCAGTAAAACTCCCTGAGTTTTCCAGAACGTGGTCACCCTGTTAGAACAATGGGTTTGGCCTCCCCTGTAATTATAATATAGAAATAGCGGCTGCATTGGTAACAAAAGTTTTGGATGAGGCAATGTGTTTTCTATGGGCAACACGAAGACCGTCGGCAAGCATAAGCAAGGCCTGTATGTGAATCAATACATCATCCCGTCAAAAGTGTTCCGACCAAGGCGGAGCCATTCACACTATATTAACCAATAATAAGGTCTCCTTCTGGAAGCCATCTTGATTATATCATACTTATTATATATATTTTTAATAATAATCTAATATTTAATTGTATTTAAAGTTACTAAAATTGCAACGAAAGCTTTAATACAATGTTAACACTGTACAACGATATGCTTCCGTGCTTTGTATCGTCGTTAAAAATAATGGATCTGAATTTTCATTGGAATATTATACTCCCAATTTATTACATCGGTCTCAGAGACACCTCATATTGTTATCGTTTCGTTAAGTGAATTGCAATAAAGATTCGTAACGTCTTCCATTTTAACTTGTTTAGTTTTAGATTTATTTTAGTTAGTCGCGTATTGAATTTTCGTCGTAATATTCTACCCTAATCTGTTACATCGGTCTCAGAGACACTTAATATTGTTATCGTTTCGGTGAATTGCAACAAAGATTCGTAACGTCTTCCAATTTTCCGTGTTTAGTTTTAAATTTATTTTAGTTAGCCGCATATTGAAATTTCGTTGCAATATTCTACCCTAATCTGTTACATCGGTCTGAGAGACACTTAATATTGTTATCAACGATATTCGTGCCGTTTAAGTAAATTGCAAAAAAGATTTGCACCCAATTTTTATTTGTTTCGTAGTGAATTTCAGAGACACCCAAAATATGCAACATTGATATAATAATAACAGATTCACGATAGCGATAATAATAAAAAAAATATAAATATCGGTCTCTGAGACCTATTATGAAGTTGAATTTAAAAAAACAATAAAGAAGACAAGTGTTAAATATATCGGTCAGTTAACTTTGCACAACCAATATTAAGCTATCATTTAAGGTCAAAAAAATCAACAGGGCTTCCCAAATTATAAACAAAAAATGTATATAAGTATTAGACATAAATAATTACAATGAACAATAGAGTTATATATAAGTATGAAGTAAGAAATGTATGTTAAATAAAGGAAATGTAGATAATATGACAAATGTTAATAACCTTATTGATAATAATTATCTTTGAATGATTTATACTCAATAAATTGACGAAGTTCTAATAAACAAAAGCTGTTAGTTGTGACATTAAAATCAATTACCAGCTCATAAATAATGCAAGACTAATATCTTTACAATTTTTACAAAATCACGAAACGGAGCAAGGCTGGGAAAATTCTAAAGTTGCAAAATTAATTTAAAAGAAACTATCGCCTCTAGCTGTCAAGGCGAGAAATAAATAATAAAAAAAACAAACTATTTTACATTTAGAAATTGTTTTTAATGTAAAATATTGATTTTCTTTAAAAGTGAAAAATGTATTTTGCAAATAAAAAAACAAACAAAATAACAAAATTTACTAATGCACTGGTCTTAATAGATTTTCATTTTAAAAATGACAAAATTTTAATTATTTATATTTTTAGTATCTACAAGCATGATACTCTTAAAATTTTTATGTAAATAATAATTTGTTATTATTAATTATTAATTTATAAAATAGTAAACTATCCTCTTAAACGTTTTAAAATCAGATGAAACATCGTACTTACGTATTTTGGCAAATTTTAACAATTTATAGAAAAGTATTTGACCCATCCCTATTTAAATGTATGTTTTTCATAATATCGCGAATAAATAAACTTGTGGATAAAAGTTTATCAACATTCCAAGTTAAAAAAACATCAAACATATCACTTATTAAAAATATTTACACTAACACATAATCCATCTTACTTTATTTAATAAATAACAAATATACCATGAAATATATCAAAATTTGTCGCTAGTAGGACTTAGGAAACTGCCAAACATTTTTTTTCAAATTTAATTCATCAACAAAATTAATGCAAAAAATCACAGATGATGGAAACGGTTTGTACGGAACGAAACGTTAAAACGATATCAACACACGATAAGACGACGAACCCGGTTATATATATAGAAAAAAATTCAAAATTATTTTTGCTTGAATTTTTTTGAGGAATAAAACAAAGTAAAATAAAGACGAAAAAAAGGTTTTAACGCATTTTTTTCCGAAAGGTGTTATTAATTCGACATATACGTGTATATTTTTTTTTTGTTTGTTTAGGATTAATTGCTCGATGGGGTAACCGAATAGCATTTTGTTCAGAATGTTTACCAATTAATACCATATAATTTTTATTTATTTAAATCGATTTTATTCCCTCAAAAAATTTTAGTTTCAAATACCTATTCAAATAATAGTCATTTTACATATACCTAATAATAACATCGCTAATTACGGCAGCAGATTTTCCATTTAAAGAAAAAAGCATATTCCTTGAATTTCTATTTCCACAACAAATTAAAATAAAAACGTATTGGTTTAACCTAGAAGATAAATAGATGAAAATAAAAAATCCTTCGAATTTTACTTACTACAGTTTAATAAAAAAAAATAGCTTAACTAATTTTAAAAGAAACGATAATAATATTTGAGTACTGTGCTACTGAGCTCAAAATGTCTAAGACTATTAACTTTTAAAGTTATCTGGGTCTGGTACCAATTCATATATTCAGTTTAGAACCTGGAAACTGGGGTAATAAGCCTTAATGAAAATTTTGTAGAAACGACGTCAATTTTGGAGGAGCTGCGAATCCACAAAAGTAACAATAATTTTCTTTCGATGTAATACCTATATATTCAACATGCAGTAATCAATCTGAAACGATATTATTACTAAAAGTGTGGAGGAATCCATTTCATATCTAACACGACCGTTTTCTGGCAGCATAGGTACCGGATACGTTACACAATATAGCGTCACGTTATATGCAGAACCGCGGCACGATCAATCAAAATTAGAGTTAAAAAAACTAAAACAACACGCTTTTATGAACTAAAAAATGCTACATTATTTGACAATAAAATTAGCTTTACTGTAAAAAGTGTGGAGTGCCTAATATCGGCAATAAATTTTTCATTTGTAAACGTAGAGCTATTATTAAAATTTAATTAGATAGCATCCACGCTTTTTGCAGTACAGCTAAGTTTGTAGTCAAATTATTTTGCATTTTTAGTTCATAAAAGCGCGTTTGTTTAGTTTTTTTAAACTCTAATTTTATTGAATGGAGTATGATACCAAATACACCTATGGCGGCATTTATAAGTAGCATCCAGTCACCTAAGCTCCCAGAAAATGGTAAGCGTTGTATCAATACATATACAATAGATATTGGGAATAGAGACATTAAAGTGGTTTAATGATATTGGCCTTGAGCACGCCATTAACCTATAACGTAAGATCAGTAGATGATTATATTGATAGCTTCGTACTTTCAATAATATAACATTCATCGCTTAATAGGTTGCTACTTCGAAAGCGACACAACATGCAACCTTTGATAATATAACGACAATAAAATACCTTGTAATGAACCATCGAACCAAGGGCGTACCCAGGATCAAAGCTAGGGGGGGGGGGCAAGCCATGGTCATTCAAGTTGTAACATTTTATCACGGAAAAGGTGAATGAAACCAAAATATTAAGAAAATTATGTATAATTATAGCAGTGCTTTATCAACTAAGTTATTACAATTATTCTTTTAGTTTAAAAAAATTTTCACTCTGTATGAATTGTAATATCTTAAAATTTTGATTTGTTATGATAATTTAAAATAGTAGTATAACAAGATAATTGAATTAAATCTAGTTATTAAGACAATTAATTAAGATCACCTGATGAAGTATTAATTTAATACGAAACGTTGTGAAATAATAATTTGTCTTTTAATTTCATTGATCCTAATTCCTCTAAAATATTTATAATTTATTATTACAATTATTTACTTGAAAAAAAATTATTCTAGCTACATGTCTTATACTAGTATCATTTTTCTTGGATTTGTAGAAGTAAAGTTATTTCAAGAATTGTAAAAATCCCAGCGATCCCCTGCCCCTCGCTGGGTACGCCCTTAATACCATCTAGGTTTCAACAGCGTTGAAAAAATAGTTGTGAAAACGAAATTAAAGGCACAAGCTCCGTTACAATGGTTTTATTATTAAGAAACATGTTATGCAACTATAATGTAATCTTAAAGGGTTTGTGCGTTCAAATATATTTAAAATGCTCTTCACTATTTAAAATAACGAGCTTTGAAACTTTGAGAAAACTACATAAACTCAGTGTCTAAGAGAAAACTAATTTAAAAACTTCAAGTTAATAATATTAACTTTTTAAATGTTCATTTCAATGGTGGCTATTAATTTTGGTGTCAACTGGATCATTGGTTTTGGAAAAATTGGCAATTTTGTGTATATTGTACACACCGCCAACGAAATGTGCTCTAATGCTTTGCGCACCAAAACTGAGTTTCGTTCATTAAAACAATTAGATCTAGGTTAATTGAGCAAGAAATTTATTTAAATTGTAGCCTTTTGAAAAAGAGAGAATATGTTCTATAAAATGGAACCATTTTAATATTGTTTCAAGTTCATAATAACTCCTAAAGTTGCAACTGAAAATCGCGGACAGCAGTTGCCTGTTGGTTTGTACTAGAGGTGAAAATTATGCTTGATTCGGCTTCGTTTAGGGATGTATTAGGTGGTTAAATTTTTTTATTTTTAGTTCGCATATGAATGCCATTTATTTGCATATATTGTCGACAAGGCTTGACACTATGACACAAGTTTTTTTTTTTTTAATTTCATATATCATAAGTAGTGAAGAATAACAGCGTTGAATAAAAAATTTAAAAAATAACTTTTTCTTTTTGTTACAGGTGGAAACCTTATTCGCCCTTGTTGAATCGACATCAAGTAGCTGGAAGAAAATCGGAATCTTGTATATTAAAAGAAACACTAAGCATTTACATCCAATATTATTGAAATATGTAATATCTATACTATGTTTATCTGAATGAATATGTTGCATTACTATATTTTTATTGTATTTGTAAAGATTGTAAGAAAATAAACTCAAATTAACTAAAAGAATGATTGTATTTTTTTAATTAAACGTAATAATACTAATAGCTTAACATTCGAAGATTTATTTTCATTTTTATTTGTACTCTATGTTTACTTGTGACTTGGTTGAACCGACATCTTGATTTACTAGCACAATACAGTTTATTATTGTTTCACACCTATGATTAATTAGTGCACGATGCTTTGCTCTAACGTTCCATCTGAGTACTAATTAATAGTAGTTCAACTGATTGACGTCCGATATCGCTACAATATTTTTTATCTATCAATTGCTATTTTTATTTTACTTTGCGTTCGCACTTTTGACGGTACATGATTTAATGGCATCTCGGCCACGACTTGTAAAACTTTATCTATAAGAGACTCTGTTCTCCGCGACAGTACACAGAGCGTGGTCGCATAGTGATCATCTGTTTGGTACTGTGTTGAGATCAGAGCTACGTCGCTGCGAATGGTATGCTCTATGCATGGCCAGCGAGGTCGGTCTGAAATTCGGCGTCAGATAGATGACCGAATTGTTGGGCATGTGCTTGTGCATCGAGCAAATGCCCTACCTACTTAGATATAACTCCGTGACCCCTTCAATACAGCACGCGTCAACTAGAAAATATTATTTCTAAATAAAAAATTTGAATTTAAAAAAAAAATTTAATAAGAAAGGAAAAAAAATTCCAGATTTTTTGATTTTTGTATTAAAAAGCATATTTTTCACATTTTTGGTCATCTGCGCATGCGCATTCATGCAAATCGGCCAATTTTGCTTACTGCGCATGCGCAGTAAGTAAATTTGTTGTTTTTTTATTAGAATTGGTAGTGGCTGGGCATTCACTTTTATATTAAAAAATTGTGAATCGAGAGAGGAATGGCCGACAGTCGATTTTTTTTGTGGCCAATAATTCCAGTTTACCCATTGCCGGGCCCGATGATCATCCATTTTGTGACACCTTGATGTTTAAACACGTGCCAATTAAATTAGACTCGTACTCCAGACACCGCTTTTAGCGCCGATCGTAACTGATGTGAAGAAAATAACATACGAGTCATATGTTACGCAACGCCGGCTCTCGCAGATGTAACAAACAAGTGATCGTTATCCAACCACAGTCTATCAACTGTTACGGAAAACTAAGCCTTTGAAAGGCAGAGTTTAGTGGTTGCTTTCGGGTGTCATTAAATCACATACCGTCAAAAGTGCGAACGTAAGATAAAATTAAAATAAAAACAGTAATGAAAAACTAGTGTAGCGACATCAGACATGAATTAATTGAACTACCGTTAATTAGTACTCAAGGGGCACGTTAGAACAAAGAGTCGTGCACTAATTTTTCATAGGTGTGAATCTGTATTACAACTGGTTTGCGCTAGTGTACTAATACAAAAGTAATCTGGGACTTTTAACAGACAAAAATAAAAAATTTTAACCCCCGATACAAACAATAAATACCCGTTATGCGTTTTCGAAGTTAATTCTTTTTTTTAAGTAGAATCACGGAATCAAATCCATCACAGAGAATCGGTTCAGATGTAATTCTAAATCCTGAACTTTGACATATAATTATATAAATAAGGTGTAAGCATCTACCTAAACCAATCTTTTATATGTATAGGCAAAAGTATATAGGAAAATGTAGGAAAACTAAACAAATCTAATGCATACGTACCCAAGGGCGTACCCAGGATCAAAACTAGGGAGGGGGGCAGCCATGGTCGTTCAGGTTGTAACATTTTATCACGGAAAAGGTGAATGAAACCAAAATATTAAGAAAATTATGTATAATTATAGCAGTGCTTTATCAACTAAGTTATTACAATTATTTGCTTGAAAAAAAAAATATTCTAGTTACATATCTTATACTAGTATCATTTTTCTTGGATTTGTAGAAGTAAAGTTATTTCAAGAATAATTGTAAAAATTCCAGCAACAAAATTTAATAACGACTTATTTTTTGCTTCCTCCCCTCTGCCCCTCGCTGGGTACGCCCTTGCATCGAACACGGGTTTTGATCAATGAATAACCATTTAAATAACTGGAAATATTTGTGCTATACAGTCGGACTCATGTATTTTCAACACAGTCTATTTTCAACTCATTTGACTCACGTATTAAGTTTTTGGTCACGACTTTTCACGCAGTGTCTCTTCTTACGCTGCTCAACCAATTTAAATAATAATTTTTCTCTCTTATCATACAACTTAAAGGTGTTTTAAAACTAATCGTCTATCACCCTTTAGTAGTAAAATAATCCGAGGTTAACTCTAATTAAAAGAAGTTAATTAGAGTGGTTGTGATCCTTGATAATTGTTGGATAAGTTTGGATAAAATCCGTGGCACAGGATCAATAAAACACAATACTGAAGCTAAAATTGCATTCTCACTAACGTTTCGGTGTGCTTTCGAACTCTGAAGATACACCGAAACGTTAGTGAGAATGTAATTTTAACTTCAGTATTGTGTTTTTATCGATCCTGTGCCACGGATTTTATCCAAACTTATCCAGTAAAATAATCCTAATCATAATATATACACACCATACATAATTAATTTATACGTATCTTATTATGTAACATAATTTGTATTATTTTTGTAGCGATAATGGCCCATAGATGCCAAATCGTATTTGTTTGCTAATTAGAAAAAAAATTAAGTAGATCGAGAACACCTCGCATAACAAGCGAAGCGATTGAACCTGTTTTAAATTTTCATGTGGATATCACTGTTATTATGAAATTTACCATGTTTAGTTAAATTTTTCATTTCAAATGATATATTTCTTTCTTTTGCATTTTCGATTATTTTTATTTGAATCAAATATGATTCAAGCACAATAAGGAATCATATGTTAATATTTTTAAAATCCTCATTGAATACTGAGTGATGATGGATAATATTAAAAAAAAACAGTAGTTATATGTTTTACAATTACTTTTTATTTATACATATATTAATTATATGTACCATAATAATAATATAATAAATTTAAAATTTCACAAGACAAAAAAATTTATGTATTTAAATATATATTTATAATATGTATAGAATTTGTTCTCCGACAGAAAATTATATTTTTCTTAATTAATTTAAGAGGAATATGTATCACCGCTAAATCAATTTATATTACAAATATTCTTCTTGAAAAGATCTTCCAGTGTTCTTATACAAATGTAGTTAAAATATGTATAATAAATTGCCATGTTTTTTTTTATTTATATATAAGAAAAAACGAACAAAAATCGTTTATTATATATTTATGTATCATTAGAGTACAATTCGCCTCCAAAAATAAAATTAAAAAACATTGTTTTCAAATCGCATAACTTTAGAGTTTCCAAAAATATTATATATTTTTGTTTTTAAAAATTACCGATTTGTGCAAGTGGTAACAATAAGGTTATGCGAAAATCAAACATTTTCATATTCACTGATTTACCTGAACAACTACCAAAAATTGCATAAAGAGTTCACCGATTTTTATTTTTAAAGAAAAAAAGTATTACGGATTTATTTCGCGGAATTTGTATTATTACTAATGTCCCTGTCATGTACTGGTAATTTTTTTTTTGTGTTGGCTGCTTTATAAAAAGTTGAACGTGAGGTTTGGGATATATGTGAATAAAAGATATAATATACAGGGTGCCGCAAAACCGGATCAATTCAAATACTATAAACCAGAAATAAATTTGATTCATTAAAACCACAAATCTTGTTGAAATTTCCCAGCTAGCTAAATGTATACACCTTAATTATGGTGTTCTAAGAAACGTCTCAAAAGTTCTCTTCAACATCGTACCAACTTGTAAGATATTCGAGGTTAAAGTTCACAAAAAACATTTTTTTTTTGAGATTTTCACGGTTTCGTTCCAATTTTAGTAAAAAACGATAATTATCTTGTAGAAAATAGAATTCTGTAACTGGGAATTTTTTAGAAGATTAAATCTAATATCACTGGGCTAGAAATAGTAAGCTAAAGTTTGAATTTTTATTTTAACTTTGCAAAAATATTTCTCGTTTTTAAAATTTGATAAAGAAAATTTGTAACTACGTTTAATATTGACTTATACCAAAAGGGAAAACAAAAATAATCCCTGTAATTTTTTTTGTATAAAAAGTACTATTGGTATTAATCCAATTTGCCTGTACGTTTACATGGGCGTGATTAATTTTACACGTTTATCTTATCGCATCAAAATAAATTATAGACTGTGAATACAGTCTGTGCGTTATAAATTTCTTACATTTGAATTTAATAATTTGTGGAATCTACGCATGATTTTTTTAACCAATTTTGATGTTCTATGGTTTTTTGACTTATTTTTCAATACATGTAACAAGCACGAAATATGATGAATGAAGATGGGAACTGTCAAATTTTACCGCTAGTGGCGCCAGCTATATAATGACCTCAGTTCGTGAATAGTTCATAGCAGTGTGTGCAAAATAAGTTTATTAACAATGCTGTGTTTACCGATTTTCAAATTATACAGGTTTTGTGTTTCCAAAGGATCTCGAATTCAAAATTAAGTGGTTGTATGGTATCAGAAGGGACAAAACTTTGACGGTAAATGCTGTGACAATAGTTTGTGAAACCCACTTTACTAAAAAACATTTTGCCACTAAAGGAGGAATTACAGACAGAAAAACCAATTATATTTATTTAAATGGTGGTTATAATATTGAAACATTTATTTTATATGATTCCTAATTTAATTTCATGCAACTTAGGAAGGATCACGTAGATTTGGTTTATTGCTATACTCCATAGTGTAAACTAATCATAACTTAGGTCGTTATGTACTTGCTGCCATCTATGTTACGCTTGTCATATGTCCACGTCCATTGAAAAAAAATTATAATGAGCTTTACTCTCATAAGCTCACATTTTAACTTCTTTAGTTTTTAATATTATTCCCAAGTTTAATTTTTTTGACACTAATTAATAATATTTACACATACCAACACACTATAAACTTCTGTCCTTGTCAGTTTCATGTAATCTAGGAGACAAACTAACTTCCCCTTTAGGGGTCGATTCTATTTCTCCTCTTTTTTTAGTTTTTACAAACAGATACGTCGCGCTAAAGAAGTTAAACTTCAAAAATATGCCGGTTTCATTTTTTTTGCCAACACCCTGTATAGTATTTATATGTATAGAAACGAACTATACGCTATTTCTAGCGCACATGCTTTGGACATGTTATTAATTACAGCCTGCCTAGGGTCCATAGAGAATGTTTCGTATTTTTAAAATGTGACTAGTATTTATACTGCATTTCCTAACAAATCTTAACTACTGTCAACTTAACAAGCTCTGTATGAGCCAAAACACAAAAACTTGACGTATTTCAAAAGAACAATGTCACTCTCTGAAAAAAATAACAACCAATTAATTAATTGATCAAGAATTTTTTCAGAACCGAAAATATTTATAATCCGTTATTATTTATATGCTTTAACGTCATATCCTTTTCAACTTTGTCGCTGTTATAATCATTTAAAAAATCATTTGATTTTTTCGCAAAAAGACGTATTTGAATAACTCCTAGTGAAAAAATAACACTTATCCCGAAAATTTGTAGAAGTATTATGAATGAATATTATTTATTGCAACGTTTATTGATATTTTCGCTTTTGAAAAACGGGAAATGCCTATAAAATTTAAAAGTGTGCAAGTAACAATTTAAAGGTGAAAAACATACGAGAGTTGTTCAAATATTTAATGGGTAGTTGTTTAAATAAACTAATTCAATCCAGATTGAATAAACTACATTCCCCATTTTTGACAGAAATATAAAAAAAAAACTAGACCAATCGTAAAAATTGGATAACATCTTGTAACACAAAAGTACCGCAACTGTAAAATCATGTTGAATATAAATTTTACAAGAAAGTATTCAATCAAATATTCTTTGTTTGCGTTTATTTGATAGAACTGTTAAGTGAATAATATTAAAGATTTCTAATTTTGAAGGTTCTTTTTCAAATTCTTGTTGAAATGATTTCTATTATTTTAAATGTGTGGTTTGCAGGCAAAAGGAAACAAGTTACGAGATAATTATTGAAGACTTAGCCCTTTTTGTTTGCGAGTGACTTTTCTTGAAAAATAATCACAATTTATAAAAAAATTATTGAAAAATCGGGAATAAATTATAGAGGTAATAATTAGTTCAAAAAGATTTCAACGCAGAAAAATCAAATTGTTAAAAATTTTCATTCCGCAGTGTTTTTTATAAAGTGACCTTACTGGCAAATGTAATAAATTTAAACTTTTAACATTTTAGTATAAAACACATATACCTATATAAACATCTTTTATTAAACAAATTGGGTTAACAATAGAAATATCAAAATAAACTCTATTTTTTTAAATGTTCAATTTGATTAACAAAAGTATAAAACCGGTGGGAATTAATAGGTATATATTGCGTCATAGCTATGAGTTGCGATTATTTTTTGTGATTTGTATTTTTTTTTCATTTTGTTTGTTTCAATCACTGTGTTCGCAATCTAGTGACTGTTTTATCTTATATTTCGCGTTTGCATGTTTGCATGTCGCGATAAACAGGAAAACCGCTCAACCGATTTCAATTTGATTTTTACGGAGCAATATAATGAGAGTGTTTTAAATTACAAAACAATCATGTAAGAACCCTATTCGAGGCCTAGTGATATTTCTGGTACGAAATGGGCAATGTAGATTATCGTGATTGGATCGTATGTCATTTGTTTACGTATGTAAGGTATTCTCTTTTTTATATAAGTGTACCTATATGCTAAATATCTACACTATACAACACAGCACAATAATGTTAATCTATATTTAATCTATATATTATTATGTCCATAATATAGGTACAAATATACAGCTGTAAAAACTGTAAAATTCTATATTTATTACGTTTTTCATATAAATATTAATTCAATATATTTTCTGAGTATTACACGTACCTACATAGTTTTTATTAAACAATAATTAATTTGTCTTAAATATACGTATACTTTTTTCAATGGAGCAATTTTTTACGTATTTCCGTTATATTTTTTTCACGAAATTTGTGAATTTTTTTAAAAATATTTTTTGTGGTTTGGTATATAAAATATATTTTTTATTTATTTTTTTAATGACAAAAAAGTTTTATTTCGCGATTGATATTTGTAGCGTCAAATTACTAACTATGGCACTACAAGGACGTATTTTTTTTTTAATTTTAAATATTTATTTTTCATTGATAAACTTTTTTTGGTATTTCATTCAATCAAATGTCAAACATATTCGTTGTTGTGATGAATAATTTTTTTAGTAGAAAAACAACAGTACTTCCAGTACTAGGAGTTCCTTAAATTTTGAGTAAGTTCGTACAGAAATGTTTCTAAATTTTTTTCGTGAAGATTTAAATTCAAATCATTAGTTTGGATAACAATGTAAGATGCTTCTGGTAATTTAATAATTCTAAGATTCTTCAAATATTTAAAAAAAAGTTTTAAAATTTAGTAATTATATTCATAAAATTTTGAAACAACCAGCCCTAATCGTCCATTAAAATTTTGATTTAAAAAACTGTCTGCATTAATACAGGAAATAATCGGTGTGTCCCTTTTATTGTTTGCACAAATATCAATCAGGATTTTATCCAGTTCTGTCATTGAAATTTTATGAAAATAATTTTAAGAAAGCAATGCCAATTATAACATTATACAATAGGGAAATAAAAAAGTTTTTTAGGCATTTTTGTTTACGTATATTTGTCATTTAACCGTGAAAAGCAATAAGGTTTTTTTTGTAAATATATATAATATTATCTAACTTTGGTTTCAACGCTTTACTTAAATATCGTATATTCAATATCCAATTGTTCCTTTCGCAAAAATATGCATAAGGAAAGGGTCTATGTACAAATTTGTTTGTTTAGTCGAAAACCTGATTCATTTATTTAAATAAAATACGAAATATCATTATGATAATAAAAACTCATCAAAAATAGAATCTAAAAACCATGGTATTATTTTATTTCAATAATACCTTAATACCATAACTAATACCTATTTTTTTAGATCTATATACAATTTAGTCAGATCTATTGTATTCAAATGTCCATAATGCCAAAAAATATCGAATAATTTAGGCCAAAATATACCAAAAATCCGCCACAGCTTAACAATAAATCCCAAACACAAATCACTGGTGTCATGTATAGAGGACTTAAGTCCAAAAAACAATTTTTTTTTAAACGTAACAGAATACAATTTGTAAATCCAGTAAAAATGTAATTTAACCATTTTTTGTCCCTTATACTTGACACCACAGAAATTACAGTTGTTGCTCATTTATCCGCCATCTTTCCCCCACTCTCTTTCATTCAAAACGGCGTATTCATCAACGTTCCTAAAACCTCTGTGCATCTCTCTCACGATGTATGGATTAATTCTTTCGCCTTTCTACGGACATTTGTTGATGAAATTGCGATTCTGAATGCCTTGTGATAAGCCTGAACCTCACGATTGGTGTACTTGACAAATATTTGTTACTTATTACGTCGTTGGAACAGGTGTACTTGTTTGCCAGTGGTCCTTTCTAGCAAATGTTTGCCAAAGGACGGCAAGTATTTGTATATTTGACAAGTTGATTACTTTTCCTTTTGGTCACTACTCATTTACTAATTACAGAACAAGCGAGTCTCTGTCATGAAAATATTCGAAGCAAACATTTGACGAGTGTATCAAAACACGAATATTTGTGGGACCAGTTTAATAATTATTTATTTGTGTCTTTTGCCAAGTACATCAGTCGTGGTACTTCTGCTTTAAGACACGTACGACGTCTGTGGCAGATCTGAATACGTCTTTTAAACAGCAATTTTATTTTCAATTGTCACTACCTACATTTTTTTAAATTTTTTTCGAAAAAGTTTTAATTTAAAGCAGGCATTATGGAACATTGTAAAATTTTCGTGAATGGAAAATTAAGAAAAATGTGATATTTCAAAATATCAAATACTATATGAAGTGTTACACTCACCTAATCAACATTCAAGAAACATCCATAGAATGAAAAGATGAAGTAGATTTACTAAATCCAAATAATTCATTGGTTGAACACAATTCACTTTTTATATTAAATGAAACAAATTCGAAAAATTGTATTTTAAAAATTCGTTGTTAATTTTTATTAGCACTTATAACCACATTTCTTCATTTTGAAGTACTCTCAAAATTTTAGCACACTGCACAAATCTTCAAAATAGCTGACGATTGCACTTTTTTTTCACTGGCCTATCCAATGTTGTTTTTTTTTACAAAAAATTTAGTACAAAAAATTTATCGAGTCCGTTTAATAAAATTGTTTTAAAATATAATTTTATACACAATATGAATAAATAAACTAAACACCTACTCATTTGTTTTATACTATACACGGCGAATATCGGAACTAAAATATTTTCGAATACAATTTTAATAATAATCATAAGAGGTTGCTCTGGTTTATTGTGGTAAAATTATTTCAATACAACAATTTAAAATCAACGTGTTTTATGCACTTCACGTCACAGGGTATGCCCAATGATCATTTTACGAAACCATTACAGTAATTCCTTTGACAATAACCACCTTGATCACAAATAAGTTCTACTGTAGTTCAATGCGAATAATTTTGATTATGAATAAAATTATTGACTTATAAAAATTTTATTAACCGGAAAAAAGACTTTTTTCTAGTATTTAAAAAGCAACCTTTTTCATTTATTTGGCTACTCATAAACAACTCTTTGAGATTTTTGTTTATTAATTTTTGAGCAATACCCCTTATTTATTGAAAATGCATAGTAATTTTTGTCTTAATCGAGATATAAAACTGCTTTCAGTCAGGTTAATTTATATTCAATTATGACGGAAAAAAATTATAGTAAAAAATTAGAATACTATTTAATTTTTACAAAACGGTTAATGCATAAAAAAAATTAAAAGTATAGTTATCAACTGAACAAAGAATCCACGTTTCGTCTCCGTAATGAATAATTTAACTATTTTTTAAATTCTTGAAACCTAAAATAAACTTTTGATTTTATGTTCTCCCATGTTATGTCAAATTTTCAAAAAATAAACTAAATACTGTTTACTTTTGTTGCAGGCAAAAATAGGATCCAAATTCGTGATTTCAACAGTTTGAAGCAACTCCTGAAGCATCGGTTGTTTAATTTCGTAGCACAAATCTCCACCGATTTTTGGTATGTTTTTATACATCAGTATCTTTAAATAATGATTTGAACAATTTTTGGATAACAAATAATGTTAGTTTGTATTAATCAATGGTTATAACTCAACCAGCGCGGATCTGGGAGTTTCGTGTTCGATTCGCAACAGTTAAATTTTTTTATGTAATCTTATAACATTCATGCAGAACCGACCTTTGCGAGTCTGGCACCCGGGGCGATTTTTTTAGCCGCTGTCCATAAAAATATTTTTTTGATTTGTGTTGGTAATTTGGCTGGTCTATGTGAGTTAGCAAAATCTCTTTGGAATAGCTGTTTGTAAAAAAAAATAGTAAATCGCAAATATTCATTATATTATGATGTGTTGACAAGATAAAAGAACTTCCGGTTTCCAAGTGTGCTGGCGAAATTTCGATTCTAAAATCTATCTGTATAGAACGTATTCTAGATCTGACTTCTCAAATCTGTGTAGCCATTATTTTTGAAAATAAATGGAATAAAAGTCTCTACAAGATGATAAATTATTGACTATATCTCTATATAAACCGGATATGCAAGAGTCAACTGGTTTTTCTAAAATACTAGGTATTTTTTTAGCAACGTTTTTATTCTTTTCGATTATGTTGATACCAGTGTTAGACAACAAAATTTTCAGGGAGAAATGCTATATAAATAACTTACTTAATTTAAATATTAATTTGGTATTAACGTCTGTTTCGGTCAGTGAATCAGTTAGTCATATCTTCAGCCTCGAAGTAACTTTCCGCATTTTTGTTAAATTAAATCAATAGCTCGCACAGAAATAAAATTAAATCCACCTTCGTTAGACACTGCATCTATTTATTACAAAAATATTTGCGTAACAAAAACTTAAAACCTTTTGATTAAAATATGCACGACAAAACAAATTACGAAGTTTTGACAAAACTTTGCAATTAGTTATAGATATGGCCATTGATTCACTGATCGAAACAGTCGATAATACGTCGTCTTTTGTTTATGAATCAGCTGTCCAATTAACAATAAATGCAGAACAATCGATTCTAGAAAGTAAAAAAAACTAGTTTTGCACCAGTGAACAGTTTTTCTAACGAGAATTAAAATTTGCTTCCACCTCTTCAATCAAGATTGACAAGAAAAAAGACATTCAAGCAATCTGAGTGCTTTCATTACTCCTAAATTTGAACTCCAATCATGTCCGCTAGCAATATGGAAAACGCAGTCTCCGTCACAAATGGATATATTTCGAATCGCGTTTTGCATGTGATATCTTCATCTACAGATGATATTATTGTACGGGTAAAAGGAAGCCGGACCTCAAAGACATGTCGCCTTGTAAATATAAGTATGGCGAAAAAGTTCTTAACGTCCATTGCGCGTTTTAGGACTTAGATGCCAACGTTTAGAATAGTTTAGAAAAGAATAAAAAGTTTCTATCAGAATAGCCTATACACTTATTGCACAGAAAAAGTTGACTGTTGCTAATCTAGCTTATATAGAGACGTCGTCGATGTTTTGCCACCATTTTGTAGATAATTCAATTTACAGATATACAGGCTCTAAGAAAGTAATCGAGATATATACTTGTTTGTGGCATTCTGTATATAATTTTCGAATGTGAGTCTTATTTGTCTGTTTTTCGACGCTCTTAAAAAGCCTAGCACATTTGTAGTGAGACAAAACCTGACGAAACCAGATTTTAGATTTCAGGGGCGGAAATATGGAGGGTTGTCGAAAAATATAATTTCACATGTTGCATTGTTAAATTTCGAGTCTAGTGAAGACATACTCAGAGACTATACTTCGGTTTTGAATTGTACAGAGTGACCAATGGTTCGGCAAAGTAATACGATTCATGGCAAACTCCGTGTCTCAAATAAGTAATTCATTAATGCAAGTTTGTTCGTTTGTGGAATTATAACCATAGATTATAAAAACCTAACATTCACCAGTATTTTTATGTAAAATGTTTTTTAGTGTATTTGCCATATGGCAACATACACTATTGGCGTCGGTCGGATGGCGGGACCTAGGGGTCGGACCAAAATTTCTCGACGTTTCATAACCTCCTAAACACTTTGGCACCATTTTTAAAAATGTTTATATATATATATATATATATATATATATATATATATATATATATATATATATATATATATATATATGTGTGTGTACGGGCAATAACTTTCGAAGGAGTTAATTTATTTTAACGAAATTTGGCACACATGTTGGAATCCATCACCGCACGAAGCCTATTTAAAATGGGCCCAATCGGGTCATTTTAAGGGTCGTTTTTAGGGGATGAAAAAAGTTTTTGGGCCCAAAAATACCTAAAACATTCTCAGAATCGTTTCAAAATTGAAATTTAACCCTTTAATAGCAATTAAAAAGTGTTCCTAAAATTTCAATAAAATCGGCCCGACAGGACCGGATTTAAAATTTTTCTGAAAACACTAGTTTGCAGATAGTGAGTTATTTCCTGAAAATGTTTTTAATTTTGGTGTAGACGTTTGATCGACAATAATGATGTAGTTAAAAAAAATGTAATTTAAAGGGGTGTATTAAGGAGTTAATTTTTTTATTTTGCCCAATAATCACCTTAAGTTCACATAATAAAGCCACAAGGCCTGATGTATTAGCAAATACACTATATTGTCGGCAGTGTTTTGGCACTGCGACCCGGGTTTTTTAGTATTTATCTACTAACTGAATTTGGTAAAGTAAGTTGTTGAGCATCTATAATTTACAATTATTCATTCGTTCTTGTTAAATATCAATTAGTTTTTGCAAACGTATTGCCACTGATCAGCCAATTCATGACCCAAAAAGGTTACATTTTTTTTAATAAATTATTTTATCTACACAATTAATTCAGCCATTTTTTTTTAATTTAATTTTGGATGAAACATGTGTAGTTTCCCCATTGTAGGACAAAAGTTTTCTAGGGAGAAACCGGCTGGTAAATTTCTGGTACTAGAAGAATCTTAGATTCGACACATTTAAAAAAGTATTCGGAATATTCATAATGTATTTGATTTTATTTATTGTTTGACGAAATCATCTCCATATATCAAATAGTTGTCGGAATAAATGAACAATGGAATTGGGTGCTGCATTTAAACTAACTTTTCAAAGTAAATTATTTTCACAAAAATTAACGGACCTAAAATACATATGTTTGTAGATATTGGATAATTGGACTATTTTAATTATCCAATATCTACAAACATATTTAATATTATGGACGATAACAATTTGAATAGGATGAATCTAAAATACATATTATCGGTATGACTCAAACGTATACACGAAGGGTAAAATAACTCCGTCCCAAAAGTACATTAATACATTCTAATTTATTAAATAATTTGAAATTCACACTTACTTTAAAGTAACCAAATTCGAAATTTTGATCTTGAAATTCATTCCAATCCCGTCTCCATAATGGCTTAACCCGAAAACACGTATTTCGAGAAAAATACATTTTGCAAAAATTTGAGTTTTAAAACGTTTTTTTATAAAAAAGACTACCCAAACAACCATTAAAAATGCTTTTTATTTTCTACATTTTTTTTCGAAAATTGTATCCCTGATTTATAGTGCTCCGAAATATCTGGTACTGATTTATTGCAGTAGCAAAGAAATTGCAATATTGCAAACTTTTGAGTAAGTGCAAAGTAGCCATTTTAATCTCATACGTTGTATCAACTTCGGTCGTTTTTAGATGAAAGCTTGAATTATTCTTGAATCTAAATATATAATCATCTAAAAACAGCGGAATTTGTAGATACAATAAATGGGCTTAACACGGCAGAAAGACATCGGTGGTCGAATGTCTTATAATCTCAAATTGCACAATATTTTTTTATCAATTGCTATTAGTTGAATAAAATGACATAACGTCATATTTTTTGGAGCTGCAATAACCAGCTCCACATTGTTATATGATCCGGAATTGTGAGCTTTTGGTAGCTATTTTTCTACAACCGCAGCTAATATTTTTTCTATCAGCTGTTCGACGTAGCGCCATATTTTATTGATACTTGACATAGACATTTGACGATCCGAAATCGTGATGTTTTTATTCAGATTATATTTCGATTAAGACAAAAATAACACGTTTTAATATAATAAATAAAAAGTAGAAATAACAAACAATGACTATTTTCGGTTTTAGGTACGTATATAATAACATAATCGTGTATATAAAGTGTTCCCACTAAATGTACTTTAAGTTCACTGCGGTGATCCTTGGGGACTAATATCATCACCACCTCCTTCTGAGCCGCCTTCACCTTTTGTCTTGTTTTCTTTCTTCCATTTCATACGACGATTTTGGAACCATATTTTTATTTGTCGTTCTGTAAGACACAATGCATGCGCGATTTCAATTCTCCTTCGTCTGGTCAGGTATCGATTAAAATGAAATTCTTTTTCAAGTTCTAAAGTTTGGTAGCGTGTATACGTTTGACGACCTCTTTTTCGTTCTGAAACAAAACAAAAAAATTATTGAATTTTTTATTTTATTGACAACTTATTTCACATATTTGTGAATATGTTTAAGAAACATTTTTTTTATTAACTCTTCTAGATAGCCGTCATTCTTAATACCAATGAAGATAATAACTGAAGGTTCATTAATGAAGTTAACCGCATTCAAGGGGTATTTAAACAGACTGTTTCAAAATATGATTCTTTTTGCACAGTTTCTTGTTACTGAATATGTACTTGGTATGCTTTCTGCAATAATTTTTTTTAAGTAATACGTACTTTTTTTATTTATTACAGGTGTCATTGGATTCATCACTGGTAACGTATGATTTATGATAGAATCATTGTAATCATTTAATCTATCATCTAAGTGTCGTATGAATCATTTTACTGTCATACTTCATCTTAACTATCATGGTATTCATTTTTAGGTTCATATGAGTCATTTCACAATCATAGGAATTTTGTGTCATAGGATTCATGATACTATCAGAGGATTGTTTTAAACTGCCATAGTATTCTTCAAAAGTAAAATAGTATGTTTCAAAAATGGCATTAGATAACCACTACAAACGTATTATTATGATTATGATAATACTTTTATAATAATACTTATACTATGTTACTTTTGAAGTATACTATGATAGTTAAAATCAATCCTCTGATAGTATCATTAATCCTATATGACACTAAATTCCTATGATTATGAAATGACTCATATGAACCTAAAAATGTATATCATGATAGTTAAGATGAAGTATGACAGTCAAATGATTCATACGACACTTAGATGATAGATTAAATGATTACAGTGATTCTATCATAAATCATACGTTACCAGTGATGAATCCAGTGACACCTGTAATAAATACAAAAAATACATATTATTTAAAAAAAATTATTGCAGAAAGCATACAAAGTACATATTTCAGTAACAAGAAACAGTGCAAAAAAAATCATATTTTGAAACAGTCTGTTTAAAAATGCGGTTAACTTCATTAATGAACATTCAGTTATTATCTTCATTCGTACTAAGAATGGCTATCTAGAAGAGTTAATAAAAAAAATGTTTCTTAAATATATTCACAAATTCTAAAAAAGATCAGAGTACATTACAAGTTTCTAAAACTGGAATAGGTAATAATGACGAAAAATATTTTTCTTTACCATTCATAAACAAATCAGTGTTTAAAGTCAATATATTTAAGAAACATTCAACCAATATTGTCTTTCATAATGAAGTTTCACTAAGAATTTTATTAATTAACAATAAGGAACCTATAAATGATTTAGAATATGTTGGTCAAACAGGAATTTCAGAACGTATTAATGACATAAAAAACTTTAACAATCAC
Organism: Venustoraphidia nigricollis; assembly: GCA_034508555.1. Classification (NCBI taxonomy): domain Eukaryota; kingdom Metazoa; phylum Arthropoda; class Insecta; order Raphidioptera; family Raphidiidae; genus Venustoraphidia; species Venustoraphidia nigricollis. The sequence goes on along the minus strand of JAVRKA010000010.1, from coordinate 11,852,223 downwards.
AAATCAAGTTTTGCTTTCCATATTACAGACAAAGAACATTCACATGATTGCAACAATTTTTTTTTAATTTTACATAAATCACAAAAAGGATTAATTCTAAACGAATTGGACAAATTTGAAATAGTCAAAAATGGTATGCGTTTAAATACAGAAAATAATTTGAATTTAATATTTAGCAAAATAGAAAATAATAACTTATATAAACATATTATAAGTTATCATAATTTATGTCATTAAAATGTTCTTGACCTTATATCTTCGATAATAATTATTAGCAACCAATGTGACAATTTTTATACTATTTTAATTTAAGATTTCATTTCATATTTATCTGATGATGACTTATGAAAGCCTTTATAATAATAAATTTTAATAAAAATTTTATTCTTTGGAATTGATTTTTTTTTTTTGTAAAAATTACCATCAATTATTCCAAATTTCTATACGTACATAGCATACGTCTGTATCTGTAATTTTTTTACGATTTTCTATCACGATTTAAGGATTAATTACTTCTAATATTTTCTTTATACAATTACAAATTTAATTTCTTTTAAATAGCATGTCAAAAACGTATCATATTTTTTTTGTGCCATAAAGGTTTTGTGTTATTACACCCAAAGAAATAATTTAAATGGCCAATTATTTTCAATCTAATTTCATTTTTCAAAGAACGACGGTTCAAAAAAGCAAACCATAGCGAATTATAATAATTAAAGATTATACTTCAATAGGATATTCTTATATGCTGGAAGGAAACTTCTACGTTTATAAAAATTACAACAGACTAAAAAGACTTTAGAACAAGGGAGTTAAAAGGTGAACCAAGTACACATATATAAGGAGTCAGTCGGCAGATGATTTATAGGGCGTTTATAAAGCCATTATATGTATATTGCCGCAGTACAGAAAATAGACTTGCTCGAGATTGTTTTTAAGTTGAAATCGCTTAAAGGCAGCACTTTACGTTGCAAAGGATTTCTCGGCATGCAGAAAAAGAAAACGTGTTGTTTGACTGGCGTCGTAACCACCGCCTTTGCTATTTGCATCGCAAAATTATTATTGAAAAACAATCTTTAAAAACAAATGATGCACAAGTTAAACTATGTGCCAATTGTTTTTAAATCACAATTACAGCACTCCAAACAACGATATCAGGTTGACACGTTTGATAGTGAGTTCAAGACGGGTGCACGCAAGCAAAGCCATGATTCGAATATACAACAAGCCGTGAGGTGGGTTCGTTTATTGCGCCCTTTGTAAGGTCTATAACTAATGTGACCAATATTGAATATGAAATATACAGACATTCAACTTTGAACCGAGAAATAGTTTTTAAAAATCATAAAATACACTTTTATTGTTTAAACAAAAAAAAAAAACGGCTGTATTAATTTTGAAAAAAATCCTTTCAGATCATATTTATTTTTGGCAGTTAAATAACCTCAATACTTATTTTTTTTTTAAATTATGGATTCAACAGTATTTTATTTTATCACATCTTTAACGAAAATGTGAATATCATTTATCGCGATCATGCCAAAGAAGTATAACTTCTGCCGCGCGTACATAAGTACACGCACATTTTTTTTTAGTATTTGTATTTTTTGCTCCATATAATTCGATTTTTTTATGTTGAGATCGAGACAGAGAAATTCAACTGTATCTTTTTCTTACAAATATATTTTGGGTTCACGCAGAAATACAATTTCTATTTTTAATGGATGACAAATATGATAAATACCAAAGACATTAACATACAACGAAATAAATTTATAATGATTAATTTCAATAGATGTCGTTAAGTTTAATTTAAGTCGTGCGTATACACATATCTAATGCACACATTCTACATTTCCCGTAACGTATTTCAAAATATAAATTACAGCACATAATAATATAATATTATGATTTGACAAATTAAAAGATCATTTACCTATTTTCAATTTACTTTGATGGTGCATTTGGAGTAATGATTGCAATATTTAATGAGTCATAAATCAAAATGGTGGTTTAAGGATCTTATAATTGCACAATTCCTCAATTTATTTAACCGTCATTTAATAAGAAGTTGTTAGTCGGAAGGAACAATAAGGTAAGTTTTTAAATCTATTCCTGCTAAAACCACATTTATGTAATACTAGCGGCCCGATCCCGCTTTGCCGGGATGCAATTAAATATATAAATAAGTAGTTCATTTTGTGATATTTCCTTCGCCTAGATTTGTAGATTACCTATATTAATTATTATGCTGTAGTGAACTTTCTTATAGAATAATAGGCATATTTTCCCGGTGCTTATTTCAATATGCTTAATCAATCAAATGAAAATATACGACGCACTTGTCAAAATTTATATTAGACGATTACATATGTGTATTGAATTTGTGCGTACTCAAAAAATTCAAAATTGTCAAAAAACAAAAATCTATTAATCCGATCGCTGCCAAATTTTACACAATCACCCGCTGGGCTAATCTAAAGATTGCCTGAAAATTTCATTAGAATTGGTCCAGCGTTTTTTACAAGAAGTACAAGAGTATTTTACACCGTAAAGGCAGGAATCTGAATTTTCTGGCCGTGTGGTGTATACTATTTTTCTTTATACTCGGTTAAAATCCGTACTTTCGTATCGGTCCACTTTTACAGATGGCGTGCGAGTAATTTCGCAGTGCATAAATGTTAGGCTTTCTGCCTTAAAATTGAAGTACGTAACTTTCGACCGGGTATAAAGAAAATGCAATTGTAGTAATGTAATAAAATGTTGTGTATTACACATTAGGGCTCAGAAAACAACAGAAGAGTGTTTTGTTTACGATTACGTACACCTAATATTATAAATGTTTCAACGTAAGCCCATAAATTGTATTCTAACAACACTGTTTAGTTGTTCATCTCAAATCCAAGAGCATCGCCACCACGCGCGATAATCATGTTTCATAAATGCATGCACTCGGCTGTACATCGGTTAGAGTGCGATGGGAGAAACGCCGAGAGAAAAACACGGTCAGGGCAGGGAACGTCAGCTGTGACGAAGACGAATGGCGCCTTCAGAGTCAGCCGCTTGTATAGTATATTGTGCGAGAGAATGAGACGGAAAATAAAAGACGCGATTAAGTTGAGAAAGAGAATTATATATGTGGATATACACATTGCCAACGGCGCGGTCGGGATTCGAACGTGAAACGTACAATATAGCCAAGACCGACATCAGACCCCTGCCAAAAAACTAACATGTGCGCTCCATGGACGCTCTATACTATAAGCATACACACTACACTCGAGATGACGAATCGAGACATTTTTATTTTCACCCATATCACAAAATATACTATATTGTCTTCAGAACCAAAGGTGTGTGCAAAATTTCAGCGAGATCGGACATCGGGAAGTGGTCAAAGAATCGATCGCAAGATTTGTCCCTGACAGGCAGACAAATAAGCAAGTTAAATAAAAGTTTGTAAAAATTAGAGTTACTTCTGTTAATTAATTATCAGCGTATAAAAAAAAATCATTAAATTTCCAAATACAATAAGATTCCGCTTAACGTGGGAGGTACGTTCCAATAAGTTCCAGCGCTATACGAAACAATGCTACTAAACGAAGTCATCTTAATACGTAGATAAGAAAAGTTGTTAGTTCTTTTCTTGTTTAATTTTGTAACATTTATTGTTAAATACTTCTTTATCACATTAGTTACTTATTATAGATGTATTTATTGCTAATTTCGATTTTTGGTTTATAAAACATAAATGAAAATTCGAGTAAGAAGTTATGTTTGTGATGAGAAAGATTCCTCATTTAACATATTTTACTTTTTGTGAAGAAATCATCTTATGTCGTTTGCCTTTTTCTGTTTCGTTCAGCAAACTGTTGTCGATAGCAAGATATTGCATCAATTACACTTCGTCTTGCCTTTGATCTTCTATCAACAGTTGAATCATTTTGCATAAACTGATCCATAATTTACGTTATAGTGGCTAAACATTTTTTTTGAAACCGCGTAATTAGCCAATTTCAGTCTAAATTAGCCAATTTCAGTAGCCAATTTCAGCCTAAATTAGCCAATTTCAGCCTTAATAGATAATTTCAGCCTTAATTAGCCAATTTCAGCCTAAATTAGAGAAGCAGCATTAAGTGAAGTTTTACTGTATTCAAAAGACTGGAATTTTTTCGTTGGTTTCGTCGAACTGACTTGTGTGTGTTAGTACCTCTCTGGTCGGTTGGCACCGTCGCGACCGAGGGGCAAACGCTCCAATAAGCACGCCAACACAACTGTCGGATCGGGCCAGTGTGTGTAAGTGTTCGTAATATTATGTGTTCTGGTTCTGGCACTGAGTCACTGCTGCCACTGGCATGGAGGCATGAAACGACGCCATAGTCCCGTCGCTCGGAGACGGCAACGGACTTACGGACCACGAAGCAAAATTCACCTTCAACGTTTGAAAATGAAAGGCAATTTTTAACTTTCAAACTCTGCCATATCAAGATACATACACAATTCCCAATGTATTGTAGTTTGTGCAGAGGTCATGGCGTGTTAAACAATTTTCCTGACAAAATTATAGTATAAGGGCATAAAGTTAAAATTCCTGCACTGCGCGACACATGATTATTATTATTATATCCCACCAAAAACATTTCATGTGAAGTTGGTTACCAAGACTCAAAATTCATAATGCTTTCACCGTTAAAAAGTTATGAGATCTGTTGTAGAACCAAGTCCCTAGTCTACGGGGTCTGTTCAAAGTTCAAATTATATGTAATTTGAATTTTGAACAAGCCCTGTAGACTAGGGACTTGGTTCTACAACAGATCTCATAACTTTTTAACACTAAAAACATTTTGAACATTGAGTCTTGGCAATAAACTTGACATAAAATGTTTTTGGTGGAATTTCATTTCTTTTTAGCAGGGGCTTTAGATTATTTTTTTTACTATTTTTCAATATCAATGAAGGGTTGTGGATTACTTTTGCACATTTTACGCAGATATGCACCCCCAATACGGGGAGTTGGAGGGTGAAAGTTCCCAAAGTCTTAATTTTTCCGTTGTTTATATGCAAATCTTAGCCTACATACCAAATTTCAGCGTTCTAGGACTTCAGGAAGCACCCTAGAGGTTTTGATGATCATCAGTGAGTCAGTGACAAAATCGACGTATTTCAGATCTCAGTTAATCTGAAACCATACACGCTTGATAATTGATACTTGGTGTGCTTGATAAGTCTGATAAGGACATCTTATCCTGAAAATTTCAGCTTTCAAGCATTATCCAGACCGAAGCTATGACGGCTCAAAAATACGACGAAACGCTTCCAGAAAACGTAGGTAGTGTCTCTCTTTCTTTGGCTTATCTTGGCGGGCACCCAGATTTACACACATCCAAAGTTCAAAAAAAATTCAAGACGAAGTTTTTGATTTTATTAATTCCGACTGTAGTTTAAACACACCTTGATGTTAAACGTCATGTTCGTGTAATGTGTGTTATATAGTGTACATGACGTCTGACAAGCATTGGTGGAGGTGGCGGGTCACCGAGGTCATACATTAACGGATAGGACAGTACACTGTCAGTCATGACATTATGTTATTCTAAATACAACCTCACACGTGTATTCACTAATGTATAATGCATAATATTCACTTGTAATTAATGGAAACAAGGTCGAGAAGAGAAACTCCAACATGTAAGCAACTTTGAAAAAAAGATTACTTGAACAAGACAATATAATATTACAATGATCTAGAATAAATTAAACTTAGAAGATCGCATTGAGGTCCCATTGATTCCAGTAATCGAATTTGCACGACGTCTTTTGTAAAAATCAATATTACTTTTTATTATTATGAATTTTGGCGTTTTTAAAACATTAATATATATTCATCTTTAAAGTTCAATTCCAGATATATGTTATAATAGAAAACAGTATCACGGGTAATTGGAATAATAAAATAAATCAATTTAAACACTCATTGATTGCAACGTTTCGTCTTTTCTTTAATTAAGACTTTTTCAAGCTCTCAATACGCTTAAATTATTTTCTACAATTTTCAATTTTTATAATTGTTTTTTGTAATGCCAAATTGCATATTATATCATAGTTTTACTATCATTTAAGCATATTGAGAGCTTGAAAAAGTCTTAATTAAAGAAAAGACGAAACGTTGCAATCAATGAGTGTTTAAATTGATTTATTTTATTATTGCAATTACCCGTGATACTGTTTTCTATTAATATATATAATAAAACACTTGAAAATTCTGAAAAAAATATTATTAAGTTATTTCTCGCCGGTCGTTTCGACAATAAGTCCATCTACAGGAATATAAAACATATAGTATATGTTTTATATTCCTGAGGATGACTTATTGTCCGAAGCGACAGTCTAGAAATAATTTAATAATAATTTTTGTAGAATTTTCAGGCGTTTTTTTATCTGTTATCATTAATCATGTTCTACCAAGTGCCGAGTGAAAAATCAGTACAAATTACATTGATATATTCTTTCAAATGCTGTGTGGAGAGAAATAGTAGACGATTGAAATATTAGGTACCCATAGTTTGAGACATTATAGACGCTCGACACCTGAGGTTATCTAACAATGCTTAAGATGATTGAATATCAGCTGTTCAATACGCCCCCTTTTTCACTCCCATAGCTCTATCTTACGAGCATGAAAAATGCACTTACGTTTCGGAAATCTCTAGTTTCTATGAAAAATCTTATTCAAAATTTGATGTTAATGTTTCAAAATGTACTAAAAATATGTAACGTATGACTTTTAGCCAGATTTTGCAGATTATTTGATCTAAATAAAAGATTTAGAATCAGATAAAAACAAGTAAATTAGTTTTACACAAGTTTTTGTACAGAAAAGTTTAATTTTGAAATAAATTATTGAGCAAGCCAAATTTATCAGTATTTTTAACATAAGAATTTAAAGAAAAACCTTCAAAATGTTAATTTGACTTCCTGTAACCCGAAATCTCGTGACGTGCTGTAAAGAAATATTGACGAATATCGCGTTTTTTATTCAGTTTTTAAGGTAAAAATATGTTTTTTGAAATTTTTAAGCAGCATGTCAAATTTTGTAAAGTTGAATGCTTAATCTCGACAAATAGAAACAATAATAAAATGCTTTTTGCGATTACATTTCCCGAGAGCATATTTTATAATCTGAGAATCAGTAATCTGAAGTACTGTACACAAAATGTAAATTAGTATTGTACTTTATGGGGTGCATTTTAAGTATTTAGAATTAAAAACGATTATTTCGAAAATAAAACTGCATATCTCCACCACTGTAAAACCGATGAAATTTTTTTCAATGTTCAAATACATTCCAATGACGATCATATACATACCCACGTATTAAACGTGATATAGGTATGATAGAGGTACAAGGTAGAAAATATAGTTTGCTTCAAAAGTCTCTACTCTCTACTTTTTAAACGAATTTACGTATAACTACTAGAAAATTTCATTTTTCTTCTGATAGTAGTGCCAAAGAACCATCAAACCACCAATTTCACGTGGTACATCACTTTATTTAATACGTATTTTCACTTTGAATGCGGTCCTTGAATTTTAAAGTATGCATTCGTCGTATCTCAGAATAAAAACACTGAATTATATTTATTGAAAGAAAGAAATAATAGAGGAGAGTTATTAAGCATTTTTTGGTAGGTAATTGAGGCACTGAAAATGTGTACAATAACTCTTTAGTAATATCCGAAAAAACAAACACAGATCTAGCTGAAGGGTAACGGGGCTTAAACGATTTTTAAATTTTTGCTCAAAAACAAATTCCTGAGGCATTTTGAAATTTTAATACCTTAAACTTTAGTATTTAAAGAGATGAAAAATAAAAAAAGCCAGACTTTTTAATCGGGTCTAAAACTTCGTCAGGTGTTTGCAAAATTATATTTTTTAAGACTAAAAAAATATGTTTAAGGTACGTTAAAATGTAAACAGAATAATATTGGTAACTAAAAATAGATATATTCAAAAAGACAGATCGTTTCGGTGGGACATTTTACTTGCCAGGCTATCAATATGTTAGATAAATCGGTTAAGCCCCACTGCCCTTCAGCCAGGTCTGTGTTTTTGTATTCGGATATTACTAAAGAGTTATTATACAAATTTTCACAGCGCCTCAAATACCTACCCAAAAATAATTAGTTAAATCTGTATAATCATTTTCATTGATATAATGTATTTATTAGATTTGGTGAAAGTTCACGTAATAAGAGTGGAAACTTTTGACATGCACTGTATTTCATGTGTGTAGTTATACTATTTCGAATTGATATTCTACCTTTAGTTGTTTTTTGTTGAATACGAATGTATGTGGAATGGATGATACAATGGCAACATATTAATCTTACATATACCAACTCTCCGGAGTGCCACAGCTAATCTTTGATAAAGACATTAATAATAATAATACCATTGACTTGAGTGTTCAAATGGAGACAATACTTAATATACATAAAATCTATGCAGGTAGGAATTAACTTTTTATATCAGACCACTGTTGGCTTTTACTGATCTTGCATTTTTTTTTTGTATAAATTAAAAGTAACGGAAATATTTAAATTCCCTTCGTTTTTAAATAAAACCTTTATAACGTTAAAATTACGTTATAGCATATTTTAGAATTATTTCTCAACATCAATTTTGTGCATTTGAAACTGAACAAGTAAAAAGTATTCTCCGAAGCTGCTATTTGCTAATTACATCGGTTCAGTCCTACTATTTTCAAAATATTAAATTTGATGCGTCTCCAAGCATGCTACCATTAATTAAAATATCCAAATTCCCTTAATCGCGATGTGTTCAGAATAAATTTTATGACGTGTGGAAAAGAAACTAGCTACTCTACAATATTCAGTTTGTCTGAGTCCAATTAAGAGCCGAGAGAAATGCTGTGTTTACTCCGTGGTCTCAAAACAAAATGGCGTACGTCGAGCTTTCTATATAAAAAACTTTCAATATTTTTTTATGTGTAAACAGAAACCCATTACAACTCAAATTTATCACAGAATGAGGCATTTAAGATTTGGGCTGCAATGACCGGTATGTTTGATATCGTGCTCCAGTTTAAAATGTATTGACATTTTTGACACTATTATACAAAAGCGTACACTTTTTAGTGTAAATTTACATCACACGATATACTAAACAATTTTTATTTATTGTAGATTATAGACGCTCGACCACTTAGGTCATAAGCGCTTAATTACATGAATAACATAATCATTCGAATCCGCGACAGTCCGATCAAGAAACCAGCACGCTAACCACAGGACCACGCCGACCTTTTATACCAAACAAAGCCAATAATAGGTGTGTTTGGTATATTAGTGTAGTGTAGACAATTCACTAAAATTTACACCGGAAAGTGTACGTTAATACATGATTACACTATAACAATCGGAACAGTGCCAAAAGTGTCAACACTTTTTACACTGGAACACGATACTATACATACCTTGAGAATAACTGTTTAGAAATTACAAGAATTCTAAAGACATTCAGTTTAAAAAAAAGTTAAAAGCTTATCTTGCAGAAACTGTGCCTTATCGCTTTTCAGATATATTTTGATTTTTTTAAAATTGTATTTTATATTTTCTTAATTATATTTCTTACAAATATATAATTGGCCACGTAACACACCAGGCTATATGATTAGAGTGGAAACTGGAATGAAAAATCTAGGAGTAAGGGTTTTAAAAAGAGCCATGTTGTGGTGGATTAAGTTGCTCGAAATGGATAATCGCAGATATCCTAAAATTTGTTTTAGGCGTATGTGCGAACTGGACAAAAACAACAGCAGTGTAATTAAATTTAACTGGGCATCGCAACTAAAATATTTAATCGAGCGCTTGGGATTTAATCAGTTATGGGTTGAACAAAATAGTCATAAGATAAGAAAGGAACTAAACAATATACTAAATAAATACGAAAAGGAAATGTTACTAAAGGACTGGGAAAGAGTAGTGAACTCAACTTACAACGAAAGATATCAAATAATAAAAAGCTCCGAAAAGACCGAAAAATACCTCTTGCTGACAATTAGCATTGATAAATTAAGAGTAATTAGCCAATTAAGATTGATGGGGAACAATTATATTAGAATTATAATCAAAGGGTATAGGTATTGCTGGGATCCAAACAGAATATGTATGAATTGCAACACGAGGAAATTAGAAAATTTATTTCACGTTTTATGCTCATGCCCTGCTTATCAGCATATCAGAAGCGCTTGGTTAAATAAGTATATGAAGGATTCAAACTTCAATAATTATCATGAGCGGCTCTTGACCAACCTCACTGAAAAAAAACCCGGGTCGCAGTGCCAAAACCCTGCCGACAATATAGTGTATTTGCTTGTATAGGGCCGTGTGGTTTTATACTGTTATTATGTGAAATTAAGTTTGTTTTTGGGCATAATAAAAAATTTAACCCCTTAATACACCCCTTAAAATAACATTTTTTGCTTAATTGTAATATTATTATCAATCTAACGTCTACACCGAATTAAATACACCCTTCAATAAAATAAATGTCACTATCTGCAAATTAGTGTTTTCAAAAAATTTGTAAATCCGGTCCTGTTGGGCCGATTTTATTAAAATTTTAGGGACACTTTTTAATTGCTATTAAAAGGTTAAATTTCAATTTTGAAACGATTCTGAGATTTTTTTCGGTATTTTGGGGCCCAAAAACTTTTTTCAACCCCTAAAATTCACCCTTAATGTGATCCGATTGGGCCCATTTTAAATAGGCTTCGTGCGGTAATGGATTCCAACATGTGTGCCAAATTTCGTCAAAATTAATTAAGTCCTTCGAAAGTTATAGCCCGCACACATATATATATATACCTATATATATATATATATATATATATATACATATATATATAAACATTTTTAAAAATGGTGCCAAAGTGTTTAGGAGGTTATGAAACGTCGAGAAATTTTGGTCCGACCCCTAGGTCCCGCCATCCGACCGACGCCAATAGTGTATGTTGCCATATGGCAAATACACTAAAAAATCTCAGACGTATACTTCTTTATAGCAAATATGGTAAAAATTAGGAGCTTCATGCTGTTTGAATGACTCCGCAGTTCCAACGCACTCTGCTAAGCTTATACAGTGTAATTTAGCTTTATTGCCTTTAATTACTATCTTACTTTATTTTGTTTTAGTTAGCTTTAAGTAAATTATATACATTAAATTGTCAAATTCTTGTGTGACGAATTCCTGTAATGATTTAATTATCGAAATACAGTATGATTGAATTGAATAATTATATTTCTTAATTGTATTTTTGACGACTGTATCCATACTTGGCTCTACAAATAAAAACTATACTACTATATGGCATGCCTGGGTTCTTCTATTACAAGCTCCCATTTCCCAAATTCTAATCTGGTACTAGTAAAGTCAGCAATTGGATTTCAATATTTTATTGAAAACTAATCAACTGAAAATATGGATTGGTGTTAGACTCAAAACACAACATATGATGGTGATAAAAAAAACAAAACTAAAGTTAGAAAACAGTAAGTAGTTTTCAATTATAAAATTATAAGACCATAACTGTCACGTTTATGATAGCTGAGTAAACATTAATCATATTCATCTTTAAAGTTCAATTCCAGATATATGTTATAATAGAAAACAGTATCACGGGTAATTGGAATAATGAAAATAAATCAATTTAAACACTCATTGATTGCAACGTTTCGTCATTTCTTTATACCATAGTATAACTATCGTTTAAAACATATTGAGAGCTTGAAACAGTCTTAATTAAAGAAAAGACGAAACGTTGCAATCAATGAGTATTTAAATTGATTTCTTTTCATTATTCCAATTACCCGTGATACTGTTTTCTATTAATCATATTGAAAAAATCCGACATGAGCCGTTTAGCTTTGCGACCACAGATATGTAAAAAGACTATGATAATATGCACTGTGGAGTATAAAGTCTTGGACGAAGATGTCTATTTTGATACATACAAACATATCTTACACGTGACACGTAATTATTTCAAACTGACTGCTCTAGCGTTTGATTTATTCGTACAACGGATATCTCAAAGCCCGGAGCCTGATTAGTTCGATGCCACCTTAATTAACCTCCAAGAGTTGCTTTATTATTATCACACACACATAAACACAACACGGAATCAAAGATCCATGGCTTGTTTTCTGCTCTCCTGTGATCCGGTCGTCTCCGAAAGTACATTCATTCTGATTATGGTTATCTTAAAAAGATCAATATATCAGAGGTGTTAAACTTTTTTTCCGTTATGGGCACAGACTAGATTTCACAGACAGAGATTATCACATAACGAACCCCATTTCTTTCATTTGAGAATTGCCAAGAAAAAGGTAATCCGCCATCTTGAGGCATCCGCCATATTGGATTTATGCATTAGACTTGTTACACGTGTGCATAATTTCAAAGCTCTAGCTTAATAAGATCTAGTCGAAATTGTGATCGCAAATTTTAAGTTACACTGAAATGTTGCTGTAAATTGTTTAAATTTTTCGCAGATGATAATAATTTTTATTTTGAGGTTATTTTGTGAATAGTTTGTACAGTTCTGCAATTGACAACAAAAGCTACAAGTTGGTATGCTTTTGTAGTGGGAAGCTCATTTGAAAAGCGCTGATAATTAATCAAGCATTATATATGCACAACGGAGTTGTTTTGAAATTTAGAGTAATCTGGTGTGTCCAAACTACAAGGTTGATTATTAATTTTCATTAAACTACTGAAATGCGCGTGCAAGTTTCTTTCTGTTTTAAATAGTCGACTTGTTAATAATGTATTTACATGTTATATTGGTTTGTTTACATATCAAATTGGTCTTGTTTCTTATTTACTTAATGTCAGGTGAAAAATGTCTTAGCTAAACTCTTAATTGGCCTAATTATTCAACTTGATAAATGCTGTGTCCATTGCGTCTATTAATTTTCAAGAATTCTTTACAGTTTTTGGATTCTAAAAAAATATTAAATATATAGAACTTTGTCTAGAAATTCTAACCTACTTCCTGATAAAGCCAACATTTTTTAAAAACTTTAAAAGTTTATGTAAATTAAGCGAAGCCGTGCGAATACTTCGCACCATTAGTGGTCAGTTACGTAAAATAACAGTGATATTATTTAAGAAGACAGTGGATCAATTAATTAATGCTATTAAGTAAAATAATAGGGTGAAAATAAATTTTATTCGGAGGTAAAAAAACGTTTAAGTTAAACGGTTTTATTTTAAATTATCAGCTGTATCAAAAACTAGTAAATTATCTGAGACTTTTAACAGACTAAAATAAAAACGTGGGGCGTATTTGAAATATTTCTTTTGGAGGGCTTGGAAACACATTTTTCGAGAAAAGTTATTATTATTTAATTATACAGTCGTTACACTCTAGGAAAACTAACACAATTTCAAATTGCGTCGTATGGAATATTCTGAGCGCGAATGAAAGGAGTTTCCGCGAATAAAGAGTTTTTACTGTAACTGTGCCGGCATTTAAAGTATTTTATAAGCCCAACTCAACTTTCAATTAACCCATTCATCTTCTTCTACACGGTTCAACATACGTGCAGAGAGATCTAGCATTAAAAAAGAATTAAAATTAAAATCTGCATTTTTATTCAATGAGATAATTTGACACCGAAGCCATAAATCAAATCGAAATGCAAATTTTCGATCAGCTGTTCAGAAAAGTTATTACCATAACAATAATTAACGTTCCAACTACGACTACCAAAAAAAAAGCAACACAACAAACCGCCATTCTGTGTTAAGTTTTAATACGAAAATAAGAGTGAGTGAATAAAACAGATGATGAGTGAGTGAGAAGTGTTTTGTAACAAACCAGTCGAGTAAATATAATATCCTATGTTTGAAACCAACATGCTGGCATGTCTGCTAATTAGAAATGCTGTCACATCATATGAGTGATGTTCTCTTAGCAGCCCTCATATCGGTTGCAAGACTGTGATCTGTCTTAACGGCGTTATAATTGAGAGTAGGCACAGTCTAATTCTGCAGCGGTGTATGTCATACCCTCGTCAACATCCCTCTGGATTTGGGGAATGACGTAGGTATATACTAGTTACATGTGCGCCCTTCCTGTCGCCTTCTACTTGTTACAAAGAGGGTCTACCTCCAGACTATTACTGCTGTATGGCTGACCGTCAAAAATCACTTTGGGTATTTCAAATAATCTTCTAAAATCTATATAAAACAGCGTTCTCAGTTTTTAATTAATTGATGCGCTTGAAACATTGATTTTATATCTATCTAGTGGCCCAGGCCGGCTTCGCCTGGATTTGTAATTACCTATTAATCTAAATTAAATATTGTAAAAGGCAATTTTGGTCTAAATTAAATACTTAAGATGACATATTTATTTAATAAAGGAATAATATTGTGTCGATAAAAATATCTTCGCAAATAAAGCATTCTCTTACATCAAATTTGAAAATCAAAAAAATTATTACTGTTAATTGGAACTAATCCACTATACATAATTTTTGAGTATTTATTTACGCAGCGCACGCCACGGAAGCTCTCAGAAGGGACGACAAAATTATTAAATTACCGTATCGTCATCAGTCCTTGATAAGTACCTATGCAAAGTTTCAGTTTTATCTGACGTTTTGAAGTGGGTGAATTTCACGTTCAAAAATTCTGTTACAAACAAATATACTGGTGAAGCTAATAAAAGCGTGTTAAAATCAGTTGTACTTAATTACAGACGTTATCTGAATAACAGCAACTACGAGTAATGTCTGATATAAAAGAAATTGAACAAAAACAAACACGAATATTTCGAGATGAGTACACACATCCCTAATTAGGTTTAAAGTTTGATATATGTTTTCTAGAAATATACTTATTTTTTAAGCTTTCCAAAATGTCAACGTCAACCAATAATGAATTAGTTTTATCTTTGAAATATCACGAATTAATTGACCGACAAAAGTGTTTTGAAAATATCTAAAACGATAAGCTATCACAAAAAAGCGAACTGTGATTTATGGGTAAATCCTTTGATAAATGTAAAAAGGAGATTAAAATATGTCCTGAAGATTGATAGATTCGTTTTCAAATGTATTATAAATAATTATTAAAAAAAACTAAGTTTGGTTCTTAAAGCGTGATCTCAGTTATGTGTTTCTAAATAGTTTAATTCGAATTAAATTCAATCAGTTAATTGTGTTTTTTGCACATATTTTTCCCAGTAAAAAATTCTATAAAACTATTTTGTGCAAAAATATATACTAACTTAGGGGTTTCCAAAGTGCCGCTGTGAATTCGGCCCGCGATATCGATACTATATATTATATTTTTATTAAAAAATAAATAAGTAAATAGTAAAATAAATAATAAATATTACAAATAAGATACAATAAAATATTCTAATATTTTTAAAAAATTCTTACAAAACTTTAACCACAATTAATAAAATATTGTTTAGTTTATATTTAAAAAAAATATTGTAGTATGTCTAGTCTAGTTATTACCCCTCACAAATTTAGTATACCAATAAAAAAATAAGAAATAGTTAAATATACATAAAATAAAAAAAAATCGTGGTTATTGTTCTGATTTGATTTTGTTTTGTTTTTTTTTTTTTTTTGGTAAATTAAATTGGCCCGTCTAAGAAAAACTTTGGGAACCCCTGTACTAACTGAATGGAATAGTTAATTAAGCATTTAAGCACGAGGTTTAACATTGTCAATTTTTATAAGAAAATTTTATCGACAGTACTGTATCTTTTTATAGCAGTGAAAAAGGCCAGAATTCATCAAGCATTAATTTAATTTTACCAAAAATACAACACAATACGCCTTTTGAGATTTATTAAGAAGCCTGTATACAGTGACATAATATGTCGCTGTATACATTAGAGTTTTTTATATATTATATAAAAAACTGTAATAATCACAAATGAAGTTTTGCCTTCATATTACAGATAAAGAACATTCGTATGATTGCAACAATTTTATAAAATTTTACACAAATCAAAAAGGATTCTTAACGAATTTGGAAGAATTTGAAATAGTCAAAAATAATATGCGTTTAGATACAATCATACTACAAATTTCTGTACGTACAGCATTATTATGACATATTCCAACAATAATAAATTGTATTTTTTATCACGGTAAGCGAGTTAAGTTGTAAATTGTAAATATTTGATAAAATCAATCAGCTCTGACGGTATTTAAAACATATATCTAACAATTACTACAAATTATATACAATATTGAGTTTGATCGTTGAATATGAGCAATTCACAATGGTCAAACCGTAGCACGACAAAAAGTCATTAAACAGAAATTAATCAATGTCAATATAACAATATATTAATAAACAGTGTTTCATTTTCAATTCTTGGATACAGTGCATAAGTTGTTATTAATGCCACGATAACTATCAATTTTAATTTTTTTACGCGGTACAAATGGAATGCGTTAGGTTTTGTTACAAACTTGGAGACGAAAACATGAAGGGCCGAAAATACAATGAAGTAGGTACGCAAGAAATAGCTGCAAAACTTTGGAGCAAAATTGCTGTTTTCTTTTTTTCAGGGATGTTTGCGCCCAGTATTGATTCGTATTCCTAATTTTATTAGTGTATTTGCCATAAGGCAACATACACTATTGGCGTCGGTCGGATGGCGGGACCTAGGGGTCGGACCAAAATTTCTCGACGTTTCATAACCTTCTAAGCACTTTGGCACCATTTTTTGAAAAATTATTTATATATATATATATATATATATACGTTCGGGCTATAACTTTCGAAAGAGTTAATTGATTTTAACGAAATTTGGCCCACGTGTTGAAATCCATCACCGCAAGAAGCCTATTTAAAATGGGCGTAATCGGGTCATTTTAAGGGTACTTTTTAGGGGTTGAAAAATGTTTTTGGGCCCCAAAATATCGAAAAAATTCTCAGAATCGTTTCAAAATTGACATTTAACCCTTTAGTAGTAATTAAAATGTGTCCCTAAAATTTTAATAAAATCGGCCCGACAGGACCGGACGTACAAATTTTATGAAAACACTAGTTTGCAGATAGTGAATTATTTACTGAAAGGTGCACATAATTTGGTATAGCGGTTCGATTGATAATAATATTGCAATTAAAAAAAATGTAATTTTAAGGGGTGTATTAAAGAGTCAAATTTTTAATTTTGCCCAAAAATCAACTTAAGTTCACGTAATAAAGCCACACTGCCTGTATAAGCAAATACACTATATTGTCGGCAGGGTTTTGGCACTGCGACCCGGGTTTTATTATTTTTATAACCAACTATCGTGTTTGAGAATAATTGTTTGTTTAGCATTTCCATGCCATCACAAGTTGAAAAATTGAATAAAAAAAATCTGATATTCGTAAATATTTCTTTACAGCACGTCACGAGATTTCGTATTACGGGAAGGCAAGTTAACATTTTAAAGTTTTTTCTTTACAAACTTAAGTCAAAAATACTGACAAAGGCATCAATAATTTTTTTCAAATTTAGTTTTTTGTATACAAATCTGATTTTAAATCATTTATTTAGATCAAATAAACTGTAAAAACTGGACTAAATATCATATGGGAATGGTATAAACTTCTAGTTTATTTTGTAAGCATTGCCAACAAAGATTGAATAAGATTTTTCAAAGAAATTAGACATTTCCGAAATGTAAGTGCATTTTCCATTTTACACAGGCATCCAGTTATGCGTGTAAAAATGGGGACATATTGAACATCTGTGAAACAGTCACCTTTTAAAAAACAACTAAAAATACTAATTATGCTTCCGCCATCTTATAAAAACATAGGTAACTATTTACAAAAATGGTTCGTGTTTTGTTGTAAATTTGTAACACCACGTGTAATATAATACTGCTTGTAAAAAATGTATTTTTAACTGAAAATCAATCACAAACATCGTAATTGGAAAAAAGTGACAAAAAAATAATAGAAATTTTTAGGAGGGTCTATACAAAAATGTAGCGTGAACATACAGCAAGATTTAAATTAAATAAAACGCGCATTCTTTGTAATGGAATCCGAATTATAACAATTTCCCAGGGGACTAAGCCTCCCCACGGGGGGGCGCAGGCCGACACATGACGTATAAAATGAACGTAACGAATGTTTGATATCAGCTTGAATCCAGCTACTTTAACCGAGTAAACGAGACAGGGAATAATACTCGCATATTCCATAAATCTGTAAACGTGTTTTATGTTACAAATGTTGCATGGACTCATAAAACATTTACACGCACGCTTTTGGGAATCCCCGAGCTCAATTTTAGTCCAATCAAGGCATCGTTTTGTATTTACATATTTCGTTATTTAAGATAAATGTATTTAATGTGCAGAAATGTAAAACAACTGTCGAATTCTGACTTGTTCAACAAGGTCGGATTACAGGAATATCGTTTTTTTCCCGAGGATAAAAAAGAAAACGTTAATTACGACCAGCGCTGCTCCACTTAACGCTGTTTCTTATAATTACACAGTTTCTTACAGAAAAAAAGTTTAGCCACTATAACGTAAATTATGGATCAGTTTATACAAAATGATTCAAATGTTGACAGAAGTTCAAAGGCAAGACGACGTGTCATTGATGCAATATCTTGCTATCGACAACAGCTTGCTGAACGAAACATAAAAAGCAGAAATTGTGATGTTGCGTTATTGTTTTAAATAGAGGAAGTTCTCGTTTTACGAGTTCTTTTGGCAAATATGAACACTGCAATAAATAAAGAACTTCAAGTCGGGAGTTAGCTATTAACGGATGATTTCAATTTCAGAATCAAACACATACTAGTTTCGGAGTTACAGAATAATAAATAGGCATTACACAAGGCATGACGTTATATTCACACAACATGATGTATATAATATGTATAAGAGAGAAAGATTATATATACAACACAACAAACACAATACCGAGCAATATTTCTATGTCTGCCGTTCTTGGGTGAGCGTGATGTCTTTGTCAGTACTTCTACATTTTAACATTTCGATGTATGAATAAATTTCATTTTGTATTTGTCTGCTCTAACGCTTTTATTAAACATTTCCTATTGTTGTATTACATATGTTCGTTATATTTAGTTACGTTTTGTCAAAGAATAATTAGGCACAATCGAGGTCCTGGCCTTGAAAAAGATGTAACAGATAATAAAAAATTAGTTTTATTCAATTATTTTTCGTCTGATAAATCAAACTATACATTCGGTAATATATAAAAAAACAATAATCGAACCTCTGGGTGTATTTCTACGCTCAACAAAATAATATAAAAACATCGTTCGAGGTTTTTGGATAATCTATATATACAAAAAACGTGGTGTATATTATGTATGCTGTATATGAACTTGAACAGCTGGACCGATTTTGATAAAACTTTCAGACAATCTTCAGATTAGCCCAGCGGGTGATTCTGTGAAGTTTGGTAGCAATCGGATCAACAGATTTAGATTTTTCTTCGATTTTTGAACATTCATAGTTAAAAGCGATTGAATTTGCGCAAATTCAATACACGTTGAGAATTTTATGATAAAGATTCTCATCTTTTATGGCTATAGATAGTTAGATAATTAGTGCTACCCGTGCAAAGCCGGATCAGGTCACTAGACTTCATAAAATAATATTCAAATAAGAGAAAATGTGTCTCTAGAATTTTCGTTTGTTTAACCGATTTTAGTTGAAAACTCTTTTAATAGTTTTGAATTAGGTGAAATAAAAGAAGTAATAATATATTGACATAAAAGTATTACACCAGAATTTCGAAAAACTCCTGGGAAGAATTTCCAACAAATTCCAACAGAATTTTCAAGAAATTATCTCCTCGACTCTTTTGTTTTTTTATTATAAGACTGAAATACATATTTATTCCTTTTAAAATTAAAACTCCATTTCTTCATAAATAAAACGACACGTGTCAAAAAAACAAATTGATGAGACAATAATTAGTTTTGCAATTTAGAGGATTCTTAAAACTACAAAAACAAACATAAATCTAACCGATAGTTGAGAAGTTGGCGTAAAAAATTGTTTGATGAATCACACAAAAATAAAAAATATAAAACATTCTTTAAAGAAACCGTCGAACAAGGAAGTATGTTTGGTCATTTTAAATTATGAACAATATACACAGTTCAGAAGTAAAAAATAGCTGAACATTATTTCTAGAACAAAAACTAATCAATACAATAATTAAAGTGAGTTTGACCCACGTATACAAACCGTTTAAAAAACAAAGACACTAGTTTAGAAACAAATACTTTTACTTGTTTTATTATTGGGTTGGTATATCAAATGATACTTCATTTTTAAATAATTTGTACACTTTAACGAGCCGTAATAATACAATTATGCACCAAGTATATATCTTCTAATTTTTAGGTACCTTATATAAAATAGCTGGTGTTCACTTCATGTTCAAAATTTTTGACAATTCACTTTTGAGTAAACGTCACGTCTAATAGTAGACAAAAAATAACAGACAAACAGTGATTTACTATGTAATTGGTATAGCACGACCAGTTTTGTTTTACTTTATCGCACTAGCACGTAATCAAACACTTTACTTTATAGAGTGTAGTGCAAAGAACTGTTAATATTACGCCTTGTATTCTTATTCTCTTGCAGCAAAGTAATATTGAAAAAAAAATTATAATGAGCCTCACCCTCATAAGCTCATATTAGAAGTTTAACTTCTTTAGTTTTTAAATTATTCCCAAGCTTAATTTTATTTATGTGAAACTAATTAATAATATTTACACATACTTAACAACACACTATAAACTTCTGTCCTTGTCAGTTTCATGTAATTTAGGAAACAAACTAACTTCCCCTTTAGGGGTCGATTCTATTTCCCCTCTTTTTTTAGTTTTTACAAACAGATACGTCGCGCTAAAGAAGTTATACTTCAAAAATATGCCGGTTTCATTTTTTTTTCATTTAATTTAGAAGACAAATTAACTTCCCCTTTAGGCGTCAATTCTACTTCCCCTCGATTTCTTACTTTTTGCAAATAGATACGTCGCTAAAGAAGTTAAACTTCAAAATGGAATAATTTAAAAATGAGAGCTCATTAGATAATTCCATCTACAATTTTGTAAAAAGAAAAATGTCTCGAATATCACGTACTATATATTTTTAATGTAAAAACAGAATTATTGTCGAGCAATGCTTTTTAAATTTTCGTTATTATGTTTTCTATTTTCGTTATTTTGTGTTCTGATTATCGAAGAATCACATAAAATGTGTGTATGTATTATAGAAGAGCAATTTAAAAGCGATTTGTGTTTTTGGATTAGTATCAGAAAACACAATATGCGTGCATATTATTTATGTCACATTCGGTACATATTAATGAATATGGATTTTTTAATTAAGGCCATACTCTTACATGGACACGTTTCCAAAAATACAACATGTCCGTGAAAAGTTGATACATTGGAGCGCTTAAGAATCGCCGTTGTTATAATGATAAAAATTTCAATTAAGGCTGTCGGAACGCTTTGAATTTAAGCCAAAAATAGAGCTTCGGCTGTCAACGGATTGTAGACTTATTCGTCAACATTTTGCAAAAATTCTTTCTCTATAAGGAAGATAAAGGACAAATCTAGGTCTCTAATGGACTACTTTTGTAATTTATGTACGATTTACTAGAAAAAATTTGGCATTAATTGTGCTAAAAAAACACACGTTTTCAATGTCACACTATGACCTTATTCGTACTTATTTCACAAAACTGTTCCATCACAAACCTAAAGTGACTCTTCCTTTTTCGGAAAAGTTTTTTAAATCTTCAAAATATTTCCAAAAATTAGAGTAATCAGTTGATAGCGGCACCCTTGCAATAAATTTTTTTAGCGTCGTAGTTGGCACCAGCCAAAAATTGAAACGTGTGGATGATTTGAGCGAGACAGAGCTAAAGAAGGCCACACTCACAATATGTCTTTTGCATACCTCGCCTCTTACCCCTGGGTCTCAGCACAAACAAAATTCTGAGCGTTCCGACAGCCTTAAACTTTCAATTTACTGTTAAAAACTTTTCAAGTGAGAGCCATTCCGTTTTCCGTGAGAACTTTAAAGACTTCAGATTTTCGGTTAGGTTTTCCTGTAAACTATGTTTGAGACCCTTTTTCAAAATTTTAGGCTCAGTAGTTTCGGAGATAAGGGAGAAATGCTCGATTTTCGTATATTTTCTTTAATATCTTTTAAACTATGCATTTTAAAATTATAAAACAAACTATATTTCTCATAACAAGCCCCTTCATTTGATATGTCACATAATGCACCTTATTTTTTGTAATACGTCTCCCAAAATTAACCCTCAATTTAGGAATTCATTTATTTACATTATACGTTCATGATTGGGTCATCTAATTCTATATATGTACGAAATTTTAAGTGTTTTCGTCCAGTAGATTCGGAGAAAATAAGCTGTGGATAAACAGACATAAGGATTTCGTTTTTCCATCGGATATACGAAACCAGAAGCGTAGCGTGCCTTGGCGGAGCCCCGTATAAAAATTTGTTTGGGGGCCCTTCCCCCGTTGAAGTAAATGACGTAAACGGGGAAATCCCGCAGCCCGCGATAACCGATTTAGGGTGTTGCCAACTTTTGAACGCACAAATTGGGAAGTTTTTATTAATTTTTGCTTACGCACGTTGGGGACCCCCGTGGCGCGGGGGCCCTGTATAATTGATACGGCAGATACGGCGGTAGCTACGCCCCTGTACGAAATCCTAAAAATGTGTCTCCTTGAAGAAATTTTGCTTAAATTTCGAAAGGATTTAATACTCCGAAGACGTAATTCGAAACGTAATTTTAACGAACAATGTTACTTTATTTTGTTTCTAGGCTACAAATAATTTAAACCGGAAATGTTTGTAGGAACGCAGGTATATTCAATGTAATATCTAATACAACATTTAAACCGTATCGAAAAATAATTTGTCAGTGTTCCTTTATAGAAAATTCATGTTATCTTCCTTACATTCCAAAATTTGTAATCAATCATATGAATAATTTATTTCACATTATAGCTAAACCGTGCATCAAACTTAATACAGAAAAGTGCTCTAATAATATGAATTTATGTTTAAAACCTATCCAATGGCGTATTTAGTGATTGATATTTTCCCAATAAACTATAAATAAATACAGTTTTTAGGTACATTTTATTGAAAAATTCTATTGTCCACTAAATACCTAATTCACGTTCATAAATATTTATATACATTTTTAAAGGTCACCAATAACCGTGGCTATTTGGACCTAACATCAATTTCTATTTTCAATTTATAATTTTTGAACTGGGAGTTTGATAGGTAGCCATCTCGATTTTCATCTGGAATTAAAAATAAATAAAAATTACCTATCCTATCCTAATTTCCTATAATTCCTTCATTCGCCCATTGCTATTAGTTAAGTTGAAGTTTTAGAAATGTAGAAAACAACGGGAAGTGGTAAAATGGAAAATAGTAATGGTGCGAATTGCGTCTGTTACGACATAAAAGTCGACAAACGGACGTTAAACGCATTATTATTATTATTATTATTAATTTATAATTTTTAGGGTACTGTACTCAAGGTGTCTAACCAGAACCCTATTGTAATGGCAACGTTATCCGCTCGTTTGTTGGTCAGAGGCTTCTAGCATCTAAACGAAATAAAATATCGACTTGAAGTTCACACGTAATATATAAATCCTAGGCTCAAAGATGAAAATCATGTTAAAAATGTTGAGAATTTTATTCTAAGAAGGGGTTCAATACATGTAAAAGGGAGGTTGCAATTTTTTTAGACATATCGGATACCATTGTTTATAGTCTGTTAAGTAGCATACCACTGTATTAATGTTTTTAATAATAAATTGAAAATCTACTTGATTCTTTAAACTTGTTCTCGGATTAGAACCTGGATACTGAGGGCTTGTAATAGACGAGCATGGAAATGCCATATGAAACGCGACGCGGGCGGTTATTTAATACAAGCAATTAAATTTATAACTTATTTTCGATTCTGTCTGGGTCTCATTCTCCCGTATTCGATTGTAAAATATATCAGACCGGAAAAAAACTCAAAAATTTGTATACACCCTAAAAATATTTTGAACCACCAAAAAGGATTATTTCGATTTATGTTTAGTAACTTATCATTATATTTCAATAAATACAATTAGCATTTTTAAAATAAAACAATGGTCAGATAATCTCGGTTATTTCCAAGACTTGGCTGAATATCGATCGACGTTAAAACACATCTAATTTATGAATGGGAGAACTTAAACAGAATTCACCGCCAGATGTCAGATATAGTCAGCGATACAAACGAAACCATTACTTTTTTTTAGATATTACTTCATCAAGTTGGAATAAATAATTTTAGGATAAGTAAACCAAAAATTTCAAAACATCTTTCGAAAATTATTTTTTAGAGGAAATTAGTCGATCTAAAGCATTATCCCTAAAGAAATACTATTTTCTAGACAAATAATTTTCTTTTACGAACGTAAATTATGAAAAAATCATACAAAAAACACTCAAAAAATAGTCGTGATGATGGAAATTAAGAAACAAAATATACTTTTAGAGAAACACAATTTTTCCTTATCTATTTTTAATATACATATTACATATTATGTATATCAGCTATCTAGTAGATAGAACGTAAATCAATTGTTAAAAATACGTAGATTATTTTTTCTTTTAATATATCAGTAGATAGATATTGTTGGATATTAAAAGATTTCAGTTGTTTTAAGATATATAATAATCAAATAATACCTAGCAATATTACATAATTGTACAGATTTAAATTTTAATACTGAAATTAAATATATTGTGAACAGCAAACATTGAAAATTAATTAATAAATTGAAAACATTACGCAG
The DNA here is from genome assembly GCA_034508555.1 of Venustoraphidia nigricollis. NCBI lineage: Eukaryota > Metazoa > Arthropoda > Insecta > Raphidioptera > Raphidiidae > Venustoraphidia > Venustoraphidia nigricollis. The sequence continues at coordinate 11,827,259 of JAVRKA010000010.1, read as the reverse complement.
AGCACTGCAAATATATTAAAAGTAAATTTCTAAAATGGTTTTATTTTAATTTAAAAACTACGAGCATTATTAACTGCTGTATTTAGGTTTAACAAAAATCCAATCATCTTATAATTATTATTGGTACTATCTATAGTTTATTTTTATCCATACTTTTTAATAACAAGTAATTACAGTCGCGGATAGAGAATACTTGAGATCAAATATAGATATAACAAATTATAGACGTTCGATAACAGAGATCTTGAGAAAGGATCCCGTAACGAACCTCTTTTCTAAAGTCATCATTTAAGACTATGCAGCAAGTGGATTATCATTAAAAATAATAATACATTAAAAATATGAATTTGCTCCAGGTCCGTAGATAACCCCAACAGCTGCTAACCTTCAAAAAAATTTAGTACTGTGTTACTATGGTTCATTAAAATCTCTTATAACATTTGAGCTGGTGAAAGTATGAATTAGATTTTCAGTTTATCGTTAAAAATAAAAATAACAACAACGCACATATAATTTTGTCCTAGGTCCAGATAACCCCGATAGCTGTTAACCTTTAAAAAATAGAATAACGTTTTACCACGGTTCATTAATCGTTAAACCTCTTATTCCGAGTTTCGATCTAAGAACCGGTGCTTTATGTAAATTGGAATGCATTAGTTTATCATTAAAATTTTATTGGAAATATCAATTTGTGCCAAGTACTGATAACCCGGACAGCTAGTAACTGACACCATGTTTTTTATCACGTTTACTGAAAACAGTATATGAATCTGACAGAAAAATAAATTTTATTAAATCGAACTAAAACATATATTTTTTGAAGATAACGCGAATAAAGCAGCTACTATTTAATTATTTTGAACTCAAAAGTAACACTGTAGAAAATGTAAGAGACTTTAGTCAGACTAAACTAAAATCGTAATATTAAAATTAAAGAAAACGTTCGAACCCCAGATATGATTTCCGATCTCCAACAAAAGTAAAGTTTTCTACTAGACGCGTCCAACGATTTTATTTTAATTTGATCAAGGTCCCAGATTGCTGCCTCATAATTATTTCCTAGCTGTTAGTACATCATCGATTGTACAATAAAACCGGTTAACTTAAAAAGTTTTTTACCTAGTTTTTTTTGTTACGTTCCTACTTTAACACTGCATAAAGTGAGATAAAAATTTTACACCGTTGAAAATTTTAACATCGACCAGAACAGCAGCGTAAATATGTCAGTAGAAAAGACTATAGTAGAGAACGCATAAATAAGAAAATACACCGCGTAACTAGTTAAAATGGAAATTAAAGTGTTTTACTTCTACAAGACAATAACTTAATAAAAAATAAACAACTCTAGTGTCATTGATGCGATTAGCTACACAAAAAAAAAATGCTAATTTTTTTATACGTATTTTAATTTCCAAATACAATAGACAATAATAGACTCGTTTGTGTTTATTTTTACTATCGCATAAGTATATAGAAATAATAAATAATTAAGACTTAAAGAGATAAAACAAAAAAGAAAAAATGAGGTGGAGTCCCGGAGTTAACAGAGTAGACTCTGTACGCTATACATACACAGTACGTTATCATGTGATTCTTGGGGTCATATGCTTAATTCAGAAGCTATTCATTACAAGATTACATCGCGCTCTTCTACCATCTCTCTCTTACACATGTAACATTGCTCGAACGTAGTCATTCTATATAAATTACATATGTGTACGAAGTCGCCATCCTACGTAAATTATTGATTGTCTCCTAAATTAACTTCAAATATTATATAAGTGATATTTTTTCCACGGTGCAGTCTATATTTTATACGGGTCACGAAAATCCCTAAATTGTTTTAATATAAGCAAAAAGTATTATGATTTTAATGACACTACTAACTGCTTTATAATTTCAAAAATTCGATTTTGATAATTGGAGGAAGAAAATGCTGTTCCAAGAATCATTTTTTCATGCAATTAATCAAGACACATTTTTTTATTATCAGGAAGAGCCTGCATTAGCGATAATCTTGAACAAACATATTCGAAACCACTGATCTAGATAATTAATCTACAATATTGAATGGATTTTTTATACAAGATTTTTTTAACGTGTTTAGCCGATTACCATTTTAATAGTAATCACGTCCGTATTTTGTCGCTCTAATTTAATTTTTTAATATTTAAGGAAATAATAGACATAATTTGACTACAGCAGTATACGAGTATGCGTATAGTGTAGGGTTGCTATCCGTCCGGGTTTCCCCGGATTTGTCCTAGTTTAGAGGGCATCCCGGGAACGTCCGGGCGGGGCTTCATTTGTAGTCCGCGCTTAAAAATTTAAAAATAAGAAAATTCTAACTGATTATTAAAACAATCTGTAACAAACTGTAATAAGATTCTGTTTTGTTAGGTACATTTAAAATGATGATAAAAGATGACTAAATTTAATTTTAAAGTCTGAAAATAAATAAAAGGTGATTTATGACATTTTCAACTGTTTTTTATTACACTGACTCTGTTTAAAAAAACCTGTTGACATGTCCGGGTTCTGGGCTCTATAGTCCGGGGTTTTCACGCGTCTTGTCCTGGTTGCCAAATGTTAGAGATAGCAACCCTAGTATAGTGCGTTTGACAGAGACATACATAGTTCAAACATGGCTGAGAATTAATTTAATAGACAATTTTTAAGTAATATTTCCCCAAAACTATGTGTGAAATTTTTTTCAATATAAATTTTACGTTATCTAAAAGACTGAAACTTTCAAATTATCAGTTTTTCAAAATTCTGTCTGAAGTCAATATTTGAATTTGTATGTGCATTTCCCGCGAGACTATCATTGACCATTGTATTAAAAACCCCTTTTTTAGTAATTAAAAAAAATTAGTTGAATATATAAGAAATCCATAAATATAAAAATTTCGGTTTTTCGATCGGAATAGAATAACCTTAAGTTCATTCAGAAGCCTGGCATAAATCTGGACGAATTTAATACCGAACATAATTTTTTCTTCTTTCTCGTAAACACTTCAACATTTATAATTCACGAGTTCCTTTTTCATTCAACTGAATAATTATCAAAAATTATGTACTGATCGAAACTTTATAAAGCTGGACGGAATTCGCTTAATAGAAATTATAAACATTTTGTATCCTGACGACTAGTCAATATCGACTAACTATTTTTGTTTTCATTCAATCTATTAAAGTGATCGAAAATATTGCACTGAATGAAACGTTATCAATGTAGAATTTGCAGGGTGGTGGTAGAAGAAGAAGAAGCCACAGAATAAGGTGCTGTAGTACTATAATATGTACACACTGAATGTAGGTACAACGTAACCTTGGCCAATAAAGTACGCCATAAATTGTGAATCAACAAGTAGCCTATAACGTGGCGGCTTTATATTGTTATTACAAGTGCTTATGGTGCGCCAGCAGCACCGCATTGTACTTCACACACACACACAAACATACATGCGCGAAATACTAACGAGATCATCTGGTTCATACTATGTAACAACTAACCGACTGATATCGGAATAGACTAACACTATAAAAAATCAATGATTAAATTATGGAGAAATATTACTGGCGTCCCTAAAAAATGAATATCCATTATATTTATAAAATCAAGAAAAGCAAGGCATTGCTGAGAATAGGTTGCCAGGCGTCCGGATAAAGCATGACATAGTTAGCCTTTTTTATTGCGTGTCTGGCCAAAATTAAACGGTGTCCGGCTTTTTCTAGAATTTAATTTTGACTGATGGCTTTATTTGATTGATAGAAAATAAATTATTTGGACTGATTTGGCGTTTTATTTATTTTTTATTTATTTTTCATTAGAATTTAACAAGATTTATGGTAATAATCAAAAAAGCTTGATTTTACATAATTTTTTTTGTCGTACCTATTAATACTGCGAAAAAAATCCTCAATAAATTAGAGTGTCCGGCTTTTTTGCCCAAACTGGCTGGTCTGTTCGGCTTTTAGGTTTGGCGTCCTGGCAACCCTAGGTGAGAACTTAGTGCTTGTAATAATACTTTAAGCGCGTATAATGCTTAAAGCACTCTACTTAAAGCATTTTGTAAAACATATGTTCAATGCTTGATGCTTAGAGTAATTACAGAAGTTACTTATTAAGCACGTAAAAGCATTATAGAATAGAATAGAATATTATTTATTTATCAAATTGTACAGGAAAACGTCAACATTGCTTAATAAATATTAAACAAGTTTATTAAAACATTAGAGATCAATTTCTTGTGGACTTAAGTCCAACGTCCCCATCAATTATAGGTATATCATAACTTAGTTTTGGAAGCTAAGATCTAAGAAGTGTTAAGTAAGTGCTTGATACTTTTAAACATTTTTTAAATTGAAAGTGCTTGTTGCTTGATACTTTAAGCACTTAAGGCTGTCGGAACGCTGTAAATTTAAGCCAAAATTAGAGCTTCGGCTGATAGCTGATTATAGATTTTTTCAACATTTTGCAAAAATTCTTTCTCTATAAAGAAGATAAAGAACAAATCTAGGTCTCTAATGGACTACTTTTGTAATTTATGTACGATTTACTAGAAAAAAGTTGGCATTAATTATGCCAAAAAACAAAAGGTTTCAATGTCACACTACGACCTTATTCGTACTTATTTCACCAACCTAAAGTGACTCTTCCTTTTTCGGTAATCTTAAAAATATTTCCAAAATTTAGAGTAATCAACTGACAGCGCGGCGGCACCCTTGCAACAGTATTTTTTAGTCTTGTAGCGTGGTTTAAATTCAGAGCGTTCCGACAACCTTAAGTACTTTAAGCATTTAGCTTCTGCGTTTTGCCTAGCTCTGCATCAGAAACACAATAATATAGTTCGTTTTAGAAAATGTGATATTTATAAACTCACCATTAGCAGCTAAGATAATAACATGTCAACATTTTCATGTTTGGTTTTTGTTCAGTGGCTTCAAATTTCAAAATAATCAACAACAGAAAATAGTTCGCTTGTGTTTAAAATTCGTAATGAACACAAAATGTCCAATTAAAATTGATTTGTTATTAGAATATGATCACAATTAGCACAGAAGTTGTCTATCACGTCACTCAAATTGCACTGACAGTATAACATTGATATTTTATGCAAGAAAATTTACATATTTGCTGACATTTAACAAGGAAGTTTGCACCGAGCTAAATCCCCCTACACTTTATTGTTTAGCGTCATAAAGATGACTCAATACAAGCCCGGGTTACGTGTATACATTTATTATGTAACGTCAGGGTAAATTTATTTATTATAATAAAGTACTTGGACAGCAAAGAAACAGTAGTTGTAAAACAGCATGAGAGGGTGTTTTATGAATATGTTTCCGGAAACATTTTTGCAAAGTAATAAAAGTTTAGAATTCGACAAATAGAGAAATTTTTATTTAAACTGTATTTTTTATCTTAAGCTGCAAAATATGTAATTAGGAAATTTTGAACTGTGGTCGCGAAATTCGTTTTATTACTGTTGTCATTCGCTGTGATTAAGCCCTAAGCTCCACAAAATTTGGCTTGTTGCTTAAAAACCTCATAAAAGACATATTTTTGCTCTAAAAATTGAATCAGAAAACATGATTTTTCATCAATATTTCTTTACAGCGCGTCACGAGATTTAAAATTACGGGAAGGCAACTTATCATTTTTAAGTTTAACTTATGTTAAAAATACTGAAATTTGGCTTGCACAATTATTTTATTCAAATTTAATTTATTCACGTTTTTATGTTTTTAAATCGTTTATTTAGATCAAATAAACTGTAAAACGTGGCTAAAAGTCATATTAGAAGAATAGTCGATATTGCTAGTTTATTTCGAAGCATTGACTAAAATTTTTCATACAAAATTACAAATTTCCGAAACGTACATACATTTTACATGCACACACGCATCGAGCTATACGGGTGAAAAAGGGGTCATATTGAACAGCTGGTGAACAGTTACCTTAAAGAAAACAGTAGGCTAACCCTAAAATCTACCCAAAGCCATGGTAACAGTTTTAGATTAAAGTCGTTAGATTAAAAAACAAAAAAAATAGTTTTCGAAATACACATTGTTTATTGTCAAAAATAACGTTGCCATGGTTTTTAGCGATCGAGTCTACTATATTATTTATATAACTTACATTCAGTGTAAACCATATTTGAGGCGTGTCACCACAAAAGGGCCCATATCCACTACCAGTAATTTTTCAGTATTTGCCAAAAACTGTTTAAAATAAAATTATAAGTGGAAATTGATACAAAACTGAGTTGAGTTATTCTTACCAACTCATAATATCAAAATGAACAACGAAAGTATACGTAAAATGTATAAAAGAGATGTACCGTAGCTTCAAAATTTGGATATGGAACTTTTTGATATAACCAAATGGAGAAAGGAACTTTTGCGCCAACAATATGAGGATGTAGGCTATTTTGACACAATAACATACTCAGATACAACGAATTAACTAAACTTTATTTTCCTTGTATTTTGAAATCATTACAAAAAATAGAACTAAAAATATTTCTCAAAAACAACAACGTACATTTTAGAAAATAAGTTCAGCAAACATTACACTCGTTCAGCAGCAAGTTGCTCATCTGCATGTCCTTCACAAAACTCTTCTTCTGCTCCAAGGTCTTCCGCATTGTTCGTTGCCGTGTTGTCGGCTGACATCTCGGTAGTGTTTCCCAAGACCACATTTTTATAGAAAGAGCATTCTCTCATTGTGTCCCAGGTTTCACCGAAGTGCTTCTTTAAAAGATTTTTAACATCATCAATCTTGGCTGCTTTCAACGTGACTCCCAACGGTATTTCATCTGGCAATGCAATCGACTTTACTTTAACACCCTTTTTAACAATCATTTTACCATTGGTCAGTATACTGTTGTAAGACGTTTCACCTTTAACCAAGATGTTTTGTTGTTTAGATTTGGTGAGAATGAAACGTTTTGCTTCATTAAACTTGAAGTGCCAAGATGTAGTTTTTTTGTAGTAAGTCCTCACCAAAGTTTTCCAGTCGTAAACCTTCAAGTCAGTGCCCAATTTAAAAATAGTGGAGTGCTGTGAAAAAACAGCTTCATATTCTGTTGGTTGTATTATTACTGGTAGCTTACGCAGTTTTTTCTCTATGCAAGCAAACACCCGGTCTGCTGGCAAAAACGAGTGACCAGTGATAGGAAAAATCAGTTGTATTTCCTGAATGTTGGAAGGCGCTACTCGTGTCAAAAAGTAACTCAGCATCCCAATCATAATTGAATTACGGTTTTGACCACCGCAACCGTCAGCGCACAACCTAATCGTTGAGTAAGATGTCAAATCAAGTAGTGACAATAAATGAAACACCGCTGACGCAATTTCATTTGCACCCTTCTTGTGCTCATGCTCCATCCAAACATAGCAATATACATTCTCCGGAGTCAAGCAGTCTTTTGAGCTCCCTTTTACAATAGAGAAATTGTATATATAAATTTGCCTACTATAGTAGGCAGTCTGATCTTGGACCTTTGGCAGAACCAAGTTCTTTTGACAGTCAAAACTCAGTGTTAGGAGATCCTCCCTTTTTTCTTAAAGTTTTCTGAAAAACGCTTTGTATCGCATTCTGTGTAATGTAAGGTCAGTCATTAACTTATTTTTATCAGAAGGGTTGGTTTCTTTTTTGATCTTGGCTTTAAGTTCTATACATTTAGAGCAGGCATCCGTGGTGGGTGTGCCAAATCCAATGTTGTACTGCGTGGTAAAAATTTTTTGAAAAAACGTTTTCTTCGATTTCAGTGATTCGTCAGTCTGTTCGTTGTTATACATGCGATGTAATTTGTTAATACTTAAATTTCCAGGTAAATAACGCCGATGAATGGACTTTCCTCGAGAGTAGTGGCTTTCACAACATTTCAATTTTTCTATGAATGCTTTGATAGCAACTCTTCTCTTTTCGTAGACTGGATTTGGCCTCGCACCACCTCTTCTGTCAATAGGCATTCTACCAGTAGTCAGAAATTTTCTAGCCAAAGACTGAGCTCTCTTGCGTGATATTTGGAGGACATTCACGAAGGTTTGCTGACACACACGTAGACAAAACTTGTCGGTCCCGGATACTCGAATGTAGAAGTTCGTACTAACTTTTTTTGTAGAGGTAGGTCTTTTTGTAGGACGTGGCCTTTTTATAGCTGTTGCCTTCATGTGTTTGATGATAAACGCATCCTGGAGGTTTTTTTCACGAGTCGAATAAAAGTTTTGGTGGAATTCCCTAATGTCCCTCATTGTTAATTTTCTGCATTTGTAAGACTTGTTGAAGTGGTCGCAACTGGGGTATACTGGTGGACCTGGAGGTTCATATCTGCAACAGCAAAACATCAAGCTAACATTTGGCTACATAACCGCAGCAGCTAAGACCACAAAATTGAATGAAAGAAGAAGAACAGTATGGAACAATAAATCATCAAGTACGACAAAATATTATAATGATAAAACTGAAACAATGTAAAGTCACTAACAAACCTTTTAGATTTTGCGATGTTCCATTTCCATTTACTACGATCTCCAGGCGTCCGTCTAGCTTTTCCCGGTTCCGATGGGGTAATACTATCGTTCATAGTCACTAAACCAAAAAAATGTTACCACAATCCAATACTTTGCAAGACTAAAATTAACATCAAAAGACATCCATTGACCGTTGCTAAACGTAAACAATCAGTATTATACACAATAAAACTAGACCGAATAATTAGTCAACACAGACAAAGTTTGCATTTTTGCGTGGGATTTTGAGAGATCTGATTGGTTCGTTGGATATAGGCCTGTTTGATGTGTTCATGAGGAAAATATGGAACTTTCTGCCGCGACATCCGATGTTTGATTGCATTTTTCTATGGGAAAAAGCCCTCTTTGACACACCAATAATTTATCAGGATATGCACCGAGCTGCACAGCTGTTAAAATAGCGTTTAACTCTTTTTTATCCGAAAATGGATATAGACCCTTTTGCAGTGACACGCCTCATTTATTTAATTATTGGTCTTGATTATTTTGTTGCCAAGTGGAACTATCCGAGTCAGAAAATTTAAATTATTGAATGACAGAACCAAAATTCGTTGTCAATAATAAAGTCATCTCACGATACTATAAAAAAAATCAAACTGACGCAGATATAAATTCTGCAAAAAGAATATAAAAAATCGCAAAACAAGGTACAATGAAAAAACTAGTATCTTTCTAAAGGTAGACATTATAATTTATAATTGAAATTGTACAAGAATACACCGTAACCTGGAAGAACAACTCTATATAAAAGAAAAGACTCGGTCGTGTCATAAAATTTAATGTCATGCCATTCTTTGGCTATCTGTCTTGTCGGCTGTCTGAGATCTTGAGAGCTGCAGTTCGCAGCAGCAGTCACAGTACAGTGGTTTGAGTGATGCAATTGCAAGGACCTCCTGGGGAACGCGTGCCTTAAATTGAGCTGTTTCATGTTAACGACAAACCTATATATACCTATTCTTTTGACCTTGGACTCTCTCACGTTTGTTAGAGACAAGATTACCTACACATATTATGTCAATCTTACAGGGCTGAGTAAAAAGCGCATTCGTCAACATTTTTTCAAAGTACTCTTCCATTACAATTGCGACAAAATATAGTGTACATTAAGATCCCGCTTAGCGCGGGAGATGCGTCCCAATAAGTTCCTGCGCTATACGAAACAGTGCTAAGAGAGGTCATCTTAATACGTAGATAGTAGGCAGAACCGAGAATAAGAAAATTTGTTAGTTTTAGATTTATTTATTGTTAATATCGATTTTTGCTCATAAAACATTTATGAAAATCACATTAAAATTCGAGTAAGAAGTTATGTTTGTGATGAGGAAGGTTCCTCATTTGACATTTTTGTTTTTTGTGAAGAAGTCATCTAATGCCGTTTGCCTTTTTCTGTTTTGTTCAGCAAGGTGTTGTCGATAGCAAGATATTGCATCAACGACACTTTGTTTTGCCTTTGAACTTCCATCAACATTTGAACCATTTTGTATAAACTGATCCATAATTTACGTTATAGCGTTAAAACTTTTTTTTTAGAAACCGCGTAATACAGAAACAGCGCTTATATATTTAAGAGAAAAGACCGCGCGTTAGACGATATACTTCTTTGATGTGATCAAAAACTAATTCTTAATTGCAAATAAATTTTTGAAATAAAATAATTAAAGGACTGGAGTGACATTAGGATGAATAACACACTCTAGCACATGTGAGCATGGTCTCTAACATTTTCTATCCTTCTCAGTTAGTGAACCGAAAAACAAGAATAACGATATATGGCAACTTGCGTAACAGAGAAAATGTTACCCTCAATGCGCCAAAATAATTGTTCTTCGAAACTTTATGTCTGTCTTCTTGGTGATCAACTTTTATCCACATCTTTTCTTTATATTGCTAAAATTTTCGAGATGGCAATTTAAAATGGGACACCGTGTATATTATGTATTACCTGCATAAAGCTACACAATGACAATATCATAAATTTAAAGTTTCTAGTCTTGACAAATATTATGCAAAAATGTTTCAAAAATGTCACAGGCCACAGCTGATTATGGAGTTTGCGTAATAAAATTTGCAGGTAAAAATAAAACAAGTTCGTTATTGTACAAGCAAAAAATGCAATTCTACGAAATGGAACATATTTTGTCGTTTCCGCATTCTTTTTTTCTTCTTTTTGTAATTTTTAAACCTGATATCTCAACCAGAGTTCTTCGGGCCCCTGGTTTGCGGAAATTTTCTGCGAGAATGTATCGTCGAGACAGAACCGATCTTACACGCAAGTTGAAACTAATCAATGTTTTAAAGTCCCAAATAAAGCAAGTACCTATTTTACATAAATATTGGAGTCAGAATCCTCAAGAAACTTTCCACTAGCGTGACAAAAACAGCTTCTATTAAAACGATATTTTGACGGTTGACTTGACGTGTTTAAACTTTAAAAAGTAATTTGAAATTAGAATCACGTTACGTACAATGAGATTCGACAATTTAACGTACCTATCTATAATTAACTAAAAATATTCGATTAAAAAAATGGTTTGTACTACTTTCTGAGTTAATCTTTAATTATCTAAAAATCTACCATCTTTCAATAGAAACAATAACCATAATTATAACACGCGGAATAAGGAAGCTTTACGACTGCCTATGTGCCATCTAACTAGAACCCAGAACAGTTTTCACTACCTAGCCCAAAAATGTTTCAATAAGTTACCACAATCTGATAAGGATCTAAATGAGACAATTTTTAAAAAGAAAATTAAAAAAATCCTAACTGAAGGGTGCCTGTATGAAATCAGTGAATTTGATAAAATGTATTTTTAAATTGTATTTTTAAACTTGTATTTTAAATTGTATTTTAGAATTGTATTTTAAATTGTATTTTTAAATTCTATGACATGTCATATAGATACTATGTATCTCAATTAATGACCAAATAAACTTACTTACTTACTTACATTAGGTCCCCTCAAGCACATTGTATATCCGTAAAAAAAATATGATATCGTTTTTGTAGATCGTTAAATTACAATAGAAGCGAAGAACCTTGATTTCGGAAATGTGTTTGATGAATAGTGAGAATCGGTATTTGAGAGTATTGTTAATTCATTGTATTAAAAATCGATAAACAATAAAAAAAAGACACTTACCAAACTGACTTCTCATCCATGGATAGAGGGGACTAGGTAACGACGCAGCTGCATTGTTGGGCGGCTGTTGCGTTTGCGTTGGGGGCGGCCCTTGGGCCTGCTGATGCGGCGCCGCCACTTGTTGATGCATGTTCGCCCCTTGGGGCTGCTGTTGTACGCCGCCATACATCATGTGTTGTGGATTTTGCGCCGGATGATGTTGACCTTGCGCCTGATGATGGACCGATTGATGCGCATGTGCCGGCTGTTGCGCTGCCGTCATGTGATGTTGTTGATGATCGACCATGTGATGACCCATCGCCGCTTGCGTACCGCCGTCCAGCGGCGGACTACCCGAATTTCCGAGAACACCACCCTGGCCGACACTGACCGCTTGCATTTTACACGACGCGAACACGACGGGCGTTTGGTGACCGTTCGGTGCGCCGTTGCTCGCCATGTGCGCGCTCATGTTTCCGGGACTGTCAGGTCGATAGACGCCATTGTTGCCGTCCATCTGTTGTTGTTGGGCGCCGTAATAAGCCGCGTTCCTGATATCCATTCTGTCGTACGGCGGAAATCTAGGATACGGCATGCCTTGAGGCGGTTGACCGGCAGCCGGTGGACCGCCATAATGATGAGGCGGTATGCCTTGACGCAGACCGACCACCGACGGATCACCACCGCACGAATTCGGGTCCGATTGAACGGCGCCGCCACCCTGAGGCACCTGCACCGCGGCGCCGTAGTGCTGGTGCTGATGAGGATGTTCGGCCGATACGACGCCCCCATTACGTAAATCGGGGATGTATGAATTCGCAAAATACGAACTCATACTATCACAGTTTTCAGAACCAAAATTAAAATCAACTTCACAATCACTTTTGAACTCAATTTTTAAAGCCGTTTTGGCTTATAAATAAGCCACACTCTCACACAGAAACAAGCACTTTTACTTATAGAATACTCGCTTGCACTTATTGTAATTTGATTCCATTGCTAACACACACAACTGTTCAGAACATGCCGACTGATCATTTTTTTTTCAAAACTTTTTTATCAGAAGCACGTTTCGAAATTTCCTACACGACTTTTTGTCACATTTAAAAAAAAACTTTAAAATTAAAATAAAAAACTAACTACGAGATTTACACTTTTGTGGCGAAAGCAAACGATGCCCAAAATTCTGAAACAAAAGAAAAAAAACAAGATTAGACTCTAGAATTAAAAAATTACAAGATTAAAGTTTGATATTATAACAAAATCACCTCATTGAAAGCAAAAAATTTATGTCGCAGTATATTCATTTAAATGAAATTTCACGATTTTATTTATAAGAAAAAACTATTTTTTTTTCAAACGCAAAAGTTTTGAGATTGGAATTTTATTAAAATGTGTAAAATACTAAAATGTTAGTTATGAGGCCTGACGTAATACTTCGTTTCTTACGAAGTAAATACAAATTACAAATTTGATTGTGCCAGGTTGACACAAAGCCAACTCGAAATTGAAGACAATTTTCATTTGATTACACTGCACTATCAAATTTAGTGTAAGCTGCTTACATAGTCCAAAACGTGATACATCTAAACAACACGTTCTACCAAATGCGCTGAATATCCAATTGCAATTTCACAATTTTATTTATAAGAAAAAACTATATTTTATTGTTCAAATGCAAAAGTTTTGAGATTGGAATTTTATTAAATGTAAAATACATGAAACCTAACGTAGTAATTACAAAATTACAAATTCGAGTGTGCCACGTTCACACAAAGCCAACTCAAAATTGATTTAATTACACTGCATTATCAAATTTAATATAAACTGCTTACATAGTCCAAAATGGAATACATCTAAACAGCACGTTTAACGAATAGTTTAGTAAGCGCTATGATTTTTTTTGGAACTCAAAATTTGATTGTCGTGTGTCTGTCCTAAAGTTCAAAAACAGAATGAGTGACAGGTTTAGTGTAAACCAAGAATAAAATGTCATTTGTGGACATTGCCATTACTGTAAGAAATAACCACACGTGGTTGAAGCATGTCATAAATGCGCCATTTTAACACTTGATGGACCGTGAATTTACGCGAGTGTGATGATCATACAAACATCATCCGTGATGGAAGAAGATGACACCAATCTTTAACCCTGACACATTCATTAGTGAGATACAATATATGCACCGACGAGCTTGCGTGCCTAAAATATAACGAATTCCAACTAAAAGATGCTGGCTCATTTATGACCAAAAATCTCGTTTTAATTATCGGAACTGGACTCATATTACACCGAAATATATTTGCAATGTATTCATTAATAAAAGTTTGACATGAACACGAAAAACAAGATTCCCCGTCATAAGTTTTAGCCCGAGAGCTGGTGAAAGTGTCAAACGGATTTTGTAATATATTAAATTATGAATTTAAACTCAAATAGCTCTGTTAGTGGGCTTAAAAAAACACAACAATTTATAAGACACAATCTCTCCCGGCATGACCAGTTTCGTTTTGTAGATTATGCAACGAAATTTTTTTTATTTACTGTAGATTAGCGGTCTGGTTCGGCTTCGCTCGGGTAGTACTAATTATCTATAGCCATAAAAGATGAGAATCATTATCATAAAATTCTCAACGTGTAATGAATTTGCGCGAATTCAATCGCTTTTAATTCTGATAGTTACTCTTATAGAAATTTAAAATGTGGCAAGTAAATAGAATGATTAAATAAAACGAAACTACTTGCGTTTACTGTTTAAAATATTTTTTTTTATTTATAAAACGTTTCTACCAAATTGAAAAGGACCAAATAAATAAAAAAAAAAATATTTTAAACAGTAAACGCAAGTAGTTTCGTTTTATTTAATAGTATATTACTGTTGGTAGAGTCAATATTATTAAATAGAATGATATTTTTTACAGTTATTCCAGAGGTCGTTTTACTAGAAGTGGATCCTTTGAGACCAATAAATAAAGAAAAAATATATTTATCAGGTTTCATATCGGTGAAAGGGGGTTACTTTAAACATAATGAGTTTTTTACAGCTCTTTTTATAAAAATAAAGTATGTCATCATTCCTATCTCTGACAGAGTTCGGTTTGAAATTTTGGAAAAATGTCACTGAACATTGTAGAAAAAAGTAGAAACTGATTATCTCAACTGTCGAGCGTCTATAATCTATTCCATTAAAGGAAAATTATAGCGAACGATGAACGAAACTCTCGGTGATTCAAATACGTGCTTGACATCAGTTCAAAAGAACAATTTTGAGATAAAAACATTCTCCGGAATTAAGATGATTTACTTTTTTATGAGGTCACAGAATACTCTACAACAGTACTTAAAAATGTATTAAAATTAATGGTTTTTTTTTCACCGATGAAGAATGTTAAACAAAAAATTATTACGACATATTACATATTTCAAAACTGCTTTTCTCTAGCCTAACAAAATCATTTTTTTAAATTATTATCGGCGACAGCAAAACACGTTAATATTGTTTCGCTTTAGGCAAAAAAACAATTTAATTGACGCATGTATCAAAAGTAAAGCTTATAATTTTCTAGCCACTGGTTCTTGTGATAATTCTATTGGCCTGTACCCTGCATACAAATAAATAGTAGCAGTCATCAGACATTTCGTCAATTCTCTCTCCAAAATGGATTATTAGAAGGTTGATCAATAAGTATGATGGCGTTGACGAGTGAAATTGACTTTACCATCGTGTACTTCAGACTTTTAAACGACCTCGTGCTAAGTTGTAGATAAATTCATAGGTTAGGTTACTTTTGACAGCCAGTTGTATCATTCGTATTTTGTATTTTTCGACAAAATGGAAAAAGAGCAATATCGATCCGTATTTCATTTTTTTTAAAACATGCGAAGAAACAAAACTGAAGCTATGACCACGATGAGATACTCGTAAGTCGTATAAAAAATGAATTACGGATCGATATTGCTCTTTTTCCAATTCAACACGAATGGTACAACGGGCTGCATTTTATATTATTTTTTAAATAATCGTATTTTCTTATATTGTGTCGAAATATATTATTTTGATCTTTGAATATAATAGAACTGTTATTCAATATTATGGTTGAATAGTCGCATAACTGTGAAACCGTCGATTATTACCATAATCACGTATCGTATGCGATATTATGTTAATGAATACACAATAGACGAAATTATTGTGACGCTAATTTATATGGTTAAACTATCATAAAAAAACAAACTGATTACCTATAGGAAATCGACGTAAAAATATAATTATCCCTGTATATTTATCAATCACGGTAAATATTTTTTTACCTATGTATAATTATTTCCTCAATTAAATAGCAATATTTATAACTCAATCGACAAATAATTATTTTCAAAGTATGATTATTACGAACTGAATACATGCGTCGGTTTCAAGGTTAAAATTTAAGGTTGATTTCAATGTTTAGACTTGTGTTACATTTTGGTAACACGTTAACACACGAATCTATAATCCTCTAAAATTTTAGAAGTTGTGACGTTTTTTAAATCGAATTTATTTTTCGAATCAATTAAATCTAGCATTAAAATTCAGTGACTTTGTATAATTGGCACACTACTATGATTTGTTTATTTTTTACTGAAAGAAAAAGGATTTTTTTACATCGGTTATAGAGTTTATAGAGATTATATTTTCAGCTTACTTCAAAAAAATTTTTTTTACAAGAATCGAACTAGTCTTTAAGTATAAGTTTTTTCTGCTATCTTTGTAGAGTTTTTCTCATCAAAAACACCCCGTTCTTCCAATTCCAAATATGGAATACGTAAGCAAAGTATGAAAAACTTCACAATCCCTTTTCTACAGTAGAACTTGTGTATTTTCAACTTATAATCGACTCATCTATTTTCAATTTCTCCTTCATCCTTACTACGTCGCAGTAAATAGACTTATCAAAAAACCTTTACTAATTTGAGATTAATCGTTATCAAAGGTATTTAAGCAGCATAGGAGGAGACAATAGATGGTGTTAAAAGTACAGGAGTCCGACTGTAATCTGGTTCAAATGATAAGGACAACAGACCTAGACGAGACCAGAGCGAGACAAGCTGAGCGCGTAGTGCTTTAAGCACTTATAATGCTTAAAGCTTTATAAAACAGGTGTTCAATGCTTAATGCTTACAGCACTTGTATATTTACTACTTTTTACGCTTGCAAGCATTATAAACGACATAATATGCTTTCAACAAAGCTTATTTAAACATTAGGCATGCTTAATAAGCACTTTCAAAGTTCAATAAACCATATTTTGTCTATCGGATATGATTCTTATTTTGTTTGATGTTAGATGTCAATTTCTTGTTTGCTTGTCCAAACTTCATCAATTAGAAATATTGTTCATGTCCAAATTTATATCAAAACTTAATGTTGGAAATTAAGATTTAAGAAGTTACTTTAAAATACTTTAAGGAAATTCTGCAAGCGCTCGATGCTTTTAAGCATTTTTGAAGTTTAACTTCTTTAGCGACGTATCTATTTGAAAAAAGTAAGAAATCGAGGGGAAGTAGAACTGGCATGGCAAATAAAGAGGAAGTTAGTTTGTCTCTTAAATTACATAAAACTGACAAGGACTGAAGTTAATAGTTTGTTGCTAAGTATGTGTAAATATTATTAATTAGTTTCACATAAATAAAAATTAAACTTGGGAATAATATTAAAAACTAAACTTCTTATGTGAGCTTATAAGGGTGAGGCTCATTATAATTTTCAAAATGAAAGTGTTTGTCGCTTAATGCTCTAAGCACTTTAGTACGTGCTCGATATTTCAGTGTTTTGCGGAGTTGTGGACGCGACTAGTTAATTATTTATTTTCCTGGGACATCCTGTATATGTTTGGCGTTGTTTTTGTTTACGTTAATGAAATGCATGTGTATGTCAGTACAGTCAGTGAACGAGACTGACAAATCGTCTTGTCGAGATCTGCAGACTGACTGAGGATGCCGCGACGTCCATGTGGGTGGGTGTATACTTAGTTAATTACAATATTTCTGATTTCAGATTACGAATGCGAACTTTGAAGTGGAGATGTCTTCGCAACTTATTTAACAACGAGTTAACTACAGACACACATGTATATACCTACAGGTTTATCCAAAAACTAACCTTTCCTCGTGGGCTTGATTAAGTAAAAGTCGATTTTGTAAGGGCGTTCCCTGCCATTCAAAATACCAGACTTAAAACTAGAAGATTGTATATCTATTTACAGTTGACGCTAGATAATTAGAGATGGGAAAAACGGGTCTTTTTAGTGATCTGCATCTTTGCATCTGGATCCCGTATGTGAGCCGGCTCACTGAACCGGTTCAAAAAGAGCCGAGTTCTGAATATGTTACTGCAGTCTGCCACTGAGTTACCTAGTTCAGTCAATCATATCACGACCTGTATAGAATCAAGAATGCATATCCAAACATGTGATGCATGAGTCATTTGAGCTGACAGATGCATCAAAGCAAGAACTGATACGTAAGTGTAAAATGTGCTTCGGTGTGTTAAGTGTTTCACTGAGTTATGCGGATCCGTTGATCCGTCGGCTCAAAAAAAAGTGAGACGGCTCTCATGGATCTTCTGTCGGAGTAGGCTTTTTGAACCGGTTCAGATCTGAGTTACCCAACACTATAGATAATTTGACACTCGTTAATTTGAATCTCTCGATAATTTGAGTTTTCTTTCCGGTTCTTTGAAAAATACTCGATAAATTAAATAAAATCAATATTAATTGGTCCCCTCGGTAATTTGAAGTTGAAGGAATAGTATCTTTCCCGCCAACATGCAATAATTTCAAGACAAGGCTTCCCTACTCACTATAATTTGGAGCGATTTCTTCGCAGCTCTCACCACTATGCAAAATTCATTGGACATTGATAGACTGAACTCACTCCCTCAACAGAAAATTACGGACTTCTTTTCAAAATGAATAAGTGAATAATTGTACAAATAGACGTACAGTTGTCTGAGGACTTAGGATCAATAAGTCAATACTAAATTTTTATTTATAGCAACGTTTCAGAATTTTTTTATTCCTTCTTCAAAATTCTGAAACGTTGCGATAAATAAAAATTTAGTATTGACTTATTGATCCTCAGCAACTTCACATCTATTTAACTCATAGTCAGGATCGGAACAAGCTTTGAAAAAAAAATTGTACAAATGTTTAAAAAAATAAATCACGAATTTTGATCAAAGTCTTATTTACTTGATTTTTTTCCACCGTCCCTCTTGATTATTTAAACTCTTGTAATTTTGAACTCTTGGTAATTTGATATTTTTCTCTGGTCCCTTGAGTGTCAAATTATCGAGTCGATAATATATAAATACATAAAAATCGATGTATGTATGTGTGTTCCCTATAGACTCCAAAATGGCTGGACCGATTTTAATGAGATTCTCAGGCAATCTTCAGATTAGCATAGCGGATCATCCTGCGAAGTTTGGTAGCGATCGGATCATCAGAATTTTTTTTTGTTTTTTGGCAATTAATTGATCGAAAGTAAAACTAGGTATTAATTATTGTTCAAAATTCAAAATAATCGAAATTGTATTCGCTATTGACTTTGAATGCATCGATATATTTCTTTGTTTTAATTTAAAATTTATTTAAATATAACTTGACAATTGTCCAAGATGACTTGTTTGTAAGCATACTAGGTACATAGTCTAATTATTTAAGTAAAGCAATTAATACTCAGTTCAAAATAAGATTTTGTAATTACATTATATTTCGAAAATACAATTAATTATAAGGAAAATTGAATGTCATAGATTTCAAAAAGAAAATTTTTATATGCAGCCCTCTGTAATTTTTCATAATGACAGTAAAAGCCAGGTGTAAATGTACAATTTTTAATGATTTAAAACAGGTGTTTCCTTACTTTTAAGTCGCTAGACGATTATTTTTATAATAAGACTATTTATCAAGTGACATTTATATCAAAATCTAATTAAAACCTATTTAGAATATTAAAACTAATACATTTTGTGATTAAACTGAATAAAATTGAACGATCAGGCAATTTTGAATACACAGATAAATCAGCAACAGTTAAAATTGAAATAATGTCGTCGAGCGTCTATAATCTGCAGTATCTATATAAAACAAGATATCAGGTTTCGTTGAGTCAAAAAAACGAATGGCGATAAAAATTACGAATTTTAGGAATTTTAAATTCATAAGCATCGAATTCGCAGTTACTTCTTTCCTTCAATAAAATTATAGACAAAAAGGACATTTTTTATGATCAAGCCTATAATAAAAAATATATTTGAGACCCTTACTACAAGCCCTTTTATTTGACATGTCACACGGTACAATTTGAAAAACTTTTTTTTAATTTTCTAATTTACCTCCAAAAGTGGTCCCCATGTTCAAAAATCATTTATTTACGTTACACGTCCGTCTTTGTGTACCATCAAATTTCAACTCAATCGGTCTAGTAGTTTTGGAGCAAATTGGCTGTGACAGAGGGACAGACAGACACACGAGTGATCCTATAGGGGTTCCGTTTTTTTTCTTTTGAGGCACGAAACCCTAAAAACGAGAAATTTTGGTCCGATTCCTAGGTCCCGCCGTCCAACCAACGCCAATAGTGTATGTGCCATATTATGGCAAATACACTTATAATAAGAAGGCGGTATTTGAAAAAAATAGGTTATAGGTTTATGTGTTACAAATATTTGCCGAATGCAGGCAATAAACAAAAACAACGGTATAAAAAAATAAATAAAGATGTTTACATTCTGTCTATAAAAAAACCAGATAATAAATTTTATTATGCATAAATGCACAAACGTATAACTATTTATAAAAGTTAAATACTTTTTGTTAAACCGCGGCATTAACATTCTTTGTGAAATTGTTGATCTTTAACCTTGTGTAATATTCTCGACTGACAGGTCGCTGTCAAACATATTTTTTATTACAGAACCACGTTTCATAAAAAGAAAATGGATCAATAATTATTTCACATAAAATTACAATTAAATATAGTTCAAACTTTCTAAAAAACCTTAATTGCTCAGCATTTAATTTAGTGATCTACTTTTAAAGAGTAATATTCTAAGTTGTCTATGAAGGTTATTAGATACACAGGTCACATCGTTAATAAAGGCCGTCAGCTGGAAGACCGTTCAATATTTTTATCAACCACGCATTATCAATTGATGTCATCCCTCCACAACTATCCAACGGAACCTCTGCATTAATAATCTCGGTCGTCTATAACGAACAGAGTCTAAAATATCTAGAAGAAAGCAATTTAGTCACGACAATCATACCAATTTTACGAATTTTTTGCCTGAACCAAGTTTTAGAAAATAAAGTCTGCACAAATTTTATTACGACGGATATATTTTTAAACTGTACCAGATCTTTCGCATATTGAATTTTATGGTTATATTCCTGTCTAAATATTTACTGAATACAAAAGATTTTATTCTTTTAAAAATACCGCAAACTTACGCAACTTTCGAAAACTTTCTCTTCTGTTAAACAAATTTTGAGAAATATTAAAAATTCTTATTTAGTTTACAGGTGAACAAGTTGAACGAAAGTAGGTTTTAGTGAGTGTTGTAAAGAAAATAGGTAAGTCAATATATTTATCAATTAATTATTATCAAAAATGCATTCCTACCCGAATCTATTATTATAAAATTTTACAAATACCTTAACCCTTTAAGGTAGTTGTCGTGGTTAAGGCACACAGTCAGAAAATTCTTAATTTTTGTATACTTATTAAGGACATGATAATACAATTACCCTGAAAATTTGAAGTCGATCGACCGTATATAATCCGAGATAAATTCAATTAAAAATTGGATAATTGACATTGATTGTATACAATCTCTGTAGTTCTAAACCAGTTTCTTATTTATAAAAAAAGAACTAACTGTCAGAAACTTTCCAAAAACTGACAGTCTTTCAATGCATTTGTTCTGAGTTTAAAAAAAAATAAGAACAAATTTTTGACCGTCTAATTATTTATAAATAACGGTTTACAGTTCAACAATTTATAGAAAAGTAGATATACAAGCATATATGATTACTGTATGAGTTACGTTTCCACGGGTACAGTCTTGCGTACAAATTATGGATCACTTAGCTACAAGCTAGTATACTTTTGTGGCGCGTATAATCTATAACTTTTTGACAATATTGTACCACGACAACTACCTTAAGAAGAAAAAAAGAGAATAACTACATTGTTTTTCTAATTCTGGTGTACCTATCTAATTTATTTTGGCATTTGCCAAAATTCTCTTATACGAGAAATTAGAGAATTTAAGACATAATTAATTTTAGCAATATATCGTAAATTGTAGAAAATAAATAGGTCCCTGAGAATCTAAAGTAATATTATGTAGTATCAAATATTTTAGTTTTCGATATGGCATTCAACGCTAAAAGTACTTTTAGCACTATCACCATAGAAACCACGACCAATGCTAAATGTACTGAAAGTTGTCCCAGAAATTCACCATAAATGTCTTAAAACCGCAGCGATTATATTAAACAAACATATAAGTACAAAAAAAAAGTAACACTAATATATTTTTCAAATGCGTCAAATTATTTTTTTGCTTTATTTTCTAGTTCTCTCTAAAAAATGGATTTTATACAAAAATAAAGTTTAACAAAATTGTAAAGTACTGTTATTTTATTCAGTATTTGACATTTTTGCTACAAAAATAACTTGATGTTACCATAAAAAATATTTATAATTATCCGGCTAACGAAACTCGCTATATTCGAATACAATTACATTTTTTCGTATCGGTTCAGAATGGGGCGACGCCCTGTGACTACATTAAAAACAATAAAACAACGTCTTATTTATTATTAAATAAAAAAATCGAATTAAAAAAGGAGGTCGGGTAAATTTAATAAAACCATATCTTCGCAACGTGTAAAGTGTAAGTGGCTAAATAGTAAAATGAGATTTCCATGTAAATGTATGTGCTATTTGGCCGCACGGGGAGGCTAACTTTTAATTTAATCAAGGAAGTTGTGACACACCCGAGGTAGGGCGGATGACATCGTCTGTCTGTTTGCAATATGTATGTACTACTGTGTGTGTAGGTTGCTGGGATACTAATGCATGAGGTGTAAATGTCCTAGGGTTTTGAACGTCATCCCCATGTGGGCTGAATAAACCCTCCAACTGAGTCGCATTCATTACCACAGCAATTAATATCTGTAAGGGTAAAACATGTTATAGAAACTGCTATGTAGAGTAGTTTCGTTTAGAGAAGATAGTAACGTCATTTCTGTGCATAAACGAGTTTCAAGTCGGACGGATCTATATTTTCTAACAAGGGACTGTCCTAAGAATATGATCATTTTAGATGTTCGTTTCTAGTCGAGACGCACCGTTGACAGGGCAGATACCGCCTATGATTGCCGCTACTGATCGTTTTTCCCACTCTTCTTACTACGCAAATTCCTCACCTTATATCTTCTCTAAATAATAATACTCAGAGTATCGTTTAGAGAAGAGAGTAGTGTCATTTCTGCGCCCAAAGAAGATTTAAATCGGACTGGTCTATGTTTTCTAACAAGGGGTCGTCCCATGAATAGAATCATTTAGTTGTTCGTCGCTAGTTGAAACGCACTATTATCAGTACAGATATCGCCTATTATTGACCCTGAAATTACAATTGACTGATCGCTTTTCCCATTCTTCTTAGTAGGCAGATTTAGCTCTTTGCAACTATCTTCTCTAAACGATACTACTCTAACAACTCTATAGGTACTTTTACTGTATTCTACGTACAATGAAAGTTGGTCAAAACGAAGAGGAAAATGTTGAGCCGAGATCCGCGTTATCTCAAGACTCCTTTTAAATAAGTTGTTTAATAGCTGGACCTCATTTACTTCGCTCATTCCATACCTTAGTCGTTCGCGCAAATGTATAATTAATTGTGACGCTACACACTCACTACGCTCATTCGATTTCAAGTCTAGAATCAAACTGATTTGCAATCGAACGAATCTGGACCTATAGATTTCTATATGTAATATCTATTGATATTTGTTGAAAAATATGACTAGACGCTACCCGCGGCAATTTAACTTTGATAATATGATACAATTTTTTAACCTTATACATTTTTTAAAATTTATTTAAGAATGGTGAACCTTCAGTTCTCGGAGAAAGCTTCGCTTTTTAATATCGAGCTTATGACTTCACTTGATTACGAATTTCATTTTGTTCTAGAATGTTTAAAATGTGGCGAAATTTGAGTCTGAAATATGACTCACTATTTTGGTAATCAGGTATTTTTAAGTTTGCTACATTTATTTTTATGACAAATGTAAATCTCTGAATAATATTACACTGCAAATTAAAATAAAAGAAAACACTTTAATTTTTTAATTCTAATTTTATATGCGCCTATAAAAATGGTCAGATTTTAAAAACAATGATATATAATTACATAAATATATATTATATAGCAAAATGTTGCAATTAAAATATCGTATGACAATTCCACGGGTCACATTTAATTAGCCAATTAATTAAATTCATATAATAATCGCCGGCTCATTAGTAAAATAAAACTGCACACGGACAATTAAAATAATTAAAATGTTTAAAAAGTGTCAAACAGGGTGCCAAAACCACCATTTTCTATTCATTCAACGCAATAAGATAACAAATGTAAACCCATTGGTCTATTTCAAGGCTTATGTTAAAAGGGTGCGTGTCATCAGATAAAAGGGTTATTATGTTAAAGGGTTAAAGAATAGATTTACAGTACCCTTCTGGTAACCCATACATTCATCATAGTAACAAACAGTTGCCAGTTCACTCGGTTACAAGACATCAAGTAGTCGGTGAAACAGAATGAGACAGAAAACAAACGAACTGTCTGAGCTGAATTTGTGGCGGGATTATTTTTAAAGCATATGTTGAGAAAACATGCAGACGTTGTTACTAGCGACCCTGGCGATGAAACAGTACACTTTTAGAAAGTAAACTATAAACATTAATCATGTCGATAATACAGTGTTTTATACTGGTTTGAGTTGTTACTAAACCAGCGACGTCCAAACAAATACACAAAATTAAAAAAAAAAGTTATATACACAGCAAGACAGCGGGTATCACATAGCTGTTTAAGTATGAACATCTCGTAAAAAATTTAAGGATTGTATTTTTAAATGTTTACCAAAATTTTAACCTTCCCGGTAACATAAAAATATAATAAAACATTACAATGATTTAATATTCTATATTAACAATTCAATGTTTTTATTATTGTCTAGTCACCGTTAGTAACCAACACTTTTATAGAATAGAATAGAATACAATTTATTTGAAAATCATATGGTTGATTACAGATGAAAAATTAAGAAAATTATTTATGTTACAAAAATAGTTTCTTTTAAAGAAAATGTTGAGTATATTTTTTAATTCTTTTAGGGGTAAAACCTGTATTGAGTCTGGTAGCCTGTTAAATATTTTTTAGCCATGTAATCAGGAGCAACTTGGAACAGATGTAGCCTTTTTTAGGGTAGGCAAATTGAATTTTTTGTTCTTGTGTTACAACTATCAGAATGGTTTTCGAATCGGTTAATATTTGTTTTTACATGTATCCAGCTTTGATACATGTACTACCGGTCATCTAATAGGTAAAATAACAAATAAATTAGCGTTTTACAAACATATTAAATCTTAAAAAGTACCAGCTAGAACTTCATGCAAAGAATATTTTAAATAAAATAAAATTCAAACATTACCCTGCGTCTTTATATATATAAGATATTTCAAGATTTGATTTTCATTATGAAAGCCATAATTACCATATTAGGGCAAATATTGATATTCTTCAGTTGAACAAATATTAATACAGAGCCAATTGCTGGGCTTACCTATTAAATTAAGGGAGTTAATGTTAACAAAAAATAAAACAGAAATAAAGGAAATGTTACTCAAAAATACTTTATATGATCTTAGACAGTTTTAAATTTATCTAGCTTTGTATTAATTGTAACTAAATTTATGAACAAAATAAATCTATTATTATTTCACCTTTGATTCACTGTTACACTTATAGCTCTCGGTTGAGTGAAGGTTCATATCCTAATGAAAAGTGTTGATTGTTTGATTGCCACTGTAGAATAAATGATCATTCAGTCGCCGCGATAGTAGAAGATTCAGGTTTGAGTCCCCGAAATCGTTTGAACAGTAAATTTTTCTAATATCGTATTATAATTCCAACAACGGGTGTTTCATATTATAATAAACAGCTATTTATTTGTGTTTTATTATTATTATTAGTATTATCGGTATATATTATTTCTCAAAGGTTGTCGGTATGAAATATCTTCCTTAATACTGTATCCAAATTAATTATTGATGCGCTATTTGGGAAAATATTGAAATTAATGTTTTCCTTAAAAAATTACAGTTTAAAAATTTTAACAATCTCATTACAGAAAATAACATTCAGAAAAAAATAAATGTCAGCATCTGATGGCGATCTGTTTATTTTAACAATTGTCCGCAATTGACAAGTAGTTGCTCTGAAATAATAATAATAATAATAATAATCTTTATTTTAAAAATGACACATTAATAACTTCATAATATACTGTTCTCACTTAAGTTGCTATAAGTGTCTAAATAGAATAGAAAAGAATAGAATAAAATAAAACGGTACGTTCAGGATAGACAGCATTAAATCATTTAATATCTAATAGTTTTGATCATACAACAGAGGAAACTCCATACTCCAGAGGCATAAATAATTGAAAAAAAACTACCATTTCACATAAACTGTGCATACGGTTTCAGCTTGATAGATTAGATAATATTAAAATGCATAAATCATTAATTTTGAAAACAAGTGCGGAAGGCAATAAAGCATTCTATCCACAAATATGTGGAATGCATTCATTTTGCATTCGTGTTGGGTATGTTCATAGTAGCTATTCATCAATAGAGAGATAGCGGATTCAATTCCGATCCGCTTACCCGGTTGCATTTCACACCGCGACTGTATTAGTTACACTGTACCCCCTCTCTTCACCGTCCCTCTCACGTCCAACACGGATGCTGTGGGACATGTACACAGAGATAATATCCATTATACAGAGCTCTGTAATATCGGCACATATGCATTATCAATGAACAATATACTGCTGATTAGTTATGGTCACTTCTAGGCAATCATACATGCCTCCAATATATTTATGTTTCAATAAGATTTACCCTTAGAGAAAATAATAGAAATATTTACGCGCTAAATTTATTAAAGAGCAGCTAATTCTGGGTTGCAGAAAGCATTGTTAAAAAAATTGATTTGACAATGACTTTAAATTGTAGTCATGTTAAATAGTCTTTATACATGCAGGAACAATCTAATGTCGTTGTAAAACTCCCTGTCATGTAGAACCTTAGATTGTACTGACACAAAAACAACTGATCTATATATAAGATCGCTTTTCAAGCTAAATTTGTATCATTACGCGGAGAAAATGTACAAAAAAAAAACAATGCCATATACATGAACACAATTTAAAAAAATATCGTTTCAATCGATCAATTATTTTTCAAGCAGGATCGATTTAAAATACTAGTATGTTTTTCTTTTGAAGAAATATGTGTAATCACAATTTAAAATTATTGTTAAATTAGATTTTTTGACAACGCTTTCTACAACTCAGCATCGGTGTTGAAATATTTATAATTTAGTTCCCCTAAATTGAATAAACTTCACACAATGAATTTGAAACAAAATATTAATAATGAGAATGAAAATGATTTTTTCGCATAGAATCAAAAAATAACTTTACTTTTTAGTAACACAAAATGTTTTTACAACATATTATAATACCGTATATTGTTGAGAGCCACTGAATATCTGTGAACAAACTTTTCGTCTATACCTACAGAGGGGGATACACATACATGACCAATCTACTTGCTTAATACCGGTATATTAAACGAGTATTTTCGTCACTAATTTTTTGGCACGACATTTTTTTTTTAATTGTGAAAAATTTTATTGAAATAACTGCTTATATACTATCTCTCTCTTCTTCATTAACGTATTTACAACAAATTCTACATCTCACTCATTTGCATAAAATTTTTTACATTTAGTTTTTTGGAAGGACGATGTTTTATTTTGCGTTTGCTTTGGTTTCAAATACCAGAAAAAATGTTAGCAGATCTCAAATTGGTTTATAAAAAAGTGGCGAGGGAGAAAGTGATTGTAGGTTGAGCATCTATAATCTACAATCTCTGTCTCTCTCGTCATTATAAAACGGTAGGTACTACTCTATAGACAAAACAATACATTCATGTACACTGAAATTATAAAGATTTACTGTAGAGTGTAGACGCTCGACAACTAGATCATTAGCTTAAAATACAATATAGCAAACTGGCAAATTTTTAATGGTCAATTTTTCAAGTCACCTGCTTGAAAATATTTTTTTCTATTAAGTAAAATATTCTTATCAATAGATTAAAAATCACAAGCTTCTTCGGAATCGTTGAATAATTTTGAAACTTTTGTGAATCAAGTTATCATAATATTTCCGGGAATTTTGCGAACTTTTCGAGCTTTATCCCATGTTTATATTGTAGTTCTGAAATGCTAATAACTGTAAAATTCCAAAGAATTTTTATCCCATCATTTTAACATCAGCCTTATTAATTTGTATCTGATTGATGATATCTAATTCAAAGAAAATCTCCCTAAACAATATTATTCAATTGCTCAGGTTTACACAATACAGATTATTTGGGTTCAAAATTTTATTCTTCATCCATAATCAATGTAGTTGCGAGAGTAACAATTGATCAGGGGTTAAAAAATACATTTCAAAAAAATTAAGTATTCCTTTAAAGTGGAAACTTTATCGATTGATCTCCCGAAGGTACCATCAACCACAATTAAACGTTGACAAAAAAAAAGCAACAACAGAAGTGTTGCATTTTAACCTTTGTCTCGAAAAAAAGCTTTTTTCATTAAAATGAGTAAACAAAAGCATGTATATTAATTGTATACATTTCGCGTACATGTGTGGTCCATGTGTGTGAGTGAGAGAGACAAAGGATGAAACAGGCCAGCCATATAATGATTTACAGAGCCACAAACACTGTCCTATCATTATAATGGAATTGAAATAGCTCTGCCGTAATCGTACATGATGAAAACAATTCATCAACGTTCGGCGCACGGACTCATTCTTTCTCTATCTCACTCTATTTTTCTCTCTTTCTCTCTCACGCGAGTCTATATCCTGTATTTCATTACACAACGGATTCGGATACAACATATACATGTGTTGAAGCACGGATTACATCACAACAATTTACCGAAAAAAACTCCCCGTTAAATTAAGATGACCTCTGCAGTTTCTAAACTCAAGGAATAAGAACAACGTCTTTCGTTATATCCTAGTTTCACTAAGAAGAGGCCGTAATTTGACGGTGAAATATATTATAGCAAAAAGTGTGCATATTACGGCCGCTATATTACGGTGCCACTATGTTAAGAAAACCACGGCTTAACGAGTGCGTATGAAAAAACCAAGAAATCTCGACTAAATTTTGTTTCATAGAGAGTTTTTCGTTATAGACATGTTGGTATGCTTGATAAGTTGATAAGCTTAGCCTTTTAGCACAATAAATCCAAAGAACTAAGAGGCTTCCTACCATAGGACGGCTCCCATTACAAAGAAATCTTTTTAAAATTTAACATTTGTCTATCAAAATATGATAATTTTGAACACTGCACATTATTCCTTATACATAAACAAATATTTCGTTCTCAGATTTTTCTTCTTAATTGCAAACAAGAATAAAAGAATTGTATTTAGTGCAAGCGGCGCCGTATAATGCTGACGTCAAAGCTGTACCATAGTTAAAGAGAGGTGTGTGTATGGAAAGAGATGTATATCTATATCACTACCTCATGTTGCAAGTCTAAAGCTCTCTAGCGATGGCGTATCTCCGTAGCTGGATTATTCTATATTGAAAAATATACAATTTTAGGGGATTTTTTCCTAACAAAATGCTTCCGAAAAATTCTCAAATAATTTTATTATCGATTTGTAACGTAGTTTTCAATCTTAAAACAAATGTGGGAAGAGTCCATTGAAACCAGCGTTGCCAGACGTCCCGATTTTGGCGGGACGTCCCGATTTTTAAATCAAAATTAAATGTCCCGCGCGGGACAGGCTCGGTCCCGCTTTTCGGGGATAACTCGACCGTGCGTAAATAATTATTATCTTATTGGAAGTTGCAATTTGTAACACTCACTTCTCAGACTATTGTTTGAAGCGCCATATTTTTCTAATGAATAAAATTTTTTAATTTTGATTTCTGTTTTTTTTATTTTTTTTATTCAGAAGACGAATAAGACTCAACTATTTAACGATAGGGTAAATCTGATTTAAAATATATTTTTATTAAAATACAATTTCTATGGCTATTTTTGCTATCTATTGTCACGTAAACGTAATTTGAACTCAAATAAAAAGATAAATATTAAATAAAACGAAACTGCTTGCGTTTACTGTCAAAATATTTTTTTATTTATAAAACGTTTCTACCAAATTTTTGGTCCTTTTCAATTTTGATAAATTGAAAAGGACCAAAAATTTGGTAGAAACGTTTT
Source organism: Venustoraphidia nigricollis (assembly GCA_034508555.1). NCBI lineage: Eukaryota > Metazoa > Arthropoda > Insecta > Raphidioptera > Raphidiidae > Venustoraphidia > Venustoraphidia nigricollis. Next base: position 11,796,922 of record JAVRKA010000010.1, on the reverse strand, counting down.
ATATATAAAAAAATATTTTGAACAGTAAACGCAAGTAGTTTCGTTTTATTTAATAGTATATTACTGTTGGTAGAGTCAATATTATTAAAAAGATAAATATTTAAAAACTTCTGATTATATACGTTTTTTTACTATGTCCCGCTTTCGACGAAAGAATCCCGCTTTTTTCATTCAAAAAGTTCCAGAATCCCGACTTGGCAAAAAAAAATCTGGCAACGCTGATTGAAACCAAAGTGCTAAACGGAAAGTACAGACTTATCGGGCAATGACTTAGAGGGATGTTGTAAATGGTCCAGCCTGTGTATAAACAAACAAATCAACCATCGAATGTGTACGGGCGTGGGAGGGGGAAACTGGTAGTTTCTATTGTAGAGTGAAGCGATATACGAACGGTGCCGCCGATACACTGTTGTGCGGCAGGAATTTTAATCGAGCTAAAACAATCTGCACCCCCGGTCGTTCTACATCCATACATACTGCAGTCTATTGGGTCCATGCACACGGCCTCCCCAACTCCCAATCCGCATTTAAAGCTACTCACCCATGCACCCAACAATTCAATAGTTCACAAATATGGTGAGTGAATTTTTAAAATGTTTCAAAAGATGGTTTTGTCGGTCATGTTAGTCTATTTATTCCATTATCAGCGTCCATTTAATGTTGTTTTCCTACTTATTCAAATTCAGGAGTTACGTAAAAATCTTCTTCAGATGGAGAAGTTTAACATGTAAAGCCAATATCTCAAAAAAAATCCCCAAATAACCTGGGTATTACTATTTTTAACAAGCTGCCTCAAAATATTAAAAATTGTGGCGAATTATCAAAATTTAAAAATACTTGAAAGAATTTTTGATAGCAAGCACTTTTTATAATTTAGATGAATTTCTGTTGGGTCATGAACGACTGTGTCCTTGATGAACCTACTAATGTCCTTGATGGACTCTGAATTGACAATTTGTATCCACTATGGCACCACAAATAAACTATTATTATTATTATTATTATTATATGTTAATTCAAATCAAACGCACTTATACTCAACAAACAGGACGTCTTTTTTTATCCGTAAGCTTTTGGTGAATACCAATTAATCTATTTTGGTTAAGAAACTAGATAAATCGTAAAACTGATCTACTTTATGATGCCATTTTTTAGAATTCAATCTATTAACTTTGTCCAGTCTATGACCGAAAATTCCAGCTAGTAATAATATAATTAGCAATTCTTTGGTGTCAGATATAAAGGACTTGAGTCGAACCTAGTTTTTTAAGTCATTAATACCAAACGAAAGACAATACAAGTTTAGACTTCGATCCAGTAAAAAATAAAATTTAACAATTTTGACTTGTCTTTTATACCTGACACCAGAGAATTGAACATAATATTATAACTTGATTCGCCGTAAAAGGAGTTTTGAATCCTATCAATGATTTTCGAAGATGTTCATTGTGAAAGAACAGCTTTTTCCTGTCGTCAACAAAAGTTTATTAATTAAGGATGCCGAATATAAAAAAAAGTTTAAGTAAAATAAAATATAAACTGTTAACAGAAATCAGATAACAGCAGTAAATTTCACCCTTCACTAGCAAAAAGTGTATCGTACAAACACTGCAATTGTTAGCAACTATGTGTTCTTTGTGGATACATTCGGTTTGCAGTGAGGAACGGCGGAGGCAGTTGGAGGCGGTGGTGAACAGACGCACGATAGACAGAGATACTCTAGGGAATCGGTGATTTCCCTGCGGTTCGATCATTGCCGCTTGCCTTGCTGGAATAGGTACGCATATTCTGTGATACCACACATTGATGCATGCAACTATATAAGGGTCGTTCTTTAAAAAAAATATACACTTAATGCCGTATTGCAGAAAGCAAAGTTAAAAAAATCTAGTCTGACAAGGACAAATACTTCCATTAATAACAATATTCATTGGAAAAGCAAAAAAATCAGCAAAAATATAAATCCGTATACAACGCCTACGCCATGTCGGATACATGATAGAAACAAAAAAACCCGGGTCGCAGTGTCAAAACCTTGCCGACAATATAGTGTATTTGCTAATACAGGCATTGTGGCTTTATTACATGAACTAAAGTTTGTTTTTGGACAAAATAAAAAAAAATTGAACCCCTTAATACACCCCTTACAATAATAATTTTATTAGTTGAAATATTGTTATAAATCCAACATCTGCACCAAATTAAATACGACCTTCAGTAAGTAAATTCGTATACGCAAACTAGTGTTTTCATAAAATTTGTAAGTCCGGTCCTGTCGGGTCGATTTGCTTATAATTTTAGGAGCACTTTTTAATTGCTACTAAAGGGTTAAATTTCAATTTTGAAACGATTCTGAGAATTTTTTCGGTATTTTTGGGCCCAAAAACGTTTTTCAACCCCTAAAAACTACCCTTAAAATGACCCGATTGGGCCCATTTTAAATAGGCTTCGTGCGGTGATGGATTCCAACATGTATGCCAAATTTCGTTAAAATGAATTAGCTCCTTCGAAAGTTATTGCCCGCACATATATATATATATAAACATTTTTTAAAATGGTGCCAAAGTGTTTAGGAGGTTATGAAACGTCGAGAAATTTTGGTCCGACCCCTAGGTCCTGCCATCCGACCAACGCCAATAGTGTATGTTGCCATATGGCAAATACACTAAAAAGGAACAAAATGAACATGGCGTCGTATACTGGATCCGGTAATGCCAATATAGATGGCGACCAATTTTCGCCAATTTTCATTCAGTTTTCGACCGTTATTACATTTGAATTCGATTCAATTAACTCTCTTCAAACGATTTTTTCTGAAATTCATCAGCTAATAAGTTAACGCAACATTTATTGATTCTGAGGCGGTACGAAGTTCGCCGGGTCAGCTAGTATTCACATATAGACAGACAGATATTTTATGTTTGAACATAAAATAAATATGTCAATACAATTAATAAAAATAAGTATGGATTATTCTGTTTTTGCTGTCCATTGTAAAATTGGTAGTTCTGGAGTTATCAGAGGTTTGTAGTCTAAAGTCAACGATATATGCATTAGAAACACCAGTTATATGTGTATGTGTGTACACTAGTAGCAACTATAGAAACCCCTAACACGAAAGGCAGGCAGAGCACTATGTAGCGAGACCAAAGCGCTAATCAGTAATTACATTGTCGTCAAACAATTAATGTATTCATGAACTGAGCGCACTGCTGTTCAACTCTGAACATACGCGCTTATTCAAAATCGTTTCTATTCTGCAGTGGGGTCGCCGTCTCTCTCAAATTTATACTTCACGTTTCTGATATAACTCAGCCGTTCTGACTCGAATAATACTATGCAGTTTAAGATTATTAACCCACAACAGTATCTGAATTTAACAGCTTCGAATAAGGAACCATCTCGATATTTATCTGGAATTAATTGAGGGAAACCTCAACAAGATGACCCGTACAGGAATTACCGTTTCTCGGCGATCATATTGTTTTTTAGTCTTATAATTAAAATTAGAGTTTAAAAAAACTAAAACAGATCGCTTTTATAAACTAATAAATGCAACTAACGTGACAACAAAATTAGCTTTACTGTAAAATTTTTCATTTACTAGCTAATTGTAAACGTAGAGCAATTACGGAAATTTAAGTACATAGCACACCACGCTTTTTAGAGTAAAGCTCATTTTGTTGTCAAATTACTTTGCATTTTTTCGTTCACAAAAGCGTGTTGTTTTAGTTCTTTTAAAATTTAAACTCTAATTTTAAATATAAGACTAAAAAACAATATTGCATTTGACTATAGGTCCTGGTCATGATAATGGAGCAAACTTATTAAATTGTTGTATTGTCATTGGTCCTTGATAAGTACGCAAAGTTTCAATTTAATCTGACGTTTTGAAGTGGGTGAATTTCACGTTCAAACATTCCATCAAAGCTAATAAAAGCGTGGTAAAAAGTCCCAGCCACATCTGCTTCCGCCGGGATTCGAATCCAGTAGCTCCCAAATGCGAGTCTAGTGCTCTTACCACTACTCTACATCGCTCGATATCAATCTAGTATGTGGTCAATGCCTAAATATTATGACCAACCCAGTATGATTAATGTAGTTGATGGTATACAGTGTTGTAGGTCTCTTGTTCCCGGGCTATCTCTATATTGATACACTAGGGATGGTGTGTCGGTGGTATATATGCAGTTTCAACCAACCCGAGTGCCTACAGGCCGTAGGGATGAGACACTAATTGTTTAAATGACACTCGTGGACATTTGAAAAGTTATTATTATACCTACACTGTGAATTTTGATAATATAAAACCAAACACCCGTACGCTGTTAATCTAGATTCTACACATTACGCAAATTTAGTGCTAGACTTTTTTTTTTGAAGGGAAACATCTTTAGCAGCACACCTCGTCGATTTTTTGTTGAAGTTTAACTTCTTTAGCGACGTATCTGTTTGAAAAAAGTAAGAAATCTAGGGGAAGTAGAATTGGTCCCGAAAGGGGAAGTTAGTTTGTCTCCTAAATGCATGACACTGACAAATACAGAAATTTAAATATGTGTAAATATTATTAATTAGTTTCACATAAAAAAAATTTAACTTGGGTATAATATTAAAAACTAAAGAAGTTAAACTTCTTATGTGAGCTTATGAGGGTGAGGCTCATTATAACTTTTTGTTGTCGTTTGTTTAGTTTCAATTTTATAATATATAGCAGTTATTTGTACATATCTACGCAGTTTAAAAACTGATGTATTTAGATTAAAACACAACTTACATAAAAACGGACATAGCGCAAAGTTTAAAGACTATATTTGACATAATCATACAAATAACGAGAAAAACCCGAAAAGTTGAAAGAAGAGAGGGCCGCAGGTTTTAAAATTGAAAAATCGCGGCTCTAAAACAGCTTGAAAAGTATAAATTTATAATTTATTATATGTACATATCAAATTAAACCAAACAAGTGATACCTATATAATTTAAAAATATTTTTTCTGTCTAAATAACAATAGGTAACTCCTCTTTAATCCAAAAAAATAGACACAGCTGATTGCTGTTCCTCTTTCACATAATGTAATACCGAATTTACCCGGCTCAGAATATATATTTAGAAAAAATTAAAATACGTAAGTATCTAAAACATAAATACATTATTTTTAGTAAAATTAAAAATGACGTTTTTTTAATTAAAAAATAAGTACACTAAATAAGTTTCATCATTTTGTAACGAAAATGAAAATTGCAAGTTTTTTTTTCACAAATTAGATTGTAGATTATAGACACTCGACAACAGAGGTCCTTAGCGATTGATAGAACTAGAACGTAACGGTAGATGAAAATAGTATAACTTATCACATCCTTTAAGTGAACACATCAATAACCGTAAATGTGAATGCACCTTTAATACGTAGCCCATTCCCTCTAGGTGTGAAGCCATAAACTATTCAGTACAGCAACAAAACTCAACTGGCAAGGGTCAAGAAGAAATCTAGCAAATATCTAATAGATGGCAGTAAAGTTGTACATTTCAACGCATAGCATAAAAGGAGGGGCAAAGATCGTTTAAAAGGGGGATGGTTTGTGCTTTGTTGATTGAATGGAGAGGTGGAGTTACATTGGTAGGGGTATGATGGGAGCATTTACCGGTTTACCCTACATAATACAAAACAATGATGGCTGCCATCCATCAAAATGGCTTCCCTAAAACACTGTTATCTAATTCTAATGGTCCTGTTGACTGTTTAATGTTGATTTAACTACGTTACGGTGATTGTTAACTCCCGTTAAAGGGTTGTTTTGATATGTTCATATAACAGAACACTGTGTAGTAGCCGCGTAAATTGTATTATATGTGTTGAAGATAGTACTCTGTTGGAAATGAAATATTTTATTAATTTAATTATGGGGAATTAATTAACTGCCGAATGTCCCACTGGGGATGAACGCGGAACTGGGTCATCTAATAATAATTTATTTTTATATATCCTTAATATTATTGCTCTTAATAAATATGTTGACATAAAAATAATTTTAGAGATACGAGCTCGTTTTTCGGTAAATAAAAAAAAATTGTATTGTTCCAAAATCTGAACTGCGGAAATTTCAAGTCGGCACGATAAGATAAAAAAATGAAAATATTTTTTACAAAATTATGCATTTTTGGTTTTCACAAAAGATAACCTTGAACAAAAGTTTTGAAAGATTAGTTGAGGAAAAATTTAAGTGGTTGCGACAAAAAGATACAAAAAAGTCTAGTTGAATTTTTCGCCTAATTGAAGGTCATCTGATGGTGTGAACTTGAGGGCTGATAAATCCATCATTAAATCGATAAACTACAGGTCTAATTGATTTCTTAAAAACTGTATTACCCGAAAATATTTCCGCAAAAAAAAAATATTTACAAAATTAAAAAATTTCGTCATCAAAAAATATGGCGTAGGTAACGGGTGTTATCATTTTGGTACTATATGCATGTTATAAAGGTTATTATAATTATTTAAATAAATATATTACGTCGTCCAGTAGGTATACGTCAGATTAAGTTCCGAAAATATATTTATTAAAGTAATTAGGTATAACACCTTTATATATCGGGCAGTTAGTATCAAAATGATAACACCCGTTACCTGCACCATATTTTTTGTTGATAAAATATTTAGATTTTGAAAAAAAAATTACAGCATACAAATTAAATTCGAAAATAAATGTATAATACAAGATAAAAAGAAGAAAACGAACGTATAAAATTAAAGAAATGCCTGAGGACTAATGGACTATAAGTATAGCAGCTTTTCAGAGAAGTAATGATAGAGAAATTCAATCCATTGCTGTCAATGTCAGAGGTCATTAAACACTTAGATATTTATATAGATATTTATATTTGACGCAAATGTAAAACAAGGTATACTATAAAAGCCGGTAAACAAAGTTGCCGATTAAAAAAGTGTTTGTTAAGAAATGTCTTTTCCCGCGGCTTTGCTCACCGATGCTCGACAACTAAGGTCGTTAGCACCTGCATTCTATAATCTCTATTGTTATTTTGAAGAGCTAAAAAAAAACCTAATATAAATGTATCGTCAATTTAACGAAACTTAGTATAGTTACAATATGTATGTATAATGTCAAAGTAAATAAATAACGAAAATATCAACAAACAGACCATTAAATTGAAAGCTTTCGTTATCAGCTACTGTATGTGGGTTTGACGTTGTTTACAAAACACAGATATATTGAAAAAGCTCGGCCCCGTTGGTCGCTCACTAGCCTTTGCGACCAGTTGCAATTCTGAACGGCTGTTCGCGAGGTTCACGGATGTTGTAAAACTGAGTACATATTGTTCACGGCGACGCGACGCAATGCAAACATTTTTTTTAAATTATTATTTTAACATTATATCAGGAAAATATACGATGTCTGAATTCAAACATGTCGACACGTTTGAACGTTTCAAAAAATTAATGAGAAATAATTTTTTCAAAGTCATCTGGACTTCATGTCATATTTTTTCAAATTGAGATTATTTCATATTGAAAATTTTCACCAGTTTTTTAATTAGGAACTGGAAATTGAATAAACGAGTCATTTAATTTAAATGTTTTTTTCAAGTCGCGAAAAAGTTATTTTTAGCCGACTAGGGCCAAAAGGAGGGTTTAATTGGTATGAATGTATGTATGAATATTTATTTATTCCCGCATATCTTCTAAACTACCGATCATAATTTAACAAATGAGGTATCGTTAAAAGCGTCTTGATCGTTCGCTAGTTATAGGCTATGTGACGTCACACTAAATTCAATATGGCGCCCCCTAGAGGACATGTAGCCCTGTATTAAAAATGTTGAAATGTTCTGTGTTAGGTATCAAATGAAAGTCTTAAATCAACACATTCCAAATATATGCATATATATATATATATATATATATATATATATATATATATATATATATATATATAATTCTAGTTGTTTCCTGCGAAAACAATACCCCAAAATAATTTTCAGAGCACGACTTTTGCCGCGGTAGTTTTAAACTTTTTACAAATAAAATTCAAAGGATTTTTACGTACTTGATCTTTTTTCAGTTCACGCGGTAGGTTTTGATGTAGTAAACTTGGTGTACACAGAACTGTAACAAAAAATAGAACCGATCAGAAAAGCTCACATTGCGTGGTGACACCGGAAAAGAGTTATGGTTCCGGTTTATCTGTTATATAATATGTGAACCGAGAGAAGCAGAGAAGAAAACAACGCCAACTGACTGCATTCAGTGTGGTTGGTTTGAACAATAACTGTTCAACCAGTAAAAATAGAAACTCAAGGCACGTACTATGAAATATTAAAATCATTTTAATCGAAATCATTTTATTTGCATTTCGGTCTGTTTTTCCTTTAAAGAAATCTTATAGAATAACAGTAAGACCTGGCTTAACACTACTCCGCTTAACGTTGTTTCAGGATTATGCGGTTTCTAAACAAAAAGTTAAGCCACTACTAACGTAAATTATGGATCAATTTATACAAAATGATTCAAATGTTAATAGAAGTTCAAAGGCAAGACTAAATGTCATTGATGCAATATCGTTATTGACAACAGCTTGCTGAACGAAACAGAAAAAGACAAACGACATTAAATGACTTCTTCACAAAAAATAAAATATGTCAAATGAGGAATCTTTCTCGATTACAAAACATAACTTCTTACTCGAACTTTTATTTGATTTTCATATATGTTTCATGAACAAAAACCGATATTAGTAATAAATAAATCTATAATCAATGTGATAAAAAAGTATGTAACAATAAATGTTACAAAATAAAAAAAAAAACTAACAAATTTTCTTGTTTTCGGTTCTGTTTCACTTATGCCGATTATCTAAATATTAAGATGATCTTGTTTAGTGCTGTTTCGTATAGCGCAGGAACTTATTGGAACGTATCTTCCGCATTAAGCAGGGTCTTTCTTGTATTCAAGGACATAATTTCATCCAAAAACAAAAAAACTGATCAAGTTTTAACGAAGAGCGCTTCGTATTATTCGTTTAGGTTTTAGTCTTATAATTAAAATTAGAGTTTAAGAAAACTAAAACAACACGCTTTTATGAACTGGAAAATGCAATGTGTTTTTGAATTATTATTTTTTTGTTCACTTCCAATCAACTCTAAAAATGCAAGCAGATATGAATAAACATTGTTCGTTGTGTTTCTATATGTGTAGAAAGAATATAGGCACTGCATAGGCAACGTGCACATTCGCGTTCAATTGTCACAGTGAGGGTAAAATATAGCGTGAATTGATAAATAGTGACATATAAATGGTCGTGGTTGAGTTACAACTATATAATTATACCGGGTGTTCACAGACCTTTATGATTAGTGGGACCTTGGACTTAAATAAAGTAAATGCTAAATTTTACAAATTTGCATCGTTTCGTAGATTATTCTTCTACTTTATCAGGCAGGTTTTGTAGGATAGAATCCTCGTTAATATTTTCTTGATGAAGTCAAGGAAAGATTCTAACCTACAAACTTGCCTGATGACATAGAAAAATAATCTACGAAACGTTGCAAATTTGTAGGGTAGAGTCTTTATTGAACTCAGGGAAATATCAATGGAGATTCTAACTTATACAAATTTGCTACGTTTCGTACATTATTTTTCTACTTCAACAGGCACATTTGTAGGTTAGAATCTGTGTTAACATTTCTTGGAGTTCATCTCTTTAAATTTCTATTTTGACCAAAAGAAATTTTTTAATTACTCGGTTGGAATTAGAAACTCAAATGTCGTGATCTCTAAAACAGTTTACAGCATTAAGAAGAGATCTGTTTATTTTAATAAATTAATTGCAAAACTTCTTGGCTCCCGGGCCCTGATTAATTGGTAATTCTACATGACGTTTCGTCTACAACTGCGGTAAACATTATCAAAGGCGATGTGGTAGCGGGCGAAGTGTCCTAGGCTGCTCACAAGTAAGTACAATCCTACATTCGTGGATCATAAATTTATTGTAAGTACCATCTTTTGGCAGTAACCCCACGATATTCCCCAGAAATCATATATTAACAGACTAACTAATCAATATCATAATAGGATTATTACTGATTTAAATAAACAACACAGAGCAGGTCCAAATGGAAACAAAACATATCCAATACGCATGTACCCGCTGTTAGCACATAAACTGCAACAAGTATATGTGTATGAACAATATACTGGATGTACAGAAAAAGGTTTGCTTTAATGTTAAAGTGACTGTTTACCGCAGCTGTTCAATATGTCTCCTTGTTCACCGAGTGTGTATGAACATGTAAAATGCATTTACTCAAGTTTCGAAAATCTCTAATTTCTATGAAAAAACTTATTCAATCTTTGATTTTAATGCTCCAAAATAAACTAGAAATATGACTGTTAACTGAGTTTTTACAGTTTATTTGATCTAAATAAACGATATAAAATCAGATAAAAACGAGAAACGAAACAAATTTTTGTACAGAAAAAAATGAAATAAATTATTGAACAAGCCAAATTTATCAGTATTTTTAACATAAAGAAAAATCTTCAAAATGTTAATTTGACTTCCTGTAATTCGAAATCTCGTGAAGTGCTGTAAAGAAATATTGATCGATACCACGTTTTTCTATTTTATTTTTAGTGCAAGAAATGTATGTTTTTTTGAAATTTTTAAGCAGCATGTCAAATTTTGTGAAACTTAATACTTAATCACAGCAAATAAAAACGGTAATATAAAATGAATTTTACGACTACAGTTCGAAATTTCCCGAGAGCATATTTTACAATCTAAGGGATACCTGAGGACCACGAATGATGTTTATGTGAGGTGTGTCCCTATGCTTTAGAATTTTTTCGAAAATTCTATAATTGAACTAAACAGAAAAACCGACATTTTTGAGATTAATAAAAGCTCAAGTTAAATATGTCATTCCAAGTTTTACGAGACAATATATTTTTTTTTATTTTTTTGTCTGCTATTGACTTCAGCCTATGTATTACAAAATCATTATCATATATGAATAAAATTTCAAAAAGTTGAAGCTAATAATTTCAATAAACATTTATACATTTTAATGACCTAAAGTATGTAGTTTGTAAACGCAACGCATGAATATACCATGATTGAAAAGCCAAGGTTATATTAATGTGAAATGTCAATTTATTTAAAAAACATTTTTATCAAAAATTAATTAAATATTACCGTAAGACTTAACAATTGCGGAATGCAGACTAGTCATTTAATTTAATATGTGGTATATGTATGCATGAAAGTCGAAAGTAGCGAAATATTTTTATTTAATTTTTTTATTAAATATTTCTGCTTATGGAAGTTTTATTATTAAAAATATTGCAATTCAGTATATTAAAAATAACGCTTGTAGAACGGACTGTGGCAACAGATTTTAAAGCGACACTTCTTTAGCGAGAATATATCTGTTTGAAACATTTTGCACCGTTAAAGGGGAAATAATTCAACGCCGAGGAAATATAAGGGAAACCTTGGTAGCGCAAAATTGATAACGCATCAATGGAATGAGTTCATAAGGCTCACACGATTTTTTGTAACATTTTGTATACATTTTTATCTAAAATCTAAAAACAGGACGTTGTTTAAAAGTTTGCATGGCAACAAAAAGATTTCTTTTTCCAACAATAGAAACAGCAGAAGGACGACTGTAACCTATATATAGCTGATATTTTAGAAGTGAGCAAAGAAAAAGAAAGTTTTTTTTTTGTACAGTATCACGAGAAGTAGGTAGGTATGTGGCTATGTGTGAATTGTCTGAATTTCTGAAGCTGTTTTTCTATTCTACACGATGCCTTGCATTCTTTAGAATCAGAATCTTTTACACAAATAATATATACACGCACATATCATCTACGTATATACAAGGTGTATCGAAAAAATAATAGTGTGAGTGATCTTGTAACATAGTTTTGAGTCCTGAATGCTTAGTATATTTAATAAAATCTCTATAAATATTTTACAAGATTTTTTAATTTTAACGAGCAGCAAAATACAAAAAGAAACTAATTCTTTAAATGGTTGGTTATTAATTCAGAAACAAGTTTTATTTGTAAAATATTTGGTATGTAAGAAAACGGCTCTCAAACTTCAATGACTTTGGCTTTAAAATTGTAGATATTTGTAAGATTGTTTTAATTTTTAACGGGCAGCAAAATACAAAAAGAAACTAATTATTCAAACGGTTGGCGATTAATTCAGAAACAAGTTTTATTCGTAAAATATCTGGAATGTAAGAAAACGGCTCTCAAACTTCAACAACTTCGGATTTAAAATTGTAGATAAAAATTAGAAAATAAAAGAAATGTTTTTTATAAACCACAGAATAATAACACTTCTTTTAGTTTTATATTCATTTAAATACGAAGTATCGCTGAAAAACTGAAAAGATCTTTGGAAAATCATTTCCAAATTAATGAATATTTTCCAAATTATGCATCCAGGTAATATGTACTGATTTACTACCATTTAAACAAGTACAAACTAAATCTGCTGATTAACAGAAATTGAATGTATCTAACAAAGATTTCCCAACGTTGGTGGCCTAAACTAAATATACCAAAAAATACCAAAATGTCTATTTAACGGAAATTAAATAACATCTCTAGTAATTGTCAACAGCAAATTTTACAACGAAATTTCAACTTCCGAACAATTTATTAATTAATCAAAATTGACAACACCATCATCAAGAACGGTTCGTTATTTTCAATTGATTGAAATAACCTAAATATATTTCCGTTTATTTATAAGTGCCCTTCTATTTAAATCGAAGATTTATTACCAACTGTCTAAAACGTAAACTGTTTAATTATTTATTTAATTACATTTTAGACATGATATCTTAATCATCAAACAATAAGTAACCCAACGTAAGTCATCACCATTGTCAGTTAAGTCATTAGAATTGGTTTAACATGACGTTATGACATGACAGATACACATTAACATTACATGACGTGTACATATACATGGTGGATCATAAAAAAGCGGTTAATCACGATGCCAACACAAGACTAATAAATAATTCGAGAAATTATTGATTAGTTTGTAATGGTATCTTTGAACGTGAAATTCACCCACTTCAAAACGTCAAACTAAACTGAAACTTTGCATACTTATCAAGGACCGATGACAATACAATAATTTAATAAGTTTGTCCCATTATCTCGACCAAGACCTTCAGGATAAAAATTACAGCAAACAAGCTAACATGCTGTCCAGTAACGTACGTTGAATTGCCTACCTTATAGTCAAATGCAATATTAGTCTTATAATTAAAATTTGAGTTTATGAGCTAAAAAATGCAAAATAATTTGACAACAAAATTAGCTTTACTGTAAAAAGCATGGGGTGCTATCGTCTTAAATTTTCAAAATAGTTCTACGTTTACAATTAGCTAGTAAATGAAAAATGTATTACTGATATTAAGCACTCCACGCTTTTTACAGTAAAGCTAATTTTGTTTGTCAAATTGTTTTGCATTTTAAGTTCATAAAAGCGTGTTGTTTTAGTTTTTTTAAACTCTAATTTTTTTTCTAATAAACATTTCGTCATTTAACTGTAATGAAATTATTTGCTGATTGGATTTTCCGCAATATGTATATTCATTACGCATTTCTTAGCACAATTTATTAAAAAAAAGATTCAAGGTTACAGTTTTCAGGGACAACGATGCTATTTTATTACATCTTTATACTTGCAGAAGTGTCCGGTCAAATAAAGTTTTATCTCCTAGAAACATTAAATTCATAGCGTTTATGAATTGTGACTCAATTTTAATTTAATCTGTGTAAATTTCTTTAATAAAATAATTAATATTCTTCCAAGATACATTTTTTCACTGAAACTGTTTCAATCCGCTTTTGTACAATAGTGTTACTTTCCACATACTGCACGTATAATTCCAGCTCTATTTAAGTATAATTGTGATCCGTTTTTATTGGTTCATTATGTACGTTCGGCCCATCATAAAGCAAAGCAGATACACTACACAGGGTATTCGTTCGTTCGAGTGTTTAATATAGAGCCGGGACGTTCGGCAGCAGATGTGACGGCATCTGATAGACCTCTTGCCGTCAACCATTATGGCGGTGGGCCGGACTAAATAACAGACATTATACAAAATGTTAACATAGGAAATTCAGTTTATTTATAATAACTCTATTTAAACCGTTTTATTGAAATTGTTTTAAATTATATCTTAATTATTAAGTTCCGGTCGGCTCCTTTTTTGTTATTAAAATAACATTCTTATTTTTCACGGCGAAGATTAAAACTATATTTAAAAAATAAATAATTATTCACGCTAAACGCAATTTCTTACTGAATATTTTTTGTAGTGAAATTTAAATTATTGTAGTACGTTGTAAAAGAGTTGGACTGGAAAATTCAAATATTATATTATTAATTGTTAACAAGTTATAAAAAATAATACTTTATTTATATCTAGTTAACAAACTGAACCTAAAATTTGGTGATATACATTTTTTTAAGATAAAAACACAGTCATTAAAATGTAATCAATACAAATCTATGCATTTTAAAATTATAAAAAACGAGTCCTTTCATTTAATGTCACATGATGCACTTTTTAATTTTCTAATTTGCTTCCCAAAATTATTTAAGCTATACGTCTGTGAATGAGTCATCTAACTATAATATATATGTAACAAATTTCAACTTTTTTCGTCCAATAGATTCGGAGAAAATAAGCTATGTCAGACAGACTAGCAGGCACGAATGTGAATCCTATGTAAGGTTCCGTTTTTTCATCGGATGTTCGGAACCCTAAAAATGAACTAGCTGCGTTAAAAATATCCACTTTGAATATAAATAAATGAATTCATAGAATATGAAATAAAAAAAAACCAACCCAGAAGTCTTCAATAGCCATAACAAACGAACACAATTATGACGACTGCTTTTACAAACAAAAAACGTACGTATACATAGACTGTACTAATTCTTATATAGAACTCAGTGAAACTCGCCCATTCTAAACAACGTATAACGCGTGCAAGGTTTGTGTTTGCTGTTATGTAATGTCAGTCGGCGAGTGTCCTTTGTTTTCTTTTTTTTAGTGAACCGGACTCCTGCTGGGAGCGACCGGAACTTCAACCGAATGGCGGGAAAAAGTATGCACCGACCGAATACAATACAACTGAAAATAAATCAAATTGCAAATGTTTTTTGATGACAATGCTACGGAAAATCCGCGCGCTGTGACTCTAAAATATTACAATAAATGTGCAGAACGTATTTAATGCGTTGGTGTTTTCGAAAAAATAAAAACTGCCAGTAAAAAAAACAAAAAAAAAACACATCGAACCTCACCCTCATAAACTCACAAAAGAAGTTTAACTTCTTTAGTTTTTATGTATGTCAAATTACAGAAATTATTTTGTACTTCAATCGTTCGTAATTTTAAACGTCAGATTCCCAAGCACTGACTTTATATGTTCATCCTTGTCTTACTATTTTGCGAATCAAAATGCAACACAATATGAACGTCTGTCCTTGTCAGTTTCATGTAATTTTGGGGACAAACTAACTTCCCCTTAATTTGTTTCATTCTACTTCCCCTCGATTTCTTACTTGTTTCAAACAGATACGTCGCTAAAGAAGTTAAACTTCAAAACTAAAAAGCGATCTAAAAAAATGGAAACAAGATCAGATGATAAAATGCAGTCGGAGGCATACATGTAGTAACTAATAAATTGAACAGAAATATCTGATGCCTCCGACTGCATGTCGTCAATTGATCTTGTGTCTATCTTTTCAGGTCGCTTTTTACGCAGTCGGGCTTTTTGATTTTTTTATTTACGTCTTTTAAGTGTTATTAAGGCCAGTGTAGTGCAGTGGTCAGCGTGATGACTTCCAGTCCAGACTGTCATGGACTCTTGGCTGCCGAATTATTTGATAATGTATTTATTTATTATTATTTCAATGAACAAACTGTGGCTAATTATACGTCGTAACAACTTTCTGCCCTTGTCATGTAATATACTATTTAGTACATTATTTCAGTAGTTTGGCAAGAAAAACAAGTCCGCAGTACAAAAAAAGTTAACAATAAGCATAATTTATTATAAGTTCTTTGAAAGCAGTTTAGTTTGTTATATTAAAGAAAAGAATGTAGACAACAAAAGCACGCTTTAAATCAAAAATAACCATAAATTACGGTAGTTAATACGTAATTAAAAATAAAACTTAGGCGTACGTATGCAAAATATTTAATTTAAACGCAACAAAACACTTATATTATAATTATTGTATTTTTCTCTTAAAATAATCAATGATCCATAGATTAATTTTCATTAGTATATTCTGGTGTCAGTTGTATGGGATTTAAGTATATGTTTTACTGAACTTAAGTCTAAATTGCATTTCTCGTTGGTATTAACGGCTAAAAAAATAGATTTCCGGTTAAGTCCTTTAAAACTTTTCTTCAAGTATTTAGTCGAAAAATGCCTGTATTGTAACTTTTATTAATCTTTAATTTTTATCATATATTTATGACATACTCTTCTTTGGACTCAAAAACTCTATACCTGACACCGAAGATTTAAGTCATTTTTCTGTTGATATGGAAAAAAAGAATACCTAGTTTAATTAAATAGTAAACCGAACGAAAAAGTAAAAAATAATGTTTTATTGTAAAAAAGCGTGGGGTGCTTGATATCAACTGGTATAAATATTCCATCGGTAGCTATTTGTAAAAGTAGAGTTAGTATAATAATAGTAATGAACACTCCACGCTTTCTTAAAAAATATATTTTACTTTATAGTATTATTTTTTTTATCCTGGTGATCCTGGCCAGGATAATGGGACAAACTTATTAAATTACTGTATTGTAATCGGTCCTTGATAAGTGTGCAAAGTTCCAGTTTATTCTGACGTTTTAAAGTAGGTGAATTTCACTTTCAAAGATTTAGTTACAAGCATACAGGTGAAGCTAATAAAAGCGTGTTAAAACGTTTTATTGATGCACAAACTAGTGTTAAAGATTATCTCAACAGCAAGTGTATATTACTTTGTAAATACCAAAGAACATTATCAACCATTTATTTTTCTTCCTAAATGCAACGGGATTTCTTTCAAATAATAATTTTATTCAAACATACACAATTAAGTTAGCAGGAAAGTGGACAAATTGATGTAAATCAATAAACCAATTATTAATTTAGCGACGTTCCGGCCATTTATTTGTCCACTTTCCTGCTAACTTAATTGTGTAGGTATGTTTGAAAAAAAATATGGACGCAACAATTTCCAAAATAATTTTATTATTAACATATACGACTTACCAAAGAAATAGAAAAAAAATAATTTTGAAAAAAACGCGCTGCACTGGTAGCGAACGTCACTGAACTTTAAAAGCAACCGCGTGTGTATTAGTTAACACATATGCACAACAACAACATATAAAAGAGTAATAATTCATTGCAATCGCACTTTTCGAAATACAACTTGCCTATTCAACGATAAAACCAAGTCAAGTATGCAAATAATTTGTAATAGTGCATTTTATTTCCCATCACGTGAACGTGTTAACAAGCTTTCCACCAGGACTGTCCAACTTTTTAAATGTCATGTTTTCGCACGTGGTTAGCCACACCATAATATTACAGGAAATTTTAGACAATTTATTTCTCATTATTCGACAACACTTGCGTTATTACGTAATACTTAACAAATTATGAATTAGTTATTACAATATTAAATTAATATTAGTCACTTTTTGTAAAAGTTATCAGATCCTGGAATCTAATTTTAGCACATTTTCACACACCCGATAAACTCGAAAAAAGTTTGATATCCGAAATTATACGGTGAAAATACAGTACCACACCACACGACACACGGCTTGATAATGAATTTAACATAAAATAACCTTTTTACATTGCACTATTACGTAATATCTAAAACATTATTTAACTGAATACCTATAGTATTATATTTTGTACGACTAAAGCGGCCCCTAGACGATCTTTTTTTTATTGTGGATTATATAGACACTCGACAGCTTAGGAGGTTATTAGCGCCTTAATTACATCAAATAACATAATCACAAAAAACTAAACGATATCACAAAACATCCATGAGCAGGTTTCGACAGTCCCGTCAAGAAGCCAGCCCGCTAACCATTGGACCACACTGTTCTCTCCTAGACGATCAGCGTGTCAATATGTTTCATAATCCCGTCAATTGCCGCAATCAATACAATTCGGTCCAGAAGTCTGCCTGTGTATTTAGAAATGAGTTCTAATTCAAATATGGAGTTTCTTGCTTTAGTGGTCGTGTACAAAAAGTGCGATGGTTTTCTGTGTAGATCAATCATTTATTTTTGCGTGAATTTCACAACATTGGACTGCTTCTGCATGTATAAAAACCGTAATTATATTATAACAATCTCAGATCATTGTCAAATAAAATTTGACAATGCATTCTGCAACCCCGCATAAGATCGTGGTGATGTTCATTTTGAGTAATTTGGCGAGAAGAGTTTCCACGTATTTTTGTTAAATAAAAGCTTTAAAAAATTACAACTTTTGATTTCACTGAATGAAGGTCACAAGAATATTATTTTCAACATCTTGTGACCGGTAGCACTACAGCCTCTTGGGTTTATGGTGATATCTCCCAATCTCTTCTACCACCCGATCCAGTATCCTCGTTCCCTGTACTAACATACACAGACAGTGATTGGGCGGTTGATATAGTCTTCCGAATTCACTCTTGATTATCCATAAATTGCCTGCCTTCTAGGATCCAGAGTCTTGCATTCGCACAGGATATGATCCGCTGTTTCTGGCTGCAAATTAAACGACTCGATTCTTTGTAAGCGTCTTATCAGGGCACAATGCCTTGTTAGGAGACCTACCACTAGACGAAGATGATCCCTACTAAATTATTACAGGAGTTCTTCATAGTCATCTTTCGGGGTGGTTTCAACGTCTTGTGACCAGTAAGCACTGCAATCTCTCTTCTGTCATCCGATCCAGTATCCTCGTTCCCTGTACTAACTTACACAGTCCGTGATTAGGCGGTTGATATAGTCTTCTGAACCCACTCTTGATTATTCATAAATTGCCTGCCTTCTGGGATCCAGAGTATTGCATTCACACAGAATGGTCCGCTATTTCTGGCAGCACATTAAACGGATTCTTTGTAAGTGTCCTTTCAAGCTACAATGTTCTGTTTGAAGGCCTACCACTAGACGAAGATTATTCCTACTAAAATGCAGTAGTTCTTCAGTCATCTTTCGGGATGGTCCTCTACTAACATAGATAGATACTAGATTAGAATAGACTGTTAGGTCCAATTTTGATAAGTTTTCACACGACTGAAAGAATTTAAGGAAAAGCTTACAGACTGAACACATTAGTTTTATATGAACAGGTAGATAATCACAAGGTGCGTGTGTTATGCATTTGTTCAATTAGTTCATTTGAAGCTTATAAAGAAGTGCATTGTCGAAATACCTATTCGGTCAGATTTACTGCAACGAATTGCTACTTATCACGAAACGGCAAAAACTGTACCATTGACTATAATCTCTCTTCGGTACACTGAAAAAAAGTGAATTTATGGTTTTGCTTGGTCGCATAACAAGAAAATATTGCATATAATTTGTAAGTGGATATTATATTATTAAGGGGGTTTTCTCTGTAATTTAAATGGCGATTATACATGTTCATTTTGAATTCAGATAAAATAATATGCTAATATTGTTTTAATAAAGTATTCTTCAGAAATAATGAACCAAAAAAATGTCGCTGAAAAAGTTCATGTTTTTAAATGACTTCAAAAAAGAAAATCATCAAATATCTCT
Organism: Venustoraphidia nigricollis; assembly: GCA_034508555.1. Lineage (NCBI taxonomy): Eukaryota > Metazoa > Arthropoda > Insecta > Raphidioptera > Raphidiidae > Venustoraphidia > Venustoraphidia nigricollis. The sequence goes on along the minus strand of JAVRKA010000010.1, from coordinate 11,777,048 downwards.
CTCTCTCTATATATATATTTCAGTCAACAATTTTTTGTCATCATAAGAAAAAAAGTAAAATAAAACATACCATGTTTTTAAATGAAATTTTAATCTATTTTAATAATTAAATTGACTTATTTTTACTTTATCGTACAAAATAAAATTATTACAGACATTTCCCATTAAATAAGTCTGTTAGCTTTCATCCTATATTTTTTTTTTATAAATAAACCTACGTTTCATTGCTTCCTAACAATAGATCAGCAGTTGCCAGAGAAGATTTACCATAAACCTTACGTTAAGAAATAAATTTAATATTTAATTTTGTATTTACCGCTCTGTCTTTAGTTATGTAAGTTGTATAATAGTTATATTATAAAACTGTAACAACAAATATGTTTTGTTAACGTTTTGTAAAAAGATTATCGATTTTATTTTGCATAGCAAAAATAAAATTTAATTTAACATAAAGATAAAGATTTTTACTTTATTATTTATGGCCTGTGTTGTTAAGCATCTATAATCAGCCATATTTAACGAACTACTCCTATTTGATTAAATAATATAAACCGCAATAAAAACTACTGAAAAACTTTGAATGAATCTTAAAAGTTAAAACAATTTCAATAATTTTTTCAGAACATTCCTTTGACATCTTTCAGTCATCTTAATAGCCGGAAGATGGCCAATTCATAGCCATAAAACTTAGACGCTTTTATAAAATTTGGAACTCATTTTTTTATTACGACAATATTATTGAAACTAATTGAAATACTATGAAAAAATGTCAGAGTTATTTTTGTTTTGTAAGAAATTGAAATATCGTTTCACTTTTGTATATATGAATACAGCAAGGTAGATAATATATGTATTATTAAATTATTCACATCAGAAAAAATTGTCGGACAAAAAAAAATGTCACGCAGATGTATAATACAACCCATCTACAACAAAAATTGAGATATCACGATAATATATAATATTTTCATATTTTATTACAGACTTGTAGTAGACACTGTATAATATATTCTATGAAAACTCACTGACTTACTTCAAAAACACGAATTTAATCCTCATTTACCAATGTACAGTACAACCAGCGTTGCCAGATTTTTTTTTTGCCAAGTCGGGATTTTGGAACTTTTTGAGTGAAAAAAGCGGGATTCTTTCGTCGAAAGCGGGACTAAGTAAATAAACGTATATAATCAGAAGTTTTTAAATATTTATCTTTTTATTTGAGTTCAAATTACGTTTACGTGACAATAGATAGCAAAAATAGCCAGAGAAAATGTATTTTAATAAAAATATGATATTTTAAATCAGATTTACCCTATCGTTAAATAGTTGAGTCTTATTCGTCTTCTGAATAAAAAAAAAATAAAAAAAACAAATCAAAATCAAAAAAGCTTTTTTTCATTACAAAAATATAGCGTTTCAAACAATAGTCTGAGGAGTGAATGTTACAAATTGCAACTTACAATAAGAAATACTTACAATAAGAAAATTTAAAAAAAATCTACCTACTTGAAGATCAAGACATATTCTACCGATAGTTCTAAAATTGAACGTCGTTTATAGGCTTGCAAAGAAGAAGCCAAAAAGCGTACACCGTTATATTTCTCCCAAATACGCACGTGTTTTGTTTCCCTCAACATTCGATCAGGTAAGCTCGCGTGTTCTGAGGCAGTTAGCGCGCCGTTAAGCCGCTACTGTGCACACACTATGCATGTGTGTGTGTGTGTGTTGTACGGCTGGGGGCGGCAAGTCTATAGGAGGCGGCTGTGAGTCGACTGGCACCGCGACCGCGGGGGCCGCGCATGTAATTCGCGGGAAAATGCAACACAACCAGCACGCTTATTAGGATTATAAACCGACTGAGAACGGTTCACAACTTACCGATACCTACGTTATTAATAATTGTCTAAAATGTACAAAATGTATGAACAAAAATAACTATCGTTATTTAAAAAAATAATAGACCGTGGATTTTACACTACTCGCTACAGAAATGAAACTAGCCGCGACGACTGTAGACACACACACACACACACATCCATACGTCAACAGTGCAGAGGACTAGATGAGATAAAAAGTATGTCTCATTAGTTTATAAAAATTTTGTACAATTTAAAAAATAATTCTCCATATATTGTTCACGTGCAATAATCAATATAATTAATAAGTTTTTTATGGTTAATTGGACAAAATTAAACAGTTAGAGTATTGTATTATTATAATAATTTCAGTTGCCTGATGAAGTTTAAATAATAAACGAAACGTCGCAATTTTTAAAATAATCTAACTGTTTAATTTTGTTCAATTACCCATAAAAAACTTATTAATTAAAAAATAATTATAGTAAAGTTTTAGCAACTGTCATAATAGTTCGTAAGATTAACTCATTCCGCCGCGAAAATATGAAGTTTCGTGTTTAAATCCCGACGGCGACTGTTTAAAAATATTTTTTTTCTAAAATTGCATTGTAACAATGGGTTAGTAAACAATAATGCTTTTTTATAGTGCACCCGGTAATAATCACCACAACCCGTTGATTTACGTTTTTATTCATTAAGCACAAGAAAATTATATCTTGACTATTTTGTCATATTCCTGCAAAACACTGCAGGGTTATTTTGGGTCTTATTTTTTCTTAAGGTAGTTGTCAAAAGGTATTGTCAAAAAGTTATAGATTATACGCGCTACAAAAGTATACTAGCTTGTAGCTAAGTGATCCATAATTTGTACGCAAGACTGTATCCGTGGAAACGTAACCCATACAGTATTCATATGCATGTATACTTTTCTATAAATTGTTGAACTTTAAACCGTTATTTATAAATAATTAGATGGTCAAAAATTTTTTCTTATTTTCTTTTAAACTCATAACAAATGCAGTTTTTGGAAAGTTTCTGACAGTTAGTTCTTTTTTTATAAATAAGAAACTGGTTCAGAACTACAGAGATCGTATACAATCAATGTTAATTATCCAATTTTTAATTGAATTTATCTCGGATCATATAGGGTCGATCGACTTCAAATTTTCAAAATAATTGTATTATCATGTCCTTAATAAGTATACAAAAATTAAGAATTTTCTGACGGTGTGCCTTAACCACGACAACTACCTTAACTTGTAACAAGAATAGGTTTAACTGTCTTATGAGGGTATTTTTTATACAATAATTTATTGACGGTCTATAATCCGGATTTTAAGGCGATTTAAATTTAGAAGTTATGTACAGATGAACCACAAACTGTTGTTAAGCAATGTTTCTGAAGGACAGAAAAAATTTACAAAATATTCTACTTACGTAGCTTTGCCTTGTGACCACAGTTGCATTCGTACATCATGTAATACCAACTTAAATTAGCTAAATTATAATAGGTTGAGAGTAAGTAGACAGTGAAGATAAATTTAAACGACAAAGAGACTAGGAGACACTTTTATGTTTCTATCAACAACTTGATAATCAAGATACACGTGTCTCTTGTTCTAATGTGCCGCTCGCACGAGACATCTTGCCATATTATAAAGTATTTGCACATTACTTGCATATTACGGGATAGAACTACGACCAAAGCACTCATCAAAACTTTAGGAATAAATTGTAAATGAAGTGGCACTTTCTTTAGAATTATTTTTGAGTATTTTGTACGATAGTTACTTAGATGGGTTTCCAGAATTTTTATCTGTCTTAAAGTGACTGTTTACCAGCTGTTCAAGATGGCTCCTTTTTCACGTATATAACTCTTGGATATGTGAGTGTGCATGTAAAGTGTATTTACTCATCTTTCGAAAATCTCTAATTTATATGAAAAATCTTATTCAATTTTTGATGTTAACGCTTCAAAATAAATTAGAAATTCTTTCTATATGACTTATAGCCAATTTTTTACAGTTTACTTGATCTAATTGAACGATTTAAAATCAAATAAAAACGAGAAAAGTTTTACACAATTTTTTGTACAGAAAAATTTAAATTGAAAAAAAAATTATTGAGCAAGCCAAATTTTTCAGTATTTTCACCATAAGTTAGTACAAAAAAACCTTCGAAATGTTAATTTGCCTCACTGTAATTCGAAATCCGTGACGTGCTGTAAAAAAATATTGACGAATATTATGTTTTTTGATTTAATTTTTAGGGCAGAAATACATGTTTTTTAAAATTGTTAAGCAGCAAGGCAAATTTTGTGAAACTTGATATCTAATCGCAGCTAATATAAACAGTAATAAAATGAATTTTGCGACCATAGTTCGAAATTTTCCGAGAGCATATTTTACAGTTTGAGGAATAATGTGCATTGTTTAAAATTTTGATAGGCAGGACGACCGTATTATTATTGCGATGAAACAAATGGTACCGACATCCAGCCAGACAGACATAAATACTAATACGTACAGACAGCAAGCACAACCAGTGCATTTATATTATACAGTAGGTGTCTTGTAATTTATCTGTACACGTGGTAGCGATGGAAGTGGAAAGAGACGCGTGTCTTCCTGATGTACGTTTCTCTGTAGGACAGAACATTACACCCAGACAGGAAATTAGTTTTCGATATTTTTAAACTGTTGATAATTTTAATAATGCGCCGGTACAATAAACACATGCCTTTAATAAGTCATAGTTGATCATATAACGATCAAAGAAAACATTCTAATGAAAGGTATAAAATGAAACCATCCGTATCACCTATAGCCGGGCTATTAGGTTAACGTCGTATCTCTTTGGATTCCAGTCGAAATTCCAATAAGAATTAAGGTTGTCGGAACGCTCTGAATTTAAGCCAAAAATAAAGCTTCGGCTGTCAACTGATTGTAAACTTATTCGTCAAAATTCTGCAAAAATGCATTCTCTATAAGAAAGATAAAGGACAAATCTAGGTCTCTAATGTTCTACTTTTGTAATTTATGTACGATTTACTAGAAAAAAGTTGGCATTAATTGTGCCAAAAAAACACACGTTTTCAATGTCACACTATGACCTTATTCGTACTTATTTCACAAAACTGTTCCATCACAAACCTAAAGTGACTCTTCCTTTTTTGGAAAACTTTTTTAAATCTTCAAAATATTTCCAAAAATTAGAGTAATCAATTGACAGCGGCACCCTTGCAATAATATTTTTTAGCCTCGTAGTTGGCACCAGCCAAAAATTGAAACGTGCGGATGATTTGAGCGAGACAGAGCTAAAGAAGGTCACACCCACAATATGTCTTTTGCCACCTCGCCCCTTACCGCTGGGTCTCAGCACAAACAAAATTCAGAGCGTTCCGACACCCTTAATCGGTATAAATTTGTGAGTATTTTTAACATATGTTTGTAAAGAAAACCCTTCAAAATGTTCATTTACCTTGCCGTAATTCGAAATCTCGTGACGTACTGTAAAGTATTGACAAATATGTACCACGTTTTTTGATTCGTCAGGGCATAATTATTCGAATCTTGAAATTTTTAAGCAGCAAGCCACATTCTGTGAACTTTAATGTTTAATCACAGGTAATAAAAACAGTAATATTAGGAAAAATCAGGTCTTGAAATAAATTAGGTAAAAAGATCAATTTTTTACGTTTTTAACACATTTATTCGTTCTACGACGTTTCGTCGGTATTATTCCGACTTCCTCAGGTATCTCGAAAATTCTGTTAAAACATAGTTATACCAATAATTTTTACAATAAATAATGAAGTACAATAATGCGTAAGTCTAAAAATTATTAGATTAACCGATATAAAATAGCTCAGTGTTAAAATTTATAAAATTGTCAATAATTTAATAATAATTTATTTACAATTTTATAAATTTTAACACTTTGAGCTATTTTATATCGGTTAATCTAATAATTTTTGGACTTATGCATTATTGTACTTCATTATTTATTGTAAAAATTATTGGTATAACTATGTTTTAACAGATTTTTCGAGATACCTGAGGAAGTCGGAATAATACCGACGAAACGTCGTAGAACGAACAAATGTGTTAAAAACGTAAAAAAATTGGTCTTTTCACCTGATTCTTTTTACCTAAAAACAGTAATGAAATGAATTTTGCGATCACAGTTCGAAATTTACCGAGGGCATTATTTTGCATTCTAAGAGTTCAGTAACCTTAAATATTCTAGAATGCTAGATACATAAACTACCGTTACTTACGAGTTCACAAATAAAAATCTTCGTGCGATATGTTAATTTTATCGTGCAAAGATTTTTAAAACGATTCGAAGCTGCAAATTTATTTTCAATTGAACCCAATCGTAAAACTCCAAATGAATGGCACAGTTCAATGATTTTCTTAAATGACATCTCAATGTTGATGCAGTTTTGTTATCATGATTTATACTTAGTAATTGTTGAATGACCTACAACAATTGTCACTTAACAACTAATAAAACTACGAGAAGAAGCGTGATTGTGGTTGATCCCGTGTAGCTCAAAAATGCGGTTCAACTTCGGAAATTAAAATATAGAAATTGTTTGAATATTACGACCAGTTTTTACAATCCCAGCATAGACATCTTTTTTTATTTTTGGGTAATTAAAAATATATTCTTAGCGAAACGAAATGTTATCTCAAGTAACAAGTATAAAAAGGGGGAAGAAAATTCCTTGTTACCATATGTATTACAATCTTTAAACGAATCAAATAATTATGAATCATATATATTATGTAATACGACCGGTTTAGTTTAAAACTATATTAAGTCCAAACTGAAACAGATCACATTTAAACATTTAAAAGTCAAAAATGATTGTTGTGTTTATTTAACTTGCCATCTTTGTCTGCAGTCAGTTCGTCCGTCTGTCATTTTGAGTCAAAATTTGTAACCAATTTCCACTGGACCTAATTACGCGAGAGCCTTGAAATTTTGCATACGTGTATAATGCATAAATCCTATACGGTGGATGTCCCAAGATGGTGGATTATCTATTTCTCTACAACGCTCTTGGTATGGGTACCAAATGAAAGATTTTGACGAGTGGAATTCGATTAGCTAAGCGACGTCATTGTACACCCAATGTGGCGAACGTTACATCCGATTGATTTGAAATTTTGTACACATGTGTATTCACGATGAAAATGCGTGATTCAATCGTTTTTTGAATTAATCAACTAATTATTGTTAATAAACTAATGTATTAATGATGAAATTTTGACAGACAGAATAAAATATTAGTAAAAAAATTACTTAAAAAAAGGTTCATAATTATAAAAGCGTGGGTTGTAAGCTCTATGATAGTCAGGGCCTACACTTTTATAATTCGGAATCTAATTTTTTTACAAGCTTTTATTTAACTTGCAATGTTTGTATGTTTGTTCGGATCAAATCTTGCCATCGATTTTTCGATCAATTTCCGAATATCTGAGCATATTGAAAATTTGCACAAACCTTTGCTTCTCAGAACAACACCACATAATATATTGAATATTATGCAAGTTCCAAAATGGCAGATTACCATCTTCTTTGCAACTCCGTCCACATGGATATCAAATGAAAGGATATGACAAGGAGAATGCAATGAGGTCCAATATTTCTTTTTTAGTAAATTGCAATAAAAGTTTAACTTTACTAATATTTTTCAACATTCACTTTTATGAGAGCCTTCTCCTCTTTGGCCGTGCCCTCGATTGCAGATAGGACAGCGTACTGCTATGGAACCGGCGATACATAATGCTGTACAACATTTATTCCAGCCCTTCTTCTTACCCCATGCCACACAATATATATATAGAGAACATGGTAGCAAGTTACATAGTTCACCATACTCCTGCGGCCGTATAGCCGTCATATTTGGTACGCAATGTCTAATTGCTTTCTGATTTATGACTGGTTTTAATATGCATGCATAAGGATATTCAAATTCAGAATATTATAATAATTGATTCGCACTTTAGATTAGATACGTACTAAGTACGGCACAGTAGTCGTAACTGAATGATGTACTATCTAATGTTTCATAAAAAGAGGGTACATGATAATGCAACTCATACATATATTAATTATATTCTTTATCACAATATCTACATGTCTACTGTCTAATTAAAAGAATAATATACACAAACTAAAAACTTGATTTGTGGTAGTTGCTTCAAAAAAGAGGCTATGTCGACACCATTTCGTTCTGAATATGTCCGGATTGATATCACTATTTTTTTTAAATCGGTAGTCGTTTTCTACTGACTTTAAAAAAAGAGATTTTTATATAGGTATATATGTCCAACATTTGTGAACCGATTTTGATGATTTTAATAGTTTGCTTTCGTCCTCCGGATGACATCTGCTGAATTTCGTTAGTGCGTTTCTTAAGTAATTTTAAGCAAAAAAAGTTATGAAGAAGAAGACAAAAACATTAAAAATACAGCGTTTTGATCACACAATTTTGTAGGCTATGATCTACGAATACTGTTTTTATTTTATTTTCTTATTGTAGTTCACAGCTGCTCGACAACTAAAGTTATCAGCGTCTAATTACATCAAATAAAACAAAACGACATCACATAACATCTAAGAATCTCGCTAAAAGCCATACGTTAATCGGTATTGATGGAAACGTTTTTCACGTTTAAAGACGACAAATTTCATTAGTAACTGCACTATCCCCGAAACTGTTATTTTGAAAAAGTATTTGCTATATTTTAACAAATAGAAACACGATATTTTATGTAGCAATATTGATTAGGTATATTAAAATAGAAAATAAATCCAGTAATGACTTGCAAAGATACAAATTCCAAAACTTATATAGGCTAATTCACTGTAAATAATGACAATTACATAATAGAGATTTGGCGTCTAGGGTTGACCAAAAACAAAAAATACAAACATTACATTCTTTAACTGTTAATTGTCGATTGCTAAAAACATTTTGACAAGTAAAATATTGACATATTTAATTTCTATAAAATATATAAATATTTACAATTTCATGGTAGTTGAGCAGATATCAAATTATTATTAGTTATAGTTGATTATTGCATAAATTGTAATGTTCAATCATGCAGAAAAGGACCGTTGGAAAACAGGTTATCTCTATTTCAGTCACAAAACTTTCACGTTTTGATGCACACGTATATAAAAAAACTGTAGGTACAACTGACGTCACCAATTCGATGAGTTGTACAAGATAAAGCTGTATACATTTCTACGTATGTACAACAAAGATATAATGCACAAGATTGGCAGCTGGTGGGCCCTGAACTATCATGTAAGGCCTTCCCTCTACTATAGAACTAACCTATTATTATGTACAGCACAGACCAAACAACCGGTAATTATAAATTATAATTGCTTCTCGAAACGGAATTGGTGTTTTTTTTATTGGTTGATTGTTTAGATCATAGACTAGACGAAATGTTAATAACTATGTCTATCTGTGAGGGGGCTTAAACCATTTTTTTTTCACAGAATTGTATGCTTAAAAAAGAAGTTCAAAGTATAGAAAAACCGGGTCGCAGTGCCAAAACCCTGTTTGCTAACATAGGCAATCACATTGTCTATGTTAGCAAACAGGGTTTTGGCACTGCGACCCGGTTTTTCTATACTTTGAACATAGGCAATGTGATTATTATATGAATGTATGTTTGTTTTTGGATAAAATAAAACATTTAACTCTTAATACACGCATTCAAATAATATTTGCTCTTAATTTCAATATTTGGTATTTTTTACCTTTTTTATCTGCACAACATTATATAAAGCCATCAGTAAGTATAATTCTCTATCCGCAAACAAGTGTTTTCATGAAATTTATAAGTCCGGCTCTGTAGAGCCGATTTTATTAAGATTTTAGGAACACCTTGCAACTGACACTAAAACGTAAATTTTCAATTTTGAATCAATTCCGACAATTGTTGCGGCGTTTTGGGCCTCAAAATAATTTTCAAACCCAAAATACACCCCTTAAAATGGTCCAAATAGACTTCGTGCAGTGAGTTAAAAAATATAGACTAACTTAAAAAAAACATTACAGAAGTTTCTCAAGCAAATTTTGATTTAAATAATTTTTTATAACTGTTTAGGTGAATTAATGATTTCCATAGCTACCAAATCAACAAAACTTATCTATGTGTCATCTTAATGGCGCCGACCGCAAAGCTTTATTATTTGTGGCATTTTTTGAAGAAGGTTCAATTTTTTTAAAAGTTTTCTTAGTTCAAAAGTGTATATAAGTTATAGACGTTTGAAAACTGAGGTTTTTATTCGCTACAAAGTGTAACAAGAACTTTATACCGTTCTCATGCGTACACAAATTATAACAAGAACGATCACAGTCTAAGGTATTTGTCAAGTATAAAATCTAGCGTCACTTTAAAATTATTGTTAGCTATTTGTATCGTAAGTGCATGTTTATACTTTGTGGCGATACAGTTTTTTTTTGTTTATGTTAAATTAATTGAACTGTCAGTAAAATACAACAAAGCTAGTGGTGAGCGTGGGTGTAGCTTAAAATATGATCTACACAAAAACATTTTGTCACATAGGCGTGGTCCCTGAAACTAAAACAATAAAAATTGTTACAAGTACACACTGCGTTTATGTGCTCCTTAATATTGTGTTAAATCAAACAATATAACTCAAAATGTTTCGTAATAGACAACCCACAGTCATGAAGAAATACTAGAAAAACAAATGTACAGTTCAACTATTGCAAAGTGGCGTGAAGGTACACCATAAAAAACAAACGATGAATACGATAATTTACTGAACAAGACAACAGAAATGATCGGTCTGTATTCCCAAAAACACAAGGTTGATTTCCTGTTTCAATTTTTAAATTTCAATTGTTTGCCACGTCAAAAAATATAATGATGGTTTGAATTGTGACGTCAAACTTGTAGTATATTTAATTTAATTTGACGTAGCATGCAGTTCGCGCCTCTACAAACTAAAATGAGTGTAGCAACAGTTTAAAAAAAACTACTGCTGAATGTAGATAAAATATTTTCGTTTTTTTCTTCATATTTGCAAGATGTTAATATTGTTTGACTAATCAAACATATTTATATTGATAAATATGCATTTAGCTATCATTATCAAGGTTATTTAAGAGTTCATAAGACAAGTTCATTTACATTTCGGCAATTAAAATAGTTTAGAAAAATCTCCTTTCATTGATGCGTTATCGATTTTGCGTCACCAAGGTTTATTCCCCTGCCGTTTCATATTTAATATTTTAATATTAATATTTTTATTACCGTTTCTTATATAGTTTCCCGCCGTTGAATCATTTCCCAACGTTACAAAAAAATTCAAGCGGATACGTCGGTAAAAAAGTTAACTTCAAAAAATTATCAGTGTAGTGATTTCAGAGTTACAAAATGAACTATTAAAATCTTACTCGGAATTTTCGCGTGAAGATTTTTAAATGGTAAGAAAGCAGCCTATTTATATTTGTGGAGCAGTACATTAGAGAATAGGTTGCCCTAACAGCATCAACATGTAATATATTTAAGCAAGAACCTGGCCACCTACAATAGATATATCTTGATCAACGTGCTCTTACCCAAATCGCCAATGCACGATGTTACACAATGGGCCAGGTGCACGACTCTCACGATCTTTTGGACCCTTAAATACTATGTAAATGGACGTTCAAGAAATATATATATATACAGGGAGTCTCAAAAAATGTGGGACGCCTAGCAGATATTCACGAGTAAAAAGCTAGCACACTAACACACACGTAGTAGCGAATACGTAGTGTAGTACATAATTCATAAATAACTAAAAAACATTAATTAAATAAACAGTGGCGCTGAAGTCTCTGAATAGAATAGAATAAAATTTATGTTCACCTATTATATAACGTAACTGATCTCTAACGGTGCGCAGTATACAGACAGACAGTGTAAACTCCATGTAACGCCACTCGATTTAACGTCAAACTCCTTAAAACGTCGAAATTCCTCGACTTTGGTTGGTTTGCCTTGTTGTCCATACAATGGTACACTCTATGTAGCATCACACCCACTCTAAATAACGACCATATGTCATAATATGTAATTTCGGCAACTTACAAAACACCTACTGTTTGTAGGTACTTTCTAAGTTGCCGAAATTGATAAGAACGGATGATCCCCAGAGCCTCCACCAAGCATTAAACAAGCACTCGAAGCAGTAAAATTATTAGAAAGATAACCAAGTTGATCCCATAGTATCCCAAGATATGAATAAAATACATAAGAAAATACAATTAAAATATTGGCATTGCAAAAAACATCAGACGATGATAACAGATTTTACGCAATAAGCCTTGTTATCTGTGTTAATAGTAATGTTTGTAAATTTCATGCGTTATTATTAAATTATAGTATAATAGTAAAACAATATTGATTTTTATTTCTCTCCATATAACGACAACTCTCTATAACGCCAGAGAATGCGCAGTCTCTTAAGCGTCGCTATATAGAGTTTACGCTGTATTTAAATCTAGACAACTTTGTATTCTTTAAGATAAATGATATTAAACTTTGCGTTATTTTTACTTTTAAAAAACAATTTTGTATAATGTAAACATGTCATATATGATCTTGATATTAAAACAGATATTATGCTGTTGAAAAGAATTACATGAATATATAATGCACATTGTTTCTCACGGTAAAATATGAATGAAGAAAATTATTATCATTCCAGGGGATTACATGAACATTACATTACGTTTAGCTGAAGTCACGTTTCAGAATAGACCGTTCTAGACAAAAGAAATACAGTCGTCTCTCGCTGTGTGGTCGCTCCTGTGTAAAATAACTTATTACGTTAAATCAGTCCAGGTGACTAATAAAAAAGGTCAAGTGCGTGCCGTATACACGCACCAATTTAGGACTCCGTAAAGAATATTCTTTCATCATTTGTAAATTGCTGCTACTAAAAACTGAAAATTGGAGATACTTAAAAAACTTGTTAATTTACCTTCTTCAAAATAATTTACAAAGTGCTAACATCTCGATTTGTTCAGATTTTTTGTTTACATGGTTGAAAATAGGGTTGGGGCACATAAAGGACTTTAAGAGCTTGTATCTCGGGATTTAATCACTTATAAAGAAAAGTCACTTAAGAAATTCTATTGCATTTTTAAAAATCTGTCTAACGAAATCCCATGCAATGGGGTGTACAAAAATTACTTTTTCATCCCTCAATTCTGTGTATGGAATGTAACCCCTAAATTATTATTTTTTTGTAATTTCTTTACAGAATTGTGCGTCGGCTCATACAGGACGCCTGTGTGTAAAATTTCATTAAAATCGATGGAAAGATGTCGAAGTTACAAGGACAAAGACGGACGGACGGATATGACGAATTATCACGGTTCTGGTTTTTAGCTACGGAACCCTAAAAAACGAGACAATTGAGAATTCTAAGAAGAGTAAAAAAAATATTTCGAAATCAGACGACTTACTATCTCACTAGTTGATAAAAATAAAACCTCTAAAGATTGATGCAAATAATTTAACTGATGATTTGTTTCTAAAAATATTTTCGGAAATCAACTTACAATTCCAACAAATGATGGGAATTACTGTCTGGTTTTTGAGTCACTTCGTAAGAACTTTGAACACAATTGAACATTTTAATCATAAGATGCCGGAAAAAATCTTTCACTTTGAGTGTGTAGGGCAAAGGTGCCAATTTCCAACCACCGATAGTTGACTAGACGACTCTCTGAATAGAATATAGAATAAAATTTATTTATTTGTAGCTATTAAAATTACGTAACTGACCACTGACGGTGCGAAGTATTCGCACAGATCCACTAGTTTATTAACCTTTTCGCTGTTATTCAGTTTAAACAAAATCGCTTTTACTGTGTTACTAAATCTGAAATTGTTCTGCTTACCTATTGGTCGAAAAATTGAGAGGCGGCACATTATAATATTTTTCAATTAACTAAATCAAACTATTTATTTAAATTGAATTAATTTCGAAAAATAACAATGTATTTAAATACAAAAAAAACCCGGGTCGCAGTGCCAAAACCCTGTCGACAATATAGTGTATTTACTTGTATAGGGCCGTGTGGTTTTATACTTTTATTATGTGACATTAAGTTTGTTTTTGAGCAAAATAAAAAATTTAACCCCTTAATACACCTCTTAAAATAACATTTTTTTTCTTAATTGTAATATTATTATCAATCTAACGTCTACACCGAATTAAATACATCCTTCAATAAATAAATCACTGTCTGCAAACTAGTGTTTTCATAAAATTTGTAAGTCCGGTCCTGTCGGGCCGATTTTATTAAAATTTTAGGGACACTTTTTAATTACTACCGGAGGGTTAAATTTCAATTTTGAAACGATTCGGAGAATTTTTTCGGTATTTTGGGCCCCAAAAACTTTTTTCAACCCCTAAAAACTACCCTTAAAATGGCCCGATTGGGTCCATTTTAAATAGGCTTCGTGCGGTGATGGATTCCAACATGTGTGCCAAATTTCGTTAAAATAAATTAACTTCTTCGAAAGTTATAGCCCGCACACATATATACCTATATATATATATATATATATATATATATATATATATACATATATATATAAATATATATATATATATATATATATACATATATATATAAATATATATATATATATATATATATATATATATATATATACATATATATATAAACATTTTTAAAAATGGTGGCAAAGTGTGTAGGAGGTTATGAAACGTCGAGAAATTTTGGTCCGACCCCTAGGTCCCGCCATCCGACCGACGCCAATAGTGTATGTTGCCATATGGCAAATACACTAATTATGAAAAAATTAGAAATTTTTTAATTTATGGTTACTTCTCTAATTTTTTGCAGCGGATATACTCGTTTGTAACACATACAAGTTGCAATGGAAGACCGGATATACACGTGTGTAACTGTGAAAAGGTTAAAAACATAAAATTAGGCAGTGAAGAGCCGCTTTACCCTATATATAAATAAGGAAATAGCCTCAGTGTATTTGCTATGTAGCACATGATTGGCGCCATTATTCAAAGTTCACGTATGGTCAGCTATCTGCGTACATTATTATAGAAGTTTCTTCACTTACTCAAACGAAAGCATATAATTTTCTTTCGAGATATTTTATGTAAATACGTTACACATCATAATAGCATGAATAAATTTAGATAAATGATTAATTTCTTTATATGTGCAAAGTGCACATTACGTTTTGACAGCTCATCAATTTGTGCAAAGGTAAAAAATAAAGTGTTAAACATCTCTGGAAATTTTATTAACATTTTCATTTCATACACCAGTTTAACGTTGTAATAACAAAGTTAAAGATCAGTGCTTCGCAAACTTTTCAAAATAATGATACTAAATAAATTCAGTTTACAATCCCGACATTATTATTTTTTGCTTTTTGCTTACTACTCATTCCCCTTTTATCTTCGTGCAATAAATATATAGCCTAGAGTACTCCGAAATAAGTAGCATTGTATAATCTTCCGCTTAAGTTAAAAAATGTAAAAAGTTTCCATTTTTTTTAAAAACAATTAAAGACGTTTTTAACTGATGAATGTTACTATTATGTTAATGTTTTTTTATGTATATTTTTAACCGAATTTTTCTTTATACCCGGTCGAAAGTACGTACTTTCGTATTAGTGTTCACGAGAAAACTGTTTCGATCCGATGTTACAAAAGGCGTGCGAGTAATTCCAGCAGTGTATAAATGTTAGGCTTTCTGCCTTAAATTCGAAGCCGAAAGTACGTACTTTCGAGCGGGTATAAGGAAAAGTATCTATTACATCGCTGTTGAGTGCACATCCATTGACAGTTTGAAATGAACACTAATATAGTACAATAAAAAATCAGCAATTGATACGTTCATTTGTTTCTGCAAGGAAGGTCAATTCTGCTACATGACTATTAACTGTTGTATATAACTACGTCACAAAGTACATACGTAAAATGATGTATATAATCTAACACACAATATACCGATATAGCATTTGTTCTCGTGTTGTATTTTTTAATTTATTGAAATTTTAAATATCAACAAGCAATTAAAAATAATTAATCAGTGAAAACTTAAAATTAAAATTGAACAATTTTTTTAAGAGACCGATTATATTTTGCTGGTGACAGTTTTGAAACAGAACGCGTTATACAGAGTTAAAGAGATGATAAAAAATAATATTATCTGTTGGATATATAAAAAAACGTACCAACCCAACAATAAAATAATAGTTTACTATTCTTGAATAATTAAAAGTTTTGTGTTCCTGTGTGGTCGAATATATATTTATCTGAGTACTATTATGACACTTATAATTAATAAACAAAAATGTAAAAAACAAAAAGTGATATTTATAAAAATGTAATAAGCTATAATTTGCGTTTTATCTTTGATGCAAACAAAATTTATCTTTGTAAATTATACTGCATTTTTTCTTAATTTATAATTAAAACTAGAAAAAAGTATACGTTATTACACTTTTCTAGAGCTAGTTCCTGTTGAAATATTATAAAACAACCTTGTACTTTTGTTGCAAAATATAATTTCGTACACTGAAACCAGTTTCTCGTTAATATCGTACAAGGTAATGACATATCTCAATGAATAGAATCTAAGATAACATAAAAGATACTTTCTTTATTATTTGTGTTACTTTACGCAATTGTCAAGTACACTCATGGTCAAAAAAGTGTTTGTTTATATTAAGAAATTTTAATTATACGAAAAATATTTCTGCAAAAAATACAGGGTGACTTTAACGAACTAGCATTTATTATTTATAGTTGTTTATAACAAAACATTCGTTATTTTTATATTTTAATAAACCACCCTTTCATCACACATAGCTAATAATTTATGTGTTTGAAAATCCGCCTGATACTTTCAATAATCCTTAGATTAAAAGTAATTGAGGATTTGTAACAATAATAATAATCTCGAGTATTCTCAAGCCCAAAAAAATATTGGCTATCAAAAAAGAACGCTTTATTTAAATTTAGAAGTTGAAAACCCGCCTGATACTTTCAATAACTCTCAGATTAAAAATGACTCAGTACCGCAGGGAGGATACATGGAGCGGGATAGAGGAGGTTTTAGTGGGTATGGTGCTTGCCCGAGTCCCACACTACCCAGGCCTACTTCCTGGGGTGTGCGTAAATGCATTTCCTCCTCGGAAAAAAAAAAAAAATCATCGAAACAGCGACCTATATCTATAGTCTCGCGAAGTTGAAAACCCGTCTGATACTTTCAATAACCCTCAGATTAAAAGTTACTGAGGATTTGTAATAGATCAGTCTTGGAAACAACGACTTATCTCGGGTATTCCCAAGCCCAAAAAAATATTGGCTACCAAAAAAGAACGGTTTTATAAAACTCGCGGTTGAAAATCGGTAACTGTAAATCCTTAATACGTTCCTTATAATATATGCACTCGATCGTAGCTCCACAATTAAAAAAATAATAAATATTTAAATTCCAGTAAGTTATGGCGTGACCAAAAAATAAATTATCGTCCCACGTCGACTCTTCAAAATTAGAAACATTCAATTCTAGGTAGTATTGAAAAACTGATCTTACCGATAAGGATTAGTTATATTTGAGCTTTAACTATTCACATGGTTCGAACAGTAATCAAATGACTTATAAAAATAATAATAAATAATCGACCTACATTAGTTTTCTGTAGTTTTACAAGTGTCAATTAAAAACCAATAATAATAAAGTAAAGCCGATTGACTCGATAAAAACAGTTGAATAAAACAACACAGGAGGTGGTATGTGTATCAAATATCAGAATCTAAATTACTCAATAAAAGTTTCAACATAGAAAACAGGTTTCAAGCTAAGTAGTACACTCAAAAATATATATATTGCTCTATTGTGCAACGGGATCCGATGTACCAGAAGTTTTACAACTTTAGCAGGATGCAGAAATGCACAAAAAATATCTATCGGTGTTTTCTTTCCTAGCATTGGTGTTTCCGATGCATCGGGAAAAACGTCGAATTTTCTTTCAAAATCTATGTTAATTAATATTGATCAAATGCAAGCTGAACTCATGTGGAGAGGTTTTTGTACCATTGGTTTTCCGCGAGAACTTCAAGGTTTAGAGTTTTCGTTTAGGTTTTCCTATAAACTAGGTTCAGTAGTTTCATATATTTTCTTTACTATCTTTTAAACTATGCATTTTAAAATTATAAAAAAATATATTTGTATTTCTCATAACGAACCCTTCCATTCGATATGTTACATGATGCACTTGAAAAATATGTTCTTTTATTTTTCTAATCTGTCCCCCAAAATTAACTCCGAAAATGGGAATTCGTTTATTTACGCTATACGTTCATGATTGGGTCATCTAACTCTATGTATATATCAAATTTTAACTTTTTTCGTCCAGTCAACTCGGAGAAAATAAGCTGTGACGAACAGACATGAGATTGATCCTTGAAGGGTTCCGTTTTTTCATCGGATGTATGGATTAACTTTTTAAGTTAGTCAGTAATTAGCTGAAACACAACTTTGCATAGATGTAAAAAAATTCAAAAATTAACAAAAACACGAAACATCTCTACACGGTATAAATTATTTTCTGCAATATTTAAAATCATGAGACCCAAAGATGGAAATTATAATGTCAATAAAATTTGTCAGCGGGACAGCAAATAAAAAAAAAACAGTTCTAAACAATAATTTGTTTTTTGGGGTGCCGATTCTGTATCCCGTTTTTTTGGCGTTAATGTAATATAATTTACATATACACTAGCTGTAACTCGTGGTTTTGTTATTAATGTCGTTTTTGACAGACGTCTTATCATTAACGTTGCCGAATAAAAAATGTCGTAGTATTTAAAGAATATACCAAATTTCATTAAAATCAGTCACGACGCCTCGATTAAAATACCGGCAGAAACAGAGAGCGGTCTCGTTACAAAGTGGTTTTCAGATTTACGCGAGCGCTGAGTTCCGGAATTTTATTTTATCTTCGAATATTATAATTAGGTAACGATGGCATAATAAAACAGGTCTTCGTCACTCTCATATGTAAATAGACAGCTATCCTTGTCGGACATACGTGTAGCTGTAGTCATTACATAATGGTCCACATTAAAGCGTGACACTGGTCCCTATTTTATATCGCATTAGTTTCGTGTCATTATCTCTAAACCGACATATCAATTAACTCCCGTATAAATTATTTTGAATACCTGTTATATTTGCAACGCGCTATTTTCCATAAACATAATATACTGTATGAACTATTTAGCACAGGATTTCAGAATACAATAGCGGTTTAAATTACATTTATTTAAATCATTTTTTATTATATAAATATCAATTTAATAGGGCTGTTCCATTTATGCAGCTCGTCAGAATTATTTTATCTACTTTTTTACATGTGTGGTAAAGAATAACTACAAAATGTACGTCTTTAGTACTAAATAATAAAGATAGCTGTCTTTAACAAATACGACGAAACATAATTAAATATGTAAGAAGAAAATATTTATTGATTTTAAAGCGATTTTTCACCGGTTTGTTTTGATTTTTTGAGCGAAGTATCTGTTTGAAAATTTCTGTGACGTTAAAGTCAAAACGATTCAACGGCGGGGAAATGTAACAGAATTCATGATTCAATGAAATGAGTTCATAATTCTAAAGAAGGCTTACACGTTTGTTTCCCTATTTTAATAAAAATGAGATAATTTAAATACTCAACAGATCTGTTACCACATGTAACAAAAAAGTCATTATTTTTAATTTTTATTTTTTATACTGTTCGCGTAGTAACAGATTAAATCTAAAGAGGAGTAGATTTGGATATTATTTATAAAATTTTATGACATGAAGTAGATAAAAAGAATATAGCTTTGTTAATTATTTTCATAAATACGAGTAATTAGGTTCAATATTTTAAAATATTCGTGTTTGTCATTTTTTTAAGTAATCTCTAAGCTTCGATTTCCAAGAACGATAAAAATTAATTCATATCTGCTTAGATTCTGTTAGCAACAATCATCCAGGACCAAAAATATTTAAAAAGTACTGATGCAATATCTTTTCTACTTCCAAGTAAAAGAAGAATATTTGGGCCATCCAAAAAATTTCGCAATTTTTTAGATACAAATATTTTGCGCTAGCATTCGAGTTATGACAAACTCGCCATAAAATTCTTATAAACGGGCAGCTATTTTGCTACCAATGTAAAGAATTAAAAGACAATTGCCCCAAATTCTTATTCTATCTTAATATGAAAACTGCGCTAATACATCAGGATTCTTCAAAAAGAGAAAAATGAGTCACTTTTATCAGGAACGAAATTTTTAGAAGGATCCTTACAATTTATGCAATTGTCATATTAACAAAAATTCACTACAATTTCACGACTACTACGTAAAAAAAGTTCTATAAAATAGGAATTATTATAAACGTTATAATCATTCAGTGAAAAAAAAAATTGTTGTTAAAATACTCGTATATCTAGCTTTGAAAAAAGTCTAAACTAATTCTAAATTAATTTTGTTGAACAGGATTTTTAAATTCGTTTTAGCAGACGCTGACGTCCTTGATTGTCGAGCGTCTCTAGCTCTTCTATTTTTAAAACGTAGATAATAATGTCACTTGCACTAAAACGACAATAATTTCCATTGCATTAAAAATTCGGCTGTCCTAAACTGAACATAATTGCGGTACATTTGAAGTTTATTATCAATTACTTTAAAGTCAAGGCCATTCACACATGAATTACATTTAAGAGGACTACGTACAGACAAACCGTTGCAGGAAAAAAATGCTTCACATCTGTTTAACAATATTTTATAATATTTACATCCTGAAGATGTATTTTATCACAAACTGTAAATGTTTATACAGTTGTCAAACTGTTAAAAAACAACTAAAAAAAAGAAATCAATTCCGTGTTCTACGATAAAACTAAAAACAAATTAATAAATCTTTACCATTGATTAAATCAAATCCATTTAATTGTATTTAAACCACGTGACTTCGAGAGCTCGTATGTACTCGAGCATAAATCACTCCATTAAGTCGTTTGTATGACATCAAAAACAGCACACGAATCATTATGATTTGAAATATTCATTCACAGTTTCACTTCCAATCACACAACACATTTACATATTATTGTTTATAAAAATAAATTAAAAAAAAATGACTAGAAACTGACAGTTCATAATGGCGCCAAAATTCAAACCCAGCGTTACGGGATAGTAAATTGGGACTGACGTGTTTTGTGTTATTGAATGAATGGCGAGAGATGATTATTTTTATGAGAAAGTAGCACGCCGCTGTAAAAAAGCACGTCGAACACACCAATCGCGTATCGAGCTGTCAAAAACAGTTTTAGACGCGAGTGGTCTTCGGTAGCAAGTAATGTAAGAGAGAGAGTTTCGACGTCGTCCCGCACCGCGGCTCTGTTTGCACTGTGAACCCACAAGCCGTGCTGACGGCTGTTGTTTGTGTGAGAGACAGGGGGAACAGTCGGGGGGGAGTTGGGTGGACCGTGGCACATGAACGCTATGTAATGTACTGGCCGACCTGTCAGCATTTCAAACATCACTATAATATGTACAATAGTATAGTACACCGTACACATATAACTAAACAACAAATACAAACCCCCATCCTTGTCTAGTCGATAAGTCTGTCTCAATCCGACACGGTCTATGCGTTAAAAGCCTCAACCTCCTACCCTTATTTTCACCACCCGAATCATAATTCTTGTTTCACTCACTAAAATCACATGTACTTCCATCTCTCTTAGTCTACATTTATTTTCACATTCATCTATCTCGCTCGAAATAATAATATACTGAGTGTTGTGCTATATCAAATGTTACAACATTACATAATGTGTGTATGTGTGCGTGTGATACCGATGAATTACTTTACAAAATGGACATGTTTTCAGCCCAAAATGTCGTGAATGGTTTGGGTGTGGTGATACACTAAGTAATTCTGCATGTCACGGATCTAAAATGTAAGCATGTTAAATACGTGTAATTACGTAATAATTACAACGTCCAACACAAAAAGATTTAAAAGTCTGATAAAAATGCTATATACGAAAAATTTATTATTTTTTTGTATAGAGGTAAAACATTAAAAAATTAGAGTTTAAAAAAACTAAAACAACTCGCTTTTATGAACTAAAAAATTTGACAACTAAATTAGCTTACTGTAAAAATCGTGGAGTGCTTAATATCAATAATAAGTTTTTCTAGCTAATTGTAAACGTAGAGCTATTACGAACATTTATGTAGATAACACCCCACGTTTTTTAGAGTAAAACTATTTTTGTTGTCAAATTATTTTGCATTTTTTAGTTCATAAAAGTGTGTTTAATTTTTTTAAAACTCTAATTTTAATTACAAGACTAAAAAGCAATACCGCATTTGACTATGGAGTAGGCAACGCAACGTAGGTCACTGCACAGCATGTTAGTTTGCTAATTTTATCCTGAAGGTCCTGGTCAGGATAATGGGACAAACTTATTAAATTATTGTATTGTCGTCGGTCCTTGATAAGTGTGCAAAGTTTGAGTTTAATTTGATGTTTTGAAGTGGCTGAATTCCTCGTTTCAAGATTCCGTTGCAAACAAACATACGCATCAGGTGACGTTTTTTCATCGTTGGAAATAAAGATTATTATTATTATAGGTAATAAAAGCGTACTAAAAATGATTTCAAATTTGTTGTACTGCAAGTGAAAAAAAAAATGTACAATTTATATATTATAAAAATGCAAGCGATCAGTTTTTGAATATCTGATTTACAAATCCTCTTTGCCTTTTGTATTCATTTCTTATACATTTTAATTATTTGTAATTATAATGTTATCTTTAAGGAGGCTCATAAATCTCTCGAGACCTGCAGCAAGGAGGGCCATAAATTATATACCTTGGCACCAGCCTCCATCATTGTTATACCTAATGTAATTTTTTCTTTCCAAAATATGTGCATATTAGAATCTTGCTTTTTATTTTAGACAGGTATTCAGTGCAAATCTACAATCAAGACGGCTTGCAATAATTATAGAACAACTTACAAAATAAGGTACAAAACAAAATTTCGACAGATTTAAAAATCAAAATATGCACGCAGTATGTGATTTAAATAATTTAATTTTTTTGTATTTTTTGCATTCCAATAAAATAGCAACGGGACCTCTTTTTATAATTTTGTTTTTGTGAACGTCTATTACATCACGCTAAAACAACTGGGTCGATTTTTATGAAACTTTATGCACTGTCAATTGATAAACAAACTTACTACAAAGTTATTTTTACGCCCGATATTCACGCGGACTCATGTATTTTCAACACGATCTATTTTCAACTGATTTTACTCACGTATTTTCAAGTTTTTAGCCCTTACTTCTCATGTAAATCGTTTAATGCTGCTCAGTCATTGTAAAAAACACGTTAGGCAAAGTTTAACTTCAAATTAATAAAGTATTTTGCATGATCTATGAGTGCCACGAAATGAGGATAAAGGAGAAGTTGAAAATACGGGAGTTGATTAGTCGCGACAGGTTGGAAATACACGAGTACTATAATGAAATAATACAAATTATTAAGAATTTCGGAACGATAAAAAAAATTACAAAATAAGGCGCATCTTCCGAAAATTACGCAAACTTAATGAACCGAATTTTTAGAGATCTATGTTAAAAAATATTAACATAATTGTTTTTATAATTTATTAATAATAATTTATGTTAATTTAGCAAATGTATAATTATTACGAGTCATTTGCTAACACACCAGTAAACTAATTTACTCTAAAAAAAATTAATTATACGAAAATATTATCTGACATATAAAACACAGAGATATACAATAAATCATTTTTAACAACAAATGAACAAAGTACCAGCCTTCAATACACAATCTTCTATAGAATTATTTATGTTATTAATTACGATAAACCAAACGCATACAGAATGTCCAAAAATTATTAACACAACATTTTTAACCGAAACTACTATACACATTAAATTGAGCTAATAATTATGGAATTTATTTTCAAATTATCAGTCCAAGTTCAAGTATGTTTGTAGAAATTTCAGTAACTACTGAACCGATTTGTAAAAATTTGTATACACGAGAAAATTGAACTGGATAATTTTGTTGCCTTATCAAAATCCACTATTGAAAAACCGGATTGAAAGGCTAGTTACTCAATAATTTTTTAAGTATACTATTTAGAAAACACGCTGTATAAAAAAATTATGATTGTAAACAAAATGAATGTATTATAAATGACTAGTTTTTGTGTTTAAAAAAAACTTGATACAAAAACTATTTAAGTCACTATGACATGCAAATGCAATTATGTCGTACCAACAAATTAAATTCATGCGCCATTGTTAGAAAAGTAATCAGAAATACATGAAAAATATATCTATATTTTTACACAGGGAAAGATAAAAAATGTTTGATAATTTGATTCGCTTTGTTCCACGTAAGATTTCACGATAAAAAAAGATATGCACCACCAGGGTTATTGGTGTTATGTCTCTTATTTTTAAATTGTTATAAATGTGCATACGGTCGTATTTTGTTTTTATGTCCCTTAAATGTAATTGTTTTACAGGATAAAATAGCACACAAAATTTTGAATACATAAGTTGGCGCGAAAACACAAGCCGCCATGTTTAACTACTGTGACGTCATTCATGTAGTATAATTTACACAAGGCTTGTTTAGTGTTATAGGCACGTGTGTGTTTACTACAAGTCTGACGTCACACTTCAAACCATCATGCAGCGTTTTTGGTTATGTCAAAAAATTGCTATTTCAGAATTGAAATAATAAAACAATCACGTTTTTTGTGAATGCATTTCTGATTTTGTTTTTCGATTAATTACACAGGCCGACATGATTTTTGGTGTTTTGATTTTGACGAGTGTTCTTAACTAATTTGGGTACGCTGATTCCTAATATGAATTCGGTTTGAGTCCATCACGTCAGGATTTTTAACAAAATAAAAAAAAAGTTTTGATATTTTTTTGTATGATGGCAAAATTCCACCTAGTTGAGAATTCCTTAATTTCGTTAAATTTCTTAAATTTCATTCATGATATTAAGTATTTCGATAGAATTAATACTGTAGGATAATATATGTCAATTTATATGGCAACACTGTTAGCTCTCCGCATCTGTCAAAGTCAACTTGACAGCAGTTATTCGCGAAATAGGTTCTGTGGTGTAGGTCTATATATATATAATTTTTTCCAAAAATGGTGCCAAAGCGCTTAGAAGGTTATGAAACGTCGAGAAATTTTGATCCGACCCCTAGGTCCCGCCATCCGACCGACGCCAATAGTGTATGTTGCCAGATGGCAAATACACTATTAAAGTATGACGAATATAGTTGGCAGCTATGTGGAGACCTCAAAATAATATGCATGCTATTGGGTCAGCAGTCCGGATTCACAAAGTATCCGTGTTTCTTGTGTGAGTGGGACAGTCGAGCACGAAATCTACATTACGTGAAGAAAGAATGGCCAGCCAGAAACCCACTCGTGCCTGGACACAAAAATGTGCAGCGTCATGCATTAGTTGACCCAAAGTTAGTTCTTTTGCCTCCCCTTCACATCAAATTAGGACTGATGAAACAATTTGTCAGGGCTTTAAATAAAGAAGGTGACTGTTTTAAATACCTGTGCGAAAAAATTTCTGCACTTTCTGAAGCGAAACTGAAGGAAGGAATTTTCGTAGGTCCTCAAATTCGAACCTTAAAATTCGACAGATTGTTCCAGAATACGATGACCCAGGATGAATCTGATGCATGGAGTTCTTTCGTAGAGGTCATAGATGGTTTTCTCGGAAACAACAAGTCTCCAGACTACAAAGAAATTGTAGCCAAAATGGTTGAAAATTATAAAAAACTGGGATGCAATATGAGCGTTAAACTCCATTTTCTCGATTCCCACGTGGCGTATTTTCCTGAAAATCTTGAGGCTGTCAGCGAGGAACAAGGAGAGAGGTTTCACCACATAAAAGACATAAAGGAGATGGAGAGACGTTATCAAGGAAGATGGGATGTTAGAATGATGGCGGACTACTGCTGGACATTGAAGAGGGATTCACCGGCTAAACTACACAAAAAGAAAACAACAAAACGAAGTTTTCAGGGAAAAAGGGAAAGATTTCATTCAAAAAAACCAATGCTTGTGTAATGTACACACTACAACTCTTGTTTTGCAATGCATCTTTCGATCTGTATAATTGTTTTAATAAATATTTTCTCTGTACTTATTGTCGTTTATATGAAAATTTACAAAATCACTTTACGCACTTTTCTTGAAAATCTGACGTGCTGCAAAAAAACTAAACATAGATTCGTGATCAGCATACCCCAATTACTATAATACACCTATCAGACCTGAAACACTTTTTCATAAAGAAAAAAATGTAGGCCTGTGTTATTGTATTCACATAATTTAAAAATTTATTTTTTACTACAGGCAATAATAAATTTAAAACTTAATTGATACATCGACAAGAAATCAGAACTGAGAGTTTTTCAACAGTCGAGTCAAAAACAGGATCCCTTTGAGCTCAGCTATTCTCACGACTTTATTTTACAAACTGCTTAAATTATAATTTTCACTAATTAATTCATTTTAAAATACATACTTAGAATGATATAAGAGTAAAAGATTAAAAAGAAATGCTTTAGCTGCAGGCGTCTTTTCGCTTCTGGATAAAATAACAACAAGAGGGCGGTTCTCCACTTAGTCCTTTGTATATTACATAATATACATTCCCGCTGCAAAAGCTGTACGTTCTCCACCAAAAAGACTAATATTAGTGTCAGACGTGGTACAACCGGCCATCAAAAACTGTAATGATTCTATTATATTATAACGATGAGATTCCAACCTTCAGATAAAATAAATGACTGTCATTTTCTTTAAAACGAACCGCAATTTTTATTCAGAAGATGCCCTTTTTTATTTTAAGAATATAATACAGTTGTAAAAAGTTAGCTTTTACGTAGTACATTTTTGTATCTAAAAAGGTAAAATATTCAGTGCGACTTTAGAAGCATGCTTGTTACGAGGTTGACTCTAATTAAATGATTAATTAGAGCGGTTGTGACCCTTGGATAAAATCCGTGGCTCAGGATCAATTTAGGAGCAATACTGAATTTAGAATTGCATTTTTACTAACGTTTCGGTACACATTTGAAACTCTGAAGATGGTTCAAAGTGTACCAAAACGCCAGTAAAAAGGCAATTATAAATTCAGTATTTCTCCTAAATTGATCGTGAGCCACGGATTTTATCCAAATTTCTCCAACTTGCTTGTAATTACGTTATTTTTATACAATATTTTATTAGTTGTTAAACTATAAAAAAGAGGCGCGCCAGTTCGTGGGCACATGACGGAAACTGAACTCCTTACATATTTTATATTGATGTTTAAAATTTACGTATACGCAAAAAAAACACAAAATGTATAAATTTTAATTTTTGTGTCTATTAATAAGAAATAAGTATTAAAAAAAAGTTCGACTTTTTATATGATTTCCGTTTTTGGACTTAAGATTAAAATATTATTCATCTTTAAAGTTCAATTCCAGATATATGTTATAATAGAAAACATTATCATGGGTAATTGGAATAATGAAAATAAATCAATTTAAACACTCATTGATTGCAACGTTTCGTCTTTTTTTTATTAAGACTTTTTTTTTTTGTAATGCCAAATTGTATACAGGGTGAGTTTTAAGTTGATGCTTTTTTTTTACAGCGTGTAAAAATCAAATAGACGAGCAAATATTTCAAATAGTTTTTTTATCAAAACTCAAAAATAAGAGAGAAACAGCCTTTCGAAGTTTAAATAAATTTTATTAAATTTTCTTTAATTTTGAGGTCGGTCCTGGGGTTATATTATGTTACTATGGAAATAAGTTGTTATTATCAAGTATTCACAGAAATTGTTCGAAGTTGTCCCCGTTTTGTTGGACACAAAGATGCGTGCGCCGTAGCCATGCTTCTGTACATGCTTGTAGTAGCGATAAGGGCCTTCCGCGAATTATTTGGGAAGCATTTTCGATTCGTGCTATCATTTCTTCGCGTGTATTAACCGGGCTTTTGAAGACTAAACTTTTCATCCACCCCCACAAGAAAAAATCCAAAGAGTTTAGGTCCGGCGATCTTGTTAGCCACGCGACAGGTCCTCCACGACCGATCCACTGGCTACGAAACTGTTCATCTAAAAAATCTCGAACTTCACGCCTAAAATTTCTGTGCATACTTGATAATAACAACTTATTTCCATAGTAACATAATACAACCCCAGGACCGACCTCAAAATTAAAGAAAATTTAATAAAATTTATTTAAACTTCGAAAGGCTGTTTCTCTCTTATTTATGAGTTTTGATAAAAAAACTATTTGAAATATTTGCTCGTCTATTTGATTTTTCACGCTGTGAAAAAAAAAGCATCAACCTAAAACTCACCCTGTATTATATCGTTTAAGCATATTGAGAGCTTGAAAAAGTCCTAATAAAAAAAAGACGAAACGTTGCAATCAATGAGTGTTTAATTTGATTTATTTTCATTATTCCAATTAGCCGTGATACTGTTTTCTATTAAAATATTATGTGTGAATTTCAAGTCGATACCTCATTTCGTTTAGACATTAGAAAGTTCTGACAGACGGACGAACAGCGTTGCCATAACAATATAGTTCACACTTTGGGTACGGAATTTTAAAAAATGTCATTAGAAAAAAATAGATAAATTTTTATTCATTATTAAATTGAAACACAAAAACCGTTTATACAAAATACTGACTTTAATTCATAAAAAAAATCTTAAAAAAACGAAAGATATGATTACGTTAAAAAGCTGCGAAAATAAAACAGCTCCAAAAGTAATAAACCCGGGTCGCAGTGCCAAAACCCTGCCGACAATATAGTGTATTTGCTAATACAGGCCTTGTGGCTTTATTATGTGAACTTAAGGTGATTGTTGGGCAAAATAAAAAAACTAACTCCTTAATACACCCCTTAAAATTACATTTTTTTTAACTACATCATTATTGTCGATCGAACGTCTACACCAAAATTAAAAACACCTTTCAGGAAATAACTCACTATCTGCAAACTAGTGTTTTCAGAAAATTTGTAAATCCGGTCCTGTCGGGCCGATTTTATTGAAATTTTAAGAACAGTTTTTAATTAATAAATTTCAATTTTGGAACGATTCTGAGAATTTTTTTCATCCCCTAAAAACCACCCTTAAAATGACCCGATTGGGCCCATTTTAAATAGGCTTCGTGCGGTGATGGATTCCAACATGTGTGCCAAATTTCGTTAAAATGAATTAACTCCTTCGAAAGTTATTGCCCGTACACATATATACCTATATATATATATATACATATATATATAAACATTTTTAAAAATGGTGCCAAAGTGTTTAGGAGGTTATGAAACATCGAGAAATTTTGGTCCGACCCCTAGGTCCCGCCATCCGACCGACGCCAATAGTGTATGTTGCCATATGGCAAATACACTAATAAACATAAATCAGTGCTAAATTGAAAATTTTAAAGGCAGCAAAATGGTGACGAAGGAATTTGAATTTAAACACGTTTTAACAGCAAATGACAGCTGTTGGTACATATAAGCCGCATGCACACGCACATGAGTGAATATGCGTGTATATATTATTATGTTCATCCTGCAATAACAAACACACATGTAAAATCCACGCACACACGCACGTCCATACGTACATTATGTTCACATATGTGTAGGCAGTAGCAGTTTGAACAGATAAGAAACAGACGCTCCAACACTTATATGTAAACGTTTGTGTTTGCCGCGCAACTACAGTATAGATCAGACAAATTTATAAAAAAAAACTCGGATCGCAGTGCCAAAACCCTGCCGACAATATAGTGTATTTGGTAATACAGGCAGTGTGGTTTTATCCTAACTTAAGTGAGTTTGTGAGCAAAATAAAAAATGTAGCTCCTTAATACACCCTATATTAATTACAATATTATTATCATTCTAACGTCTACATCGAATTAAATACACCCTTCAGTAAATAAGTCACTGTCTGCAAATTAGTGTTTTCAAAAAATTGTAAGTCCGGTCCTGTTGGACCGAATATTTTAAAATTTTAGGGGCACTTTTTAATTAGAATAACACATTGTAAGTTGCCCAGGACGCCTACTACGAGTTATCTCGTCCCTTCATTACTTGCCATATTTGTACAGCTACGAGAAAACTCGTAGCATAACATTGTAATTACGAATAGATGACCTCAGAAAAAAGAATAAAAAAATCAGATTTGGCTTAAATGAAGAGAGAAAACACTTAAACATTTAAAAAAACATTTCTTAAGCCTTTTGATAGTTTTTAATAATATAACATGATTAAATCAAATTGGCTCTTTAAACCGGAATCGTGAAAAATTCTGTGGCAGTCAACGTGTTCAATTTTGAAATGATTCTGAGAAATTTTTCGGTATTTTGGAGCCCAAAAATATTTTTAAACTTCTAAAAACTACCCTTAAAATGGCCCGTTTAGGCTCATTTTAAATAAGCTTCGTACGGTGATGGATCACTAAAAAATCCATCCTTAGGTCACAAGAATAAATAAAAAACCACAAGCATAACTTTTACTCATTCTTGCAAGTTCGATGCTCGGCCAACCTGAAATTCTATTCTGTATCGTCTTGAGTACTGAAAGGTTCGCAGCGAATTGTTTTTTACGCGTTGAGTTTAATAAGACATTTATCTAGGTACTTGTTTTATTTCATTTTAAAAATGTGCTTGCTATGATATTTAAACAGATTTTTTTTATAAAGATAACCTCAAATATATAAATTAATTAGGTACGCTTAGGGAAAAACAATCATATGCAATTTTTAACTTAACACCAGGGTTACGAACCCGTCGGTAGACACATCAAAGGCACCGCCTCTGAGTTCTGCTTCTGGATTATATTAATTTTTGTTCTTGAGTAGTTTCTATACACGTCATAACGGTGAAAGATGACGGATTCATTTGTTTCCGAACGGTAAATTTCTACCCTTTACCTCCACCACATATAACAAATGTGGTGGCGGTGGAGGGTAGAAATTTTTAAAATCGTCTCAAAATATTTTATTTGAAGTTCGTTGTAACAAAAACTACACATAGTTACAGGCATTAAAATTCCTTAAAAATTCTAAGCTTTTGTGTTAACCATTCTCAGTTCAACAGGATTTTTTTGATAAAAAAACGCTTTATATCGATACGTTAAATTAAATTAAATATAGTAATCACATACTGAATACTGAGGATAAAATTAATTGAGTTAATCGTTTTTATAGAGTAGATAGTAAATAAAAGGAGTGAATTCTATAAATATGTATTGTAATAATGTGCAACATTTTGTAATACATATGTTTCGTATAAAATCATTACTGCTTGTAATCGAAGGTTTACTGTACGACACAGTCGAGCGAGTACATGTGGATAGAGAATGAAATCAACTGAACTGCGACCTGCTGATAGAGTTTGACACTATCCAGGAAACAAATGGTTGATGTTACATTTCCGCCCATATTTTATGAAAAAAATATGTCGACCTATCGAAAACTTAAAACGCCAATATTTATAAATATTAAATTATGTTCACAATTCAAAGATATTATTGCATTTTTGACGAAAAATATTTACAAAAAATAAAACATGTTTATTGTTTGAATAAAATTGTTCATACTTTTCAACCGATACCTTTTTGATGTGAAAATCTTTACTGACGATCTTCCCCCAAAATTATCTGCTAGAAGTGACGAAAGTGGGGTGCACGAAAGTGACGCAAAACTATATCCAATCCTCCTTGGTCCACCGTCAAAAAATTGTTATTATATTATGCACCTGTCATTGTATTTGAATCTCTTGGGAAATACTAGGAACATTTATTTTTATACTTACGAATATAACTGTCAATTGGCAATCAAGAATTTTTTTATTATCATAATATAATGATTTACTGGATTTCTATTTCGGGATAAGTGACATTAGCGACTTTGCCATGCGACCGAAAAAATATTAAAGTTAGTTTTTTGTTTTCATTTTATTGATTGCAACATTATTCTCCGAATTATTTCAACTTCGAAGAAAATAAAAATAAGATTTTTATTTTGTTCATCGTTCTATCGGAATATCTTTAGATGCAATCTGTACGAAAAATAAAGTTAATAATAACATTCTTGGCGTGTAGGCGTTTCAAATTAAAATATCAAACACAAAAACCGGCATAAAAAGTGTTTCAAGGCCATCAGAATGGTCCATACCTGAAAAAATGGACAGCATCTCTATATTCAACACCGCCATAACACAAGTCTTGTATATTATGACACATTACAAATGATCTGTTCTTTTCACAAATACATCTGGGAAAGAATAAGATGGTGTCCAGAGCTTCGGAGAACCCCAACAGAGACTGAAAAATGTTGAGGTCTGATTGGTGTCGTGATGGGATCCGATCAGTTCATGTCAAAAACATTTTTTTTTTTGCTATTGTACCAATAGAATTATAGTATCTTAAACTAATCTTGGGTTGCAGAACACTGTCAGAAAACCTAGTTTAACAAATTACCTTAGACTGTTACATTTTTTTCTACCGATTCTACTCGAAAAATAATGGATCAATGTTTTTTTCAACTGCATTATAGATTTGTTTTGGACAATTTCCACTTCCAAACAAAATTTTGATACCCGATCGTACTTCCTGCTTCGATTTTAAAGCAGAACGCCTAACATTTATGCTCAACTGGAATTAGTCGCACGACATCTATAACAGCGGACTGAAAGAAAGTAAGAGTTTTCTCGTGCACACTGATACGTGAGACTGCCGCTAGCTAACAGCTGTTATTGCGTATAACCTCAAAATTGCTCACTGGAAAGTTATTAGTCGTTTTATATGATGGTGAAAGTATGTACTTTCGATCGGGTATAAAGAAAAATAGTATACACCGCACGGTTTTATATTCCTGAGGATGGACTTATTCAGGGTCGGACTGGGCCGGAAGGGTCTGAGTGGCTCCTCACAGCCCAGGGCCCGAGACTGGAATACTATCGGAAAATAATGAAATATACAAATTTTCAAAAGTAGTTTCAGGGAACAGGGATGGCCTGCTCAGGTTCAACCATTTTCGAATTTTTCTATTTCATTTCTCTCTAATTGTATGAACGAACTATCTGATCTAGTTTACATTCAGGTCACAAGAGCTGGAACCTAGCTTGCGTGGGCCCCTATGCTACCTACCGCCTGGCTTGCGGCAAGTCCCGCAAGCCAGGCCCGTGGGGGGCTCGGCTGGCAAACGCCACCCCGACTATATCGCCAGTACGAGGCTGGACTTATTGTCCGAAACGATTGTCGAGAAATAATTTAATAATAAATTTCTATTATTATTAATCATGTTCTACCAAGTGCCGAGTGAAAAATCAATTAAACATTATTCATTTTGCGATAATCGTTCCAAATATTATAGTTGTACAATGATAAATTTACAGATTTAAAAAAATACACGGAAATGCTAGCGAATCAATGGTCTAACAACGCAAAAAGAAGCACTTTTATTCGAAACCTCTCTTTCATATCGTTGTTCGAGTTGTCACTGAAAAATTGTTCAAATGCATAACTGTGTACGGTGACAAAATCTGATTTATATTGTGGGATGGGGATAAATGACACCCGATTGTCAAAGTTTGAGTACGGTCGAAAGCCCTGCCTATATTAAACCTACCTATACCCTAAACACACGCATTTTCACCATATAATATATATTTACATACACAGGTGATTCCAAATTACTACTATACGTTTATAAAGATCTCATTTTGGGCGTTTTCCATATTTTTCTCTTAGTATTTGTTTTGCTCCAAGAATGTAATCGTTGAAAGAAAGTTTGAATGGGGAATAATCAAAAGAAAAAAAACCCGGGTCGCAGTGCCAAAACCCTGCCGACAATATAGTGTATTTGCTTGTGTAGGGCCGTGTGGTTTTATACTTTTATTATGTGAAATTAAGTTTGTTTTTGGGCAAAATAAAAAATTTAACCCCTTAATACACCCCTTAAAATAACATTTTTTTCTTAATTGTAATATTATTATCAATCTAACGTCTACACCGAATTAAATACACCCTTCAATAAATAAGTCACTATCTGCAAACTAGTGTTTTCATAAAATTTGTAAATCCGGTCCTGTCGGGCCGATTTTATTAAAATTGTGGGGACACTTTTTAATCACTACCAGAGGGTTAAATTTCAATTTTGAAACGATTCGGAGAATTTTTTCGGTATTTTGGGGCCC
Organism: Venustoraphidia nigricollis; assembly: GCA_034508555.1. Lineage (NCBI taxonomy): Eukaryota > Metazoa > Arthropoda > Insecta > Raphidioptera > Raphidiidae > Venustoraphidia > Venustoraphidia nigricollis. The sequence continues at coordinate 11,742,744 of JAVRKA010000010.1, read as the reverse complement.
AAAAACAGTTTTCAACCCCTAAAAACTACCCTTAAAATAGCTCGATTAGGCCCATTTTAAATAGGCTTCTTGCGGTGATGGGTTTCAACACGTGGCCCAAATTTCGTTGAAATCAATTAACTCTTTCGAAAGTTATCGCGCGTACACATATATATATATAAATATATATATATATATATATATATAAATATATATATATATATACATATATATATAAACATTTTTAAAAATGGTGCCAACGTGTTTAGGAGGTTATGAAACGTCGAGAAATTTTGGTCCGACCCCTAGGTCCCGCCATCCGACCGACGCCAATAGTGTATGTTGCCTTATGGCAAATACACTAAAAAAACTTTACCGATGTTTTTATAGAAATTAAAGTAAATTGTTAATAATATAATATATTATACATGTTCATAGGCTCTGAAGATGAAACAAAATATTTCAAAACGTCGGCCACAAGCGAAACATCGGTAAAGCTTTTCTCTTTCGATTATTCCTCATTCAAACTTTCTTTCAATGATATTTTTTCTCTTATAAATTACGAAATTAACAGCGAAAGAACTTTTGTAATGTCTTTAAAAATAACAAAGTTATGATACTTCAAAGTTTGACAATTCTCCGCGCTATGCCGGGTTACGTCACGAGGTATAAGCGTCATACTTGTAGTAACAGAATATAGCAAGGCATGAAGGGAACAGACAGTTCACATCTGAATAGACGTAAAAATTAATGCAATGGCAATTCTACGGTTTCAGATATCTTCAAATCATGGCTATTTACAAAATATTTTTGAGTCTTCAAAAAGGTTCGAAACGTAGACCAATAAGTTGTAAGTTAGTTTTGTAGTATATTTTGAATTTTATCCTGAATTGGATTTTTTTCAAATAAATTCCGCGTGATTTTATTACACAAATTTTAAGATCAACTGTATTTGAATATGTTTTGTGTGCATATAGCTATTAATATTATATATATTATTTAACTAAAACTCTGTCATCTTTTAGGTATTACACCATTTCATGTCCTCAACTAAATTCGCGGAATTCGAGGAATTTAATCGCATAATTCGATCACTAACAACACGGCAAAGGAAATTCTTACATCGAATCATTGAGGTAAATTTAATTCACAACATTATTTTCAATAAACCAAACACATCGATGTTTACTATTTTGAAAACAAAAAAAAGGTCGATTAAGAAATTGATGTTTAACTCCTAGCTGTACCTGAGGCTTCGATATTCTTCTGTTTTCTGAGGACCTATAGCATAATAATATTCGTATCTTAAATTTTAAATCGGACTTTAATCTTTTGGAGCGCATAAGAAGATTCAGATTATTTGCTGATCAGTAAAAAGCGACTGAACCGATTTAAAAAAAAACATATATACAGAACCAATCGGTTAACATTCTGAGCAAAATATTGTCGAAGTTTTTTTCAAATCGGTTAATTCCTCAAAAAGTTATGGCTGGGAACTTTGAAAAAAATATACGTTACGAATTTGATAACCTCATTTTTTCAAGTCAGTTAAAAAGGGGACACACACAATATTTTTGGAAGTGGAGAACTTGTTTTAGGGTCGATCTAGTACCACTCTTATTTGCATTGAGAGATTGTAGATTATAGACACTCAACAATTGAGGTCATCAACGTCTATCTTATTTGTATTAATCTTTACTAATTTAATGCTAGGTTGCACAAAACATTGTCAAAAAATTTGATTTGAAAATGATCTTAGATTGTAATAATATAATTATAGTTTTCATACATGCAAAAGCAGTCTAATGTCGGAGTCAAACTCCCTGTCATGTACAACATCAGACTGTATTCACACAAAAACAAATGCGTAGAAAAATGTCGCTTCGAAGTAAAAATTATGCAAAAAACTATATTGAAAACACGTATACATCGTTTAAAAAAATATTTCAATCGATCAATTATTTTTCGAACAGAATCGAATTAAAATTCTACAATGCTTTTCTTATAGATAAATACTTAGGTGTGTTCACAATCTAAGGTCATTGTCAAATCAAATTATTTGACAATTCTTTCTGCAACCCAGCATAAGTGTTAGAAGTTCTTTCAGGATTTTTGATGAAAAAAATGGTAATATATTTTCCGTGCAGGAAATGTTAACAAATGTAAATTTTCTGACAAAGAAGAGGGGTTATTTTCATTTTAAGATTCATCATTACACATTATATAATAAGCGTTTATTAAAACACGTACAAGTAACTTGAACGCTGTCATGAATAATAAAATAATACCGTTGTGTTTGTTCTGCAATATTATGTAACTTGAACTGGGAGTGGGTCGAGAAACAGATCTGTAGTGGGCTCTGGAACGGGAATAAACACTATCATTGAGAATCCTAATATCCGGACTTCACGGATTGAATGAAACCTTAAAAGCTCTTTGAATACAAATAGACTATCACTCGCTCCCTTCTACAAATCCTGTATTTCTTAAATTCACTCTTAGCTTCTGTCGTCAACGGTACATTTCTTTTTAACAGAGATGGGATATATCGAGTGAAAATTGTCGGACTATTCGAGACATCTCGAGAGGATAATTAAAAATCATTCAAATGATGTTTATAGCTACGAATTAATAGGCTATCGCCCGCTCCAGGTCTGTTGAGATTCACCCTTCCACGAATCCTGTATTTCTTAAATTCACTCTTAGCTTCTGTCGGCAAATTAATAGAGAAGGATATTTCGAGTGAAAATTGTCCAACTATTCGAGACATTTCGAGAGGTTAATTAAAAATAATTCGAATGATTTTTATAGCTACGAGATATAATACAATAGAGGACAGTGTGGCCCAGTGGTTAGCGTGCTGGCTTCTTGACCGGACCGTCGTGGGTTTGGATCTGCCTCTGTCCATGGACGTTTTGAGGTGTCGTTTAGTTTTAAGTGATTCTGTTATTTGATCTGATTAAGACGTTAATGATCTATGTTGTCGAGCGTCTATAATATACAGTAATTACAGTTATAATACAATATCCAGTAATAAATTATGATACTGCGCCCTTTCTTTACTACTATCGCGGCAGAATAAATTACCACTCAATATTTGTCATTTTTAAAGCATATTTCTGTTAAAAGTCCGGAAACGCTGAAATATCTCAAAGGAATGGTGTTTTCATTGACAATGTTCTGAATAAAAATTTCTCAATTCCAGGCAACGCTTATTTTGGTGACAAAAATTTTCCCTCTCGGGGGTACCCTCGCGGCGGGCTGGGATCAACTCTAATATTTTAAGTGGCAGACCCTATTTCTCTCTAGTCTTTGATATTTTTTGTTCCAATATATATTTTTAACGTGGATGGAAAGTTTGGTTGAGGAACAGTTGAAAAAAAGAAGCTTTACCGATGTTTCGCTTGTGGCCTACGTTTCGGAAAATATATCTCCATCTTCAGGGCTTCAGGCTAGTCAAAGGGTGACATGTTCATAATCTATGAGTTATAATAATTTGTATATAAAAACACAATACTTTTCATTAAAATAGTTTTGCAAACTTACAATAAAAGCGGTCTATTTGTTAAAAAGTCACAGGCACAACTGTTAGATCGCATTTTCCAGACAAAAATAAACATCTTTTGTCCGAGAATTTTTTTTTCAAGCTACTTATCACGAATTACCTCCAGCCTCCTGCTTTGAAATTTTGTATTTTTTATTATCTATAGATTTTATTGGTCTTTGTTGTGTAAAACAACCACGACAAAATTTTAAAAACATTGAGAAACTCAATATTAACAATTGCACGTCTATGTTTTTGATTAATATAGATGATGAATCCATCTATATAGACGCAAGAGGAGGTTTCCTCGTGATCGCGCATTGTACGATTGCCTCCTGGCTGGAATAACAAGAGAACGTTCCGATGACATGTATAGAGTTTAGAGTTCATGGAGCGGAGGGGGGAGTGGGGATTAAGGCATTAATCACCCGGGTCATTGTATCAAACTATCAAAGCCCCATGTATAGAGAGAACCGCTCGCTTATAGCAGTTCCTAAAGGTCCTGCAACAATACTTTGTGTGCTCTGTTCTATACAGTTATATTATTACGTAACCTCTTTCCAACGTTCGCATCAATGCTCTTATGTAACACGGCATTGTTTTCAGATACGGTTGAAAACTATGTCAAGTCTTAATTACAACACAACAAATTTCTATACAGTAAAACCTCACTTAACGCTGTTTAAGTATTACGCTGTTTCTACAAAAAAAAGTTCAGCAACTATAACGTAAATTATGGATCAGTTTATACAAAATGTTTCAAATGTTGATAGAAGGCAAAACGAAGTGTCACTGATGCAATATCTTGCTATTGACAACAACTTGCTGAACGAAACAGAAAAAGACAAACGACATTAGATGACTTCTTCACGAAAAACAAAATATGTCAAATGAGGAATCTTCCTCTTCACAACGATAACTTCTTACTCGAACTTTTATTTGATTTTCATAAATGTTTTATGAACAAAAATCGATACTAGCAATCAATAAATCAATTAATGTGATAAAAAAGTATTTAAAAATAAATGTTTCAAAATTAAACAAAAAAACAACTAACAAATTTTCTTATTCACGTTTCGGTTTCACTTATCTACGTATTAAGATGACCTCGTTTAGCGCTGTTTAGTATAGCGTACAAATTTACTGGAACGTATCTCACGCGTTAAGTCTTACTGTACCGAAAAAGATTCTATATATACAGTAATACCCGGACTTACGCTAGTCTGCCTTACGCGGATCCAGAGTTCCGCGATCTTTGAAGACAGTGAAGAATATGCTTCTTTAGACCCAGTTCAATTAGAATATCAAATGGTTGGAAACTTGACAGAAGACTTCAGTTCAATTGAAAAAGGGTTACAAAGTTTAGAGAAACAGATTCCAATGAAAAATTATTAACGTGAGAAGAAAAGAATTGTTAATCCGTCAGACGACTATGATAGATTTTATGCAGCCTTCTACGTCAAAATAACTTCGATTTAAACGATCAGTATTCTATATTTGAGCAAATATAAATACGGACAACTTTAGTTTAACCCATTTTTTTTCAGTGTTCCAAAATTGGAACTCTGTAAGTTTGTCCCAGTGTTCCAAAAACAAGCGACTACAAAAATTGTAATTATCTAGATAGAAATGTTCATAAAGTTTGCCAACCTGCATTATTTTAAACAGAAAAATCACAGTTAATTAAAAAAAAATGCGGTTATGAAATACTATTTATACAGAATATACTATTTATACAAAACTCGGGAAAAAACGGGTTAAACACTGACAAAAAAAAGTTTTATCCAACCGTTGTTCTGCAATTATTGCCACCGCAACTGTATTTTTAAATAAAACAACAGATCTTATTCTCAAGTTTAAATGATTTGAAACTGCTTTAATTTAAATTAAAATTAAAACATTCGAAGACCAACCATCAGCAAGTTAAGGGTGTATAAATGTGGAAGAAGATTGGCGAAGAGACGAAGGGAGCGTAACTGTAGGTCGGGTGAAAAGATCAAGACGCCGTGGACTTTTGTATGTTGTACACTTTCAAGTGGGTGGCGAAGCGAAGGTGGCGGTCTCTAGTTCAAGTCGAGGGTGCCCCCCATTCAACTTTTAAATATCACATCAAGAACAGAACCGTAACTGCATTTATATTTAAAAAAATGTCCCGAACCTCCGTAAGTTTTCCTTGCAAAAATTTCAAAGTTAAACTTGACATACTTACTGAGGATTTTATTTGAAATTAATTTTTTCATAATTTTTCACTAAGCCGAAATTATTTGCATATTTATTTATTGTAGATTATAGACGCTCGGCAATTTATTAGCGTCTCAATTACATCAAATAACATAATCACTTAAAACTGAAAGACATCAAAAAACATTTACGACAGTCCAGTTAAGAAGCCAGCACACTAACCACGGGACCACACTGTCCTCCGAAATTATCGACATTAATTTTTGTAAAAAATATAACCGTCTCAGCAATCTGTAAAAATTTCACACGAATCGTATTACTATTTTGCAAAATATTGACCCAAAAACTTACAAATTTAATACCATGTTGGTTACGAATAATTTTACCACACGTGTTCTAAGGAGCTTTTAATATTATTTTGAGTTCTTCTATTACCTTTTGAAGTTTTAACGTTTGTTATGTTCGCGTATGACTGAAGTATCATCGAGCAAGTTATTATTAACAAAAATACATTAATATGAATTGGTACTAAGCCTAAATAATCTTAGATGTTGGTGTCCTAAAATAAGAATCATTGATTCGATTTAGAAGGGATTTTTAAATTTTCTGTAGAGTTTTTTTAAGAAAGGTTATATTTCAGTTAGCAATATTAAAAATGAAACATTGCAATGACGTTGTATTTCAAAGCTGTCTGAATCATTATCTTTCATGATAACAGAATAAAGAGCAAATTAGCGAGAAAACGGAAAATAATGTGGAATGAGTTAGAAAAAAATATAATTAGTCCGTCCCACGCACGCCAATAAACCATTTATTTTCACCAAGTAGTTGAAAACTTGCGGAACATACAAAAGAAAACGTTCCCCTGGTAAATCTTTTGTCCCTAAAAATTAGAACATACATAAAATTAATTAAACTAGACAGAGGAAAAAAATTAAATCGAAGAAAGCAGCGGGACGACATTTTCAATTAATTTAAATGGAAGGAAATAAAACATTAACGACTGATTGGATTTTTAGAAATACGATGTAAAATTCTCAAAAAAAAGAAGAAATATCTACTTCGTTTGTGGAATTTATTTGACAGAACTATTTTTTGCCATTTTCATGTACGATGTCGTGTGTTATCGAACGCTGCATTCCATTATGATTCAGAATTCCAAATCTACTTGGTTTTCGGGACTCGTAGGCTATGATCCACTGGTATTTCTACCTGACGTTTCGTCTACAACTACGGGAGACATTAACAATTAATGTAATGCAGTGGACGAAATGTTCTTCTAGGCGGCTCACAGACCAATCACAGAAGATCGAAATACGACCGAGCAGAGAACGCTAACACGCCATATCGCCTTTGATAATGTCTACCGCAGTTGTAAACGAAACTTCAGGCAAAAATTTCAATAAACCACCAAGAAGATTTGGAAAAACGAGTACACACTTGGAAAATCGGGTGATTGTTATACCACAGACGCTGATGACCTTAGATGTTGAGCGTCTATACTCTACAATCCATCCAACCATATCAACAATCAACATTTTGATTGTTGTTGTAGTCTAGTAAAAACAAATCGATTATGTCCATCAATATCAACAGTTTCCATAGTCCCCGATCAACAATATTCTTACAGCTCTTTCGTTTCACGAAAACAAACCTTCAAAAAGAATTAATGTTTGTGTATAATATTGGCAAGTGTACAATGCAGCGTATTTTACAAACGGAATTAATTCCAGACAAATGAGTTTTAATTGAATCTCGTCTGCAGCAGAAATAACTCGCGTGATATACGACTGGATATTCGAGAGCCTGCATTAGCCGTCAAAACCAAACCAAAGAATTTGAACTACTGCAAGTTTTGTGTATAGTATTATCGTTGATCGTATTTTTGCAATAAATTTTCGCTGCAAAAATACTATTCTGTTGCGTTGGTGTTGTTAAAATCATGCGTATTTTACATGCAGACTGCTAGAGAGCTATTCGTGTGAGCAAGGGAACATATTAAACAACTGATACACAGTCACCTTAATATCGATGCGTAATCGGCTGAATCAACACTTTGAATGATTTTTAACATTTTTAAAAAGTTCTCGGTAACGCACTTAAGTCTCATAGTTTGTCATTAAGCCGAAAACGAACCAATCAAGTTCAAAAATCAGGTCAGTATAGTTCCAAGCGATGCACAGTATTATTGTGTATCTTTGTCGACTGCATTTAAACCCACAATTTGTGCTTTGTTAGAATTATGTTATCATCCATATTTTGTGTTAATCGTAAGGTTAGGTTGGGTCGTCAGTGAGAGGGTCCTCAAAGGGTACTGATCACATAAAAAATGGAGGTGCAATACATCATTTATAATTTATTCCTGGTCTGATTAAAATTTTGAAATGCAATAATTCACAAAACGGCTGAACTGTACTAATCTCCCCAGCTCGTGCTGAATAGAATAAACTCAGCATACATATACATAATATTGTACGAATATATATATTTATCTGCATGGAGTTTCGGTATTAGCACTGGAATGCAAATTAGACATCGTCTTTGTCATTGTGTAAACACAGGGTGGTTGTTAGTCTATGAAGCGGTGAGCTCTGCTTCCTATTTAGTTATACACATTAAATTACAGTCAACAAAAGAATAACCGGGTCATCCAAGTGTGTATTTCACGGCTGGCGATGTTGTAAAACTTCTTGATTTCCGAGCTTGCACGCCGTGGCATTATCAAAGACGATGTGGTAGCGGACGAAGTGTCCTTTTAGCCTACTCAGCTATGAGCAGCCTAGAAGTACAGTTCGCCCGCGTACAAACCCGGAAACCAAGAAGTTTTACAAACATTCGGTATACGTATGATACCGACAGTCGAGGTAAATACGGGCTAGACAATAAAGCTGCAGTTCTTATCAATTTCGGCAACTTAGAAAGTACCTACAAACACTAGGCGCTTTATAAGTTGCCGAAAATACTTGCTTTGAAATGACATAATATGGCCGTTATTTAGAGTGAGTGTGATGCTACATAGAGTGTATCATTATATGGACAAGGCAAACCAACCAAAGTCAAGTAATTTTGACATTTTAGGGAGTTTGACGTTAAATCGGGTGACGTTACATGGAGGTTACACTGTATTTCAATTAAAATAAAAATCAGTTTTTAAGTTAAATTGCTGTTTATAAAACGAGAAAGGAAAGAGGTTTTTTTTCGAGTCAACTGCATTTGGATGTATGGTACATGCATACACATGCAAGCTTAAATTATATAGGTAGTACACATGTAGCTGTGCATTTCAAAAGCGTTGTCAATACTCTAAAATGAATTGAATATGCATCGAAGCTGTCAGACTGCACAGAGTAGGATATGCAATCTCATAGCATATTGAGGATAACATAACAAAAAAACCGTGAGACTCTGGAGCGATCAAGCTTAAAAAGCTTTGAAATTGTCGAGTTTCGCGTGCACTACTCTACAGATGTAGGATTATGTAGATACATTAAAATAACACTTATGTACGGTAGTAAATATTTTCATGTAGAAACACATACAAATATTGTGTGTCGATTTCAACGTGGAAAAAATATATTCATATTACTAATTAGTAATTACAATGGATTTCATTTATAACGACTTCGGATATAATGCCGATTTCGGGTATAGCGACTAGTTTTAATGAACCATTTGTAGCAAGTTACTTGAGATCCCATGCAGCTATTGAACTCTATTAATCTCAAATATACCAACCTCCATTTATATGTATACACTTATATAGATACAATTTTATTTCCAAATAAAAATATACTAAATTTGGAAAAAAAATATTTTCAGTTAAAGTGAGAATGGACTAAATAGAATGTTTGATTAATCTTTTTATAATTTAATTTAATGTAGAGCAGCCAACTCTAGTTGGTTTTGCAATTTTCCATGTTGACTCGATCTATGGATAGATCTAGCTAGTTAAATTCCGTGCGATATGAACACACTATATGGAAACGCAAAATGCATATTTTGTATAGGTATTATTCAACATCACAAAGATCTGGGAGGACTATTTGAAAGCACAATGATGATTCATTTGAATACCATTTGAATGTCAACCCCGGCTTTTTCCGTGCATAGTATAGCGTTAAAATTACAGATGATAAAAAAATCACAACTGCTAAAAGATTTCATCCATGAAAATATACGTTGGAACTTTTATCCTTTAAATATTTATGATTTAACTACTAAAAAAAAGTTTATTTTTCCTTAGCTTTATTTCGAAGTTATATTTAAATATAAAAATAGTGTAAATTATAAAAAACACGAAATATTCAACAATTGCCGACGTACAGCATCATCTTTTGAGGATGCTAATATAGTTAGCGAAACGTACGTCGAGAATTAATAAATATTTTCGTGTTTTGTGGTTACGTTTAATGGATAAAAAATCATCGATTTTAAATCAATATTTTACTGATTGGCTAAAAACTACCTTCATTGGGCGAAGAGTAATATTATAAACTGAAAAAACCTTTACAAAAATTGTTTATTTAGAAGTTTTTTTCAATTCTGAGTCGTAAAAAATTATAGCTTTGTTAAGTTTGTTTAAAAAAAAAATACATACAGAATTCTAGCAAATTATGTCGTTTTGTGAATGGCCCGAAAGCCATTAAAAATATAGTATAAAAATCATAAAAAAAATTTTTTTAACGAAACAAAGCAAAACCTGCTTATATTAAATAGGTGCGGCTACTTACTATTATTTAACAAGACTGCGCAGAAAATTTTGCGCCTAATTGTAATTTCTACCCGAAATTTTATAACCAATATCAACATAAATGTAAATACTTTATTTAGTTAATTCTATCGATTCTACTGTTAAAAACTGTTTTATTGCGGACGGAAACCGGAAACCGCCATTTTATTTTATAAATAGCTGGTTAATTTACCAGTAAATTAGCCGGCCAAAATGGTTTCTATCATAACTAACCAGCCATTTTACATCACTAACACAGATTATCCGTTTCTGTATCAGAATCAGAACAAATACATCAATGCTGAGCTGATACGACGCTGATGACCTCAGATGTTGAGCGTCTATAATCTACAATCTATCTGTCAATCTGAACTAATACGTTCCGAGCATACGCGGATAATACAAAGCCGCCTTAGATAGTCGAAATTATACAATCCGATGACCTATTTTGGATAAAATAAACTGTCTCTTCACATAGAAATACGATAAGGCGTCCGCGTTTGGAACCGGTTTTAAATTCCATAGGCAATAATTTTTCGACAACGATTGTACTGTTTGCCATCCAAATAACATCTAACGATGTTAGGTGTATAACTAACATACAAACATACATTGATACATACAAACATACAGTGTTATAATGTATTCTCACGCATTCAGCATTTGCATACGGTTTTAGATTCGTTAATAACTGTTTTTCACGCTTATTACAGACGACAAAAGATGAAAATTTGATGTCATTATTTTCAGTTGACTAAGTGGCACTTTCAATATATTAATTTCGTCGTATGAATAAATTTAGAATGGCCAGTAGCAGCTTGTCAGGCAAACTACTGGCGCCGTCTACGGCTTAAATTGAACAAACAATTAATAAAACGAAATATTATGGACGATTCTAATTTCCTTTCGTTAGTTCGGTTTTTGGTTGCTTTATACTGAAAAAGTGCATTTAAAAAAGTGGGTGCGTGAACTTATGTACGCGCGTTTGAAGTTATACTTTTTTGGCGTGATTACAAACTAATTTTTAATATATGCAAATAATTTATTAAAATAAAACCTTAAAAGTTTAAGAATAATACAACATCTTAAAACGCTTTCAAAATTTTATTTTGGTTGTATGATACTTAAGGTAGTTGTCGTGATACAATATTGTCAAAAAGTTATAGATTATACACGCCACAAAAGTATACTAGCTTTAGCTAAGTGATCCATAATTTGTACGCAAGACTATACCCGTGGAAACGTAACCCATACAGTATTCATATGCATGTATACTTTTCTATTGGTTGTAATCAAAGTCGTCTCGTATATTATTACATAGTTCCCAGATGACAGAAAGTGCATTGATTTCATCCATTTGCCAATTCTATCTGGGTCTCTTATAGCTAACTTCATACTGTCGAATTTTCGTTAGCGCAACAAACTTCATATTTCCGTTGCATGCTGAAATTTTACTCTCAACGCCCAAGTATATCTTCAAAAATATCTGCGACACACAAACAAAGGTGATACCATAAGTGTTCCATTCTTATAAATTTCGTTCTACAAAAGTAAATTTCATATAAGATATTAAAAAATCGATATCGTTTAGTTCTTTGATGTCTAATTCAATACAAAATTTTATATTAATAGGTATTTTATTCCGTGTCAAATTTCACAACCGTGTTCTGAAACTAAATATCATAAATCAGTCAAATAATTAATCGAAACCTGAACGCACTGTCAATTTCTGGGCTATTCAAAGCACCCCTTTGAAAAAAAAAAAGGAAATCAGATTGTCCTTAGGATTCTGCCAGGTCCACAGTTACTATACGAAAATAATACATATATAACCGCCATTTAAATACGTACAGTACCGACCATAAAAATATAGATAGTAAGAATTTGAAAAAAAAAAACTGGAAGGATTCGATAAAACTTACGTCAGGAATTAAATTTTAAACAAATGAACACTTTTAATTAATATAATATACACAAATTATATAAAATACACAATAATTATTCAGAAAAAATACAGTATTATGTATTTCGAAATTTCTAGTTTCAAGCTGTTTAGAAACTATAAAATATTAATGTGTAACGGTTCACACCCACTGAGTCAGATCGGATCAGCACGATCGTCAGTTTTGGGGTACATGAAGTTAAATGAATATCCACGCACTAGTCGGCAACATCAAGTGTGCATATACACTGCCATGCCGAGCTGATCCGATCCAATTCAGTGGGATCTTTAATAAAATATGTTTCTTTTATAACATAGTAAAACACGAAAACTCTAGAGATTTGAAATAATAGCACGGCTTATAATAATAATTTCTTTGCTAGTATTTTATGTAATAATTTATTATGTCGACTATAAGTGTAAAATGGTCGACCACAGTCACAACGAAATACTTCTGGCCACAGTATATTGATACTTATATATTTTGTAATAAAGAAGATATTGATTTATGGTTTTAAAAGACATTGAATATGAGGAAGTACTTTTTTATTGTATATTTTACCTTAGGTTGTTAGCATAGGATGAGCCTGTGCAACAGAAGGGCAATTTTATATCACACAAATTGCATACGAAGATTAACAAGGCGAAGGGGACCATCTTTGCCGTCGCAATTTGTTCGACATTGTATTTGAACACTGCGCGCGCACTCTAACACATTATAAAAAATATCCTTCATTTTATGTACCCTTGGTATGAAATAAAAAGTACGAAAATAATAAGACATAATTTACGACTAGTATAAGAAAAAGGATGAAGGTATCAATAGGTATATAAGTATGTACAGACCTCAAAAAAAAGGTTATCAATTCGACGTATATATTGTTTTTTTATTGAAAAAAATATAATGGTGGTCATTAAGTAATATCCTCTAGAATCAAAAACATGAATAAATATTCACCTTCAAAGTTCAATTCCAGATATATGTTATAATAGAAAACAAGATCACGAGTAATTGGAATAATGAAAATAAATCAATTTAAACACTCATTGATCGCAACGTTTCGTCTTTTTTATTAAGACTTTTTCAAGCTCTAAAAATTTTTTTACAACAATTAACATTCACATAATAAAAATATTAAACATTATGGATTAAATAATTTACTAAAAAGAAACAATAGTGTGACTAACCTCAATATGCTTAAACGGTAGTTAAACCATGATATAATATAATAATAATAATAATAATAATAATTTTATTTATCCAGTAGTACATACAAGATGTGGACAAGTCATGGGATACATAATTAAACAAAATATGGACATTTTTCCAAAAGATAGTTTTTCAACTCAATGTTGAAATTTTTGTTGCCAAACTTGGCCTTGATATGGTCTGGCAAGCCATTATAAATGTTCACGACAGAGCAACGCAGGCTTTGCTTATACTTTGAGAGGCGATGCACCGGGACTTCAAGATCTTTTCGTCTAGTATTATACGTGTGTATGAAATTATTTGAAAATAAGTTCGGGTTGTTTTTTAAGAACATTATACTTTTGTATATATAAAGTGCTGGAACGGTTAGTAATCTATTTGTTTGAAATGTGTCTTGACACGATTCTCGGTACTTTAGGTGAAAAATGATTCTAATAATTTTTTTCTGAAGCTGAAAAGCTCTGTAAGTCCAGGTGGATCGCCCCCAAAACACAATACCATACGATAATGTCGAATAAACATAGCCATAATAGGCAGCTAAGCATACTGATCTGTCACAAATGGTACGAAGTCTGTAGAATAGGTAAACCATTTTTGATAATTTACTACATATATCGTCAATATGACCATCCCACATTAGAGATGAATCAACTCTTAGACCCAGAAAATTAAAATTTGAAATTATTTCTATTGCTTTGCCGTCAACATTCAAAGTAGGTGCCAGACCAATAGAAGTTTTCTTTAAGCTGAAATACATAATCTTAGTTTTTTCAATATTTAATTTTAGACCATTCTCACTACAATACTGTGAAAGTGTGGAGGCAGCTATCTTGGTTTTTTTTATGGTTTCAGTGAGTTCATTATCTCTTACGCATACTGTGGTGTCATCTGCATAAAGAATCACAGAGTCAACATTCTGCATGTAGTCTGGCATGTTATTAATAAAAATCAAAAAAAGATATGGACCTAAAGATGAGCCTTGCGGTACACCACAATTTATAAATCCGGAATTAGAAACCGCTTTAATACCATCATTACTGAAATGAACTTTCTGTGTCCTATCTGACAAAAAGGATTCAATCCATGATAAGCAAACACCACGAACACCATACAGATAATGTAATTTTTCTAATAGTAATGAATGGTTTATTGAGTCAAACGCCTTGGACAGGTCATAAAAACTTACTAGAATTTTCTCTGCTTTATCTAAAGCTTCATAAACAGTATCTGTTAAAGCAAACATAGCTGTCTCCGTACTTCTTTTTTTCATGTATCCATGTTGATTAAGATATAATAAATTAAATTTGTTAATGTAATTGACAAATCTATTTAAATAAGCTAATTCAAAAATTTTTGAGAAACCTGATAATACAGATATGGGGCGGTAATTATTACAGTCATCACTATTCCCTTTTTTAAATGTTGGTCTAACTTTTGCTTCTTTTAATTGTTCTGGAAAAATACCAAAAGAAAATGACAAATTTATTAATTCAGTTAAAACAGGTAAAATATCAAGTATTACACAAACGATTATTTCAACTGACACGTCATCAAATCCCCTTGATTTTTTATTTTTTATTCCCATTATTAAAGCCAGTAATTCTTGTTCATTGTACGAGAATAAACATAACGAATGCTTACATCCGCCATTTACTGTCAAGGATTTTATTTTTACGTTATCAGTTTTTTGGTTTTTTGTCACATTTATAAAATATTCATTAAAATAATTTGCAATTGTTTTAGGGTCAGTTAAAATTTCATTTTTGTCAGTTTTTATGCATTTTGGACCATTGAGCCCATTATCATTAATACTATTTTCTTTTATTATGTTCCAAATGTCCCGTGAGACGTTTTTCGATTTTTTAATTTTATTTTGTAGATGCTCGGATTTAAATTCTCTAATTTTATTATTTAAAACTTTTTTATAATACTTAAAATTATTTAAAGCATGTTCATCATTATTATACTTATATAAACTATACCACATTTTCACAATATTGTCTAGTTGATAAACCTCTTCTGGGAATGTAATTTTATTAAACATGTTATTTGTGCATTTACGCTTTATTTTGGGAAAAGATGCATTGAAACAAAACATGAATGTTTCATAAAAATATTTAAAAGACTTATTAAAATCCATATGATCAAAATCAAGCCAATTTTGTTTTGAAATCAAATGTTTAAAATGATTTATGTTAATATCTGTGAATTTTCTGCATTCAACAGACTGTTCCTTAGGGAACGTGTTAATGAAATCGCTTATTTGTATAGCTACAGCATAATGATCAGATAGAGTACATTTAATAACATATGATTGATACATGCTATTCTCTAAATTTGTAAAAATATTATCAATAGCAGTCTCAGAGGTGTTTGTTATTCTAGTTGGTAAATGTATGGTTATTTTTAAATTGAAACAATCTAAGATTTCACGTAATGTTGTTGTTTTCAAGTTGTCAGCTGAGAGATTTAAGTTATAATCGCCACAAATTATTATATAGTAATTTTTGAATTTCGTAGACATTAATTTATTAAGTAAAATTTCGAAAGAATCAAAAAATAAGTCTAAATCACTATCCGGTGTCCGATACAAACATATAACAATATATTGATTCAGGGATGTTTTTATCTCAATGCCAGTACATTCAAATGTTTTGTCCATGCCAAGTTCCTGTATCCATGATATAGTTTTACTATTTGAAATTAGATTTTTTCTTACAAATATTGCAGTTCCACCATGTAGAAATTTGGTGCGTGCGTATACACTGATTAATTGGTAGTTTATAAGTTTCATATATTTGATGTTTTCAGTCGTAAACCAGTGCTCACTGATACAAAACACTTCAGGCTTATATTGTTGAAGGAAAAAGTCTATTGGGTCAATCTTGTTGCGTAGGCATTGCACATTTAAAAAAATGACCTTCATACTTGCATATTTTTTCATCAGAAGCCTTATGTCTGCAGGTGGTTTTTGGTTATTACCGTTTGTTGCTATTTTATTTTGGTTTTGTTGTCGTATTTGATCACGTAGGATTGTGTTGGGGGGGTTGCCTTCGAAAAATATATCGTTTAATAAAAGCACCTTTGGGCCAATTTTTTTCATGATATATTTCATTTATTAGTGTTTTATCTGTACCAATTTTATAGCTCTTATAATTTCCTTTGCTTTCTAGGTCATTTACTATAAATTCATGATTCGGGTGTTTTTTTATCAAGTAAGTGTGGATTTTTTCGGTAGTTGTCTGTTGACTGCATCGACCTAAATAGATCCATATCTTTGATTCCACACATTGGAAGTCTTCATTATCTGAGTCGCACCCTCTTACTATCTTATCATTTTTTCGTCGCCGTCTACGAGTTACTGTAGTGAAATCTTTTTCTTCAGCAGAAGAACTTCCTATGTTATTATTTTTATGCTTTCTTTCTTCAGTATTCGCCAATTTACTGGATTCTTCGGTTGTGCCGTTTGTTTTTTGGTTTGCTGTTCCCAATTTTAATTTTCTTGATGGTTGAACCAATCTATCTGATTCCCTTTCCGGTGTAACACTTATGCTCTTATTTATTGAGTTGAGATTATCAGTTTTACACGATTTCTCACTACCTTTTGTAGGGTATTTTTTGGCTACTGCTGCATAAGTAACCCCATCCTTCTCTTTCAGTGTTTTTATTTCTTTTTTTAGATCAATAATTAAATCATATTTTTTGTTGTTTGCTTTCATTAGGACATCTATCTTATCATTTAATTCATGCATAATTATACACATAAATTCTTGCTTTTCCAACATATCCTTAACTATATTTGTTAGAACATCTAGTTTAACACTGCAGTTTTCAGTATGTACCATTTTTTCATCATTGTTTAGCATTTCCGCTTTATTTTCTTTAATATCAGTTACGTTTGCGTTTGTAATAACTGAACACTTATCACATTTCCAGGTTAAAACTGTCTTATTTTCTTTTATATCAACAAAGTTTTCTATCGTTATGCCCACACAATTGATATGAAAGACACCTTTACATGTACCAATACACTGTACGGAATCGTCATATCGTCCAATTTTTACTAAACACACACTGCACACACCCATTTACATGAATGGAGGCACACGCCTCTCATGAACTACTGCCAAAATCACTACACAGTGTTGAATTAAAACTTCATTAAAAAACTATACTATGTCAATCCGATACTATTCTTACCACATATACAATAGTCACTAATTATAATCCATTTATACTTAAGATATTTACTTAAAATAAAATTTGGCATTACAAAAACAATTCTTAAAAATTGAAAAATTGTAGAAAAATTTTTAAGAATTGTTTTTGTAATGCCAAATTGTATATTATATCATAGTTTAACTACCGTGTAAGCATTTTGAGGTTAGTCACACTATTGTTTCTTTTTAGTAAATTATTTAATCCATAATGTTTAATATTTTTATTATATGAATGTTAATTATTGTAAAAAAAATTTTAGAGCTTGAAAAAGTCTTAATAAAAAAGACGAAACGTTGCGATCAATGAGTGTTTAAATTGATTTATTTTCATTATTCCAATTACCCGTGATCTTGTTTTCTATTATTAATAAATATGTTTAGTTCCCACAGAGCGATGCGACGCAGAGCTGCTTCTAAAAATGCACGTGATTTTAAATGCAGCTATTCACACAAGAGCGACAATACAACATGCAGCAATGTTTCGGAAAGTGCTGTAAGTATGCCACTTCGGGCACTGTCGTGTCATTTCGTGTAAACAAGGTCGTCCCGCCTATCTGATAACAGTGCAAATTACTCCTTATACATAAACAAACAATGTAAACCAAATATATCGTTCTTAAATCCTTGTTCATTTTAAACAGCTCATTTTGGGAACCTGATGACGTCAAAGCACGTCACATTCGCGCATAAAAAAGAGAGTTGTCTACGGAAAGAGATAGCAGTTATCGCATGATCCAAGTCTAAAGAACCAGTGGGTGTGATACAATTACAGGCAGCCAATCAACTGACACCGTGATGAAGTATTTCCATAGCGAGATAATTCTATGTTTAAAATTAAATTGAAAAATACACACTTGAGAATTTTTTTCTAGTAGAAAAAGCTTCCGAAATATTTTCAAAAATTTGTTTAATTATCTATTTGTAACGTAACCTGAAAAAATATGGGACGAGTCCATTAATAAAACTCAATATAAGGAACGCATTTTTTTTACGTCTTGCTTTGGAAACATTCAGAGTTTTCCTGTTCTTTATCAATGAAAACTTTAGCAGCCAAATTAATGAAGACTAACAAATTTCCCATATATCAATTTACTGTATCTCTGATAGGTTAAAACCAATTTAGCTCAAAGATTAAGCGCGGGATCTCTGACTTGTTTTACACTTTCGCTCACTGCTCATCCCCATTTTGTTGTAGCGTAACTCTAGAAGAAGTAAGCTTTTAAACAGTGAAAGAATTTTTCGAAACGATTGAGTAATTCCTGAAACTACCTGTCGCAAACAAACATTTTTTTTAAATATAAG
The DNA here is from genome assembly GCA_034508555.1 of Venustoraphidia nigricollis. Lineage (NCBI taxonomy): Eukaryota > Metazoa > Arthropoda > Insecta > Raphidioptera > Raphidiidae > Venustoraphidia > Venustoraphidia nigricollis. Next base: position 11,723,637 of record JAVRKA010000010.1, on the reverse strand, counting down.
TTTTATTAGTCTCTATATCTACTAAAAAATCAAATATACAAACTTTTCCTCTTTCTAATATTAGTGTAATAATGCAAGTACTAAACTATTATTGCAGTCGTAAATAAAACAGTAGTAGCTTTGTGTATTAATTTAAAAGTGATTTAACAGCTCGTAAAAGCAGCGGTTGCTTTGACGTTTGGAAGAGATAAAATTTTTACGACCGGCGTTTAGAATGATGAAAAGAGACTATAAAACCCCGACCTGGGTTAATACAAGAAAGATTAGGCTTTTTGTGACATACAATGAGAATATGTGTTATTATACAGGGTGTACGATTAACTCACATCGATAATTTGAGCCTAAAAATTGTTTTGTTAATTAAATTTTTAGGGTTAGTATACGAAAGATTACACTTTTATGTGACATAAAATTAGATTATAATATAATAATAATAATAATAATGCGTTTAACGTCCGTTTCTCGACTTTATGTCATAACAGACGCCATTTGCACTATTACTATTTTTTCATTTACCACTTCCCGTTATTTTCTACATTTTTTACAACTTCAACTTATGTAATAGCAATGGGCAATGGGCGAGTGAAGGAATTATAGGAAATTAGGATAAGGTAGGTAATTTTTGAACTAGGAGTTTGATAGGTAATCAGTCATGGCCTCAAATAAGGAACCATCTCGATATTTATCTGGAATTAATTGAGGGAAACCATGGAAAACCTCAATCAAGATGGCCGGTACAGGAATTACCGTTTCTCGGCGAGAGGCAATAAGAAAAAGTCCCAGCTACATCTGCCCCCGCCGGGATTCGAACCCGGTACCACCCGAATGCGAGTCTAGTGCTGTCACCACTACTCTACCCAGCTCGGTTAAAATTAGATTATACTCGTATGTTAGGGTGTAGGGTTTGGGTCCAAAAATGTTTACGTAAAAACTGCTTTGTTGATTTCAATTTTTAGGTATAGATTGTAGCTGGTTTGAGAAACGCTGTTCTTGTATTTTTTAACGATTTTAGAGTTCCGTACATCCGATTAAAATGCGGAACTATAGAATTACACTCGTGTCTCTCCGTCTGTCACAATTTATTTTCTCCGAATCTACTGGATGAAAAAGGTGAAATTTGGTACATACTTAGAATTAGATGACCCAAGCACGGATGTATAGTGGAAATAAACGAATTCCGCTTTTGAGGGTTAATTTTGGGGACCAAAAAAAATATTTAACAACATAAAAAAATCAACTAAAAAATGTAGTACGTATTTTTTAAGATTGAAACTATTCTAATTCGAATCTACTAGCTTTATTCAATCAAATGGCACATCAATTTGAGTTGGAAGACAGTAATACTGAATATATTTCACGCGAAAAAAATTGAACAAATATTTAAAAAAAAAAACCCTACTGAACTTTAAGAATACAATTTTGAAGAGTGACAATTTGCGATATTCATGTAGATTTTCTAACGTTGGTGTTTTTTTTTTTTATATATTAATCTTCTCCTTTTGAGTGCAAAGTGACTTAAATGAGATTAGCCTGCTCTAAATATTTTGTTTTTAAATTTAAAAATTGCGCGTTGGAGAAAACACAAACTCCGTAATTCGCATGATAGTTAAACACTCTGTATAACCACGATAACTTATAACGACATGCTATAAAATTAATCTCTTTCTAAAAAAACGCTAAATAACATGTTATCCATCCTAAACGGGTTTTATAAAATTAAATAATATATCACAGTTTACGTGGGATTTGAAATTACGTGAATATAAAAACAGCTGTTTTTTTTTCAACTTAGAAACATCAATAGGGAATCATAGATGTGTAAAACCTATTTATATATTAGCGACCTCCAACTGCTAACTGGTGCATTAGGTGATTTAAACAGCAGCAATTAGGAAATTTTCACTTGTCTAAAACACTAATAATCATAGTGTCACATCATCAAAATGCTGAAAAATTTATTTCGATAATATTAAATTATTTATAGAATACATATTCAGATATACTTCAAAATTAATAGTAGATTAATTTTTTCATCTATTCAACTGTCAATTCTCTGTTGATTTCATAAAGCTACAGTAACGAGTGTGTAGTGTAATAGACAGAGAAGCACTCACTATAGATTTGAGAGCGAAGTCGCAAAAACCGACGAGATGCGACACTGCCGAACGAATTCCACGTAGCAACGTTTCAACGACATGCAATCCAAACGTTTTCACTCCCATCCGAGCGCGTCATTAGATGTTTCACATAAAAAATGGGAAACTTCATAAAACTAAAGTAGCAAATGTGTAGTATAGTAGAGACGGGAGGGCTCGCTATAGGTATTGAGCGCCAAATCGTAAAGACCGACGAGACGTAAGGCAATTCAAAGGTTTTCATTCCCATCCAAGCGCGCCATTAGATGTTTAACATCAAAAATGGGAAACTTCATAAAGCTTAAGTAGTAGCGAGTGTGTAGTATAGTACAGAGGAGCGGGCTCACTATAGGTATTGAGATATCGAGCGCAAAATCGTAAAGACCGAAGAGACGCGAGGCTGGCCGAACGAAATGTTTTCACTCCCATCCAAAGGCGCCATTAGATGTTTAACATCAAAAATGGAAAACTTCATAAAGCTTAAGTAGTAGCGAGTGTGTAGTATAGCAGAGAGGAGAGGGTTCACAATAGGTATTGAGGTATTGAGCGCAAAATCGTAAAGACCGAAGAGACGCGAGGCTGGCCGAACGAAATGTTTTCACTCCCATCCAAGCGCGCCATTAGATGTTTAACATCAAAAATGGAAAACTTTATAAAGATCATCTGTATTCTTTACTAATACGGTCCTAGACGAATTACCTTAGGTTTTTCTCATCCTTGCAACATAATATTATAATAGAGAGCGTTCAGTAGAAGCGGGAACATGTGTGTTAGTTGTTGATATATACTGTAGGTAGTGCTGTAGTCGTTGTATTCATATGGCCGATAAGTGAATGCTTACACAGTTTATCTTGTTGAGTAGGTCAGTGCCGCGAGTTTACAACTGTTTCACATTCACATAAATTACTTTATCACTTCGGGTGCATGTGGAGATCAAGATGCTATGTCTACAGAGGCTACACTCACTATGAACACTGTTTTGCCCTCTATCTCTCTCTCTCTCTTCTCTGACTCTACTTATTTACAATCTATACCGTTTTTTATCCAGTAACACAAATTGTATTTTAATTTTACAAAAAAGAACTGCCACGGAAATTGAAACTGATTACAAAAATTTACAGAAGTTTTTTTTTGTCAGGGTAGTGCAGTGAATATGAATTTATAATCCGGCGTAAATGAACTTCATTTCAATCACATCGTCAATGAACCAGAGTGAATTTTTTACCCGGTTATCGATTTCAATATATTGCGTTTGAAGTAGTTTTTTTCTTATCTAGATGAATTACCTAATAGGATATTGTTACAATATACGTAATAATAAAAACATTTTTAATATTATAACTATTTATGAAGAAACTTTAAATTTGACTGATGTGTTCTTCTTCGTCAACATCCGACCCCGATTGATAGCTTTCGTCCGAAGAACATTCTTCCAAATGGCGTATGATCAATTCGTCTTACATCACAAACAAAATAAGAATAATCAAGTCTTATTTTTTGCGTACAACCCAAAAAAAAATAAGAGAAAATATAAAAATGCCGTTAAAAATGTGTATCACGCGAACTATGAACCCGGGTAAAATATGCCCAAGTGCACTTTGACCTCTCCTATCACTAGCGAGGTCACGCGCAACACTGATTCGCATTAAACAATCGACGAATTATTTCCAAGATGGCAGCTACCGAGGCGCAGGAGGTAGGATACCGTCAATTGTGACAAGTGTGTGCGTTTTTATACACTAGTGGGTGCTAAAAACCCAGGTTCATTCACATCTGGTTAAAAAACTAAGATTACAACGCTGTTTAAAAACTGCAGAATAATTTAACAACAAAATTAGCTTTACTGTAAAAAGCGTGAGTTACCACGCACACTAATCGTTTCGGATCGACGCGGCAACATCCAGTGTGCGTATATACTATCGTACCGAGTCGTTCTGATCCGGTTTAGTGAGTGTGGACTCTTTATTCGGTATCGGATTCTACTGAAGATGAGACGTAAGTCGAAGTTGGACTTCAGTCGGATACTATTAATTATAACTTCAAAAAATTTAGTAAGAGCAGGAATAAAAAATATGTAGTCGTCATTTCTATAAATGATAAAAGGCAAGCTCATGCATCTTTAAAATAATTTATAGAAATTGACTCAAATACAGGAAGCTAACCCAAATACACAAAATTAAATGGACCGGGAGATGAAAGAGTTTCCATTTTTAAAATCTGAATCAATATTTCAGAACAAAAAATATATTATCACGCGTGTACAAAGCAACACTAGCCAAATTAATGTGTTAAAAATATAAATCATCTAAGTTTTGTTGTTACACCCAATTAAATCAACAACTCTGCCAAACTACTATTAAAATATACAAGGTGTTGAAAAAGTCTACTGATAAACTTCTAGGGGCGAAGAGAATATATTTAAACAAGTAAATTTGGATAAGGAACAATGTGGGTTGGCAATACGTCGCGTTATAATTATAGTATTTTTTATAAAGCCATAGAGTGGAAATAAATTTTAATCTATTCTATTCAGACTTCAGCGCCACTACGTCATTAAATTTTACCGACAACTGTTAAAATAAGCATATTGCTCCTAGATGGTTAAATTAAAACTGGAATTTTTTGATGAGAACATTAATTTGAAGATATTAAATTATTTTTCGTTATCAGAGAGAAATAATCTCCAAAACTGATTTTGATATAGTGTTAAGGGAGATATTTCCTACCGACAAAAAACACCTTTCAGAAATAATATATACCGATTAATATTTTGGTCGGCTTAAATAAATTAAAAATGTCAAATATTCTGTTTTGAAAAAAATAATCAGCAAATATTTTCACTATAACCAAAGTCGATATTCCTGAAAAATGTACTTTATATTAACTTTTATTTTAACAAAGCATTACCGTAAGTGGATTTGAATGTGTATGAGGTTGAATATTTTTTTTTACATAGCGTGGTAACATAAAAAATTCGAAATGTGTTCAGATAAAATTAATTGTGCAGTAATAAATTTTCTTTTCTATTTATTTCTGCATTTGTACACATTTTTAAATAATGCTTCAACAAAAAAGAACAAATCTTTAAAAAATAGTGATGATTATTTTCGCGTTACATTTGCATAATTAAAGACTGAAAAAATTCAACAAAATTTGTTCTGCTCTTTTGAATAAAAATACCACACAAGCATTGTTTTATAACGTTATAATATAAATAAAAGATATTTTTATAATGTTTGTAAATAAATAAAAATGAGAATTATAAATATAGATATTAATTTATTTATTAATATTGTCATGTATAAATTATAAATATTTTAGAGGAATTAGGATCAATGAAATTTAAAGACAAATTATTATTTCACAACGTTTCGTATTAAATTAATACTTCATCAGGTGATCTAAAATAAAATAACAAGACAATTTAACAACCAATTATAAAACAAATAAATAAATATTAAACATAGCTTAATTAATTGTCTTAATAACTAGATTTAATTCAATGAAATAATAATTTGTCTTTTAATTTCATTGAGCCTAATTCCTCTAAAATATTTATAATTTATTAACATCAAAAGGATCTGATATATACAATTATCATGCAGGTATAATTTATTGTAAAAACTTATTAATATTTTTTTAGAAAAAAATAAATTTTTGAATTTGAATTTTTGAATTATTCGTACCATTTTTTATTATAGACACTGATGACCTCAGCTGTAGAGCGTTTATAATCTACAATCTCTTTCTCTCCATTTTTTATTACAAAACTAAATAAAAAAAATTTAAAAGACAGCTATTACATTTGACGATTCATCATTTAAATGATTATAAATTAATTTTACAAAGAAGAAATCAAAAATTAATTAACTTTTTCGTGCTATCTTCCGTCGGGAAACTGAATTCCTGTACTGGCCATTTTTATAAAATATTTTTTTTATCGTTTTGCTAAAAATGTTGAAATGATACCTGACCCAAGTCATGATTTATATCTTCTACTGTATTCACAAAATTATAAATTTAATTATCTATCATTTTGCAGCTCATATTTTGCATAACCAAACGACACAATGTTAACTGAACAACGGATTAAAAAAGAAAAAGAAATAGTTAAAATACTTAACACAAGTTCATATTTTTCCTGTGACTTTTAAAAAAAACCCGCGTCGCAGTGCCAAAACCCTGCCGACAATATAGTGTATTTGATGATACAGGCCTTATGTGGCTTTATTATGTGAACTTAAGGTGATTGTTGGGCAAAATAAAAAAATAACTCCTTAATACACCCCTTAAAATTACATTTTTTTCTTAACTACATTATTATTGTCGATAGAACGTCTACACCAAAATTAAAAACACCGTTCAGTAAATAACTCACTATCTGCAAACTAGTGTTTTCAGAAAATTTGAAAATCCGGTCCTGTCGGGCCGATTTTATTAAAATTTTAGGAGCACTTTTTAATTGCTATTAAAGGGTCAAATTTCAATTTTGAACCGATTCTGAGAATTTTTTAGGTATTTTTGGTCCCAAAAACTTTTTTCAACCCCTAAAAACCACCCTTAAAATAGGCTTCGTGCGGTGATGGATTCCAACATGTGTGCCAAATTTCGTTAAAATGAATTAACTCCTTCGAAAGTTATTGCCCGTACACATATATACCTATATATATATATATATATATATATATATATATATATATATATATATATATATATATATACATATATATATAAACATTTTCAAAAATGGTGCCAAAGTGTTTAGGAGGTTATGAAACGTCGAGAAATTTTGGTCCGACCCCTAGGTCCCGCCATCCGACCGATGCCAATAGTGTATGTTGCCATATGGCAAATACACTAAAAAACTAGAAAACTTTTTTTATCACGAAATACGAATTAATGCATTGGAAATTTCGCTATGTAAAAACATTTAAAAGTATTTAAAAATGCATTACCGCGTTAAACACGAATAATTTATACCAAAATAAATACATAAATTACTTTAAAATTTACGACATTGTTCGGATGTGTGTGTGTGTGTGTGCTGGCAAGATAAAAACAGAAAACGAAACTTAAGAATCTGACAATTGGGGGAGTGATTGAGCTAGCGGAGCGGACGTCGTATTATAAGACTGCAGAGAAACAATATAAGACGAGCGACGCGGCGTACCAGACGAGACGCTCGATAAATCTACGTCGCGTCCGAAAACCGAGCGACGGTCGATGCTCGGGGGCGTAGCGCGCTACACAACATAACGCACACGGCCGTCGTCGTCGTCGTCGTCGCTTCCCCCCTCCCCCCACCGCCCCCCCGGCCGTATACAGTTAGAGGAAGCGTAAACAGATTTAACGAAGCAAAATAATAAATAAATAGAAAGTTCTAAGTGCTCCTACTTCTGGAAGAAACGCTGATGACCTCAGCTTTTGAGCGTCTATAATCTACAATTTCGTTTCTTCTTTGTTACTTCTAACAGCTGCAATAGGGATGTTGACTAAGTGCATAAGTACATAATAGGTATAGCCACAAATATTTATTATTTTCATTTAAATACGACTCAAACTTTAAAAATCATGTATCTAAAAGTTCGTTTCAAATTTTGCTGCAAAACGCCAATAAGTACCTACTTTTTTTATTTATTAAATATTAATTAAATTTCTTAAAAACAGGGAAAACTATTGTGTTTTTTAGTATTTCTATCATAGAAACTACCACGTAACGTTAAAATTATATTTTTATTTGAATACAGTCAACATCCCTATTGGTTATATTCGAATATTCCCAGAACAAAAATCTTACATGCTTTACAGCCCGCACTTTTGATATTTACTATTATATAAAACTCTTCGTATGTGTGTTTGAACAAATTTAACTAAAAAACTATTCAACGAATTTTGATAAAACTCTTTTAGAAGTGTTTCTTATAATTCTAGAAATGCTATAAGTTAAATGTTTTATTTGACTGTTTTATCGCAAAGTTAATTAATTTAATATCTTTTCTGGTATACTTCTGTACAAATATATGAAATCGGAAGTAGATGTTCTACCACTATCAATACAGACAAGGCCGACCAGTATTCCCTCTGCTCACGCGACTGTGTTATCTATATGAATATAAAAACCATGTGCAATGGCTAATAATTTGACATTCGGCTTCTGATTTTGCATGACGTGCAGTGTACAAGCTCCTAATATGTGAGGTGGTTTAAGACTATATTTCATTATGCTATCATAGGGCTGCATTCTATAAACACTGATGATCTCAGATGCTGAGTGTATATAATCTACAATCTGTATTCTATAAAAAAAAAATCCGCGCCAGAAAAATATGTATGTATTTAATAGACAATATAAACCCGAAGCCGGAATTTTTCATCTAATTCAAAAAAATTTATTTCCAAAATTAACTTGAAAAAATGAGTGAAATAATAATTTTATGATAACAAATACTGTTTTTTTAACCAACGCTAAAAAAATTATTTATCAATAATCTAAAGTATAAGTATCATTGGTACTCATATTATATCAATATCATTGATCCGGAAATATTGGTCACGATTTGTGAATAAGCAGGTGTTCTTTTATAGGCAGATGTTTTGATACATACAGTAAGATCCCGCTTAACGCGGCAGATACGTTCCAATAAGTTCCAGCGCTATACGAAACAGCGCAAAACGACGTCATCCTAATACATAAGATAACAGGCATGAATGAAACAGAACCGAGAATAAGAAAATTTGTTAGTTTTTGTGTAATTTTGTAACACTTATTGTTCAATACTTTTTTATCACATTAATTATAGTTTTATTTATTGCTAATATCGATTTTTGTTCATAAAACATTTATGAAAATCAAATAAAAGTTCGAGTAAGAAGTTATGTTTGTATGAGGAAGGTTCGCCATTTGACGTATTTTGATTTTTGTGAAGAAGTCATTTAGTGTCATTTGCCTTTTTCTGTTTCGTTCAGCAAGCTATTGTTGATAGCAAGATACTGCATCAATGACACTTCTGCGTTTGAGCTTCTGTCAACATTTGAATCATTTTGTATAAATTGATCCATAATTTACGTTATAAACTTTTTTTTTAGAAACCTCGTAATGCTGAAACAGCGTTAAGCGAGGTCTTTCCGTATATTGTTTATATCAGGTTGTGGCTTGTGGAAACAACAAACAATACTATGAAGCAATACAAGAATTTTAAAATATTTTTAAAATGAATTTCAAAACGATAATAATTTACTGATGAGTTATTTTTTGTACATTATTAATATTGAGCGAAAACTATAATATACCACAGCTGACAACAGTGCAAACGGTTCAAATTACTCAAAATGCACAGTTAAAATAATTCAAATAGCATTTTTAACACATTAATAATTACGATTTGTAGCACGGAGGGAATATTTTTTATTAAATGGTGTATTTGAAATATTTATTTATTTTAGAACTGTATGATTTAAGCATGAATAATAAAATCGAGATATACTAAACGTAGTAATAAACACAGAGTGCCGCAAAAACATAACCCTCTTTTCGTTTCGTCGTAATCACGTGCAAATCCTGCCGACAAAATGATAATACATATATGGATTGTGGCTTCATTTGGTGAACTTAAATTTGTTTTTAGGCAAAATAAAATTATATAAAAATTAATAAATGATAATATTATCATTTATTAAATTTAATGTATCTTATAAAACCACGATTTTGGAAAAGTATCAGAATTCAGTAAATTGTTAATATTTATATTGTAGTTCTGATATTCCAGTGGTTACAAGATGTTTTTTATTTAAAATATGAGAAACAACTTCAGATATTTGGAATACAATACAGTGTTTGATTTTAATGTTCTGACCTTGGCAAGGTCGTAAATGAAACAGAATAATTAAATAAATATTGAGAGTTAGGTAATTTCTAATAGAGATTCTAGGTTTTTAACATTTGACTGAATAAATTTTAGATTGAAATTTTAAATTTTATAAAATATTAACATACAATATTATAATACAATATTTGTATATATTGCGGATTTATAAGTTAAAAACCCGTATATATGTCGTAGGATAATTGAAAAAATCGGATTTTCGCGAAAATCCTAGGACGATTGCAAAAAAAACGGATTCCAATTACCCGGTTTTTTGCAAAAGCCCTAGAATTTTAGCAAAAATACTATTATTTCAATTATCCTGAGACATATACAAAATTAGCAAAAATACTTATTAGAAAGCATATGCTTTAAATGAAGCACAAAATGCATTTCTTTTTTAAACTGTTCAAAGACACCTTTTATTTTTTTAGATGTATAGTATTTTTCTTCGCCCCCTGGCAATATTTATAAAATGCAGCGAATGAAATATGGTCTCCAAACGACAGCTTCACTTTAAATTCTCTCTGATTTAAACACGTCACACTATTTTTATGATTAATTTCTTCTATCCTCCTTATAGTATATCTATATCTTCTTCAGGTATACATTTACAAGATATTTTAATTAGTTGCAAAGCAGGTGTAAAAGTTGTTAATCATATTTGAGAAAAGCGTTACTAATATGATTCTATTTAAAAAATAAGTAGCGTAATAAGTTCGTTTGAGTTCAGAAAAGGCTTTATTACAGTACGTAAATCACGGTTAAAATCGCAACAGACTTTTATATTTTTTATGTTATTTTAGCTTCGAAATGTTTTAAAAATTACCTTTAGAAAGGTGCTTAAATGAAATTCAATTTATACGTGAGTGTATAGGTTTGGCAAATCCAAATAGTTCCCTTAAACTCCACTCGTAAAAAGGAGATTCCAAATTGTTTCTTTATAATAATATAAAAAATATCTATTGAAAGAAAACCCGTTATTTACGTGAACAGGAAATTTTAATTAAAAAATGTTCAAGTAGAGATCGCTGGTGGATTATCAAAAAAAAATAAACGTATTGATAAGCACGGATGTTAGTGTGCTCTGATTCCGAAATTAGATATAATCCGATAATTTTTCGTATCCGAAAAAAATTTAGCAGACTAGCGAACCCGGTAGGCAAATGTTGTCCTGTCACAGACCTTGCTAGCATTGAATTGAGAGATGCTGGAAGGAGTTTAAGAAAACTAAAACAACAGACTTTTGTAAACTAAAAAATACAAAATAATTTGACAATAAAATTAGCTTTACTGTAAAAAGCGTGCATTGATTAATATCGGTAATAAATTTTTCATTTACTAGCTAATTGTAAACGTAGAGCTATTTTGAAAATTTAAGTAGTTAGCACTCCACGCTTTTTACAGTAAAGTTAATTTTGTTGTCAAATTATTTTGCATTTTTTAGTTCATAAAAGCGTGTTGTTTTAGTTTTTTTAAACTCTGATTTTATTTGTGGTCGAGTTAGTACTTCGAAGTATGATAGTCCACTGGATTCCGTCAACCCTCTACTACAATCCAACGGAACGAGGGGATCTCTGTATCTTGATAATAAATTATCTTAATTAGATAGCACGATAGATTTTTGAGTTTTTTTATTGGTGAGTTAGTACTTCGAAGTATTAAATTAGTAGCATATGCATAAATTATCATTTACTAAAAATACAGAGCATGTTCGGTGCGTTGCACGTGGACACGGAGTCGTATTATGTTCACGGATTTACTAAAATAGTGTCAAGCCAGTGATTTAGATAGAACGACGCTGTCTCATTCATCGTCGTGAACGACATTCCTACAAGAACTGAGTGACTCCCATTGGTCAAAGGCGTCGCTAACTAACGCGCCGCGCTAACCAGGAGAACACAACTCATATTGTGTAGACGCATCGTTCATCACGGTACCGTATTATATTTCTACTATGGCCGACATCATATTATTGTATTTCAATAGCACTGTTCAAGGCTGTCGGAACGCTCTGAATTTAAGTAAAAAATATGGCTTCGACTGATAGCTGATTAAAGACTTATTCGTCAACATTTTGCAAAAATTCTTTCTCTATAACGAAGATAAAGAACAAATCTAGGTCTCTAATGGACTACTTTTGTAATTTATGTACGATTTACTAAAAAAAAGTTGGTATTAATTGTGTTAAAAAACACACGTTTTCAATGTCACACTACGACCTTATTCATACTTATTTTACTAAATTGTTTCATCATAAACCTAAAGTGACTTCCTTTTATGGAAAAGTTTTTTAAATCTTCAAAATATTTTCAAAATTTAGAGTAATTAACTGACAGCGGCACCCTTGCAACAGTATTTTTTAGCCTCGTAGTGTGGCTTAAATTCAGAGCGTTCCGACAGCCTTAAGTGCTTCAAACATTTAGCTTCTGCGCTTTGCCTAGCTCTGCATCAGAAACACAATAATATAGTTCGTTTTAGAAAATGTGATATTTATAAACTCACCATTAGCAGCTAAGATAATAACGGGTCAACATTTTTTGTTCAGTGGCTTCAAATTTCAAAATAATCAACAACAGAAAATAATTCACTTGTGTTTAAAATTCGTAATGAACAGAAAATCTCCAATTAAAATTGATTTGTTATTAGAATATGATCACAATTAGCACATAAGTTGTCTGTTTCTTTTGTCTTCAAGCTTTGATGAGGTAATGTATGCAAAATGAACGAGAAATATGTACTATTCTTCCCGTATGACTTTTAACCAATTTTTGGCAGTTTATTTAATTTTGTGTTCGATTTTCAGGGCAAAAAATATATGTTTTTGGAACTTTTAAGCAGCAAGTCAAACTTAGAGATGCTTAATGCTTACGCACAGCTAATAAAAACAGTAATAAAATGAATTTTGAGACCACAACTCGAAATTTTCCGAAAATACATTAGAGAATCTGAGGGATCTATTTAAGATTTTAAAAAAATCGACAATGATAAATTAAAATCGTGTAACGTTAATTGTCTATATAATATGCATGTCGGTTCGGTATAGCTGCGCTTTTCTTAAAATAGTTAAGGTAGTTGTCGTGGTTAAGGCACACAGTCAGAAAATTCTTAATTTTTGTATACTTATTAAGGACATGATAATACAATTACCCTGAAAATTTGAAGTCGATCGATCGTATATAATCCGAGATAAATTCAATTAAAAATTGGATAATTAACATTGATTGTATACGATCTCTGTAGTTCTGAACCAGTTTCTTATTTATAAAAAAAGAACTAACTGTCAGAAACTTTCCAAAAACTGACAGTCTTTCAATGCATTTGTCATGAGTTTAAAAAAAAACAAGAAAAAATTTTTGACCGTCTAAATATTTATAAATAACGGTTTAAAGTTCAACAATTTATAGAAAAGTATGTACATGCATATGAATACTGTATGGGTTACGTTTCCACGGGTACAGTCTTGCGTACAAATTATGGATCACTTAGCTACAAGCTAGTATACTTTTGTGGCGCGTATAATCTATAACTGTTTGACAATATTGTACCACGACAACTACCTTAAATGTTTTTAGAGATTTTTTTAACCAAAACGAATTAGTACAAGGAACACGAAACCTTACAAATACGTATAATTTTGTACGTTGCTGGTCAATATAAAGGTTAATTTTGACATTGTTATAATATTCTAGGATCCCGTGTGTATAGATATGGAGTACCGTTGCGAACCGCACGAACTTCGCTTCAGTTGGCACTAGTTTTTAAGACATGACGTAGCACTAAAGAGAACGCATACTGCACGTGTGATATTTTAAGATACCTGCCTCAAGTCTGTGACAACATTGGCTTAACTAAGCTTAGCGGGGATAAAACAAATTCTGAATTTAAGAATGTTTCTACAAAATGTATGCGCAAAAGTATTTTTCACTTATAAATAACGATCTGGATAATATATTGATAATATAATTATCCAAGAATAATTAATGATTAAAAATAATTCATATTAAATGGTGTTTTCGTTCTTCTATGTAATTTAAATAATAACAGAAAATACGGAACCTTAGACATTTTAAATCTTAAGACATTTTTTTTAAGATAAAAATGATTTGTCGGGAAAAAGGACTTTTTAAGTAAACACTTATTTGTTATTTATAGCGACGTTTCGTCCCTTTCTTGGGACTTTTTCTAGCTTTATAACTATATTAAATGTTTTGTTCAAGTAGATATAAAAGTTAAAATACACATGTAAATATAAATTTTAGTTAAACAATTGTTCATTAAAAAGTTTGTAATAATTCCGTTTTTTTAATGAAGAATTGTTTAATTAAAATTTATATTTACATGTGTATTTGAACTTTTATATTTACTTGATCAAAACATTTAATAGTTATAAAGCTTGAAAAAGTCCCAAGCAAGGGACGAAACGTCGCTATAAATAACAAATAAGTGTTTAATTGAAAAGTCCTTTTTCCCGATAAATCATTTTTATATTATGTAATTACCAAGGACAAAAAAGAAAAAAATCAATATTTTTATTAAGTTCTTATAGTGTCTATTGAACCATGTATGAGAGACGAACAAAAGAAAGAGACTGGTTAAACAAAACTAATTACATTTCAAGTCCTGAAGAAATTTCAAATTTTAGACGAAACATTGGCAAGAAAAATAAATATATCCCACAGGCTGAAAGTTCCATTTTTTTCCGTTATTATACTATATTTACGAACTACATTTAGATGTTATTGAATCGAAAAGGATTAAAGTCCTTTATTAATAGTTTTGTTACGAAATCAGATCGCAAGATTATAAATATACAAATAGCTATAGTTTGCTATTTTATAACTGAACACCGATTGTTGACGTTACGGTGCTATATTAGAAATGCTTGAATAATGAGAAAGACTTGTTTGAATAAGTCACTGTACACCTTAAAGGTCGCAGTGTCTTTGGTCTCTCACCTTTAATTCTGATTCTAGTAGTAACGGAGATTTTCCATCACAAATAATTATAACACGGAATTATTTATTACAAAAATATAATTAATAGTTTGTGTTTCGCGCCTTTTCGGGTCATTATTGACAAAACGTTTTACTTAAAAAAGAAACTTTTGTAAAGCATTTCTAAATGCGGAAAATTCAAGAAAAGCTGAAGTGATAACTTTTATGATAAAATGTGTCCTAATTATTTTAATCGTAAATCATAAGCAAACGTAATGTCACATAAAATACGTATATTTATTTCAACAACGATAATTTAGATGTTGCTACAATGTCTTCATTATGTTATAAATTATGATGTGTAAACAGGCCTAATTAAAATAGCGTTGATGTCTCCGAAAGTAAATATTTCAAGTACTAATATTTTATTTTACACTCACCACGATTTTGAAAACCAAATGTACGAAATGATGAAATTGTGCTCACCTGAAAAAAGAGAAGAATATTAATTAAAAAAGTCGACTTTTTTGAACTGATGGAAAATCATTCCATAATTGTTTAGATCAGTGGTTCCTAACTAGTGATCCGTGAGAGTCTCGAAAGTGGTCCACGGAAGGACCCAGCAGCACAATATATAAAAAGTTGCCAGTAAATGAGAATTTTTAAAACGATATGCATTGAACGAGATCCGGGCTTATGACTTATGACTGTCATAATAAATGTGTTTTAAAAAACTGTTTTACTTAAACACCTTTGAATTTGGCTAACAACTGACAGGGGGAGGGAGGGTGTGGGTGCTCCGTACTGATTCAATTTCAGGCTGAGTGGTCCGGAGAACTTCTACGAATTGGGAGCCACTGGTTTAGATTATGTAAATTATACGTTGTATGAAATTTTTTCTCATTCCTAAATCATGATTGGAAAGTTAGTTAAGAAATAATTTAAATTATCGTAAACCTTGGGATCTAAGTGTCTATAAGCAACAGCGTTCGAACGATCACGGCTTACTAAGAATCAAGCGGTATTAACACGTTTTATGCTGAAGACAAAAAAAATCAGTCGCATTTTTGCGATTATAATGCAATGATAAAATTCAAAACGCGAAAACTGACTGCAAATCTTGTTAATATATAAACTGTGAAACATGAAATTATTATTTTCTCATTGTTCAATATAATGTGCATCCTGTTATGAGTTGAAAGCAGGTCCTGTGACAAGGAAGAAGTAAGAAGATATCCTTAATTAAACGCACAACCGTCCTACTTTTTAATCCCGTCTTATTGTACATAAACTTTATTCTGTCTATTCTAACAATGTCTTTGCAATCGCCGCTGAAACTCTTGTTTTTGTTCAGTTCTAAAGTTCGAATTGTTCAACTGTGGGAACTGTTCCAGAAACATTGCATAGATTTGCTCTCCCAATTCATTTTTTAGTTTATTATATTTATAAACTACAAGCAGCCCAGTCCGGCTTCGCCCGGGTGTAAATGTAATATATAGGATATAAAAGATGAGAATCATTATCATTAAATTCTCAACGTGTATTGAATTTGGGCGAATTCAATCGCTTTTATTTGTGAATGTTCAAAAATCGAAGAAAAATGTTATTTCCCAAAGAGAAATTTAAAAAATTCTGTTGATTCGATCGCTACCAAACTTCAGAAGATCACCCGCTGGGGTAATCTAAAGATTGTCTGAAAATTTCATCAAAAATGGTCTACCCATTTGGAGTCAATAGATTACATATACATCGTCTTTTATCTATATAGATTATTAAAAAGTAAAAAGTGGTTATTGTGACATAACGATAATAGTTGGACATATAGTATCGCGAAGTTTTTTGTAGTTATTGATATGTTCTTTAATATTGTAGAACATACTTTTGTTCTATCATCAATAGTTTCCGCAGCGCATGCGACGAAAGATGTTTTATGGCATTTTTTTTACACCTTGGGTTACGTTACTAAAGTTTTAGTAAGGATCCCTAATATTTTCTAGCAATAAATATAGCCTATGTTACTCAGGGTGAATGTAGCTTTCTAATGGTGAAAGAATTTTTTTAATCGGCACAGTAATTTTTGAGTTTATTCATTACAAACATACACACACAAAAATACAAATCTTTCCTCTTTATAATGTTAGTGTAGACTACTAATGTTTAAGGTTACTGAGTACTAGTTGTTCAATATGCTCACTTTTTTACCAGCATACCTTAGGAAAATGTAAAATGCACTTACGTTAAAAATCTTAAAATATTGTTCAATCTTTAATATTAATGCTTCCAAATAAACTAGAAATATGTACCATTCTTAGATAGATTGTATGTACATGTAAATATTATAAATTAGTTTCACAAAAAAAAATTAAACTTGGGAATAATATTAAAAGCTAAAGAAGTTAAACTTCTTATGAGCTTATGAGGGTGAGGCTCATTATAATTTTTTTAGTTCGGTTGGTTGGTTTTTTACATTATTTTTTAGTCTTATTTTTTATCCTGGTCAGTATAATGGGACACATTTATTAAATTATTGTATTGTCATCGGTCTTCGATAAGTGTGCAAAGTTTCAGTTTAATCTGACATTTTAAAATGGGTGAATTTCACGTTCAAAAATTCCATCACAAACAAACAAACAGGTGAAGCTAATAAAAGCGTGTTACAAAATAATGAGCCCAAAGTATCGTCGATCAAAGCATACACATCATAACAGAGTGTGTTCTCTCATGCGATCCGTTCCGGCGGGATTAAATCCCCAACTTGGAGCAGGCTGCTCTGATCCGAGAGACGTACGCGAAAGAGATATTCCCTTCACACCGTCCCCAACGCCATCCAGCGGCAATGCCTCCACCGCCGCCGACGCCGGGGGACGCTGTCGGGATGCTGCGGCACCATGGCAACCGAGTTACGCGTGCTCTCGTTTTCCGTCGCACCCGTTGCACTCCCTATAACTTCTTCTCACTCTCTCTCAGTAGCTGTCGTATATGTATACAACAAAACTCCGCTCTCCGCTCGCTGTCTCCTGTCGCCTGATTTATGGCGATGGAAAATGCGAGAAATGAAGAGCAGGACATATAGGACAAGCAGACAGTTCTCTCTGCTGCTTGCCTAGCTGATACGCTCTCTCTATATACAGTATGTTTCACTTTACAGGAGAACACCTAAATAACTTTTTCATTTTAAAAGCAATCATTATAAAATTGGGTTTTTGAATGAATTTTTTTTTACATAAATGGAAAGATCACATACAGTTTTATAGCGAAACTACTTTTATTATTTTGTTTAATTTCACAATGAAAAAGTTATATTTGTTTTGAAAATAATGTTTAAGCTAAGATCCGATAACGCGCCAAAAACCTCTGTGACGTCAAAATGTTTTTATGACCCTGGTTGCCATGGTTACTTTGATAGTATGTATTATAAAGCCATACACAAATGAACAACTTTTGTCATTTTGACGTCACAAACATTCCTGGTACGTTTTGTAATCAAGTAATATCTTATGAAGTTTTATACATTTTAATAAATTTGTTATTAATTACCTATGGTTTATTTTTTTTTTCTTTTCGTTCTTCAATATTATTTACGATATATTATTTAAAAAATAAAAAAAATGAGTAGTTTTTTTTTAAATTCAAATACTAAATTATAAAAATTTCAGCAGTTATGCAGACTATTAAGATGCAATTTTTTTGTAGGAACACAATTTTTCAAGTAAAGATCTAGCCAACTACGATTAAAATAAAAAGTACGGTTTCAAGTAAACTCATATGTGCGATCAAGATAGAACAAAATTTTATTAAAAAAAATTGTTCAGAATTACAAAGTTTCGTCAAAAACAATCATTTTTTAAATTTCTCAAAATACAATAAAATAATTTAATGTTAAATATAAAAGTACTTTATAGACTGACATTTCTGGTTCAAATAATTTTAACTCAAACAATTTTTAATTGTTTTATTGTTTCATAGCACTTTTGTTAATAAAATAGAAAATAAATTACAGATATTGCATTCATATTTTGAGAAATTTAAGAAATGTTTTTTTTTACGAAACTTCAAACTTAGGAGTTTTTTGTGATTCTAAACAACTTTTTTAATAAATTTTTGCTCTATCTTGATCGCATATATGAGTTTACTTGAAATTCTAATTTTTATTTTAATCGTAGTTGGCTAGATTTTGACTTTTGAAAAATTTTGTTCCTACAAAAAAGATGCATTTTAATGGCCTGCATAACTGCTGAAAATTTTATAATGATTTCTTTTTAAATGAAAAAGTTATTTAGGTGCCCTCATGAAAAGTGAAACACACTGTAATATATACCTCGACATGACGCTATATATGACACTTTTCTCTATCCCACCACCTACTACCATACTTGCTATACTGCTTGCCAAAACACATGCAAACAATAGGGATGTTGACTATTTTTGGGAAAGTGTTTTAAATCGTACATAAGTACCTAATATAGTCACAAATATTTATTATTTTTATTTAAACACGACTCAAGCTTTGAAAATCACGTATTTTAAATTCCGTTTCAAATTTCGCTCCAAAACGCCAATACTTGTCACGTGACTGCCGTAACGTCATACACTCAAAAACGCTGGTAAACTGATGAGGTGATGAAAGGTTTTTTCGTAGTGGTTGCTATAGTTGTATGTAATTCGTTGTCACGTGACTTGAAAATGATTTAATTACGTTTTATTTATTAAATATTAATGAAATTCCTTAAAAATAAGAAAAAATATTGTGTTTTTTAGTATTTCTATTATCGAAACTACCACTTAACGTTAAAATTATGTTCTTATTTGAATACATCCTTATTCTCTATGCACGATTAAAAGTGAAACTTCACGTCAAAAATGTTTTTCTTTATACCCGGTCGAAAGTACGTACTTTCTGCGTCGACTTTAAGGCAGATAACTTAACATTTATTTCTTATAGAATAAATGTTTACAATTTCATGGGTTAGAATTTTTTGCACGAAATCCTAATTCTTTTTCTAAAATAAACGCAGCCTAAGCTACTCCTTATAACATCAGCTAGTTCCGTCAAAATCGGTCCAGCAGTTTCGGAGATTAGCCGGAACTAACAGACAGACAGATAAATATTGTAAAAATTGTTTTTTTTATATAAATATCGTATATACTTTCATATTCATTTAGTGAAAAGCTGTTATTTTGACATTACAGACACTTCAATTTTAGTTATTTGTATAGATTAAATTACTTGATACTTAATAATTACTAAGAGTTTTACTTGAACTTTCTAATAATTGTGACAGACATGGAATTTCGGATTCAAATCTAGGTTAGACAAAAACTCTGATCCCATCAATTACCTAATCCTTTTAAAATAAAAAACGCAACTGGTTGGTTTGAACTATAGTTGGTATGTTTATGTTTCAAATATGTGTGCAGAGAAGGTTTCTTTGATGACGGTGGCAGCCGGAACCTGAACGTTTTTCGTTTTCGTTTCGTACACACATCACTGCCCTTTTTCGATGCCAGTTTACTGTATTATATATTTCAGTTCTATTGTGTTTATATTTTATGTACTAATGCACTCTATTATTGTTCGAAAATAGTAATTGAAAATTTAAAAGTATAGGCAAATTAGCATTAATTACAGAGACTTTGATACTTGACGAGGTTAATGGAAGCTCTCCAATCAAAAGGTCCAAAAAGCAAAATCTTTTTGGATTCCGTTAGTTTCTAAAGTGAAACTTCTTTAGCGACGTTTCTGCTTGAAATTTTTGTAACGTTAAAGGGGAAATGATTCAATGGCGGGGGAATTTAAGAGAACCTTTGGTAATCCAAAATGGACAACGCATCAATGAAACGAGAAAAGAAGTTTCACTTTCCCTGTGCACGTTTTTTTATGGTTGACATTTAACGCTCTCGTGAGCAAAATTTATGCTTATTTTTTGTAGCAAATTTGATGCTCTTAAAATATCCTTGATGTAACTATGTTTATGAGCGAATCTTAGTTCCGGGGAGCAAAGCGATTAGTAGAGCACATCCCGCTGCTGCAGTGCAAATTCAGAAAAGTTATTGCCTCGCAACAATTTTGCGAACAAATCACAAATACATAGAATGAAAAAAATGCTTAATAGTTAATACTAATCAAATTAATACACGATAATATGAAAATGATTGTTTTTTTTTTTGAAAATCCACCATAAATCATGAACCAGAATCAAATTCTATATGTGCATTCATCGAAACAAAGATGACCTTATGGATTGTAAAATATGCACGTGGTAGCTAGGGATGTGCTTGCTTTTCAGATACATCGAATAATAATATAGTTTTCTAGTGTGTCATCTAATATCTGAATCTATTTCGACACCTTGCGTTGCATCAGGCACAAAAATAGACGAAATATGAAAAAAATAATTATTTAACAATGTCACCTTCACTATCATCTTCTTTTGTTCGCGTTTATTTTGATTTCGGTTTTGATGGGAAGTCTAGTTTAAACAGTGCACAATACTTTTAAAAAATCAGTACCTACCTATACATAATAATAATTAGACTACTTTTTATTTAATTTACAATACTGAATCGTAATCCACTGGAAATACTTAAGGATTAAAGAGTGTATAGAGTTCTACACTTAAGTATGAAAGTCCTATATAATCGGTGTACCGAATGTTACTAAAAATCAATTCAGTCGTTTGTTGATTTTGTACAAAAAAATATTTTTGTTCATTTGGAAGCTCTATAATGCGATTTCAAGAGCCCTAAAAACTTGTACCGAATTACAATCAAATCGGATTAGGGGTTTAAGAAAAACAAACAGATAGAAAAATGAACATGGAGTTTTTTAGTCCTGCTTTCACTCATCCCTGGCTGTGGCAGATGCAATTCTGCAACAGGGCGTTGTGCAATCGGTTAGTAAAAATACGATCAACCATACAAACAGGCAACTGAAATTGAATTCAAAAAACAGAACCATCATAGCGTAAGAAATTGATAGTCAATCGATAATTTATTACTTTACACGGGGGTTGCCAATATGTATTGATATATAGGTAGTCAAACACCATTGCTTTATTCCTTACTGCAAAACCATACGTTGTAACCAATTTGTATTATGTAAAATACATATTTAGCATATTTATCTAACCAAAAATGGGCTCGCATAGGTTAGAAACATATTTGAATATACATTTATCTTATTGCAATCATGCTATATGATATATTAAAATTTAAACATGTTTTCTGCGTGAAAATACATAATTAAAAACTGATTTTAGTATATGTATAAGAAAAGAAACTTTTAATTGACCTTCTAACTGTAGAAAATAATTATTATTACTAGTTCTGTTAAAGATTTTTTAATTAACAATCAAAATATTTTACATGTTTTAATTTTTATAGCCCACTTTTCATTTCTTATTTAATTTGTAACAATTATAGTTGTTAAAAAAGTGTTCACTTTTATCAAGAAATCCACGAACAAAAAATTACTACATTCACAAATTTAATATTGAAACCTGTCCAAGTAGTGTAATACAAAAATCATATTTTTCAGATTTTTTCAGTTTGATTTCTATAGTGTCAGAGATAATCGTCAGATTTCATTTTATATCGAATATATAGACTCTCTGTAAGGGTTAGCATTGGAGCAGGCAAATAGGGAGCCACAATTATTTTCATTAAAAAAAAAATAGAATTTCGAAGGGGTTGTGGCAAGATGAAGTCTGGTACCCCATGATGACATGAAAGTACTTGTTAAAACTGACATTTTGACGTTAATTTATTTAAATAATCGCTGACATTCGAAGACAATCCAAAAACCGGTCAAGTGCGAGTCGAACCCGCGTTCCGTTTTCCATAAGAATTTTAATAGACACTGAATTTTCGTTAAGGTGTTCCTGTAAACTATGAGTGACGTCTAATATTTTCTATTTTTTTTTGAAATTTTAGGGTCAGTAGTTGTCGGTAATATTAAGTGATATAGTGGCGCTGAAATCTCTGAATAGAATAGAATAAAATTTATTTCCACCCTATTATATTACGTAATTGATCACTAGCGGTGCAAAGTATTTGCACGGGTTCGCTAGTAATTACAATTTGTAGCTAACTTTTTTGCATATTCAATGGGCTCTCGTCTAAAAACTAAAATCGCATTTGGAATGACTATAGTACAAAGTCATGGCCATTGCGTTTCGCAAGAATGCTTCCACAAATCATACAATAGTTAAAGAGCAGTGAGCTATATAAAGTGAGTAGGCCTTACTACCCATTTATATCATACATGCAGTTTATATATGTTACAAGACAATACTCGAATTATAATCGCGTGTTAGGTTGATCTTTAAAATATTTACACACCCACAAAATATTTTTTTAAAAAATTGGTACGAAAGAAAAAGATTTACAATTACCTACCTTCTTTACCCTACATTCTATTAGAAGTCGGAGTAATTATTACCTTGTTATAATCATACTGTTTTATTTACGCAGCCGTCTAATTAAATCAATTTTATCCTTTTCTAAGACATTTTTTAAGTCGCATCATTTTTTTCATTACACATTATTGGATACAATTATTTACATTTTTTTATCTGCGTCTGTACAATGACAATCGAAACCGAGAGCAAAATTTATTCGT
Organism: Venustoraphidia nigricollis; assembly: GCA_034508555.1. Lineage (NCBI taxonomy): Eukaryota > Metazoa > Arthropoda > Insecta > Raphidioptera > Raphidiidae > Venustoraphidia > Venustoraphidia nigricollis. Next base: position 11,700,083 of record JAVRKA010000010.1, on the reverse strand, counting down.
CAGTTAAAACATTCATTCATTCAGGCATAGTACCAACACACCTATTATTATGATACATCAGTTGAAGGAATCATTTCGAATGAATCATTCGATTATAAAAATCATTCGAAACGTACCTCTCGATTAATAAAATCATTCGATTATTCCCAAGAGTAGTCCGAAGCTTCGACTTATAACATATATTGGCACTACTGTTCTATTACACTAAACAGGCTCGTCGCTGAAGGCCGGGTATTGTAGTAGCTCCAGCTCGTAACTCCTATTATGTATACAGGGGGAAGGCAATACATTACCGTGAACACGTTCGGTAAACACGACGTTAAACGCTTGTTTTTATTCGCCTTATATAACAGACAACTTAGCTTTTATGTTTTAGGCTCACTGCACCAAACGCAAACATCATAAACAGCCATAATATATTGTTAAGCGCGTATTTATTTTCAAGTTGAATTTCAGATTTCCAAATTTAATTTTTTTTTAAGTAAATCGTCTTTTACCGCAGTCGGGTAAGAGTGTAACGAAACGTTGCAATGTACGTATATGCTATAAAAACCGGCAGTAATGAATTCGTTTCATTGATGCGTTACCAAGAATTCTGTTATATTTCTCCGCCGTTGAATCATTTCCCCTTTTATGTTACAGAAAATTTCATATACGTCGTTAAAGAAGTTTTATTTCAAAAATAAAAGTGTGAACCTCACTCACATAAGCTCACGGAGGAATTGAAAGTACTAGAGTTATTTCGTCTCAATGATGCGTTCAACATTTAGTGTTACTAAGGTTTCTCTAATATTTCCCCGTCGTTGATTCATTTCTCCTTTTACGTTACAGAAAATTTCAAAGAAGTTTGATTTTAAAACTGAACATTACAATCCTACATTGAGAAAATGGGACACAATTAGTGAAGGTTACGTTTTATTGAACCGTTAAATTGAATTCGATATTCGAGATAAATAATAATTCATTATTAAAAAAAAAAGATTTGAGTTCATCAAATGTGTGGACAGAAATGGCGCTACAACATCAAAGGTAGGGCGCGAACAAGTCGCGCGAAACTCAATAATAAATTACACCGCTGAAAATCGCGCTTCTCCGCGGGTTCGGTTACTGTCTGACTGGTGACTGTATGTGCGTGAATGTGCCTTGCGTCAAGGATGTACAAAATCCATCATTCTGAACCGTTTAAATCATGCCATCAAGGTTTGGAAGTACCATGTTTCGTAGCTTGTAGTTATTTGAAATTGTCTTGTTTCAGAGATAACAGACCGAAGTAGACAAGCATTTGATCATCAAAAAATACAACTTCCCAACTAATTTGCATACAGTAAGACCTCATTTGACGCGGAAGATACGTTCCAATTTCTGCGCTATACGAAACAGCGCTAAACGAGGTGATCTTAACACGAAACAAGTGAAACAGAACCGAGAGTAAGAAAATTTGTTAGTTTTTTTTTTGTTTAATTTTGTAACATTTATTTTTAAATACTCTTTTTTATATTAAATGTAGATTTATTTATTGCTGCGTATTTTCGTTCATAAAACATTTATGAAAAAAAAAAATAAAAGTTCGAGTACGAAGTTATGTTTGTGAAGAGAAAGGTTCCTCATTTGACATATTTTGTTTTGTGCGAAGAAGTCATCTAATGTCATTTGCCTTTTTCTGTTTCGTTCAGCAAACTGTTGTCGATAGTAAGATATTGCATCAATGACACTTCATCTTCGCTTTGGACTTCTATCAACATTTGAATCATGTTGTAAACTGATCCATATTTTACGCTACAGTGGCTATATTTTTTTTAGAAACAGCGTTAAGCGAGATTTTACTGTACTTTCCTTGTAGAGAAATATGTGTAGTCACAATATAAGGCCGTTAAATCAGACTTTTTGCAGCCTAATGTTAAAATTTAAAGTTTATAACTTTTATTCCATTAGTTTCTAAAATGTCTGCTTTTAACTGCCTATTTTAGAAAAACATCTTTGTGCATTGTACATAGTTTAAAATAAATAATAATTACATATATTACAAGAATTTTATTAATATGATAATGTCTGCTAAATTTGCATATAAATTCAAATTAAAATACTATCATTCATCGCAAAAATTAATAACATCTCTAGATGTGTACAGATTTGATAATGAAAATAACTACTTTATGGTAAAAAATATGTTCATCTATATTCATAAGAATATACTCGCCACTGTAACGATTTCTGAAATTATGTTTTTCGAAATTATATTTGAAATCAACCAAAGTATAGGTCTTTGGATCAAACTATGGTGGGTTCGAATTGTACCTCCGGTCGTATATGTTTTGTGATACTGTTTAATTTAATTTGACGTAATTTAATGTAATTAAAACTTATTCACTTTAGCTGTCGAGCGTCTATAATCTGCAATCTCTCGCTAGCCTCGACTCAGTTTGTTAAAAAAATCCTGTACCTATATTAAGGTGAGTGATTCATCAGATCATAAAATTTCGAACTGTGGTCGCAAAATTCATGTTATTACTGTTTTTATTAGCTGTGAGTAAGCATTAAGCTTCACAAAATTTGACTTGTTGCTTAAAAATTTCAAAGAACACATATTTTAGCCTTAAAAGTTGAATAAAAAAACGTCAAAGTCGTCAATATTTCTTTACAACACGTCACGAGGTTTTGAATTACGAAAATACAAATTAACATTTTGAAGTTTTTTCTTTTCACACCTACATTAAAAATCCTATCAAATTCGGCTTGCTCAATAACTTTTTTCAAGTTTATTTTTTTCTGTACAAAAATGTGTGCAAAACTTCTCGTTTTTATCTGATTTTAAATCGTTTATTTCGAACAAATAAACTGTAAAAACTTGACTAAAAGTCATATGAGAAGAATGACAGATATTTCCAGTTTGTTTTGAAGCATTAACATCAAAGATTAAATAAGATTTCTCATAAAAATCAGCGATTTCCGAAACGTAAGTGCATTTTACATGCACACAGAACTCCAACTGGTCGTAAGAGAGCTATGCGAGTGAAAAAGGGAGTATATTGAATAGCTGGTAGACAAGCACCTTAATAAATAATCCATAATCAAAGCCTGATTAACAGTAATTTGGTGTTTGTAATTTTGATTAATCACGTTTATCTAAATTGTTCATTAAACTGTCGTTCCACGCGTCTTTCAGCTGAAGTTCACATTACGTAACACAAACATGTCATCACATCCATGATTTATACAGCATTATATACACCTAGGAGGTCGGTGGTGTGGTTGGTGTAGTGGTGTATTACACCATCGCAAATACATCTTTTCACTTCGCCAACTATTGGTAATGTATTACCTTCCGACCGAAACTCCGCTGAGCTAAAACTGATAGCGCCTCTACCGCCAGCCAGTGGCTTTATATTATACATGAATATACATGGTGGAACAAAAATTATTGTACGACAGCATATAGAAATATCAGCACACTCACTCGACTGTCGACAATTTCAAGCATAGAGGAACAGCCAGCTACAGATTTCGAGCAGTTATTTCAAAACTTGTGAAAATGTAGGTGTTGAATTTTGTATATCTGCTAAACAAATCGATTCTAATAATCTTCTGTGGCTGGAGTATAATGATACCGCCCCAAAAAATTTTGAAAAAAAAATTAGTTGTACTTTTGGTCTGAAGATCTGTTAAAAAATTAGTTAGGCAGCTGATAAGCATGCTTCGGTTAATTTTTACATATCAAACCATACTACGTAACCCATGTAAACGAGTAGTAACTTCAAAAATATTGACATTTGACATAATAAATTAAAAAAAAACTCGGGTCGCAGTCCCAAAACCCTGCCGACAACATAGTGTATTTGCTAATACACGCAGTGTGGTTTTATTATGAAAACTTAACTGTGTTTTGAGCAAAATAAAAAATATAATCCCTTAATACAGCCCACACAATAATGTTTTTTTTTTCTTAACTGCAATATTATTATGAATCTAAATAATAATAATAATGAGTTTAACGTCCGTTTGTCGACTTTTATGTCATAACAGACGCCATTCGCACCACTACTATTTTCCATTTTACCACTTCCCGTTATTTTCTACATTTCTAAAAACTTCAACTTAGCTAATAGCAATGGGCGAATGAAGGAATTTTAGGAAATTAGGATAGGATAGGTAATTTCTGAACTAGGAGTTTGATAGGTAATCGGCCATGGCCTTAAATAAGGAACCATCTCAATATTTATCTGGAATTAATTGAGGGAAACCATGGAAAACCTCAATCAAGATGGCCGGTTAAGGAATTACCGTTTCTCGGCGAGAGGCAGTAGGAAAAACTCCCTGCCACATCTTCCACCGCCGGGATTCGAACCCGAACCTCCCGAATGTGAGTCTAGTGCTGTCACCGCTACCCTACCCAGCTCGGTATTATCAATCTAATAACACCCTTCAGTAAATAAATCACTATCTGCAAATTAATGTTAGTCCTGTTGGGCCGATTTTATTAAAATTTTAGGGGCACTTTTTAATTGCTACTAAAAGGTTACATTTAAATTTTGAAACGATTCTGAGAATTTTTTCGGTATTTTGGGGCCCAAAAACAATTTTCAACTCTTAAAACATACAGGTGAAGCCAATAAAGACGTGTTAAAAAAATCAAAATAATTCGAGGAAAGCCTCGAGAGTAAAAGCTAGTCAATTTCCTGCTTGCTAGCTGCAAGAGACAATACTGATTAGGTGTATAAAATATGCATGTATATGACCTGCACATAAAAACAAGACAATGAAGACATAAAATCGCGCTATCGCCTGACTGTAGGTACAAGTTGTATGGTAACGCGAAGCTGTTACGTTGCAACTTCATGTCATTAATCACTAAAGTAGCCAACTGAAAAATATTTGAATTATACCTGAACAGATATTATACACGAATATACGAGTAATATACGTATATATATATTTAGTAGCTTAAATAGAATCGTCACTCTATTTTTGTTTGCAGGTTTGCAAACATATTATTTATAATTTAGATCATTTCAATCTGATATCAATAAAAAGAAACTTAGAATATAGAATTCTTGTATAACAGCATATTTGTAAAAATACTAGCTGAAATACGCGTTTTGTTTTATTATTTTTTGAACGGAGATGTTCCCCTTCAAATCCTCACTTTCAATTGAAATTTTAATACATGTAGCCTGCTTGACCTTGAAATATTACCCAAAGTTCGCAAAACTGCTTTCAACCTTATTTCAAAGGCAAAATTGAGAATCAAACCGTTGGCTTGGCGTATTAAATTAAGGCTTCATATAAACCACAAAAAAAATGTAAAAAAATCTATTTGAATGATCAACTGGGCTGAACTGCAATTTTAGCGTAAAATAATAAAAACCGTTTAGTCAGAGAGAGATCGCTTTCTTCAAATCCCTTCCTGACATTACAGTTTGGTTCAAACAAGTTCAGAATACGGTCGCATTTAAGGGTAGGCGAGCCTAAGTGCAAAGAAATTTTCCCTGCCACTACATCATCATATTTATGGTAGGCAAACTAGGTTTTCGAATGAAAATGATAATCAATTAAAGACTCCCACTTGTTGAGCAATCCAAGACATTCGACCGAATCTTCATCAATTTAACTTCATCCGAAAAATGTGAGTTGTTTGTTCCAAAAGCGTTATAAAAGTCTTCTTTATATACCACCAAAAAATCAACCGTCAATTATTAGCACAACAGACACAGTTAGTATAATATGGAGGACAGCTTGGTGTATTGGTTCAACTTGCTGGTTTTTAGATCAAGCAATCTTGGGTTCGAATTCCACCTCGGTTATAGATGTTTAAGTTTCAGTTTAAATAACAATAAAAAATAAATAACCGTATGGCTGTTTCGTTAACATAGATTTTAGATTGAAAATCAACCTGTAGATATCAACTTCGCATTATTATAATTTATAATATGGAAATGAATAAACGCAACCTGACTTCAAACGACAATGAACCTTCTGTCAATTGAATTTAAAGTAATATATTGTCTAAAATAAATAGTTTGCTTTGTGTAAATTCTGTCTATAACAGAATACACTGATATTATACCTATATTTCCAGTAAACAAAATAGTATGGCAACTGCTTCGAATAACTTGCCGCTTTGGCTCTTTGTTCGATAGGGAGAAAGTGCGAGATATGTTTGAGGAATTTCTAGTGAATACACATTTTGTTTTCTAGAATGGAATATTCTATACATTCATGATTCAGGTATAAATATTAGTAGAAATTATTGAATGCACTCTGTAGATTCCTCATCCTAAATCCATACTTTTATAATCAAACTTTTATCAATAGGAAGTTCTAATTCTGAAACTATTTAAAAGCACAACTTAATTATAAGCAAGCGTCTATAATTCACAATCGTTAACATACTTTTTTTAAAGTTATAAGTTGGCGCGAACATAGCTAACGAAAATTCGACAGTTGGCCATAACAGGCCCAGACTGAAATGGCAGGTGGACGAAATCAATGCATTTGACAATCGAACCTGGATAAGCAAGAGTTCAGAGGACCGCGATCTCTTTTTCGCAATTTATTGTTACTTATCAATGGCATAGTAAGTTCGACAAATAAGGCAGTACACACGCCCATTTGGCCATTCGAATAGAATATGAAAAATAAAACCAATGATACAAAAACAATGTTAGTTAGTTCAGCTATATATGACTCATTCTTAAATTTCGTGGACCTATTAATACGTTCGATTATCGCTTATATAGGCATAGAAGTAATCTCAGTTATAGAGGTCCATGAATGAAAAACATCTTTCTCTTATAGAGGTTTCTGTTTCTCACTTATAGAGATTTTAGAGGGTTACAAAGACGGTACCTGGCAATAACTCTCACTTCAGAGTTTTTTTGCTTACCCAGTTCTCACTCATTCAGATTTGACTGTATTTCTTCAGCCAATAATTAAAGTTTAAACGAAAGTAGTCCGTCAAAAGTTCGCAAACTGACGTCAATGACGTTAAGCTAATACTACAAGTTTGTAAATTCAACGTATTCCGTTTCTTCAGTCATGATCAAGGGCGGGTACGGCCGGTCACGAATCGCCCCTTGTCTGCGCTTCTTGGATTCTGATCGGTTCTTGTTGCAAGAATGCATATAGGGAGTTCACAACCAAAACACTTTTAAATACCGATTACAACATCGTCACTATAACTTCAGTAATTTTTGTATTACATTAAGTAGACTGCGCCACCCACCGAACCGGATCGGATCATGTCGGCACGATCGGTAGTTTTGGGATAAATGACGCACTGACGTTTCGAACCAATCCTATCCGATTCAGTGGGTGTGAACGTCTACGGGAATTGTATAAACTAAATTCGTTGTTTATTATTTAAAATAATAATAGAGTAAAACGATACATTCAGTCCGTGATTGCTTGAAAAATTGATTCTGAATTACATTAAAAAAATGCGCGAGTCCAGTTAGTACTCTCATAGTATGTGTGACTCCAGTTAGTACTCTCATAGTATGTGTAAACATCTTGTATCTTGTTGAACTATAAAAACATATCGACTTATAAATTTGCAAATTATTTTTTAATTTATTACAAGTCAATGGTCATTTATAGTCTTATATTAGAGACGGCAGCAAAATTTTTATACTCCTGGCGTCTCGCGTCTCATGTAAGATGTTTCGGACTCATCCCCACCTGAAATATAATTTTTTTGTTTGCTTGGATGGGGAGTCGTAAAGATATTTATTAGTTATATAGTCGACTCTCGATAATTTGAAATTTTTTCCCGGTCCCTTGAAACATACTCGATAAATTGAATAAAACCAATATTAATTGGTCCCTTCGGTAATTTGAAGTTGAAGGAATAGTATCTTGCCCGCCAACATACAATAATTTGAAGTCCGGCTCCCCTACTCTCTATAATTTGAATCATGCACAGACCTGTGGTTTGTTTACATACACACAAGTGACGATTTCTTGGCACCTCTCACCACTATCGAAAATTCATTGGACAATGATAGACTAAAGTCGCTCACCCAAATTACGGACTTCTTTTCAAAAGAAATAAGTAAATAATTGTACAAATGTTTAAAATAATAAATCACGAATTTTGATCCAAACTCTTGTTTACTTGATTTTTTCGTCCCTCCCTCTTGGTTATTTAAACTCCTGTTATTTTGGTAATTTGACCGAACTGGGTAGAGTAGTGCTGACAGCACTAGTCTCGCATTCGGGAGGTATCGGGTTCGAATCCCGGCGGGGGCAGATGTGACTGGAACTTTTTCCTACTGCCTCTCGCCCAGAAACGGTGATTCCTGTACCGGCTATCTTGATTGAGGTTTTCCATGGTTTCCCTCAATTAATTCCAGATAAATATCGTGATGGTTCCTTATTTGAGGCCATGGCCGATTACCTATCAAACTCCTAGTTCAAAAATTACCTACCCTAACTTCCAAAAATTCTTTCATTCGCCCATTGCTATTACATAAGTTAAAGTTTTAAAAATGTAGAAAAATAACGAGAAGTGTGGTAGATGGAAAATAGTAATGGTGCGAATGGCGTCTGTTATGACATAAAGTCGAGAAACGGACGTTAAACGCATTATTATTATTATTTTGGTAATTTGAAATTTTTCTCTGGTCCTTTGAGTATCAAATTATCAAGAGTCGACTATATGAAAATTGTTCCTTTATAATGATTCATGTCAGAAATTTGTGAAGTGAAAGAGCAGTGTTATTATAGCAAAAGGAGGCTGGAGAGCAGAAAGCAAAAGAATGAGAGTAGAGAAAGAGAGGGAGAGAGAGAGAGAGAGAGAGAGTACAGTAAGTGTGTATCAGAGTCGTGCAGCGAGATATCCGGAGCACATCGATCTAGCTGTCAAGCTTGTCATGACGTGAGGGTGGCCGGGTGCTCGTCGGAGGCTGTGTCGCCTATGTGCTCTCTCTTTGCTCTGGTCGACGGCTCACGTCGATGCAAGACGTCTTACGTGAGAGCAATACTAGACGATTTGCCGCTTTACTCCTTTTATATATATCTATATGCATCCACACATATTTATAAACGCCTATGCTAATAATAAATATTTTGACAAAATTTCAGGTCATGTTTAAATGAAATTTATTATCGGAAGATTACAGAAATCGGGAAAGAATATTTCAAATCGGTCAGGGGCGTCGCCAAGGGGGGCAGGTAGGGGCAGCTGCCCCTCCCTAGAGGTTCGGGATTTTTTTAAGTTATAAGTTTTCCTGCCTGTCACAGAATAAGTAAGTAATAAAATGTAGCGTTCAGCAGAATCACTCTGAAACTAAAATCAAATTTAAGGATTTAATAAATGTGTTAATATTTAATATCTTAACCCTCAAAAATCTTAAATTTTTGTTTTTTTCTCATCCTTCTGCCCCCCTCTGGCTCAAACGCTGACGACGCCCTTGAAATCGGATCAGTAGTTCTTGAGATTAGCATGGACGACTCAAAATCATTCGATTATTCCCAAGACTCACTTTCGCGCACATCAAACTTACATAAGTATATTCCAGCCCTGGAATTGGCCATAGCCAAGTTGGGTTGGAAAATTCCAAAATTTCTTTTCCATGGAATAAATTTATTATTATTATTCTTGTGATAGAGTACAACCTAGAATCAAGTTCAAACAAATCTGATTCAATGAACACGACGTTCCAACAATCCGAGACATGGAGATTGTAGATCATAGATGCTCAACATGAGTCCAATAAACGTTTTAGAATCATTGTATACTTTGCTAACGTCTCTTTTTTATTTAAAATAAATCAAATTAACAGACTTTATTGAAATTTAATTGAAAACAACGTTTCAGCTCGGGTTTTTCTTTTAGAATCAATTCAGATCTGCACCAGCAAACAAATTATCTTTGCAAAAAAATAGTCAGATATACACTGCAACAAAATGAAACGTATCACTTATTACGACTGTGATGGGATATCTTTCTGTTCTGCTCTCCTGTTCTGTTCTCCTAATAATAGTGTGACGAATTTTAAAATCCTACACGTGACGTAAAATTGTAATTCATCAGATATTAATTATACAGTCGGGCGATGCTAAAGGGATCGATGTCTATATATTTATCTGTCTGCGTCAATCTATTCTCTACAAATAGTAATATACTCATATAGTATGACAAATCTAAACGCATGCACGCGACGGAAAATTATAGTTCAAAAAAAACTTTGATGGCACGAAGATATCATCATAAAAGACAGTTGTTTCAATTCAAAATAGTCATCAAAACACGATTCATTATTTGTAGTACAACTTCTTTAGGCACGTTTTGTGAATTTCGCGAACGGGCAACTCCGCGAGTTTTAGTCTACACTAATATTATAAAGAGGAAAGATTTGTATTTTTTTATGTTTGTAATATATAAAGTCAAAAACTACTGTGCCGATTTAAAAAATTCTTTCACCATTAGAAAGCTACATTCACCCTGAGTAACATGGGCTATATTTATTGCTAGAAAATATTAGGGATCCTTACTAAAACTTTAGGAACGTAACCCAAGGTGTAAAAAAATGCCATAAAACATCTTTCGTCGCATGCGCTGCGGAAACTATTGATGATAGAACAAAAGTATGTTCTACAATATTAAGGAACATATCAATAACCACAAAAAACTTCGCGATGCTATATGTCCAACTATTATCGTTATGTCACAATAACCACTTTTTACATTATAATAATCTATACAGATAAAAGACGATGTATATGTAATCTATGGACTCCAAACGGGTAGACCATTTTTGATGAAATTTTCAGACAATCTTTAGATTAGCCCAGCGGGTGATCTTCTGAACTTTGGTAGCGATCAGATCAATAGAATTTTTTTAATTTCTTTTTGGGAAATAAGATTTTTCTTCGATTTTTAAACAGTCACAAATAAAAGCGATTGAATTCGCGCAAATTCAATACACGTTGAGAATTTAATGATAATGATTCTCATCTTTTATATCCTATATATTACATTTACACCCGAGCGAAGCCGGAGTGGGTCGCTAGTTTTAGTTAAATTGACAAATTTTTAATTCGATTTCCATGACACAAAAAAGCTATTAAAATTTCACTTTGACGTTTTAACAAATAGATTAAATAGCTGTTCGGAAATAAGAGGGGTGACTAGTAAATGGCTACTGTAAAAAGAAATTGGAAAGCAGTGTCAGAAAAATGCATCGCCGTCGAAATAAAGAAGTATCGTCATAAGTTAAAAGCATATCCAAAGAACGAAACTAACTGGGCAGTTCGAGTTATAGAGTAAAGTGAACACGAAATTCGCATATACTAGCCACATTGATCCCCTATTGGTAAACTCGTCCCCTGCTTACACTCAACAGGGGGTTGCAGGGTGGACATACATATACATGCATTAGGGTGCACAGTGTACGCGACTGACGATGGGGTTGTTTTTGCAGCGTAGCAACCACCGCACCCCACCCCACCCGCCGAACTCTTCACAGACGAAACCATGATGGAACATATGACAGGCGTGGCAAAGCGATGGATCAATGTCAGACTTGAAACTCGTAAATCGTTCAAATAAATTGAATGGCGACATGAACAAAAAAAAAAGCTTGCACGAATGATTCATACAATACGAAATTAGCGCGCTCGTTACATTAAATGATAAGTCGCTGATTAATGCCATCGATTTTCACCAAACAAAATCACCGAAAAAGTATGTGTTATTGTTATTAACTATGAGTTCTTTTTATTGATGACTAGCGGCCCAGTCCGGCTTCGCCCGGATGTAAATGATATAAAAGGTGAGAATCATTATCATTATTTCCCAAAAAGAAATTAAAAAAAATCTGTTGATCTGATCGCTACCAAACTTCAGAAGATCACCCGCTGGGCTAATCTAAAGATTGTCTGAAAATTTCATCAAAAATGGTCCATATACATCGTCTTTTATCTATATAGATTATTAAAACGTAAAAAGTGGTTATTGTGACATAACGATAATAGTTGGACATATAGTTTTTTGTAGTTTGTAGTTATTGATATGTTCTTTAATATTGTAGAACATACTTTTGTTCTATCATCAATAGTTTCCACAGCGCATGCGACGAAAGATGTTTTATGGCATTTTTTTTACACCTTGGGTTACGTTACTAAAGTTTTAGTAAGGATCCCTAATATTTTCTAGCAATAAATATAGCCTATGTTACTCAGGGTGAATGTAGCTTTCTAATGGCGAAAGAATTTTTTAAATCGACACAGTAGTTTTTGAGTTTATTCATTACAAACATACACACAAAAATACAAATCTTTCCTCTTTATAATATTAGTGTAGATGACAAAAATGTACTGAGTGAAAATTAAACAGCGAAGCCTAGACAGATTGTAGTTGGTTATAGACGCTCGATAACTGAGGTTATTAGCGAATAGTAAATACTATTAACCAATTTTTGAAGTTGGAAGTTATTATGATTATTCAGTAAAGAAAGTGTATGTCTGTGAAAGAGAGAGAGAGAAATTTATGAAAACGTTAGTTTGCGTATATAAGGATTTATTTACTAAAGGATGTATATTATTTGGTTCAAATGTAGAATATTTTAACTAAAAAAAAATTATATTTTTTTTTATTTTATGCAAAAATAAACTTTTGTTCTCCTAATAAAGCCACACAGCCGATATAGGTACACTATATTGTCCACAGGGTTTGGGCACTGCGACCCGAGTTTTTTATATTTATATTTGGGTCGAATTTAGGTTGAAATATGTATAATTTTTAGTATTTTATAACGCATAAACAAGTAAACACAAACCATCTGCTATAGTTTTGTGTAAAATGTAGATTTTAAACCGGCTTATAAATTTAAACTCAATAAATCTACTGACAAATGGGAATATTTCTGGCACTGGATGTCAAAGCAAAATAAATTAGCTAACTGTAATACATAATATCATATAATCATCAATGTTGTATAACTATATCGTTAGGAAATCCATTAATTACAATAATGCTATCATTTCCACAATGTCTGGTTGATTTGCAAAATTAAAATAGTTATAGATTAAATTGTCCTTCACTAATGAAAGTCGTGTATTTAAAAAAAACAATATTTGATTGAAATGTACTCAAAAAGGAAAAAATCCAAATGAAAACTTCTCACCAAGCTACGAAAAATGAATTCATAACCATGTTCGCAATCGAGAAGTTTTTCCATTATTAGAGCAACAAAATTAGAGTTTAAAAAAACTAAAACAACACGTTTTTATATACTAAAAAATGCAAAATAATTTGACAACAAAATTAGCTTTACTGTAAAAATCGCGGAGTGCTATCTACTTAAATTTTCTTAATAGCTCTACGTTTACAATTAGATATAGTAAATGAAAAATTTATTACCGATATTAAGCACTCCACGCTGATTACTGCAATAAAGCTAATTGTGTTGTGAACTTTAAGTTCACAAAAGCATGTTGTTTTAGTTTTTTTCAAGTCTAATTTTAATTATAAGACTAAAAAACAATATCGCGTACACTGTGTTAGCTAGCTTACTGTAATTTTTCAAGTTTTTTTTTATCCTGAAGGTCCTGGTCAGGATAATGGGACAAACTTATTAAATTATTGCATTGTTATCGGTTTTTGATAAGTGTGCACAGTTTCAGTTTAATTTGATATTTTGAAGTAGGTGAATTTCACGTCCAAATATTCTATTACAAACAAACAAACATACAGATGAAGCTAATAAAAGCGTGTTAAAATAGCGATGCGTGCAAAGTTTCAAGTTGATTGAATTTATGAAAGCGGATCAAAACTGGATTACAAGATTAACTAATTGTGCAGTTAATAAAAACATGTAAAAAATTTCAAACACTGTCTGCGAACTCATTATTTTGGAATAACTTTTCTGTCAGTTAAAAAAGAAAATTATGGTACATATAAAAACAAAAAATACAAAATTACGTATTCTATTTTATTTTAGTAAAAACATTTTATGATTTTTATGGCAATATTAAATATTTCTGTCAAAGTTACTGGAACTCATAAAATAATATGGCACAACGCATACCTATTAAAACACGTATTAATGCAAGAGACACTGTTTTGTAAGGATTTTATTGTAACAGTTTGTACTATGTATAACTAAAGAGCAAAGGCGGTTATGGCGAATAAAATGAATGAATCATCCAGTTTTGCATTTTCGTTGTAACGAAAAGAGACAACACTGCAGATCACATTCTTCCACACGAGCGTTACGAACGACAAGTCAAACAAAATTTGTTTATCAACGTGTAATTAAATTATCTGTTGTAAGACTCGGCAATTCCTGTGGTTACCATGACAACCGTAAAACCAAGAAATGTTGGATCGAGGAGCAACTGACCTATGAAGCATCAGAGATTTCTCTTTTATTAAATAAGTCAATCAAATAAAAGTTACAAAATTTCAGCGCAATATTGAGTTCATCTTTATTGAAAAAAAGTTGCATTAAAATAAGATAAATCTATCAAAATTCATTTAAAAAAATAAATAAATATTTTTCAAGTAAACAGTTATACTATTAATTACTTTTATTACTATGTTTTAATAATAACAATAGTAATAAATAGTAAAACGGTTTACTTGAAAAATATTTATTTAATTTGTTAAATGTATTTTGATAGATTTACTTTACTTTAATGCAACTTTTTTTCAGTAGCTTCCAAAGATAAACTCAAAATTGCGCTGAAACTCGTATATGCTTTTTTAACATTCGCTCTTATGGTGGCTTTCTTTACTAATCTATCCGTGGTAAAAATCCATTTGAAATTGGTCTAGCAGTTTTCAAAGATATCGCAAAAATACAGACAGAAACGGTGAAGCTTTTTTGTGAGTATAGGTTAAAAATGTACATAAAATGAATTAATTACGTTCTAATGTGTCGCTTTGGATGGTCATGTGGTAAAAAGGTTAATCAGCAATGCTGTCTCTTGCGATTTATTCTCAAAATAGACTCATAAACTCAGGGAAGGTTTAAATGTAGTTTCAATTTGAAATAGAAGTTAAACGTGTCTATAATTAGGTACACAAATTAGAATTAAGAAATCTGAGAATATAGAAAAATCACATAGAATTCGACATAAGCAATTTTGCCTTTTGACCGCAGATTTTGTATGTGTGAGTTTGTATACGCTTTCACTTTTTTGTCACAAAACATTTTAACAAAGTACAACATATTTTTATGACTAAATTCTACCTTTGTTATTGTGTAAAACTGCGGGATTTTTTAGAAAGTTTTGCGTAACAATTTTAAACAACACTGCTACAGAATTATGTCAAAATGTGCTTTTAAAAAAAGGAAAAAATAACGGCAATGCTTTTAAAAAAGAAGTCACCAGCAGCGTTGGAAAGTTAGTGACACAAAATGCATTGTAATTTAGTGTAAAAAATAAATTTCGTCATGCCAAGCATGCTAAAAAAAATATGTTCCCTATTTTTCGTATTAACTAAAAATAACAGCATTTCTTTGCGCGATTTCGGTTCATTGGGAGTTTTTAAACGTCAGTATTATCTCATTTATTGATTCTGTACGTTTTAAAATTCAGTAAGACCCCGCTTAACGCGGTATATACGTTTCTATATGTTCCTGCGCTATACGAAAGAATAAGAAAATTTGTTAGTTTTTTTTTAATTTATAGTATCATTTATTGTTAAATACTTTTTTATCATATTAATTATAGATTTATTAATTGCTAATATCGATTTTTGTTCATAAAACAGTTATGAAAATCAAATAAAAGTTCGAGTAAGAAGTTGGACTTGTGATGAAGAAGATTCCTCCTTTTTGTTTGTGAAGAAGTCATCTAATGTTGTTTGCCGTTTTCTGTTTCATTCAGCAAGCTGTTGTCGATAGCAAGATTGCATCAATGACACTTCATCTGGCCTTTGAACTTTCTATCAACATTTGAATCATTTTGTATAGACTGATCCATAATTTACGTTATAGTGGCTAAACTTTTTTTATTAAAAACCACGTAATACTGAAACAGCGTTAAGCGAGGTCTTAGTTTACAATTCTAACAATTAACTTTTAGAATCACAATAACTAAAACTGTGTGTGAAGCCGTAATGGTAAAAAGTAAATGAGTTAAACAAGTGAATGTATGATCTATTTTTTGTTTTGCGTCGAACTGTTAAAAAAGAGTAGTTTGTAAATATAATCGATACTAGAACCGTAATTTTCAATTTAAACTGTTTCGAACAGCACAGTTTTATATTATACAGTGTGTAAAGTTTTGGTATAGGCGCGTCAGTAAGGTTATAAACTATGCAATCTTGATTTTCGCTTTCTACGATCTGTTATTTAGTGTATTGATATTCCCCTCAGGTTTCTCAGGTAGAGTCGTCCGCGCGTGTATCTCTAAAGTCCTTGCCAAAGCCCACCGCCGTTCGGATCAGCCACGAGGGTTGTCGTACAAAAACACAGGCCCGGAATTTGATTTTACTTCCACTCTGTCTAAGGCTTGAACAAAACAGTTCCTAAGACGGAACGAACACGGAACGATCTAGTTCCACTGTTTCACTTGTATTAAGATGACAGATCCCTCAGATTGTAAAATCTGCTCTCGGGAAATTTTGAACTGTAGTCGGAAAATTCATTTTATTACTGTTTTTCATTCCTGCGATTAAACATTAAACTTCACAAAATTTGACTTGCTGTTAAAGAATTTCAAAAGCATTTATTTTTAATTGAATAACGTGATATTCGTCAATATTTCTTTACAACATGAAATTTCGAATTACGAGAAGGCAAATTAACATTTTCAATACAATTTGCACAGATTTTTCTCTTGGCACTTGGTAGAACATGATTAATAATAACGAATATTAATAATAATAATGCGTTTAACGTCCATTTCTCGACTTTATTTCATAACAGACGCCATTCGCACCATTACTATTTTTTCATCTACCACTTCCCGTTATTTTCTACATTTTTACAACTTCAACTTATGTAATAGCAATGGGCGAATGAAGGAATTATAGGAAATTAGGATAAGCTAGGTAATTTTTGAATTAGAAGTTTGATAGGTAATCGGCCATGGTCTCAAATAAGGAACCATCTCGATATTTATCTGGAATTAATTGACGGAAACCATGGAAAACCTCAATCAAGATGGCCGGGCGAGAGGCAGTAGGAAAAAGTCCCAGTCACATCTGCCCCCGCCGGGATTCGAACCCGGTATCTCCCGAATGCTGGTCTAGTGCTGTCACCACTACTCTACACAGCTACACTTGGTAGAACATGATTAATAATAACGAACAAATAAAAACACTTGAAAATTCTACAAAAATTTTGTAGAATTTTCAAGTGTTTTTATTTTTCTGTGATTAACATTTTGAAGTTTTTTCTTTACAAAGGTACGTTAAAAATACTGACAAATATGGCATGCACGTATTTTCAAATTTAATTTTGTTTGTAGAAAAATTTGCGTAAACGTATGCTAATTTTCTCGTTATTATCAAATCCGTTATTTTGAATAATTTTAAATACGCCCCTGTAATATTGTTGGCGCTCGGTTAGTGGTGGTTGTGTGAGGCCGCCACAGTGCTTGGGTGAGGATGCCGGGGATTTAGCTCTGTACGCGATCAACGATCGCCCACTGGAGACAGATTTGAAACCATTTCCACAGAAGTACTTCTGCAGCTTCTGCTTTTAATATTGGCGGCCATTATGTCACAAACCATAAACTTCGTCTTCTCTCTAACTTTCTTACAAATCGCATGGTAAGTGTTTGTAATCTATTTTAAACTTTAAGACAATATTTGAATTTTAGCAGTTTGGCATGATTTCAATTTAATTTTCTTATAAAATATGTACCATCTTCTAGCTACTCATAATGTATTTTATTATTGACACTAATCGTAAAAATCTATCATGTAAAGTTTTCTTTAAAATCCATTAACGTGATTGTTTACCAGCTTTTCAATAAGCCCCCTTTTTTAGATGTGTATGTGTGCATGTAAAATGCACTTAAGCTCCGAAATCTCTCATTTCTAAGAAAAATTTTATTCAATCTTTGATTTAATACTTATAAAATATACTAGAAATATGTACCATTTTTCACATATGACTTTTAGTCAAGTTTTTACAGTTGATTTAGATAAACGATTTAAAATCAGATAAAAACGAGAACATTAGTATATGTTTTACACAAAGTTTTTTACAGAAAAAATGTAATTTGAAAAAAATTACTGACCAAGCCAAATTTTCCAATATTTTTAACATAAGCTTCTAAAGAAAAAACTTTAAATTGTTATTTTGCCTTTCCGTACGTCAAAACAAATTTTTAAGTCAATTTTAGAACGAAAATACATGTTTTTTGAAATTTTTAAGCAGCAAGCCTTTGTGACAGCTTATAAAAACAGTAATAAAATGATTTCTGCGATGACAGCTAGAAATTTCCCGAGAGCATATTTTACGATCTGAGGAACCAGTCACTTTAATATTATACTCGCACAGCATTGAACTATACTTTTGAGACTTATTATATGATTAAAAATTCACAAAAAAGTGAATTATAAACACCACATATTATTATATAAAATATGTAACGAAACTGTTGTCAACAATCCCATTTTCTTGTGTTGTTTTCAGGTTTTTGTAGGAAACCGAGATAGTAGAACGTGTTTCTAGAATATAATCGAGCATCTGAAGCCGTCACAAGTCGAGCAATGTTCAATTTTACAATATTGACCCTAATCATGCGATATGCTTGTATCGTGCGCTTTACGACAAAATATTGCGATAATACAGTCGACTCTTTTTTATGAATCCAACCATCGGATTATAGAAGTAACAAGAATCATAATATCCCACTTCTGCGTCTTCTTGAATACATTCTAGGCATGTGAGTAATCTATATTATAAGCGTTATGCAATGTTTCTGGGTACCTGATACGTTACGCGAAGTGCACATATTATGTTGACAAGGTTTTAAATATAACGCTGTAGCTAGAGATTGAATAAATAATTTTCTTTTAATATTTTATGCAATTTAGCTCTTCACAATTAACAGAATGTGACGGATAAACGAGGATTCACTGTACACAGGTGCGCTGAGTTCAATTTAATGTATGGCGCGCCAAAACGATTGTGATAGTTGGAGAATGTGCCACTGATATAATCACAAATATACATAGATTACTCTGCCAGGTAATTATGTGTATTTCGTATACAGCGTATTTTTGAGTACTTTTACTTTACTGTGTGAGTATCCGTTAATGACAATTATTAATTATCAAAATACTATTAGGTTTAGGGAGCCATTTTTGACCAAATATGTATTCGCAATACCCTTTTGACAAAACTCAAATTTATTTGCATTGTCGAGTACAATGTTAGAGTAAGTACTTTATTGGAATTTGACGTAAAACGGTACGACATCTAGTGACAGAAATTTAAACCATAAATACATTACATTTGACATGCTGTTAGTATTACTATATATGAAAAATGGCGGATTCGAACACTGCATCTGGCCTAAATTCCGCCTGTATAGGCGGAATTTAGTCAAATCCTACAATACTTCAAGGTTTGAGTATTAAGTTATTTTATCTCGGGTAAAATATGACATAAATTACTGTTGTTTTTTAACAAGCTGATTTTTTATTTATGAACTTGAATTTTCTTAATTGACTTCTTCTATACATGTACCTAAATGTCTTACTGGAGCAATAAAATTATTATTACCTCAATAGTGCACTAAGTTTCATAAAAGTCGGTGCAGATGCCGATACAAAAAGAGACTTATAAAAATTATATAGCCTTGATATCAATAAATATGTTTTGTGTAACCATGTTTATCTTTTTTTTACAATTTTTCAAATTTAAAAAATATTGAAGCACTTACAAGTAGTTGGACGAGTCAAGAAAAATCGTAGCTTACCTGTAACAAAAAAATATATATAAAAATTACATTTTAACTAAGTATAGGTTAAATATAATTTTACAAGACAGTTAGTGGAAAAAATATATTATGTTTAAAATGTACTATGAAAAAATGTATATTTTAACTCAATAGCTGTTACCTGGCACTTGTCGGTTTTAGTCAAGTAGTATCTTAAACTTTAAGAAACGTTTAAAAAAACGTTTCAATAAGTTTATCAAATAAAATCAATAATAAACAATAAAATCTGATTAAATTAAGGCAATTCGAATTACGTCTGATCACAACCAGACATTTGTTACCAGAAAATCGTCCATCAGTTTCGTAAGTGTACGAGCTATAAACACCAAGGAGGATGTATCCCATGTAAGAAATAGTGTGTGCGAGCGCCGTCTGCACAAGCTTAAAAGTACATAAAGTTGTTGGACCACTTTATTACCATGTTTTACGACTCCGATGATTATTTTAAGTATTTATGTAGGCAACTTGTTGAGTGCGATCTGACTACTGAAGACACACTCTCAATAAACTTGGTATAGGTTAAGTGTACACAACTATTAGTTTAATCACATTATTTTTTTATGATGAGACCAAAAAAGAATGCGCGTTGTCGGCGCTGTCAGTCTGTTTCAAATCATTCCTTAAAAAGATCTACTATCGGAAGCCTAAAAAAAACTTACAGGCGCAATATGTGCTTCGTAAAAAATACCATTTTCTGTTATTCATCAATGTGGAAAAAGAGATTTTAATTTAGGTGAACACAAAAAAGTAGAGTTAGTATCAGCGTTGCCAGATTTTTTTTTTTTTTTTTTTTGCCAAGACGGGATTTTGGAACTTTTTGAGTGAAAAAAGCGGGATTCTTTCGTCGAAAGCGGGACATAATATAATCAGAAGTTTTTAAATATTTATCTTTTTATTTGAGTTCAAATTACGTTTACGTGACAATATATAGCAAAAATAGCCATAGAAAATGTATTTTAATAAAAATATATTTTAAATCATATTTACCCTATCGTTAAATAGTTGAGTCTTATGTATTTTAATAAAAATATGATATTTTAAATCAGATTTACCCTATCGTTGTGTCTTATTCGTCTTCTGAATAAAAAAAATTAAAAAAAACAGAAATCAAAGTCAAAAAAGTTTTATTCATTAGAAAAATATCGCGTTTCAAACAATAGTCTGAGGAATGAGTGTTACAAATTGCAACTTACAATAAGAGAATATTTATTTACGCACGGTCGAGTTATCCCCAAAAAGCGGGACTGAGGTTGTCCCGCTCGGGACATTTAATTTTGATATAAAAATCGGGACGTCCCACCAAAATCGGGACGTCTGGCAACGCTGGTTAGTACAAAGATATTAATAAGCACCCCACACTTTTTTACAATAAAAATTATTTTCTACTTTTTAGTTCGGTTGGCTATTAAAGCGTGTTTTTTAAACTATTATTTATTTTTTATTTTTTTCATCCTCAGGATAATGAAACAAACTTATTAAATTATTGTATTCCATCGGTCCTTGATAAGTGTGCAAAGTTTCAGTTTAATCTGACGTTTTGAAGTGGGTGAATTTCACGTTCAAAGATTCCGTTACAAACATACAGGTGAAGCTTATAAAAGCGTGTTTAAAGAAATATTTATCTCAAATCATGGAATGTGACTGTATGTATAGACGCTCGACAACTGAGGTAATGGAAAGAAGTTCTATGTCCGAATGCAAATCTAATCTTCCCAAATTAGACCGCTACCGAAATGACGTAGACAATATTCAGCCTGTGATTGGTTAACTAGATCTACTCTGTCACACCCACTGATCTGTCTAATTGAAAGAGAACTACCTATATACATCTCTCTCTATAAATAAAGAAGTGTGACTGTCTTCTACGTCATTAATGGCGGTTTATGCTCAGCGTTTTGAAACAGATTCTTCTCATATCTCCCGATGAAGGGTGGCGATCATGTTGGCTGTTATTATTTTACACACAAAATGGACGATTTATCAAACCAATTAATTTCGGTTTGCAATTAATATAAGAAAGAAAAATTGGGTACACATATGTTCCTGTAAAAATACACTGTTCAAAATTATCAAATTGTGATGACGTGGCACGATTCTGCTTTTTGGCTTGCAGCTTTACATATATTCCTGACATGGCTATAACTATTAAAGCTTATACTGTTCAAGCATAAATTTTATTTAAACGTACAAGTTTGTTTTGTATCGGAAATGAGCAGGATTAGCAGACCAGTCGACAGAGGAAATGAGAAACTACACTTGGGCACGCTATTTAAGGGTCTCATCCGTTATTCCATACAGTTATATAGAATATACGAAGATTGCTATATCTATATATAAATAACAGTAAATATTGCTAACGGTGACTTCCTTCTAAATAACAGTTTATTTCGAATTCAACCCAACTGGACGATATTATTAAATAGAACCAATTTGATTAAATTTAATCTATTTTAAAAGGTTTTTAAACGCAAATTAGAACATTTATTAGTTAGGTAAAAATTAAAATTACGAAAATGAAAAATCAGCGTTAAAAATATATGAATATTGTGCTCGTAATATTTAATATAATAATAATAATGCGTTTAACGTCCGTTTCTCGACTTTATGTCATAACAGACGCCATTCGCACCATTACTATTTTCCATTTACCACTCCCGTTAATTTCTATATTTTTTAAAACTTCAACTTATATAATAGCAATGGGCGAATGAAAGAATTATAGGAAATTAGGATACTAAGGTAGATAATTTTTGAACTAGGAGTTTGATAGGTAATCGACCATGGCCTCAAATAAGGAACCATCTCGATATTTATCTGGAATTAATTGAGGGAAACCATGGAAAACCTCAATCAAGACGGCCGGTACAGGAATTACCGTTTCTCGGCGAGAGGCAGTAGGAAAAAGTCCCAGCCACATCTGCCCCCGCCGGGAATCGAACCCGTACCTCCCGAATGCGAGTCTAGTGCTGTACCACTACTCCACCCAGCTCGGTGTAATATTTAATATGGCAAAACGCTTTTATGCAATATGAAATGATATCGATAATATTGGTGATTAATAGACAATTTATAGGCCCGGGCGAAGTCGGGTCGGGCTGCAAGTATTGAAATAAATAAGTGGACTTTGACAAATAACAAAACAGATACGTGAATATTAAATAGGTGACTAAGTGCGGCAAAAAGCGTTTTTGAAATATGAAATGATATCGATAATATTGGTGATTAATAAGACAATTTACAGACTCGGGCGAAGCCGGACCGGGCTGCAAGTATTGAATAAAATAAGTGGACTTTGATAAATGACAAAACAGATAAGTGAATATTAAACAGGTGACTAAGTGCGGCAAAAAGCGTTTTTGAAATATGAAATGATATCGATAATATTGGTGGTTGTTAGGTGTGCAGCAGAAAAATGCACATAAATTAATCTTTCATGTTTTATATATTATATATCAGTACGCGACGGCGCAAACTACACAGACACACTGAGAATGGGTGGCGGCAATTTATCAATCTAAAATATTTAATTAAAACACAGGACAATGGAATCATCATGATTTATGTGTTTTCCACAGCGTCGAGAGAGGTTAATGCTGAATTGATTAAATTTTGTCAACGCCATTTTTATTTTCACACCGGCCGAAATTTATGAGATTTTTAAAAAGATGTGATTTTTATATAGGCGGATAAGTTCAACTGACATTTCATATTTTTTTATATACGCGAAAAATTTACCTTATATTTCAATTTTTCAAATATTTTTTTTACTTTTAACGTTCTTTTTTTTATTAACAATCAGGGTTAGAAAGTACCTATAAACATTAGTTAAATGTAATCTATACATGTATAATGTATCTATATATGTATATGTTCGCAAAAAAATTGTAAACTATTTGGTTTTCAGTACCGAAAAAACTGCAAAAAGTTAAAAAATAAAATTTAGTTTAATCTAAAAAAACACGCTTATAGGTATATCAACGCATCAAATAACAGAAAATACATTTCTTTTTCTTCCATAACGAAAAGCGTGGGATACTCTGAAATATAGGTATACAGTGAGTGTCCCCTGCTTTTAATCATTATTGAAGAGAAATATATTTATTTTCTACTTTTTCTTGCGTTGATATAAGCGTGTTGTTTACATTATTTTTAAACTATACCTTTTATTTAATTTAAAAAGTGAATGTAATCATAATGTAATCAATATCTTATTTTATGAAAAAGAATACATCTCCTAATTAATTAATTGCTATGTAAATATAATTAATTTCTTTCTTGATGAGATGAATTTTAAGTTTATTGTATTGTGGGAAGAAAATAATGTTTATTTTTGTGCGTCATAATCGGCTACAATATTTATGAAATATATTTTTATGTCTATCTGTATGCAATAACACGTAAATAGTAAATTATAGACACTTAAAAACTCATTAAAAGCTTGCTAATATAGTGAATCTTTGTAAGCTTTCGATAGTCTACAACATTTTATTAAGACGAATCACCTCAATATTAATGTAGATTAATAAACGCTCAACAACTGAGGTCGTCAGCGTCAATATTAATAACATCTAAAGATGACATATAGACAAAACTACAACAGATGTTTGATTGATTGAATATTAAACTTACGGAAAATTTTATTTTAAAAGACGAAACTAATTATTTAAATGCTGAAATGCACACAAATAAACTATTTTATCGGTGTAAGTTTAACCACTAAAACTGATGCTCTTATTATTATTATTTAGTAGGTCTTATAGTTGCATAATCAGTCGTCACCGTTTTATTCAAAAAAAATTTTTATGCGTACTACCTAATTATAACCCAATGTTACCCTGGCGGGAAAATAAATCTTTCATAAATGTGGGCAAGTATTATCAGTATCTTGATGGTATTCATTAGCTTGCCCTTGAAAAATTGTACTTTAATTCGTATTTATCAAAAATGCCACATTTTTAAGTAATTGCTTTTGTAAAATTGATTTTTCTAAACGATCGATCAAAAAGTGACGTGACGTACTTTAGATATAAGATATTGTAGATTGTAGACGCTCGACAGCTGAGGTCATCAGAGTGACGTACTTCAATCCAACGGAATCACTATATGAAAAAAATGAGGTAAAGTTTTAGTGTCTAAAACAAACGTAATTCTTTCCACTAGAAGTCGTTATTCTAGGAGAGATTATTTATGAGTTACTAGTTGTGTCCAGGAATGATAACTCCCTGTTAAAATAGCTTAAAACCTTCCCAAATTGTTTCCTTGAACCTGTAGGAAATTCGTTGAATATTTTTCGCGTTCAGTCAACAGACGTTTAGCTAACCCGCGTTATCTATACTAAACTAATAGAATCGCTGAACCGATTATAATTAAACATAGACTCATGAAACTTCCTATGATCTAGTGAAAATTTCATTTATATCGGTTCATCGGTTTTCGATATTATCATAATAGTAGTGATATAGTGAAAATAAATATTTCTATACGAAATGCGTCTTAAATATTATTAAAAAAATTTAAGTGATGTTATTTTTTTTTGAAAATAAAGTATTTTTTATAAATTCAAAAATCGAACACATATCTCACCTGGAATAAAATAAAATCAACGGACAGCTTGTGAATGTTTTCTGCGTTTCATGACTTTTTTGGATGTCATCAACAAAACAGTTCATAAAACTTCTAAAATTATTCAGTCTTTGTTATAATTAAAATTAAAATAATATCAAAAAATAAAGTTCGCAAATCCTACATAAATAAATCACATTATTTAGAATTGTTATTTTTACAATTTATTAATAATTAAGTCCACCAAAAATAAAACAAATTAACATTTGGTGTCATCTGTTTTTAAGTACAAAAGTCACATTGATATAATAAAAACATTTTCCACGTCTTTTATGCATTTATAATGTCAACAAAAACACAATTAATTAATTCTTAATCAAATGATTAATTTCAAATAAGTCCACATAACGCACTTGCTAAGAAAATGGCTTTCATTTACAGTTCCCACCATAGTTTTTTTCACTTCATAAAATTATAATATGATTTTAAAATATTCACGACCGGACATAAATTAATGCGCCTCGCGTGACGTTATTATGTTTGCCTCTTCAGTGAATATTTTATCTCAGTCGGCTATTATGTAAATACACCGCTGTTAAAGCGAGACAATAGACCACCTGTGTTTGATGACTTTATCAAAGATGAAAGAAAATTTTTAGGTTATGATGATTACGACGATGTTCACTATAAACTTGTCGATTTAACACGTGGGCGATTAAACAAAACACTAAATTAAATATTTTGATTTTTATGTTTCTATAAATATTTTTACAAATGTTTGGAATACGTTTTTAAATCGAACTAATCACTAATTATTAACAAATACCCTGTTTTTGAGACACTAATATTAACTCTATTATTATTGCTTTATTTAAATATAAAAAAGTATATTTACACAATTTTTGTACTATTAGAATAATAAAACATTATTTAAAGAGGTCACAAAAGATTTTGCTTTAGATATTAAAAATAATTATAGGGTTACTACAGAATAAAAAATATATGTTATTTATTCTATATTAGTGTAGGTAATAAAATACAGTTATAGCTGAGAGATCCTTCAGTGACATTTGCTTTATACTGAAACTGCAAAAATAATAAATAACTTCTATTAAAAAAATGTTGTCTCGTCAATTGATTATCACAGCACAATTCATTAATTTCAACACAAAAAAGTGTACAATAAGTTGAAGCGTACTGCCAACAATAATATGCGTTTTGTTTTATAACAATTGATAAGCGCACGTCGCGGCGTCTTGCATCCGAATGTGTGAACACACTAATGTTGTCGTGATGCTGGTAGAGTTGCTCTACCAGAGAGAATTTGGACCATCTACGCGTATGTGTGTGTGTGTGTATTTGCGAGACGCTCTTGACTGCGTATACAATAACCAACACATGCACGCGAGCGTCCCGACGCCACCTCCCCCTCGTGACGTGCGCACACCGCCACTTGTTTCAAGCACCGCGACGGACGATTCTCTGTGCTCATGCGTTACACCAATTGTTTTTGTCGTTCTCATCCAGTTAGCGCTGTGTCTCTTCTTCGAATTATTACCGCGCGATGCGAGGTCGTCAACGCATTGAAAATTATTCGATTTATACGCCAGTCGACCGTTAATTAATATTATAAGGTTACCCTTTGCGCGCGGTTGAAGTAAAACATGTAAACAATACATCTGTTCCAAAAGTTCTTGGCTTCCGGGCTTGTAGGCCAATGGTCCATAGTAGTAACTTAGATCTGAATCGGTTCAAAGAGCCGACTCCGACAGAAGATCCGTGAGAGCGGACTCACTTTCTTTTTGAGCCGACGGATCTACGGATCCGCATAACTCAGTGAAACACTTAACACACAGAAGCACATTTTACACTTACGTATCAGTTCTTGCTTTGATGCATCTGGCAGCTCAAATGACTCATGCATCACATGTTTGGCTATGCATTCTTGATTCTATTCAGGTCATGATATGATTGACTGAGCTAGGTAACTCAGTGGCAGACTGCAGTAACATATTCAGAACTCGGCTCTTTTTGAACCGATTCAGTGAGCTGGCTCATATATGGGATCCAGATGCAAAGATGCAGATCACTAAAAAGACCCGTTTTTCCCATCTCTAGTCCATAGATAGTTCTATCTGAGAGCCGCCTAGAAGAACAATTCACTCGCTGTCACATCGCCTTTGATAATGTCTACCGCAGTTGTATACGAAACGTCAAGCAGAAATGCCAATGGATCACAGCTTACAAGCCCAAAAAACAAAGAACAACACCAGTCGTGAAAACCTACACACTTGAAAAATACAGATATTGTAACCGGCAAGGAGTAATAGCCGAGATATCGAAATGATTTACTTCGGTTATTTCCGGCTCACAGATTAAAAATACTGTACTAAACTACATGCATATACTTAGCTTCTACTAATATAAGGCAAGTCACGGTGCTGACCCTACGTGAAATTCACAAAACGCGCCTAAAGAAGTTTTACTTCAACAGATAAAAAATTTATTTTATAAATATGCATTCTATATCTGGCATTCCTTCAATTGTTTTTTTCCAAAATATATTTTCAATGTAAAAATACGCAAATTTACATACAGATAAAGTGTTTTAAGAGAACTAAGGATCAGGCTTATAAAAGTCAAAGCAATTTTTTTATAATTCACGCAACGTTTCGTTTTTAATTAAAACTTCATCAGGCGACCTTATAATAATTTTATTTTATACATCATGTTTAATTCTAAATTACAAACTGGATAAAACATAAAGTTACAAAATATGACGAGCATCTTTTTGCATATAAACCCCATGTTTATTATTTTTATGAAAATTGAAAAAACGGAATATAGAGACATTGTTAAAACTGTTTTTTTTTAGGATACGTTAGTTTTCTTATTTACTTGTAAGCATTTAAAAAAAATGTATTTGAATTTTAAATAAATCATATTTTTGACGCAGGTGAAAAACTTTCCTCGAGAAGGTATACTATAAGAGTTTATTAACTTTAAAACTTTTAAGTGAATTCAAGTTCAAGCTATTAACAGTTTTAGTTTTCCTGTACCGTAAAAAACATACGACTGAAAAGATGCCACAATAAAGTCCGTCCTATTTCATAAGCTTCATATTAATCACCATAATTTAAAGTCACTGTCCAGACATACAACTCATCTATTATTTAGTAGTGATTTAAATATTTTAATGTGACATGAAGTATGTCAGAGAGATCATGTATTGTAGATAGACGCTCGATAACTAAGTATATCTAAACGTTAGTACTTCGTCAATTACCTGTATTTCTCTTATAAATACTAAATTCTTCTAAATTACATTTTGAAGTTTTTATGTAACTGATCCCTCAGATCGTAAAATATGCTCTCGGGAAATTATTTTTTACTGTTTTTATTAGTTGTGATTATGCACTGAGCTTCACAAAATGTGGCTTTCAAACAACAATTATTTTTGTCTAAAAATTGAATAAGAAAACGTCATATTCGTCAATATTTCTTTACAGCAAGTCACGAGATTTTTAAAAACTTATGTGAAACATTAACATCAAAGATTGAATAAAATTTTTGCCCTAAAAATTCAATAAAAAAATGTGATATTTGTCAATTTCTTTACGGGAGGGCAAATTTACATTTTGAAGTTTTTTCTTTGCAAACTTATGTTAAAAATACTGGAAAATTTGGCTTGCTTAATATTTTTTTGCAAATATGATTTTTTCAGAACAATAATTTGTGTGAAACTTATGCTAATTTTCTCGTTTTAATCTGATTTTGAGTCGCTTATATTTAAACCAAATAAAGTGTAAAAACTTAGCCGAAAGTCGTATGGAAGTTTAGTATTAACATAAAAAATTGAAAAAACCCGGGTCGCAGTGCCACAACCCTGCCGACAATATAGTGTATTTGCTTATACAGGCAGTGTGGCTTTATTATGCGAACTTAAGTTGGTTTTTGGGAAAAATAAAAAATTTTACTCCTTAATACATCCCTTAAAATAACATTTTTTTTTCTTAATTGCAATATTATTATCAATCGAACCTCTGTACCAAGTTATATACACCTTTCAGTAAATAATTCACTATCTGCAAACTAGTCTTTCTTAAAATTTTTAAATCCGGTCCTGTAAAGTCGATTTTATTAAAATTTTAGGGACAGATTTTAATTACTGCCAGAGGGTTAAATTTCAATTTTGAAACGATTCGGAGAATTATTTCGGTATTTTAGGGCCCAAAAACATTTTTCAACCCCTAAAAACTACCCTTAAGATGGCCCGATTAGGCCCATTTTAAATAGGCTTCTTGCGGTGATGGATTTCAACACGTGGGCCAAATTTAGTTGAAATCAATTAACTCTTTCGAAAGTTATTGCCCGCACACACATATATATATATATATATATATATATATATATATATATATATATATACGTATATATATATATATATATAAATATATATATATATACATATATATATATAAATATTTTCAAAAATGGTGCCAAAGTGTTTAGGAGGTTATGAAACGTCGAGAAATTTTGGTCCGATCCCTAGGTCCCGCCATCCGATCAACGCCAATGGTGTATGTTGCCATATGGCAAATACACTAATAAGATTTTTCATAGAAATTAGAGATTTTCAAAACGCATCCAACTGCGTTTGAAAAAGGGAGCATATTGAACAGCTGATACTCAGGAAACTAAAGTACTATTGACATCTATTGTTTTCTTATAAAATTTGATGGACTTTTCACGAGTATTTACGGTACTGTTTATAAAATATTTTGAAACGGAAAACTAAATATAAACAACGAACCTATAAATCAGTCACGAGTTTAGAAAAGAATTTTTTAACTCTATAGTGAATTATTAGAACAGTATATTTCAAAACAAGGTAATGACGAATTTCCATGTATTAATACGCTAAAAATATAATATAATTTATCTTGGTCTTTCATCAGTGCAGTACGAGCTTTGTAAAATAAATACAAGAATAAAAAAAAATTCGAAACATTTAAAAAGGAAAGCCAACACACTTAGCAAGCACATAAATTCTATAATAACTATCTTCAAACACGTGAATAAATACCTTTCCAATTAATTATGAATAATAAATAAGTGAACCAATTTAGAAAATTTATTACAAATCTTGATTTTTATGTTGAAAAAAAATGTTTCTGTTGTTCTGTCAATTCAATGATCGGCTGTTTATTAGTTACAAATAAAATATGAGTGATTTTAGAAAGTTTTATAATGATCAGGGATGTAGGTATTGGATTCTCTGTTAGGACAGTGTGGTCTAGTGGTTAGCGTGCAGACTCCTTGACCGGACTGCCGTGGGTTCGAATCCTGCCTCTGCTATTGGATGTTTTGTGATGGCGTTTAGTTTTAAGTGATTATTATTTGATGTATTTAAGACGCTAATGACCTAAGTAGTCGAGCATCTACAGTCTACTATAAATAAATAAAAAATGGATTCTCTGTCTACATGTATACCTAATACTTACATTTGGTAGTAGAGCTGTTAGACATTTTTGGGTAGGTATTTGAGGCACTGTGAAAATTTGTACAATACCTCTTTAGTAATATCCGAATACAAAAACACAGACCTGGCTGAAGGGTAGCGGGGCTTAACCGACCCTCAAATTTTTAAATTAGCAAAATTTTTTCGCAATAAAAAGCCCTTGTGGCATTTAGATATTTTAATACTTACCTTGAAATTTAGTATTTAAAGAGTTGAAAAATAAAAAAGTCAGATTTTTTAACCGGGTCTAAAACTTAGCCTAGTGTTTGCAAAACTATATTTTTGAAAAATTTAAAAAATATATTTGACGCACGTTGAAATTCAAACACGATAATATTGGTAACTAAAAATAGATATATAAAAAAACAGGCCGTTTCTGTGGGACATCTACCTGCCAGGTTTTTAAAAATTTGAGGATCGGTTAAATCCCGTTAACTTCAGCCAGGTCTGTATTATACAAATTTTCACAGTGCCTCAAATACCTACCCAAAAATGTCTAACAGCTCTCGGTGGCTAATAGTAAAGAAGTTTTTTCGGTCAAATTCTACAAAGCATTATCTGTAGTGCAGTAACAGAATTCGAATAACAATTAATTACAATCAAGTTTTAACCAGGCGTAGTCGAACAAGAACGACTAGTTTGAAATAACAACCAATTTACATGATTTTCAACTAAAAATATCCTGTGATGAAACCGCAAGTTTCGCTAATAATGCTAGCATTATCAGAAATTAATGTGCGTCAAGAAAGTAATATTCGTTTTTTTTTTTTGAATTTATTTTTGTCTTCACACATAATGCCCTATTCCTTTTAAAGAGATTCGTTAAGCCCAAAAATATTCATCAATTTTTTATCGTTTTAACAGTTTAACAACATTTACATGTCTCTGCATTCAACCATTCTATTGTTTAAGTCTAGACACATCTTAAATATATAACATCTGTTACATTTTTTTGAAATGTATAATTATCTGCTTGCATTCTTTTAAACGGACAATCAAGACTTTTTATCTCTCTCTTTCAACATTTAAAATAATTTAAAAGAGAGATGGATACTCTACTGTTCAGAATCAGTCTACTATAATTTCTTATTTTAAAAAAAGGGCTTCTGTAAAAAGATATGTTTATATACGGACGTGCAAACCAATACAGTACGCTTGCAGTCTGCAAGTAAAACATACACTAAATAAACCAGACACATATCTCCCGAGATTTGAATTTGATAAAATTTGTACTGAAAATTATTTTATATTAAAAATATATTTGAATATCGATACATATCCGTAAAATAATAACAAATTGAAAATTGCAGTAGGCCGGATTTAGGGTTATGGAAGCCCCTGGGCAATCATGTCGGTTAAAAACGTACTTCAATATAATTTTTTGTGAACGTCCCTGGGCAGTAGCCCGGCTATCTATAAAACAAGATGGCAGGTTCAGGTTTTTATTTCTCAGAACAAAAAAACTAAACAAAAAGTAGTTTTCAACAGTAGACTCGAAGAATAATTAATTAAATAATATATTTATGTATACGTATTGGTAATAAAATTAAAATTTAAATCAAGATCGGAAATTACAATCATGCGCAAAACTTTCTGCGCAGCTTTCCATAGTAATAATAAATAGCCGCTGTTATTTGAAATGAATTATCACAGTCATTTAACCGGTTCCGTATTTCCGATGAAAAAAACGGAGCCTTGTGTCTGTCTGTCACAGGTAGAGTTACCATCTGTCCGGATTTGTCCTAGTTTAGAAGGCATCCGGGGAGTGTCCGGGCGGGGCTTCATTTGTAGTCCGGGTTTAAAAATTTAAGAATACAAAAATTCTAACTGATTATTAAAACAATTTGTAACAAACTGTAATAAGAATCCGTTTTGTTAGGTACATTTAAAATTATGATAAAAGATGACTAAATTTCATTTTAAGGTCTGAAAATAAATAAAAAGGTGATTTATGACATTGTAAACTGTTTTTTATTACACTGACTATGTTTAAAAAAACCTGTTTACATGTCCGGGTTCTGGGCTCTAAAATCCGGGGTTTTCACGCGTCTTGTCCTGGTTGCCTAATTTTAGAGATGGCAACCCCAGTCACAGCTTATTTTCCCCGAATCTACTGAACGAAAAAAATTGTAATTCGGTACATATAAAGAGTTTGATCACCCAATCACGGACCTACAGCGTAAATAAACGAATTCCGATTTTGGGGATCAAATTAGAACATATTTTATTCTTTTACATCACTAATGAGAATATATTATGAATTTCTCAAACTTGAAATGTGCATACAAATGAACCAGTCAGTAAATTCAATCTGTTTGGAGTGAGTTAGAGCAGGTATTATGGGAAGTACAGAGAGTGCGGGCGAACTTCAGGTTCCAGAATGATGTAGTGGCAATCGGCCCGTAAAGCTGTCACTACGTGTGCTAAACCTATCAGCTGGCGAGCCACATTCAAGCCTTAACTGATGTACCTATGTATCTACACGCTCCGCATTCGGCAAATATCGTATTCATTCGAATACTTCGTTTACATCAACGCTTTTTTCGACACCAAAATTCAGTTCCACATAAGTCTCAATACTTAAATTCAATAAGCCTTATCATAAGGTTAGAAGCAATAGATGTTATTTTTTTTTGAGAAATTTCATGACCACATATTTTTTGGTATGTAAATAGATCAGTAATTTTTTCCTGAAAAGTGTACGTTAGGTTTACCACATCCGTACACCTGTAACAAACGGACTAGTGACAGATTTCACAAGAAGGTTTAATGTATAATAACAGATAAAATAAATATACTTGAATTCTACAAAATTTATTATTAAAACATTTTTCTCGACGATCGTTTCGGACATCCTCAAGAATATAAAACATAATATGTTTTATATAGTATAAAATCTAGTTCTAAAATTCGTCTGAATTAGTTTCAATGTAAACCTAATGGCTGGTTAGAAACGTTATGCTTGAGTTCAGGACAAAGCAAAATTATAATTTACTACATGCAAAAGTGTGCATCTAGCTTATACATATATTTATGGAATATCTACTGAAAGATAAATCGTTATTTAAATTTATTTAATAGAACTACTTCTGACAAAATATCGTCAAAACACAAGTAGCAAATAATCGACATGGAATCTCACTACGGCTTTAATTTATAACGCAAGGCTTGTTAGTGTATTACTAATAACACTGTCTATAAAAAAAGAAACAATTTAGACTATTTCTTAAGATGGCTGTTCACTGTTCAATAGGGCTCCTTAAGGCGACTGCTTATCAGCTCTAGTTTTGCCTCTAATTTCTTTGAAAAATCTTATTCAATCTTTACTGTTAATGTTTTAAAATAAACTTAAAATATGTACCATTCCTTCCGTATGATTTTTAGCCAAGTATTTAAGGTTTATTTGATCTAAATAAACGATTTAAAATCAGAAAAAACGATTAAAGTCTTAAACAAATTTTTGCACAGAAACAATTTAATTTGAAAAAAATTATTGAGCAAGCCAAATTAGTCGGAGTTTAACAGCTTCGCTGCCACCTCCACACTTACGCGGAGTGGTGCCTCTTAAGGCTGTCGGAACGCTCTGAATTTAAGTCAAAAATAGAGCTTCGGCTGTCAACTGATTGTAGACTTATTCGTCAACATTCTGCAAATATTCTTTCTCTATAAGGAAAATAAAGAACAAATCTAGGTCTCTAATGGACTACTTTTGTTATTTATGTACGATTTACAAGAAAAAAGTTGGCATTAATTTTGCCCAAAAAACACACGTTTTCAATGTAACACTACGACCTTATTCGTACCTATTTCACAAAACTGTTCCATCACAAACCTAAAGTGACTCTTGATTTTTCGGAAAAGTTTTTTAAAACTTCAAAATATTTCCAAAAATTAGAGTAATCAATTGACAGCGGCACCCTTGCAAAAAAATTTTTTAGCCTCGTAGTTGGCACCAGCCAAAAATTGAAACGTGCGGATGATTTGAGCGAGACAGAGCTAAAGAAGGTCACACCCATAATATGTCTTGTGCCTACCTCGCCCCTTACCGCTGGGTCTCAGCACAAACAAAATTCAGAGCGTTCCGATAGCCTTAACATTTTGAATACGTTTGTAGGTTAGTTCTATGCTTGGATGTGTAAACTTGTATTTACGAATCGTGGTTTTTTGATACCGTGTTTTGTTTTGGTGATATTCACGTGCAAGACCAGGGATTTTTTTTTCCTAGTAAAAATGTTATAAATGGTAAAACATTTAATAATATAGCATGTAGAAGCCAAATATTGTTTTTATAGAAAATCAATAGCGGATTTTCTGACGACTCACTTACATCCCAGTTAGGAGCAAAGTTGTTAACGTAAATTTGTCAAAAAAAAAAGTCAAAATTTTAATTTGCCTTCCCGTAATTCGAAATCTCGTGACGTGGTGTAAAAAAATATACGAAAAAATTAGTGAAATAATGTTATTATCGTTCTGCTAGTCGATCCAATTTTCAAATATGTCGACTGTCAATTTGAAATAATTTCGAAATTTAACAACGCGTGTCACAGTTGTAGATTAAAAAATGAGTACCACCAGTATTTGATGTAAATTATTTTGTAAGACATTCGCGGTAAAATGAATTGTAGTGGCGAACATATAACTAGAAGCCGTGTAATTGATCTCCATAAAGATGCAACGTACACCGTAATATCATGTATTCGATGTAGTCGCCAGGGTTGTAGTCTGCCCGACGCAAACGGCACTCGAATGTTCGGAATCAATAAAAAACATTAACGTTGGAGAAAGTTTGGATAAAAATCCGTGGCAAGGGATCAATTGAGAAGCAATACTGCGTTTAAAATTGCATTTATTTATTGACGTTTCGGTACACTTCGTACCATCTTCAGAGTTTCGACCATAACGTCAGTAAATAAATGCAATTTTGAACTCAATTGATCCTTTGCCATGGATTTTTATCCAAACTTTTTCCAACATTCATCACGGATCACAATTGTTCAAATTAATCATTTAATTAGAGTCAACCTCGTAAAAAACATTAATTTTATGAATCTTGTTTAGGTTAATTAAATTAGTTGACGAAATTGAAGACATCTGCGTCAAAAACATATTGATTATTTTACGTTTAACCATTCCAAATTGATTTTGGACAATCCTTTACCCTGTGTATTTACCAGGGTAAAATATTTTTCAATATCAATTTGGAATAATTAAACGTAAAACTACTGCATACATGACATCACAGTTAAACCACGATTCCCTTGAAAAAGGATGAAACCTTTGGTGTGATGAAATTGAACTCATTAAAAAAAATTCAGATAATACTAACGATGTTGTTGAAACGTACGTCGAAAAAAGTTAGTGGTTTGGCGGTTATTTTTAATATTCACTATCAGAGCTAAATAAAAAATAATCTTGAAAATTAAATTTACTTTAATATTTCTCGACACCATTTTGTGAATAGGCTACAGCCCTGTTTTTAGCTGCAACAGCGCCGTGCTAATCCAGTCGTGTTATTGTTCAGCAGATAATTTATATACTTAACTGGTGTGTGATATTATAAACACATCTCGTGATTTAAGTACTGTTAACTTCACATAACTGCTTTATAATAATGGTAATTGAACAATGAACGGAAAATGACTGTTATTATTATCATTATCTGCAGGTAATAAATGTACATTACTTGATCAGTTTAAGACTAAACTGTCATTTCTCTGGTTCCATTTTTGGACATCGAAAATCAGTATCGTTAAGGCTGTTAGAACGCTCTGAATTTAAGCCAAAAATAGAGCTCCTGCTGTCAACTGATTGTAGACTTATTCGTCAACATTCTGCAAAAATTCTTTCTCTATAAGCAAGATAAAGGACAAATCTAGGTCTCGGACTACTTTTGTAATTTATGTACGATTTACTCTAGAAAAAATTTGGCATTAATTGTGCTAAAAAAACACACGTTTTCAATGTCACACTACGACCTTATTCGTACTTATTTCACAAAACTGTTCCATCACAAACCTAAAGTGACTCTTCCTTTTTCAGAATTTTTTTTTAAATCTTCAAAATATTTCCAAAAATTAGAGTAATCAATTGACAGCGGCATCCTTGCAATAACATCTTTTAGCCTCGTAGTTGGCACCAGCCAAAAATTGAAACGTAAGGATGATTTGAGCGAGACAGAGCTAAAGAAGGTCACACCCACAATATGTCTTTTGCCTACCTCTCCTCTTACCGCTGGGTCTCAGCACAAACTGTGTGAAAGGGATCCAACACTGTTAAGGCAATCTGGTGGCAATCTGTTTATTTTAACACTTGTCGGTTATACTCAGTGACGTAGTGGCCCTGAAGTCTGTAAATAGAATAGAATAAAATTTATTTCCACCCTATCATATTACGTAACTGACCACTAACGGTGCAAAGTATTCGCACGGGTCCGCTAGTGTACTTAAAACTACTTTTTCTAGACTTCAAGAATTAGAATAACATTTTAGCGACATCCGAATTTTTTTTAAATTTTTACATTATTAATGTTTATGTATGTTTCAACGAAATCTTCAACAGGATGCTTAAATCTATTGACTTTCTTATTGAAACCAAACTCCCGACGGTATTTGCTCGATTTGCATCTACTTACATACAAATAAACAGATGTTTTTGCATGTCTGCCGCATTTATTTTAGAAAGAAGGGTTGGATAAAAGAATGTGCATTCCTTTCAGTGATTGGTTGTTGTCTAATGTCGCCTGGGTGGAGTCATTGCATATGTCATCGTCTTTTATGCAAGTTATCTGTGACTTTTTTTTCAATGACTAATGACCTTTCTCGTGCATACATTAAGTATGCATGTCTAAAAATCAAGGTCATTTTGCGACTAGCATCTATAAAAGATGTTTTAATTACCTAAATTACCTAATGGAGTAAACAAAATATACACTTAATATAAATATTTTTTTTTATTTAATCACGGGAAATTGGACAATTGAATAAAAATTAAATAAAAAACTTATTAATTATAATGGACGTGAACAATATTGAGATAAATATTTTTATTATTTGCGGTTCACAGACTTAAATCTTACTGCAAAAAGAAATATTTTCCAAAAGGTCAAACAAGTTTGAAGTCTGCTGTCGGAAAATTTCGAACTGTGGTCGCAAAGTTCATTTTATTACTGTTTTTATTAGCTGTGATTAAGCATTAAATAACAATATATTGAATCAAAAAACGTGATGTTCGTGAATATTTCTTTACAGCACCTCACGAGGTTTAGAATTACGGGAATACAAATTAACAATATGCATTTTTTTCTTTACAAATTTATGTTAAAAAAACTGACAAATTTAGCTTGCTGAATAATTTTTTTCGAAGTTAATTTTTTCTGTACAATAATTTGTTGAAACTTATTGTAATTTTTTCGTTTGTATCTGATTTTAAATCATTTATTTAGATAAAATAAACTGTAAAGAACTTGGCTCAAAGTATATGGGAAGAATAGTGCATATGTCTAGTTTATTTTAAAGCATTAAGGCTGTCGGAACTCTCTGAAACTAAGCCAAACTACGAGGCTAAAAAATGCTGTTGTAAGGGTGCCGCTGTCAGTTGATTATTCTAAATTTTGGAAATATTTTGAAGATTTAAAAAACTTTTCCGGAAAACGAAGAGTCACTTTAGGTTTGTGATGGAACAATTTTGTGAAATAAGTACGAATAAGGTCGTAGTGTGACATTGAAAACGTGTGTTTGTTAGCACAATGAACGTCAACTTTTTTCTAATAAATCGTACATAAATTACAAAAGTAGTCCATTAGAGACCTAGATTTGTCCTTCCTTATAGAGAAAGAATCTGTACAAAATGTTGACGAAAAAGTCTACAATAAGC
Organism: Venustoraphidia nigricollis; assembly: GCA_034508555.1. Classification (NCBI taxonomy): domain Eukaryota; kingdom Metazoa; phylum Arthropoda; class Insecta; order Raphidioptera; family Raphidiidae; genus Venustoraphidia; species Venustoraphidia nigricollis. The sequence goes on along the minus strand of JAVRKA010000010.1, from coordinate 11,661,220 downwards.
TATCAGCCGAAACCCTATTTTTGGATTAAATTCAGAGCGTTCCAACAGCCAATATCAAAGATTGAAACCGAGCTGGGTAGAGTAGTGGTGACAGCACTAGACTCGCATTCGGGAGGTCCGGGTTCGAATCCCGGCGGGGTCAGATGTGGCTGGGACTTTTTCCTACTGCCTCTCGCCGAGAAACGGTAATTCCTGTACCGGCCATCTTGATTGAGGTTTTCCATGGTTTCCCTCAATTAATTCCAGATAAATATCGAGATGGTTCCTTATTTGAGGCCATGGCCGATTACCTATCAAACTCCTAGTTCAAAAATTACGTACCTTATCCTAATTTCCTATAAGTCCTTCATTCGCCCATTGCTATTACATAAGTTGAAGTTTTAAAAATGTAGAAAAATAACGGGAAGTGTGGTAGATGGAAAATAGTAATGGTGCGAATGGCGTCTGTTATGACATAATGTCGAGAAACGGACGTTAAACGCATTATTATTATTATTATTAACATCAAAGATTGAATAAGATTTTTCATAGAAATTAGAGATTTTCGAAACGTGTGTGCCATTCCATCCAACTGCTCGTAAGACAGAGCTATGTGACATGAAAAAGGTAGTATATTTAACAGCTGGTAATCAATCGTACGATCAGATTTTCTCATAATCTATTTTCTATTCGAATAACACCCCTGCATGCAATTTGCATAAACGTAGACACTGTGGCCAACAGAATATAATAGCAAGGCCGGTTCTATAAACATATCTATTTTATGAGAGAATGATTAGTATTCCAAGCGCAGTGGTATGTAACTTCACCAGATTGAAGTTAGAGAGGTCGCAACAACTCACACAGCTTTATATAAGAGATGATTCGTGGGGAATCATGAATTATACAAGAGAAAGACCGGTTACCTTCATCTCATCTATCGAAAAACGGATTCACACAAACTTGTGCAGAGATGAAGACAGCGCACAGATATATTTGAATGGACATGGGAACATGAGAAAGCGTAACATAGATGGCAGCAGGTACATAACGACCTAGGTCAGCGTTTTCCAAACTTTTTTGACTGCAGCCCAGAACGAGGTTTTAAAATTTTCGCGGCTCACCTTATGAAAAAAAACATTTATTTACAAAATAAATTTTGTTTTTTAATAGAAATCAAGTTATTTGTATTCTTATTTCATACGCAAAAATGTACAATTTTTTTTCGCGACCCGGCAAAATTTTTCTACGATCCGGTGCTAGGTCGCGACCCACACTTTGGGAAACGTTGACCTTGGTTATGATTCGTTTTCGCTATGGAGTATAGTAAAAACCAAATCTACGTGTTCGTGCCTAAGTTGCGTGATTTAACTAAGGAATAATTCAAAGTAAATCGGTTTGCTATTATAACCATCATTTAAATAGATATATAATTAGTTTTTTCTATCTGTAATTTCTTCTTTTAATTTATTAAGTTTGAAAAAATGCAATTTTATTTAATAAACCAGTTAGGTGCAAAATAAAATAAAATGTCCACAAAATGATAATTAATATCTGTAATAAAATCTGGACGGAATGACATTTTTTTAAGGAAATAATTGAGTTAAAAAGTAAATTAAATGTTTTTAATGAAATTGTCATACTATGCGAATAAAAATCACCACTATAATTAACAAAGCCATTAAATCGTTCATTTGTACAGAGCTAAAGCACGAGAGAAGATGTTTATCACGGGCAATATTCACAAAACTTTCTTGTCGTAAAAGTTTACAAGAAGAAAGCAAAACAGTTTTAGAAGTTTTAAGTAAGTTTTAGGACAAGACGGAAGGGTATTGCTAGAGACTGGGATTTATGCATGTCAGACTCAGACGTACCCTACTATAGTTAATACACTAATCATATTAGCTTGCAACCTGCAAGCATTACATAAAAATAATAATGATTGTGGTTTTAGACTTACAGGATAGAGGATCAGGATTTCAGTCAAAGCGAAATATTTATATTTCACGCAACGTTACGTTTAAAAACCCGGGTCGCAGTGCCAAAACCCTGCCGACAATATAGTGTATTTACTTGTATAGGGCCGTGTGGTTTTATACTTTTATTATGTGAAATTAAGTTTGTTTTTGGGCAAAATAAAAAATTTAACCCCTTAATACACCCCTTAAAATAACATTTTTTTCTTAATTGTAATATTATTATCAATCTAACGTCTACACCGAATTAAATACACCCTTCAATAAATAAGTCACTATCTGCAAACTTGTGTTTTCATAAAATTTGTAAATCCGGTCCTGTCAGGCCGATTTTATTAAAATTGTGGGGACACTTTTTAATCACTACCAAAGGGTTAAATTTCAATTTTGAAACGATTCGGAGAATTTTTTCGGTATTTTGGGGCCCAAAAACAGTTTTCAACCCCTAAAAACTACCCTTAAAATAGCCCGATTAGGCTCATTTTAAATAGGCTTCTTGCGGTGGTGGATTCCAACACGTGGCCCAAATTTCGTTGAAATCAATTAACTCTTTCGAAAGTTATCGCGCGTACATATATATATATATATATATATATATATATATATATATAAATATATATATAAATATATGTATATATATACATATATATATAAACATTTTTAAAAATGGTGCCAAAGTGTTTAGGAGGTTATGAAACGTCGAGAAATTTTGGTCCGACCCCTAGGTCCCGCCATCCGACCGACGCCAATAGTGTATGTTGCCATATGGCAAATACACTAATAATTTAAACTTCTTCAGGCGATCTTACAACATTTCTAGACTTTATCAAAACACTAATAATGTTTCTGTTCCTTTTCATTAATATAATTAAAGTAGTTAAACATTTAAAAAAGCTATCACACAATACAATCGTCAAGTAGAATCTTAGCCACTAAAATATAAAAATAATAGTCGAAAAAAACTAAAAAACACGCTTTAATAGCAAACCGAACTAAAAAGTAAAAACTGTTGATTGAAACGTCTTTATATAAATAAAAATATTGAACAGTATTGCAAGTAATTTTATTTTGTTAACATATCTATTACTGTTGGTAGAGTCAATATTATTAATAAAAAATAATTTATTGTAAAAAAGCTTGGCATCAACTGGTATAAATATTGCATTGCTAGTTAATTGTAAAAGTAGAGTTAATATAAAAATAATAATAAGCACTCCTCTTTTACAACAAATTATTATTATTTTTCACTTTTTAGTTCGGTTTGCTATTAAAGCGTGTTTATTTAGTTTTTTAAAACTATTATTATTAGTGTATTTGCCATATGGCAACATACACTATTGGCGTCGGTCGGATGGCGGGACCTAGGGGTCGGACCAAAATTTCTCGACGTTTCATAACCTCCTAAACACTTTGCCACCATTTTTAAAAATGTTTATATATATATATGTATATGTATATATATATATATATATATATATATATATATATATATATATATATATATATTTATATATTTATATATATATATATATATATATATATATTTATATATATATATATATATATATATATATATATATTTATATATATATATATATATGTGTACGCGCGATAACTTTCGAAAGAGTTAATTGATTTCAACGAAATTTGGGCCACGTGTTGAAATCCACCACCGCAAGAAGCCTATTTAAAATGGACGTAATCGGGGTATTTTAAGGGTAGTTTTTAGGGGTTGAAAAATGTTTTTGGGCCCCAAAATACCGAAAAAATTCTCCGAATCGTTTCAAAATTGAAATTTAACCCTTTGGTAGTGATTAAAAAGTGTCCTCACAATTTTAATAAAATCGGCCCGACAGGACCGGATTTACAAATTTTATGAAAACAGTAGTTTGCAGATAGTGACTTATTTATTAAAGGGTGTATTTAATTCGGTGTAGACGTTAGATTGATAATAATATTACAATTAAGAAAAAAATGTTATTTTAAGGGGTGTATTAAGGGGTTAAATTTTTTATTTTGCCCAAAAACAAACTTAATTTCACATAATAAAAGTATAAAACCACACGGCCCTATACAAGCAAATACACTATATTGTCGGCAGGGTTTTGGCACTGCGACCCGGGTTTTTTTTTTTTATTTTTGAGTCTAATTTTTTTATCCTGATGATCCTGATCAGGAAAAACTGGTACAAACTTATCAAATTATTGTATTGTCATTAGTCCTTGATAAGTGTGCAAAGTTTCAGTTTAATCTGACGTTTTGAAGTGGGTGAATTTCACGTTCAAAGGTTTCGTTACAAACAAACATACATGTGAAGTTAAAAAAAACTCAAATATGATCTCGATTAAGGTCGTTCGCCTACTACCGTATAAGCAGCACAGTCGGACTCATGTATTTTCAACATCACCAATTTTCAACTGATTCTACTCACGTATTTTTAAGTTTTAAGACCCTAGTTTTAGTTTCCTCTTACACTGCTCAGTCAATAGAAAAATAAGTTAGTAAGTCATTGAGAACGCTTGGTATTAGTTGATATATGCAGCGGCATATAGACGAGAGTCGCTACTGTCGCTCTACTCTCGTGTCAGAGACAGCAGACAACTAACACCAATGACCGATTTCACCAAACGGAATCAGCACACATTCTATAACCAGTTTTGGAAATGGCGAACTATACACCAATTATTTTCCGCTGATAAATAATAATTTACGATTCATTATTAGTCAAAATAAAACCACTGTCAATTTTCCATTAAACTCAGTGATCCGAGTGTAGGAAAATCTACAAACGTTTAAACATGTGAGTCGTATCGCGAAGTGAGCTTTACTTAGCACAGAATCTGAATATACGTCTTCGAAATCGAATTCCACGAATCTAAACACATCGTGCATGCTTACTGAGTATGTGAGACATATCTCGAAGAGCGGTTTTCTTGTTTTTTCTTGTGATTTTACTATTTTTTATCAATATTCTTATGCAAATACAATATTATGTCCATATTCAAATACTTGACTATCATGTAAACCTTTGAAATTTTTAAGCAGCAATCCAAATTTTGTGAAGCTTAATGTTTAATCACAGCTAATAAAAACCATAATAAAATGAATTTTCCGACCACAGTTCGAAATTTCTCGAGATATTTTACAATCTGACGGATTAGTCATCTTAAGTTTATCATCTTTAAAACATTGACTGTCAACAGAATTCGGTCTGATGGAAGGTCGAACCCGAGTTGGTTAAAGCGAGCATTTGGAAAACGCTAGTAGACAGTTAGACACTCTCACACGTCGGGTGCAAACCTGTAAACTTAAGGTACCTATGTAGATTGTAGATACATACACACACAACTAGGGTCTCCAATATCGGATCATTCTCAATTCCGTATATCTGATTCTCAGTTCCGGAATTCTAAAACAATATCCAGAAAATCTACAAAAATATTGCAAGCAGAAGAAACACGTATTTTATAAAATAAAAATATATTTACATATTGATATAGACAACATTGAATGACAGTTCGAACCCAAAACTTGCAAACAAGCAAAGAAAAAATCAACATAGAATTTAGGAACACTTCAAATATTAAACTTGCAAAACTTATATTTTATATCACTCTAAAGAATTCATCAAGTATTGGTAAACAATTGAGTTTCTGGTCGGCAAATGTGATAATTTTTAATAGTTTCGGTAATTCCGGAATTTTGGTAATATCTTCTTGAGTTCTGAAATTGATCTGTTTAAACATTTTTGTCCAAAATTTCGGAATTTGAGTATGGAAGCCCTACTATATTACGGCCCACTTTCTGGTCGACAAACGTTTTAATGTTAATAATTCCGAGGTTTCAATACTATCTTCTTCAGTTAAATTGATATATTTAAAAATGTCCCGAATTTTGGAATTGAGAAATCTCAAGTTTTCGGTATGGAAGCCCTACATAAAAGTATGTGGAGCGAATGGGACGCGTTGTTCTTTGCACTCCAGAGAACTGCGATGCCTTTGCTTTTAAATGGATTTTGTTATGCTAAAAGGAACAATTTTAAATCATCGATTCGCAGCATCCCTTCTTGTCATTTGGAGTCCATACAAAATTTAAGCATCTCGCACGTCCTCCTATTTATAAAGATCTCTTGTGATCTGCTGGAACTGTTAAAAGCAATAATCCTAATTATGCTGATTCCATAAGTCATTATGGAATCAGCATCATTAGGATTATATTATGAGGAATCTGGGTGTCTAAACAACTGCTTGAAAATCCCTTGTTTGTAGAGAATATTATTAAGAAGGGAATTAGCAAGGTTATAAAAACTTTATTTCCTTATGTAAGAGTCAACAGTTCCATAAGATCATCAATTCAATTTTTAGTTGAAATTTTAGCAACACAAAAAAACTCTACTTTTGTTTTATGATATAAACGTGCAGGAACAGGGATATATAAGCTTTAAAAACTTTACTCCATTATGTAAGAGTCCATAGGATCACCAATTCAATGTTTTAGTTGAAAACAATAATATTAAAAAGTAATCTGCTTTTGCTTTCTTAGATAGACGTGCAGAATTTGAGCTATGCAAAATATTCATGGTAATTACTCAAGAATGTTTCGAGCGTCTTAATCCATCAACCCCTTGTTCGGTTCATATTATTATTTCTTAACTTTATTTGAACATTGACTCTGTTTTAACATTTATTCTAGTCAAATGAAAATTAATCTGGAAAATATGTTGATATTTTTGTTGCAGTTGTCATCGCGCGGCCAACACGAATAACGGTAACACCATCGTTTTTGGCTCTTCACCAAGTGGTATAACACCGTTCAGAATGTGACATTGGCGTCGTCTTCGTTATCCGCAACGGCTCGACGAACACGTCGAGGTGTCGCGACCCAAACAACACAGAAGGAGAGAGCGCCGTATACCAAACTTCCCGTTTCTTCTTCTCATCAGCCTCCCTCCCCCACTTCATTGCACGCTGCTGACTCTACATCATCCTCCGGGCCTCCCGGTTGCCTCTCGCCTCATCCTACTGGCGCTTGCATTAGAGCGAGGTGTCAGTTCAGTCTATTTAATCCGAACCGAAAGAGATGAATTAATCCAAACTCTGTGTGTCAGCCAAAACACATTTTAAATTATGGCCACAGAACATCGTGTATCTTTGTTCATTCAAGCGAGACCAAGCAAACATTCAACATTTTATCTGAATTTGAAATTTCGAATAAAAACACTTCGAGTAATTAGAATAAGATCTCGCGTTTTATGTTAATTAAAAAAGTTTATTTTCTGTTTACTGTTGTTATGTAATCCGATGTATCAAAGCAGATATAAAAAGAAACTTTTACCACAAAGAATAAGAATACATGAAATTGAAAATTATTGTTTAATTGGAAGTTTAAAAAATCGAACGAAATTACATTTATGGTGTTATATTCCTGAGGATGGACTTATTGTCCAAAACGATCGTCGAGAAATATTTTAACAATTAATTTTTGTGGAATTTTCAAATGTTTTTATTTGTTATTATTCATGGCATTGATGCTAAATCTGTAAAACATTGAATTTTTAGATATTCAGAAAAAAATAACTATTACACCTTAAAGAATACGAATGCATGAAATATTATTCTTTAATTCACAGTTTAAAGACAGATGCACATAGATTGATGAAAATATTTTACCGTATGATTATTTAACACGTTGCCTGCCACTGAATTTTTCACGACTGTTTTAAAAATTATAAATTTATTTCCTTGTATAAACTTTTTCTTTTTGAATAAACTTTGTTTAATTGTATTTTCTGTTCACTTAAGCCACATCTGATTTTTTAATTCTTTTTTGAGGTCATCTATTCCTATTTACATTGTTATGCTACGATTTTCCTCGTAGCTGTACAAATATGGCAAGTGATAACTCATAGTAGTCGTCCTGGGCAAGTAAATAACCTACGAGTTGTTAACCCTTTTCTGGCCATGAAACATATTCGTGTGAACGACGATGTAGAGGAAGCAATTGTAATTTGATAGATAAATATTTTTTTTTCTGTTTTGTTTTGAAGACTCTTAGCTACTGGACTGTAGGCGTCGATATAAGTTTCTAGATTAATAATTATACGACCTTTTGAGCCACAAACCGTTATATGATTGTTTGGGCCTAGTATCGATTGGGATTTGCAATTTTTTTTTAAATAATAGTAATTCATTAGATGAAAAATTGTCTGAGGACTTAGGATCAGTTTTTTTAAATCAATACTAATTTTTTTATTTTTTACACGTTTCGGAATTATTATTTTTTTTTTTAAATAGTAATTCCATTGATACTTTACAAACAGAGATTGTTGTAGACAAAACAAAATTCTTAAAATTTAATTTTATTAAATATTTATTAATCGATCTTTCATTAAATATTTTTATTCGATTTCGAAATGACATAAAATTGAATTTTGAGTTTGTGGTCTACAACAATATACCTATTAAAAACATGTATACCTAAACTAAGATACACCTGTCCGATGCTGGGTTCCTGATCCGATTTTATGCGCTAAGCACAAAATATATTACCGTTAAATTTCACTATTGCCACAAGTTGGGAACGATACTAATTTAGGTTAAAGTTTACTATTCAAAATTTTCGTTTTGAAGTTCCTCGAGTCCAAAACACATATTTTTGGATTATAGGCTCTCGACAATTTTTTAAAATTAACAATGATGTGAGTACATAGAACACAATCGAATATTTTGGTAACAAATATTGTCTACCTAATACCACAAATAAAGGAAATAACTGTAATACGGCGAAGTAAAAGAAGAGAGGAGACTGTTATTTTCCCATCCCACCGCGTTCACAGTACCGTATCTCTGCATTTTCAGCCCAGCTGTCTTTTTCACATCATGCCTTTTTTCTCTATATGTGTATTGTATTACAGTAACAGTACATATACTATGTGTACTACATCTGTCCTCGTTGCACTTATCATCCAATAAATTGGTCCGTACTCTTTTTATAAAGTAGCATGTGTTCGGCATCTCTTTCTTTCGTCTCGGCAACCATATATTCTATAGTACGCGTCATGCCTGTCCGTCTATTGCTATGCTAGCGAGGCTTTAGCGTTAGCCCGCCAGCTACTAAATCAATACTGAGCCAAAGCTTGCACCCCGCTCATCCCCTATTCACTTCCACCCTCGTCCTGTCTTAGTCAGGTCTCATCTTCGCCCACGCCACGTAGCACATTAGCTTCGGTTTACATCAAGCAATCTATGCTCGGACGATAATTGTGCACAAATTATATGCCATAAACTAACTTTATTGAAAATCAATTATCGATACTTATCGAATAATTAATTGCCGATATCGAATATGAAGAGAATCGACTTTTTATTTGGTGAAAAAACAGTCGAAATTAATAAAGGAAGAATTATAATTATTTGGTTATTAGTTTTTAAAAACAATATTAAAAGACTGTTAAAATAAATATAGCTACTACATCCTAGAATAATTTTTAAACCGATTTTAATTTTTAGTGAAAAGCCACAAATCCGATCTCAATCGGTTGATTCGCTCGAAAGATACCGTACCACAAAAATTTGTTTACTCACATATACACAAGACGTCAATCAAAAAAAAAACAGTCAGAATAGCTCCCTAGGACCCCAAAACATCGAGATCTGATGAAAACTCGATTTTCGAAAATCGGACCGAAACCAATAGCTTCCCGTTTTTTGATAATCTTCAATAGCGGGTAGTTAAAAATTCGTGATACCGTCAAAAAATCATTTACTATGTAAACTTGAAGTCATGAATGCTACAAAAACAACTGATATCAAGTTTCGAGAGTGTAGTAAGAATAAAATTAGTTAAACGAGCTCAGAGAATAATAAATGCTTTATAAAACAATGATTTTATTTTTCGTCGTCAATGAATTCGTTCTATTAATTTTACTCTTACTACTCTCGAGACTTAACATTGATAGTTATTTTTGTCGCACTTATGAACTTTAGATTGCAAATTATTATTTTTTTTTTGGGGGGATTGTATTTAGCATAACCTAAAGCAAACATCTTGGATAACATTATTTGGATTAACATTATTATTCTTTTAAACAAGACAAAAAAAAACAATAACATCATAATTCATGGATTCCCTGGAATCTTTGGTGTTAAGGCAGAATATTACCACACAAAACACCAAAAAATGAGCAATTTTTTCTCTACATACGTTTCGCTAACCATGTTCATGATTAAAACTCAATAGCATAAATACTGAACAGTTAATATTCATCTTTGAGCAACATCTAAAAATGAAATTAACCATGTTAGCATCATTAGATGATTGAAACTTAATACCATAATTACTAAAATATTAATATTCTTCTTTGACGAACGTCTAAAAATGAAATTAACCATGTTTAACACCATCCGATGATTAAAACTCAATACCATAATTACTAAAATGTTAATATTCTTCTTTGATCAACATCTAAAAATGAAATTAACCATGTTAGCATCATTAGATGATTGCAACTGAATACCATAATTATTAACATGTTAATATTCTTCTTTGATGAACATCTAAAAATGAAATTAACCATGTTTAACATCATCCGATGATTAAAACTCAATACCATAATTACTAAAACGTTAATATTCTTCTTTGATAAACATCTACAAATGAAACTATGTTTAGCATCATCAGATGATTACAACTGAATACCATAATTACTAAAATGTTAATATTCTTCTTTGATCAACATCTAAAAATGAAATTCAGCCATAATGACGTCTATGAGAAATATGGCAAAAAGTTTTTACAGTTGCTGCAAATCCTGTGTTTATACTAGCAGAAGTCAAGCTGTGACAAATGCCAGGGCAGACGGATGCAACATTACGTAGCTTAGGGTGATTTCATAAGTAAGCAAGGGGTGGTTATTTCAGCTCAGCCGAGAAGATGTTCATATTGGTCTCAGTATGTGGTCTCACATATTATAAAGAATCGTTCAGAAATACTATCAACATAATTTTTCCCTGAAAATAATTCTTCATTAAAATTCGACACAAATTTCAGCAAAAATACGTACACGAATAGTTTTCATTAGATTTGACTCACCTTTGGATATTGCAGTTAAACTTGATAAAAACAAATAAAGCGATATTTGGTACTAAATTAGCATCATGAGAATGTTATATTGTTGGTAAATAATTTTTAGTGAAAGTTTCATAACTTACAAGAGAAAAGGGATGTGACAAAAGTTGTTTGGACCACCGGAAAATGGGGAGAACTGGTGTGTGTATATATCAACATGGAAGGATAATCTTGCTTATAATTCACGAAGTAAAAGTCCAGCAATTTATATAACAAACAAAACACTTCTAAAGAGTTTGTTGATTTGCCATTACACTGCGTCATTTTTAGATCATTTCAAAATAATTTCTCTGTCATTTTTATTTATGGCAAAAGGAATATTAGGTAACATGTTAAAAAAGATTATTAAAAATACTAGTTAAGGAAACACTTTAATAGCAGATCGAACTAGGAAGTAAAAATTTTTTTTAATGTAAATTATTGTAATAAATTATAAATATTTTAGAGGAATTAGGATCAAAGAAATAAAAGACAAATTATTATTTCACAACGTTTCGTATTAAATTAATACTTCATAAGGTGATCTAAAATAAAATAACAAGACAATTTAACAATCAATAATAAAACAAATAAATAAATATTAAACATACCTTAATTAATTGTCTCAATAACTAAATTTAATTCAATTATACATTTTTCAAAATTATTGTAATGTCATCGGTCCAAAGTTTCAGTTTAATTTGACGTTTTGAAGTGGATGAATTTCACGTTCAAAGATTCCGTTACAAACATACAAGTGAAGCTAACAAAAGTGTGCTAAAAAGACCGCATTAAATATTTTTTCTTTGAACCGAGGGTGGTAGAGTAGTGGTGAGAGCACTGACTCGCATTCGAAAGGTACTGGATTTGAATCCCGGCGTAGACAGATGTGGCTCGGACTTTTTCCTACTGCTTTTCGCCGAGAAACGGTAATTCCTGTAACGGCCATCTTGTCGAGTTTTTCCATGGTTTACCTTTATTAATTCCAGATAAATATCGAGAAGGCAGGTAGCTTATTCGAGCCATGGGCGATTACCTATCAAACTCCTATACTCAAAAAATGTATCTACCTTATCCTAATCTCCTATAATTCCTTCATTAAGTAGATTTTAACAATGTAGAAAATAACGGGAAGTGATAGATAAAAAAGAGTAATGGTACGAATGGCGTCTATTATGACATATGTCCAGAAACGGAGGTTAAAGGCATTATTATTATTACTTCTTCTTTGAGTTCTGCAGATTATTTGGTTATGTCCAGAGAAGAAAAGAAAGACAATTTCATTTTTCAATTTAAATAATAATTAACATATGATGTTCTTATAAAGTAAAATGTTCCGGGATTTTCCTGATCTGTATTTGTATCGGTTCGATTAAAACAGTGATCGCTGGTACAACATCCAATGAAACTAAATCAAATTAAAAGACCGCGAACTTTGCTTTCTGTTGGTACGTCAACCATATTGTGTTACTATTTGTTCTTTAACTACTAAAACGACGAATTAGAACACATCATTTTTTTAGCCAATGTTACGTTTTCTAACAGCGATATCCACAAAGGAAACGACTTGAAATTGTTGGAATCATTAACGAGGAGAAGTTAAGTGCAAGAAAATTGAACAGGGTATAAAATCGTTGCTTGAATGAATGCATAAAAAATATAATAAAATGTTTTGTTCCCGTCTCTGCTCATGGATGTCGTTTAGTTTTAAGTGATTATGCTATTTTGATGTAATTAAGACGCTAATGATCTGAGTTGTCGAGCATTTATAATCTACAATAAATAAAGCAAATTGAAGGGTTTTTTGCAGAAAAATGTTTGTTCCTAAATTTTAAAGTCGCAAACAAAACTACAAAAAAAAACAAAAAACTACATTTCAAAATTTACGAACTTTTTGCTCTCAATTTCTTAATTTTATTCCACTTAAAATTGAAATTCTTGAAGTTATCTAATGATTTTGGAGTCCCACAAATGTAAGGAGTACTTTTAAACCTTATTTCAAATACATTTCTGAATCCATTTCTTTCATACAGCCAGCTATCAATTAATTTAATTTCAAATTATAAAAAAACCCGGGTCGCAGTGCCAAAACCCTGCCGACAATATAGTGTATTTGGTTTTATACTGTTATTATGTGAAATTAAGTTTGTTTTTGGGCATAATAAAAAGTTTAACCCCTTAATACACCCCTTAAAATAACATTTTTTTCTTAATTGTAATATTATTATCAATCTAACGTCTACACCGAATTAAATACACCCTTCAATAAAATAAATGTCACTATCTGCAAATTAGTGTTTTCAAAAAATTTGTAAGTCCGGTCCTGTTGGGACGATTTTATTAAAATTTTAGGAGCACTTTTTAATTGCTATTAAAAGGTTAAATTTCAATTTTGAAACGATTCTAAGATTTTTTTAGGTATTTTGGGGCCCAAAAACTTTTTTCAACCCCTAAAATTCACCCTTAGTGTGATCCGATTGGGCCCATTTTAAATAGGCTTCGTGCGATAATGGATTCCAACATGTGTGCCAAATTTCGTCAAAATTAATTAAGTCCTTCGAAAGTTATAGCCCGCACACATATATATATACCTATATATATATATATATATATAAATATATATATATATACATATATATATAAACATTTTTAAAAATGGTGGCAAAGTGTTTAGGAGGTTATGAAACGTCGAGAAATTTTGGTCCGACCCATAGGTCCCGCCATCCGACCGACGCCAATAGTGTATGTTGCCATATGGCAAATACACTAATTACGCCGTTTCGTATTCGCAGGCTATGTTTTTTTTACTAAATAGTACTTTTTTACAATGAATGATCTATACACGAGTTAGCACCCTACTGATGGTGTGGTGGTGCTATCATTTGGCGCTGAATCATACGAGCGGTCCCCGTTTGTACTTCCGGAGTTTTTTAATACGCATCTGCTTTTAAGCGCTACAATAGAAAAGTACAAAAAAAACGCGATTTGCATGAGCAAACCTGAGATAAGAAAAGGCGTTGTCGATAAGATTATTTAAGCAAATAGTTTAAAAAAAAAAAACCCGGGTCGCAGTGTCAAAACCCTGCCGACAATATAGTGTATTTGCTAATACAGGCAGTGTGGCTTTATTATGCGAACTTAAGTTGGTTTTTGGGCAAAATAAAAAATTTTACTCCTTAATACACCCCTTAAAATAACATTTTTTTTTTAATTGCATTAATATTATCAATCGAACCTCTATACCAAATTATATACAAGTTTCAGTAAATAATTCACTATCTGCAAACTAGTGTTTTCATAAAATTTGTACGTCCGGTCCTGTCGGGCCGATTTTATTAAAATTTTAGGGACACTTTTTAATTACTACTAAAGGGTTAAATGCCAATTTTGAAACGATTCTGAGAATTTTTTCGGTATTTTGGGGCCCAAAAACATTTTTCAACCCCTAAAAACTACCCTTAAAATGCCCCGATTACGCCCATTTTAAATAGGCTTCTTGCGGTGATGGATTTCAACACGCGGGCCAAATTTCGTTAAAATCAATTAACTCTTTCGAAAGTTATTGCCCGCACACATATATATATATATATATATATACGTATATATATAAATATATATATATATATATATATACATATATATATAAACATTTTCAAAAATGGTGCCAAAGTGTTTAGGAGGTTATGAAACGTCGAGAAATTTTGGTCCGACCCCTAGGTCCCGCCATCCGACCGACGCCAATAGTGTATGTTGCCATATGGCAAATACACTAATAACTTTCTTATTGTTATCTCGTAACGGTGATGAATTTATATTTTCGTCAGCTGGCGGCATGTCTCGATAAACTGTCTCTCTGGTATTTATGGCTACACATAAGACTTTTTAGTCGCATTTATTTAAAATCTTTATTTGCGTCAGGGAGTTATTAAAAACCGTTCAATTCGTCTAGCGATTTACACGTATTTTCAATATTAATTAATAAACATGCTATATACATTTTTTAGAATGCCTGAAGTATATATTTTGCGCAGATTAATTAAATATATTCAGGTCATACTTTAAAACGGACATAGCAGTCTGGAATTTTAATTTCTGGGTTATATAAATGTTAAAATAAAAGATTAAAAAAAAGTTACCTACAACATATTTTTTGGTTGGAGAAAGTTTGGATAAAAATCCGTGGCAAAGGATCATTTGAGAAGCAATATCTACTCAGTTTAAAACTGCATTTATTTACTGACACACTGAAAATGGTATACGAAGTGAACCGAAACGTCACTAAATAAATGCAATTTTAAACTCAGTATTGCTTCTCAATGGATCCTTCGCCACGGATTTTTATCCAAACTTTTCCCAACAGTCATCAAGGATCACAATCGCTCTAATTAATTAGGGTCAACCTCGTATATTTTTTTGGTTTACTTTTTTGCAAATGTCATATGCTGCGCAGTAGCAAAATAACCACAAACCCATTGATTATTATTATTATTAGCTCGGTTTGTAGCTTTAAAGTTGCTATATACTGCACATATATATGTTAAGCTTAAAGCTTCTACATAGTACAATACAGTTCAGTGTTTTAGTGTTCGGAAATATTGTTTCAGTTGGCTGCTCAAATCAATTTTTGTTTGTTATCTCGGTGCTATAAATTTTCTTTGTAACCTAACTAAAAGCGTAGGTGAAAAGAAAATTTCGTATCCTTTGATTTCATTTATACATATAAATATTTATTGTTGAATGATTCATTTTGGTCACCTTTTGGTCATCATTCTGGTCAATCGTGAGTTAATTAACCAACTTGGACCACTCTTGATTTTCGTAATAATCTGTCAAACAATAACTTAAGTTAATCTGCTCATAGATACATATTCTGTATTGTAGATAGACAGATAAATAGATCGAGAGAGTAGAAGTTATTGGATCGTCAGATATTGTAGATAATTAATAATAATAATAATAATAATGCGTTTAACGTCCGTTTCTCGACTTTATGTCATAACAGACGCCATTCGCACCATTACTATTTTTCATTTTACCACTTCCCGTTTTTTCTACATTTCTTAAACTTCAACTTATATAATAGCAATGGGCGAATGAAGGAATTACAGGAAATTAGAATAAGGTAGGTAATTTTTGAACTAGGAGTTTGATAGGTAATCGGCCATCATGGCCTCAAATAAGGAACCACCTCGATATTTATCTGGAATTAATTGAGGGAAACCATGGAAAACCTCAATCAAGATGGCCGGTACAGGAATTACCGTTTCCCGGCGAAAGGCAGTAGGAAAAAGTCCCAGCCACACCTGCCCCCGCCGGGAATCGAACCCGGACCTCCCGAATGCGAGTCTAGTGCTGTACCACTACTCTACCCAGCTCGGTATATTGTAGATAATTAATCAAGGTAGTCGTGGTACAATATTGTCAAAAAGTTATAGATTATACGGGCCACAAAAGTATACTAGCTTGTAGCTAAGTGATCCATAATTTGTACGCAAGACTGTACCCGTGGAAACGTTACCCATACAGTATTCGTATGCATGTATACTTTTCTATAAATTGTTGAAGTTTAAACCGTTATTTATAAATAATTAGACGATCAAAAATGTTTTCTTATTTTTTTTTAAACTCATAAGAAATGCATTGAAAGACTGTCAGTTTTTGGAAAGTTTCTGACAGTCAGTTCTTTTTTTTTATAAATAAGAAACTGGTTCAGAACTACAGAGATCGTATACAATCAATATTAATTATCCAATTTTTAATTGAATTTATCTCGAATTATATACGGTCGATCGACTTCAATTTTTCAGGGTGATTGTATTATCATGTCCTTAATAAGTATACAAAAATTAAGAATTTTCTGACGGTGTGCCTTAACCACGACAACTACCTTATTATTATAAGTATTAGCAGTTTCCACTGTAGCTACATAAATTTCAAATTGTAAAAAAGAGACAACATTTTCATAGAACCATTTCCTATTCAACATTTATGATACATTGCAACTTTAAATTCACAAATAATTAATGCATTATTTTCGTTTAAAGTAATGAAGTTGGTAATTGTAATATTTGTTACGGTTATTATTTATGAATTACCGCGTTAATAAAGGTTTTTCGAAAATGACCACAAAAATTTTACTTGACCTCGATGTAGATATTTTTTGTCAATTTTTTTAAGGATGTACTTTTGCTTATATATAGCACGCATAAAAAAACAGGGGTAACAAATCTTGTATAATGTTCAATGAAAAGTAAAAATTGATTCTGATACAAGAGCACCATATGAGTTAGTAGTTACATCTGACATAAAATATATATATTTTTTGTTATTTATTATTCGATGAAATACAATTTGTTTTGATAAAAATATATTTATTGTATTAGCATCAAGAGACAGTAATATGCATGTAGCAAAAAAAATTTTATTCTCAATTATATATTAGTTTTTCATTCCTATCGACATTACAGCCAAATATTTCACGTAGTCCGTTATCGAGCGTCTATATAATCTACACATATTTGTTTCTCTCTATCGCTCTATAGGTTAGTGTGTTTAGTAGAGATGGAAAAAACGGGTCTTTTTAGTGATCTGCATCTTTGCATCTGGATCCCGCATGTGAGCCGGCTCACTGAACCGGTTCAAAAAGAGCCGAATTCTGAATATGTTACTTCAGTCTGCCACTGAGTTACCTAGTTCAGTCAATCATATCACGACCTGTATATAATCAAGAATGCATAGCCAAACATGTGATGCATGAGTCATTTGAGCTGACAGATGCATCAAAGCAAGAACTGATACGTAAGTGTAAAATGTGCTTCTGTGTGTTTAGTGTTTCACTGAGCTATGCGGATCCGTTGATCCGTCGGTTCAAAAAAAGTGAGTCGGCTCTCACGGATCTTCTGTCGGAGTCGGCTCTTTGAACCGGTTCAGATCTGAGTTACCCAACTCTAGTGTTTAGTATATATCGAATACTGGTGTCTACTTGTGTACGATAATCAAGGCATTCAAAACCAAAATTTTAATACCGTTAATACAGAGAGCAAATAAAAAATGAAGGGCAAAAAAGAGTTTACTCCCGCATTCTGGTAATTTATTTTTGAAAAATGAAGACGTAAAAAATAAAGCAAGTTGCAAATCACCAAAAATATAAATTATCTATCATAGAAATATGTAAACTAATTTAAGTTAAGCCATCTTGCTGAATTTAACAAAGGGATCATTTTCATTTAATTCAAAATAATTAATTAACGTGTTAACTCAATCAAGTAATTTATCTTAATGAAATTAAATGATGCTTTACAATCAACTGTATTTGGAATAGGGGAATATAATCTTCAACTATAGCAGGGAATTTTCTTAGATAGTAATCTAAGAGGAAAATCTATGTGTAGGAAAACAGTCCTATGTTGGAAATATCAGCTCGGAGTAATCGTATATAAGAGTTGATTTTCTTGTTACTCATTTTCGGTTTTGACATGGAATTCATAGGCACGTCTAACGAAAATCGACCGTAATGTTTTAAATCTACTTTTCGTATTACACAATCTCACGAACCGCTCAACCAATCTCAGCTAACCAAGTGTTAGGTGATCGAGTCACTCGGACCAATAGTACTGAGAATTTTGACAGTCGTCTCTAGGCTTTGACTGCGCTAGGGTGTTTTTGCTCCGAAAATTTCTAAATTGCTTCACTATTACTTAAATATCTCGGGAACTACAAGTCCGATCGCAAAAATAGTCCATTTCCAGAACTACTGAACGGATTTAAATGCGTTTTTTACCATTGAAATGGTTAAATTTAGTCCCTCAAATAAAAATATAATTAGCATCAGTGTAAATTCTGAAATGGTTACTTCAATGTATAATACAAAGTTTTTGGGAATTGTGTTGGATTGTAACTTGGACTGGAAAGCACACATTGAGTATCTTTCGAACAAATTATTAAGCTTTATATACGCTCTGAGAACAATTAACAATGATGTCAACTAGGAGGCGTGCCTAAGTGCATATTATGCCTTTATTTTTGCTAGATTAAGATATGGAATTGTTTTTTGGGGCAATAGTAACGAAATCTCTAAACTATTTGTAATACAAAAATTGTGTCTTTAAGAACTGTTTGGTCTTAAACCTCGCGATTCTTGTAGAAACTATTTCATTAACAATAGCATTCTCACTTTGCCCAGTATATATATTTTGGAGTCTGTTATGTTTGTAAAAGAAAGTTATAATTTCTTCCGTAAATACGAAATGGATCATAATTTTAATACCAGAGGTCAGTCTGTAGATCGTTTGCGTCCACCAAGAACAAAATTAACATTAATTAAGAAAAATTGTGTTATACAAAGTATTTATTTCTATAATCATTTATCGTACAGACTAAAAAACATGCGAGCAAGAAAAGTGAGAGGTGAACTTAAAAATATTTTGTTACTTAAATGTCCTTACTCAATTGAAGATTACTTTGATATTAGCATTATTTAATATGTATTGTTATGTATTTTTTGTACTTTGTATGAGTTATTCTATGCCAATTCTTGGCATTTAATGAATAAATATTTATCTTATCTTATCTTCCACAGCTTATTTTTTGATGAATATGAAGTTCATGTTAAAAGTATTGTGGAATTTAGTGCAAAAACCAACGTAAAGCAACTATTTTATAGATGCTAGTGCAAACATAACTACGAACAATGAAAATAGATAATTATTAATTAGACTGTGACTCGGACATTTGTACGACACCCGGTATAGGGAAAACTGACAAACAATTTTTTTATTCCATGACTGATGCCACATAAAATATGTCAATATATTTGGGTACAAATGAGAAATTTCGTCCCGTATCTATATTTAGACGACATCGTGTGCAACTATGTTCATGGCGATTGATATCTTTGCATGAAAAATCAATGAAACTCTGCGAAGTTACATGCAATTTCACATGTCTGTAAAGTTATAATAAAAACAACAATGTTTCTTTATTTGCATATGTTTCCAAGGTCATGTTGTCAGAAACGCTCATATGTTCTGTATATGTTATTTTGACGTTTTGAATTTACTGTAACCTTCCACTACTATGTAATCAGAATATTTTATAATTGTAGCACTGCATCATAAAAGAAACAAAAGAAAAATATATTTTTCGTGTAAGATATATTTTTTTAGCCGAGATAGTAGGAATAATAAAATTATTATTTTGTTTTTCAATTTATTTGTTGAAAATAAATAATCAAATGAACTTTTAATTCCACAAATTTCACAGAAAATAGTGAAGGTTACATCTCTTATATTAATATTTATTAGTGTATTTGCCATATAGCAACATACACTATTGGCGTCGGTCGGATGGCGGGACCTAGGGGTCGGACCAAAATTTCTCGACGTTTCATAACCTCCTAAACACTTTGCCACCATTTTTAAAAATGTTTATATATATATATATGTATATATATATATATATTTATATATATATATAATATATATATAGGTATATATGTGTACGGGCTATAACTTTCGAAGAAGTTAATTTATTTTAACGAAATTTGGCACACATGTTGGAATCCATCACCGCACGAAGCCTATTTAAAATGGGCCCAATCGGGCCATTGTAAGGGTAGTTTTTAGGGGTTGAAAAATGTTTTTGGGGCCCAAAATACCGAAAAAATTCTCCGAATCGTTTCAAAATTGAAATTTGACCCTCCGGTAGTAATTAAAAAGTGTCCCTAAAATTTAAATAAAATCGGCCCGACAGGACCGGACTTACAAATTTTATGAAAACACTAGTTTGCAGATAGTGAATTATTTACTGAAAGTTGCATATAATTTGGTATAGAGGTTCGATTGATAAGAATATTGCAATTAAGAAAAAAAATGTTATTTTAAGGGCTGTATTAAGGAGTGAATTTTTTTTTTTTACCCAAAAACCAACTTAAGTTCGTATAATAAAGCCACACTGCCTGCATCAGCAAATACACTCTATTGTCGGCAGGGTTTTGGCACTGCGACCCGGTTTTTTAATTGCTAATATCAATTTTCGTTCATAAAACATTTATGAAAATCTAATAAAAGTTCGAATAAAACGTTGTTTGTGATGAGAAAGGTTACTCATTTGACATATTTTGTTTTTTGTGAAGAAGTCGTCTAATATCGTGTACCTTTCCTGTTTCGTTCAGCAAACTGTTGTCACTTCGTCTTGCCTTTGAACTTCTATTAACATTTGAATCATTTTGTATAAATTGATCCATAATTTACGTTATAGCGGCTTAACTTTTAGTAACCGCATAATACTGAAACAGCGTTAAACGAAGCAGTGTTAAGCGAGGTCTTACTGTAAATGCACACACACATATCCAACTGCCCTTAAGATATGACTAGGTGGGTGAAAAAGGGAGCATATTGAACAACTAGTACTCAGTGACCTTAAAGAAATACAGAGAAAATTAAAAAATTAAGTAAGTTAATATTTGGAACGCCATGTAGAGCATCAATAAAACATGGCTGCACTTCAGCTGCACTAAGTTTTCAATATAAGCTCGTGGTTTCGTTACGTCAAATAACAAAGTGCAGTACGCTAGTCCATTGTATCGAATCAGTGGTCCGTGCTTTTGACGCTCTGGGGCTGACTCCTGAGCTGAACCAACCGCGTCCCCATGGCGTATTATAGTAGCTACGCTTTGGATTCCGATCTAAATCACATGTTATATGTGTTTTGCTTCTTATACCAATACTGTATCGCCACCCTCTGTTAAGGGCGTAATGTATCACCAGTGAAAAATGTCGCGACAGCAAAAACCAAATAAGTCGACTAATTGATATTAAAGACTAAAAATAGGTTAGGAATGAATATGAAATTTTGACAAGCGTGACCTTTTAGTTTTCTATTCCAATAACAATTACTCTGATGGTACGACAGAAATTTTAGACATACAGGATTTTTGCGAACTTAAAAAGACTTATGTCTGTTTCTGGTCGAACTTTCAACCGTAATATAAATTTACTTTTTCGAAAAGATATTAATTGGCAGAGATATCCCGGAACATACTTAAATAAACTATCGAATTAATTTAAGTAAAATTTGTGGGATTATCCTGAAGGTATGCTCTATTAACTAGGAAACATATCATCAAAATCGGTTCACAAATGATGAAGACATGTTATATAAAATATGTTTTTAAGTCATTTAAGATTTTAAGAAAAACTATATGCTATCAATCCGATATTCTGAATAAAATGGCGTCGACTTTTTTTATCGTGGAATATACGCTCAAAAAAAAAATGCGCGTCGAATTGTATACCCCCTTTCTTAAGTCGGCAAGAAATCAAAAGCAACTGAAAATATAAATTGGTACTCCGTCCACATAGCCTCGATGATCTGATGTTAAAAAAAGAATTATTATACTGAAAATATGATATAAATAAACCCTGCTATTTATACACTTTGTTTATGGTAAAGTCCGGTATATTACAGTAACTTGCAGTGTGTTGGTCACCCTCGAAGTTAAGTTGACCTTGGGCATTGTAGAAGTAAAGTGCATGCTGGCATTTACCGCTTAAGAGGGTTGTTGATTGGTCGAGGGGGTTGCATCTAGCAATACGTACAGCCATTTCACAGAAGAAAACTTACAGAAGCAACACTCACTATCGATATCTTCGATTATCCATAATATACCAGATTCCATGACCTTGACAGCCATATTAACAGTAGTTCTCTGGATTCTCAGATGTCCTCTACTATTTGATATGTTAACGTCTTTAGTAAGTCCCACTCGCCACAATTTTCTACTAGAGTGAATCAGTGAAATATCATAAAAATGGTGTGTCGCCGAAACTAGATCAATCATCAGCACGAAATATACCATCTTTAAGTTATCTGAAGACCCAAATCCGGGTTGAAACAAAAATAAAATCTGATTAAAAATAGTCATTAATTCTATTTATACCCTCTTTTATTATTTGAATCTATATGTTGGAAGCGTTTTCAGAGTACCGAGGCTTATTTTTGTTTTTTCTTTTTTAGTTGTTTTTAAAAATAATATAACTTTGTATTGAATTAAAGTTTCGAATGTATTCGAATTTACATTATAATAAACGTTAAGAAACAATTTGACTGAAGAAGGCCTCTGAACATGTATAGGTACATTAAATGAAAATAAATTTTTCGAAACGTTGGCTACAAACGAAACATCGGTAAAGCTTCTTTTAAAATTTTTAATCAGCCAAACCTTAATGTTTAATATTTATTGGAACAAAACGTAATACCGACAACCTTACATTATAACAAAAAAACGGTCCCAACTGTGGCTCTCAAAATTCTCGAGTTCGGCATCACCTCATGTATGGAGGGACGATATTTCCAACATGGCTGACTTGATCACGTGTGTAAAATTGGCCTGTAACACTTCTGTAAGTCTTTTTCTGTGGCAATGCACAGTATTTATTCTACACGTGATTCAGAAGTAATATTGTTACAAAAGAACTTATAGAGCAATGTATGTTATTCGTTGATATACTTTATATGATGTGTTTTCCGAAAGAAATACCGTTTGTTTTCAAAAAGACGTATTGCTTACTTGATTATGTAGTTTGAGAATACAGTAAAGTCACGTTAAACAACCGCTTCATCATTTTTTCCCTACAATTCTTTCAGACAGTGAATTTAATATTTTCTTATCAAATTCCTCAAGGTAATTCAGTTCACTTATTGGAATGTTGATTATGCGTTCAAACTGAGCCGTTTCCAGCAATATATCATATTATGAAAAATTAAACAATCAAAGGACGCAATTTTAGTGACCTCTGCAACATCAGCAAAATGTATCATTCTGGATGCCTAACTTGCTACGTCTAACAGTTTAGACCAAACGGTATTTTCTTATTAAATTTCTCAAAACAATTCAGTTCATTTATTGGAAAATTAATTATGCGTTCAAACTGAGCCGTTTCCAGAAATATATCATATTATGAAAAATTAAACAATCAAACGACGCAATTTTTAGTGACATCTGCAACATCAGCAAAATGTATCACTCTGGATGTCTAACTTGCTACGTCTAACAGTTTAGACCAAACGGTATTTTCTTATTAAATTTCTCAAAACAATTCAGTCCATTTATTGGAAAATTGATCATACGTTTAAACTGAGTCGTTTCCGGCAATATATCATATGAAAAATTAAACAATTAGAGGACGCAATTTTTTTTAGTGACCTCTGCAACATCAGCAAAATATATCATTTTGGATGCCAACTTCCTACATCTACCAGTTCAGACCAGACGGATGGACGAATAGGAACTATTCTGGAGAACTAGGATCCAAGGTCATTCAGGAAAGAGTTGTTTTATTTATTTATTGTAGATTATAGACGCTTGACAACTCAGGCCATTAGCGTCCTAATTACATCAAATAACGCAATCACTGAAAACTAAACAACATCACTAAACAGCCATGAGCAGGGACAGGATTCGAACCCACGACAGTCCGGTCAAGAAGCCATCACGATAGCCTCTAGAAAAGAGTTGAACATACTGTATAGGCTTCACGGAATATTCTGTACACTAAACATCCTGTATATAAGAAAGATGTAATGCAGGTCTGAGGATTGTTGTTGGGGGAAGATTATAAGTGTTTTTACGCGGATAATCGTACGATTGTTTTGTTTTCAACCGTTGTTATTATTTATTAACAGACTCATTCATAATAAATTATCTATCCTGATGAAGTTAGTCGGTGGTGATATTTTTTTCACGCTTCTCAAAATTATTACACGGTAATAAATATTTACTATAATGGAATATATCCCTCAATATGCCTAAAACTTTTTGATTATCACAAATAAAACGTCTCTTCTTTTCGTTCTTTATTACCAATTTGATATCGCACTGAATATTTAGAAAATAAATACAGAGTGATTTTTAAAGTGATTATTTTTTTAATAGCGTGTAGAAATCAAATTTAGGAATAGATATTTTAAGTAACTTTTTTATCAAAACTCAAACATAAAAGAGAAACATGCTTTCAAAGTTTAATTAAATTTTATTAAAGTTTGCGGTCTGTTCTGGCGTTTTGTTTTGTCACTATGGCAATATGTTATATCATTATCAAGTATTCACAGAAATTGTTCGAAGTTGTCTTCGTTTTGTTTCAAATAGGTACCAAGCATGGAACTAGTAATTATTAGTAAATATATGTTCCATGGTACCAAGATACTTGATAAATGACATAGCATTAAAATGTCAAACTTATTTACATAGTGAAAAATTGTATTGATATTTCTTCCAATACTTAAGGTAGTTGTCGTGGTTAAGGCACGCCGTCAGAAAATTCTTAATTTTTGTATACTTATTAAGGACATGATAATACAATTACCCTGAAAATTTAAAGTCGATCGACCGTATATAATCCGAGATAAATTCGATTAAAAATTGGATAATTAACATTGATTGTAGTTCTGAAGCAGTTTCTTATTTATAAAAAAAGAACTAATTGTCAGAAACTTTCCAAAAACTGACAGTCTTTCAATGCATTTGTTATGAGCTTAAAAAAAATAAGAAAACATTTTTGACCGTCTAATTATTCATAAATAACGGTTTAAAGTTCAACAATTTATAGAAAAGTATACATGCATATGAATACTGTATGGGTTACGTTTCCACGGGTACAGTCTTGCGTACAAATTATGGATCACTTAGCTACAAGCTAGTATACTTTTGTGGCGCGTATAATCTATAACTTTTTGACAATATTGTACCACGACAAGTTTTATACACATACTATAAATGCTTTATAAAATTTGTAGTTGAAATTTTAAATTGGCAAATTCTATTATGTTGCTTGCAATTGATTCATTTCTAAAATCGATTAAAAAAAAATTGCATCTATAGAACAAAATATATAAATACGTAAAAAACAAAAATACAACTTTTCTTCGGTGCCTGGTGCCTACATATAAGGAGAAGAAAAGTATGAGAAAAGAATCGTCCAGTAGTGAAGCTTGATACCACATCGCACCACAACATTACCTCCCCCCCCTCCCCCCAACCCGCAGTGCCACACACAAGTGTTCACGATCTCACATAAAACAAAATAATTTATCGGTTTCTTTTCTCTCATTTTCCCGGCAACAATAGTATCGTCGCTTCATTATTAATCCACCCATGAGACTGGGCTACAAAACTTGGGAACCTCCCCCGGAGTTTCCAATGAAAATGGTAATTATAGTCGCGTATATATCGGATATGATGTTTCAGTTCAGATGAGAAGTTTTCGTGTAAAGATCTGTGCACACTCTACGCCTCACGACGAATTAGAGATGGGAAAAACGGGTCTTTTTAGTGATCTGCATCTTTGCATCTGGATTGAACCGGTTCAAAAAGAGCTGGGCTCTTTTTGAACCGGTATACGATAATATGAAAATGATTGTTTTTTTTTTTTTTTGAAAATACACCATAAATCATGAACCCGAATCAAATTCTATATGTGCATTCATCGAAACAAAGATGACCTTATGGATTGGAAAATATGCACGTGGTAGCTAGGGATGTGCTTGCTTTTCAGATACATCGAATAATAATATATCAAATCTCTAGTGTGTCATCTAGAGATGGGAAAAACGGACTTTTTAGTGATCTGCATCTTTGCATCTGGGTCCCGAATGTGAGCCGGCTCACTGAACCGGTTCAAAAAGAGCTGGGCTCTTTTTGAACCGGTATACGATAATATGAAAATGATCGTTTTTTTTTTTTTTGAAAATCCACCATAAATCATGAACCAGAATCAAATTCTATATGTGCATTCATCGAAACAAAGATGACCTTATGGATTGAAAAATATGCACGTGGTAGCTAGGGATGTGCTTGCTTTTCAGATACATCGAATAATAATATATCAAATCTCTAGTGTGTCATCTAGAGATGGGAAAAACGGACTTTTTAGTGATCTGCATCTTTGCATCTGGATACCGTATGTGAGCCGGCTCACTGAACCGGTTCAAAAAGAGCCGAGTTCTGAATATGTTACTGCAGTCTGGCACTGAGTTACATAGTTCAGTCAATCATATCACGACCTGTATAGAATCAAGAATCCATAGCCAAACATGTGATACATGAGTCATTTGAGCTGACAGATGCATCAAAGCAAGAACTGATACGTAAGTGTAAAATGTGCTTCTGTGTGTTAAGTGTTTTACTGAGTTATGCGGATCCGTTGATCCGTCGGCTCAAAAAAAGTGAGTCGGCTCTCACAGATCTTCTGTCGGAGTCGGCTCTTTGAACCGGTTTAGATCTGAGTTACCTAACTCTACACTCTACGCCTCATGACGAATCCAGAACTCTCGGCAGCATACAGTAGAGCCTCGTTCACACTCTCGAAGTACGATGGTTAAAAAATACTGTTGCAAGGGAGTAGAATGTTAAATGTATTTTATAACTTTAAATAAAAAAGAAATCTCTGAGGTTTGATATGTCAATTGCTCCTCTACCCAACCCTTTCTGTGTTTAACGGTTATATAGATAACTCTAGGTTGTCATGGTAACCACGGGAATTGCCGAGTTTTACAGATAATTTAATTACACGTTAATAAACAAATTTCGTTTGACTTGTCGTTCGTAATGCTCGTGTGGAAGAATGTGATCTGTCTCTTTTCGTTACAACGAAAATGCAAAATTGGATCACTATTAAGACTGTCGGAACGCTCTGAATTTAAGCCACACTACGAGGCTAAAAATTTATGTTACAAGAATGCCGCTGTCAGTAGATTACTCTAAATCTTGGAAATATTTTGAAGATTGAAAAAACTTTTTCGAAAAAGGAAGAGTCACTTTAGGTTTGTGATGGGACAATTTTGTGAAATAAGTACGAATAAGGTCGTGTAGGGTGACATTGAAAACGTGTTTTTTGGCATAATTAATGCCAACTTTTTTCTAGTAAATCGTACGTAAATTACAAAAGTAGACCTAGATTTGTCCTTTACCTTCCTTACAGAGAAAGAATTTTTGCAAAATGTTGACGAACAAGTCTACAATCAGTTGTCAGCCGAAGCCCTATTTTTGGCTTAAATCTAGAGCGGTATGACAGCCTTAAAAGTGGTTCAGCTTTTTATATAAATGGAGTTCGTAGTCCTTGTATAATGTCTGTGAAATCCAGCTTCAAAACACAGATAAACCGTCACAAAATTCAACGCCACAGCACGCTTGGAACCTAGCGACGAAATCAAGCAGCGAATCTAGCGGCAAAACTAACTTCCGTGTTAATGCTCTCGTGAAATTTCAAACTGTGGTCGCAAAATTTAATTTACAAATGTTTTTATTAGCTGGGATTAAGCATTACGCATCAAAAAATTTGGCTTGCTGCTTAAAAATTAAAAAAAGCATATATTTTT
This sequence comes from Venustoraphidia nigricollis, assembly GCA_034508555.1. Taxonomy (NCBI): domain Eukaryota; kingdom Metazoa; phylum Arthropoda; class Insecta; order Raphidioptera; family Raphidiidae; genus Venustoraphidia; species Venustoraphidia nigricollis. The sequence goes on along the minus strand of JAVRKA010000010.1, from coordinate 11,632,787 downwards.
GTCCTAAAAATTAAATAAAAAAACGTGATATACGTCAATATTTCTTTACAACACGTCACGAGATTTTGAATTACGGGAAGGCAAATTAACATTTTGTAGTTTTTTCTTTGCTAACTTATGTTAAAAATAATGACAAACATGGCTTGTTCAATAATTTTTTTCAAATTTGATTTTTTTGTACAAAAACTTGTGTAAAATTTAAATTGATTTTTTGTCTGATTTTAAATCGTTTATTTAAATCAAAATATAAATTGTAAACACCTAAAAGTCATATTGGGAAGAATAGTACATATTTCTAGTTTATTTTGAAGCATTAACATCAAAGCTTGAGTAAGATTTTTCATAGAAACCAGAGATTTCTGAAACGTAAGTGCATTTTACATGCACATACACATCCAACTGCTTCGTAAGAGCTATGCAGGTAAAAAAGGTAGAGTTGAGAATAATCGAATGATTTTAATAATCGAAAGGTTGCTACTCGAATGATTTTGATAATCGAATGATTCATTCGAGATGTTTGATTATACTGAGTATAAAAATAAAAATATAAATTGAATGGTTCCTATTCGAACGATTTTGATAGCTGAAGTGTGTAGTGTGTACTGTCAGTGTGTCATCTATTTTTCGTAGTCGTAAACGCATTACACAGTACGTTCAACACTGCAATAAAACCAATCGAGAGATTGGACAAAATTGTCTCGCGTAAAAAAATCATTCATTGTATATCTCGAAAGGTTAATACGCTCAACGGCTCAACACTGCAATAAAACCAATCGAGAGATTTGACAAAATTCTCTAGCGTAAAAAAATCATTCATTGTATAATATCTCGAGAGGTATAATATTTCGAGTGGTTTAGGTACTACAAGCTAGCCTTGAGCAGTGAATACAAAATGAACTTCATTCGACGTAAAATATTACTTCGAGTGGCTAGTTATAAGAACTTATAAACACACAACATCCATTCGCAGTCTAAACACATTCTGAATGAAGTTTACATCTCGGCTTACATGAGTCGATTGTTTAATGCAATAGAGTAACCCGGATGCAGTGCTTCATAGAACAGAGGCAGATAGAAGATGTTATTACTTAGTATTTAAAAAATCACTCGAGTGATTTTGAATAACCTCTCGAGATATCTCGAAATATTTTAATAATCGATTGATTCTGTATTTTATCTCGAGATGTTCCCATCTTTAAAAAAAGGGGACATATTGAACAGCTGATAAACAGTCACGTTAAGTTTGCGTTTACCCTTAGCCGATGAGATTTGAGTTAACGTAACGTTCCGGTGATAGTATGGTCTCTAGCGGGGTTGTCACGGTATACATGTATTACAGTTAGAGAGTGAGTGGAGAGGGTTGGGTCGGTAACTCATATATCTACTTGGCATCCGATATCCGGCCGCGCGCTCTACTATACCGACCGCACACATACATACAATATATACTCGTATATCTATAATGCACGCGGTGTAACAGTGCAGTCCAATCAGTCTATCCATTGACCCGTGAGTGCGTCATTCTCATCTCCGTCTTACAACGTCAAACAACCCTCTGACTGTACACAACCCCTAAACTAAACACTGCGTTCGCTTTCACTCGTCGTCCATCGAATCAATTCCCTATGCCGACGAATCTGATCGAAATATATCAAACGCTAAATCGATTGATTATCACCCGTTCACATTTTAATAGATACTAATTAATGTTATAGACGATATTTATTCGGTTCACAGATACGGTTGAGCTGATTTAGAAAATTTATAGTTATAAAAAAATCAAACTACAAAACTCGCTTATATTAACGCACTAAAAAATAAAAAATAAATTTTCAAAGTTCAATTCCAGATATATGTTATATCTATATCATAATTTAACTATCGTTTAAACATATTGAGGTTAGTCACACCATTGTTTCTTTTTAGTAAGTTATTTAATCATAATGTTTAATATTTGTATTATATGAATGTTGGTAATTGTTGTAAAATTTTTTAGAGCTTGAAAAAGTCTTAATAATAAAGACGAAACGTTGCAATCAATGAGTGTTTAAATTGATTTAACTTAATTATTCCTGTTTTCTATTGTAAAAAATAAATTTCTTTTTCTATAATATTTTATAATGCCTTCATTCACCCATTGCTATTAAGTTGAAGTTTAAAACTTAAAAAAATAACGGGAAGTTTGGTAGATGGAAAATAGTAACTCTTATAAAGCCTGGTAAGTACTGCCTAAACTTTACTTAATTGTTAAATAAAAGGATTACCCGGTTTGAAAATTTTCTGATTTTGGTTCCCAGAAAAAGTCGATTGAAATAGTTTGATGTCAGTAAAGTAGTGTCTTGTGAATAATGTGGAATATAATGTATAATGTATTAATGCATTAATGCATGTATTCGAAACAAGATTCCCACACAAACGAGAGACATATGTCTCGAACAAATACAATATGTAACAGCCATGTCAATACATTGGCTGGATTGAAATCTCAAGAACATAGAGAACGGTGAACGTGCTGCAGGTATTATCACATATAATTACGAATTCAAACAACGTAGCGACAGTTTGATACATTTATTATTTCACTGAACCGGGACTCGGCTGCTACGAGTCACAATTTATACAGGGGCTGTACAAACGCTTACAACACAATAGACTACTTGTCAGAGATGACACCTATCTTGTATGTAAGGCCAGTCGTAGACATACCGCTCAAGCAGTCACCACTCGAACAGCTTGAGTTGCTTGCTCGAATTCTGTTGAAATATGCTCTTTGAGTTTCTAAAGTGTTCTGTGTCGCGTTGCCTAGATAACCAAGCTCACAAATAGTCAATAGCTCGAGCAGTCAGTATATTATGTGCTGCAACTGCCCGACTACATGAGGAAATTTTGCCGTGTTGCTGAACCCTTGATGCGATCGTGACTGCTCGAGCGGTCGAGTGTTTGTCAGCAGAATATTTTCTATGGAGCTTGGTTCATCGATGATTAAAGTAATCAGTTATCATAGCTCGAAGCTGCCAGTCTAAGATACTTTATTGTATGTTGGATACATTTTAGGGCCGCCTGTATTTCTTTGAACTGAATATTATCAAGCTGAAATTTGGCATCATTACACATATGCTAATAGTCAAAACCTTAAAAAATACCATAAATTTGGAGGTGGGACAAAGTTTTCACCCAAATAAATATATTTGTGTTCAGTCGTGTGGCGTATTATTTGTAAAGGTTTTTCTTATGAATTTCAAAACTATTTTATATTGCGCATTTTCAAGATTTTCCTAGAGATGCCTCTTGAAAACTGATTTGCAAAAAATGAAGAAAAAAATGGCGGTGTTCGTTTTCCTCGTTCTTTACGCTCTCAGCAAAAACTCCTTTTTTGATGTTTTGCATATGTGGTTTAAAATCTAGTTTCGTTTATATTAAGATTATAAAATAAATGTGCAAGAACTTAATTTATTCCCACCCCTGTTAATAAATACTAGGGCTTGTAGAAGAATGTATTATAATTGACTTCTCGAATATCTTCCATATTTATATCAAAAGATTGCAAGATAGTAAAAAATGCATATAAAGTTAACTAAGTTAAAATGTGAAAATAAATAAACACAGAATATATTACAATTTTGGAATAAATAAATTTCTTGAAACAACAATCAAATAAACGCCATTTAAGAAAGCTTTTAAGAAATTGATTTGTAAAGCGCAATAGAATAAAAAAATTAAATTACTTGTGATAATAAATTCACGACCAGTGAAATATTTGTAAATTATTTTTAATTTTAGGCATTCTTTCGAATTTTATGTTAATTATAGGAACTTAATAAAAACACTTGAAAAGTCTACAATTTTTACCATTCCAACCCACTAGTGTGGAATAGCACTAATTTAGGTCAAAATTGATTTTTCAAAATTTTACAATATTTTTTCGTTTAGCGGTCTCCTGAATCCAAAAAACATATTTTTGGAAAACCCCTGTGCGTCTGTTAAACTGTGAGCACGATGCAGGTCAAACGGATGAACGGATTGAAATCAAATTTTGAAAGGATGTTTGGTATGCAAAGTTGAAATGGTCCCGTCGCCCAATTGGTTGAAATTTTTGTTAAATGATAACGGAAAGATACCAAATTTAATATCAATTTTGAAAGCGTTGGTAATGTTTGTTTCCCGATTAATATAGTGACCAAATTCATTGTACAGTGGAATCTCAATTAATGCTTAATACTACTGACGTCACATCTATCTAAAATACAACATTTTTTTGTAGTGGCACATTCTATCTCAAATTGTTAAGCACTAACTTTTTATTTGTTAATTAGAATTTTCTACATTAATAATAATCAAAAACTTACATTTAATTGCAATCGACTGTAGACTTTAACAACTTGTGTAGCGCTCTTTTAAAACGAAAAAAAATCACAATTTCTCCTTGTAATCTAAGAAGTTTATCACAAATTGTTTTTTCAAAACAATAAAATAATCAACAAATGAAAACTAAATCATAAATGTTGTACAAATCAAATTTTGAAGAAAAAAATACAAAACCACATAAAATCAACATTCAAAAAGTTGGGTTTTAATCTCGTATTTATGAAACGTTAGAATTATTAACACATGAAAACAATCACTTAGATCCAATAAAGCGTACACATTTTTTAAGTCCCTTAAGAAAACATAATGACTAAAAATTAAATCAAAATCGCAGAGTAAGGTACAATACACTCTATTCAGAAATCAAGTTGCAACTTAAAATTCTCAGCAGGTCATTTTTAAAACGTGAATTGTCCTGTAGATTACATAATTACTAAATCGATCATGCAATTTAAAAAATCAACAACGCTGTTTCATTTATTTCATTTTTATAATGTTGGAAAAAACTTTATAAACATTTATTCAGAGTGTCCTCTTTATATTTTTATCTTTTAAAATAAAAATACATAGTATCAGTTGAACTAGAAACTAACTGAATGAAATTTGTTAGGAAGTATTTTGCGATTACTTCGTATAATCGTCAACATAAACTAAAAAAAAAATGATAGATAATGCTTTATTAGGGTGTTCTTAAAAGCAGAAAATAAAAAATTAATCTTCCAAAGAAATGATAGAAAGTAGTAAAATTTTCAAAACTTAAATAATTTTGGAGCAAAGAGAAGAAAATTTGTAGAAGGTACTATAAGGTTTCCAGAAGGTTTTCGATCATATCTAAAGCCTATCAATTATACATATACCCAATACTTCTTATTTTATACTTTAACTATAGAAATGGTAGTACACTACGTTTTGCATTTCTTTTATTTTACGCCGCTATACAGACTTGAAAAGTCGTGCAAAAATTATTATTATTAATCAGATCCTATTAAGTTCCGAGTGAAAAATCAGTGCAAATTTATGTTAATTATTACGACTAACAGAACTAATAAATAACCCAATTAATTGTATCTTCAATTTTATTATTATTTAAAGAATAATTGTGATGTCATTGGAGGGACGGACACCAGGCAACACAGAGCTTAATAAATACTATGATATAAAATAAGTAGCAACGTCTTGCAATGTCGAGCACATATTTGGATTAAATATCTTTACTCAATATGAAAACAATTAATAAATCATGTGCAGAATCCAAAGATGATAAAACAATCAAAGTGCAGTTTTCTTTAATCGATTTCTAGAGATTTATGTTCAAGCAAGGTAATTTCTGAAGTGGTTCTTGCCATAATAACTTAATGGTATCACAATTGAGACATTAAATTAATTAAACACAAGAAAAATCGCATTAAAGTACAGATCCCATAACGTCGCTATATGCTATATATGCCAATTAAGATGACCGCGTTTAGCGCTGTCTCGTATAGGGCAGGAATTTATTGGAACGTATCTCTCGCATTAAGCGGGGTTTTACTGTATTTATCAATTTATAGTTAAAAATAATAAATTGACAATAAAAATTTGCAATGAAGGTCCAAACAATAGTGACATCGAATGCCTTTAAGAAATTAACAAAAACTAGCGGTATCTGTGCGAATAATTCGCACTAAAATTCGTTTCTTATTTCTCACTCTCTTTATAACTTTCTTCTTTTTGTTGTATTACATTACGAAGCTCAGTGACGGTTCAAGAAAATATTTTTCTAAAAACTGTCATATAGAGACGCAAGTATCAAAAGCGTTGAGCTGAAGCGCCGCCATACGAAAAGTATTTATACGTGAATTTTGATTAAAAATTAAACAAAAAAAATTTACCGACCGTCAATCATGTTGACGTTGTTTCAAAGTTAGAACCGTCAGATGGCAGCATTGCTGTATTGTGTCTGAATGTATATCTATATATATAATTTTAATAATTAATAAATTTACAAAAACAAAAGCAATAATAAATTTTTTAGTTGTTAATGTCGGTAGAGCAATCAATTATCTATTAAATGATATAAAATTTATGTGGAGCAACTGTGTGGTTTTTTCGAAAAAGGGAGGCAAACATCTTAATATATATGATAAGTGCCATGAAAACATATTTTTTACGGTCGGTAATAATGTTAACTATACCTGAACTGTACACCCAAAATGAATAAATAAATATTATTCTTCGTAACCATTAACGAACAATAAAAAAACAATATCCTCTCTCTCTCTCTTTCTCTCTCGAAACATTGTTAGATTACACACAGGCGGAACTGGATTTGTAATCTCAGAGCAGTTTAAGTGGAGCACAATTATTATATATTTACAAACGATTTATATTTTATATTATTAATTCGAGTTTAAAATATTAATAAAAATAATAAAACTGATATTTCGACGGTAAATAAAACATTGCACTTTGAGACAAAAATTCCGTTGAACGCGTTTGACACTGAAGCATAATTGCATTCAAATCAAATATGCCCGTCGCAAGATCAGTGGTCACTAACGTGTAAACCTGATATTGCACAAAGTCAAAAATGTGCTCTATTTTACAGAAATTATAGGTAAGAAACTTTCTCTTTTTTAACAATAGTTTTTATTGCGTAACATTTACGTAAGAAATATCTTTTCTTTTCAAAATCTTCAAAGTAAAGAATGACAAAAAAAAGATGCAATAAATAACAAATATATGTCATAAAAATTTCGGTTTATCTATAAAAAAATATTTTTTCGACTTTCACTTCGGTGCCGTTATTTTTTTATTGTCTGACGCAAGGACGAGGGTAGATCCCTTGTAATGAAGACATCACTGTCATTTTCAAATGTGGATTTCACATGAACACATTTATTCAAAAACAAGACAATTTTGACAGTGATATGTGCAATAATTTAATAACTTAACAAAACTAGTGATAAAATACATCAACAAAAAACAAAATATTTGTGGGAAAACCTGAAAGAAGTAAAAGGTAAGAAATTATTTAATTTCTTTAACAAAAATAGTCTGTTAGCAATCGAATATGAAAATTTGCAAACATGGTCGAGAGATACTGTTGTTTATATGGAGTTCCCAGGTTCCGATCAAAGAGCAGGTAAAAAATTGCGTTTTCAATTATTAAAAAAAATACAAATTGAAGATATTAATTGGTACTAGGCCTGAATAAGCCTAGCTGTCGGTGACCATTAAAATATTGAAAACATGTGCAAACTATTCTTTTTTTTCCGTCTATAAACACAAATTCCCATTTTCTATAAATTTGGATTTTACATAAACACGCATATTTTGTTTTACTTTTTAACAATTTTTCTATAAAAATCTCGAACACGTCTCTCATAATATGCGCTCCATCCCAATTTATTTTCAGCACATAACTAGTCTGAAAAGCTTGCATTCTCCCTAAGCTCCCACGGGATAACCTTTGCTACATTTTCTACTGCGAGACCAGATACGTCTAAGGTCTGTTAAATACGAATTTGTTAACAAATATTTCTAAATTCAATTTAATTTATTCATACATAGATCATAGACGCTCAATAGCTAAGATCATCAGCGATATGTTTATTTTTCAATAAATTACTGAAAATGGAGAAACGAAAAACGGATTACCCGATTTTAAGAAAAACTATATTGTACCAATCCGATAACACTATATATATCTCGGAACATAATAAAAAAAAACCCGGGTCGCAGTGCCAAAACCCTGCCGACAATATAGTGTATTTGATAATACAGGCAGTGTGGCTTTATTATGCGAACTTAAGTTGGTTTTTCGGCAAAATAAAAAATTTGACTCCTTAATACACCCCTTAAAATAACATTTTTTTTTCTTAATTGCAATATTATTATCAATCGAACCTCTATACCAAATTATATACAACTTTCAGTAAATAATTCACTATCTGCAAAGTAGTGTTTTCATAAAATTTTTAAGTCCGGTCCTGTCGGGCCGATTTTTTTAAAATTTTAGGGACATTTTTTAATTACTACTGGAAGGTTAAATGTCAATTTTGAAACGATTCGGAGAATTTTTTCGGTATTTTGGGGCCCAAAAACGTTTTTCAACCCCTAAAAACTACCCTTAAAATAGCCCGATTACGCCCATTTTAAATAGGCTTCTTGCGGTGATGGATTTCAACACGTGGGCCAAATTTCGTTAAAATCAATTAACTCCTTCGAAAGTTATTGCCCGCACACATATATATATATATATATACGTATATATATATATATATAAATATACATATACATATATATATAAACATTTTTAAAAATGGTGCCAAAGTGTTTAGGAGGTTATGAAACGTCGAGAAATTTTGGTCCGACCCCTAGGTCCCGCCATCCGACCGACGCCAATAGTGTATGTTGCCTTATGGCAAATACACTAATAAAAATACGAGTCGAAATGTATAACTTCTTTTTTTGAAGTCGGTTAAAAATGAATGGATATTCAATAATTATGATCGAAGCCGCAAGCAAGGTATCTAGCAGCCACTGACTGAAGTAAACATAGTGCATTATTAAATAATTCAAACATTGTGACATTTTCGTGTCAAAATGTTTTTGAACATTCCTCACGACCTTGAAACTATAACGAAACATTTTATTTTCTCTACAAGCATAATATTGTCATTAAGAGCACACAAAAATTCAGTCGGTAGCTGCTAGATGTTTGGGACAACTTTCGGTTTTGTATAATTTTTCTAAGGTTTAGAAAAATTGTAATTAAAATATTACTCTTAACTTAAGGTTAAAACTGAGATTAGAGCGAGTGGTGCCGCGATTAAACGCTGTTTAGTTAAATCTAATTAAATGAGGTAGCTTTTTAGAGCTTGTTTTTAAAACTTCACGCTCAGATAGGTAAAATATAATATACGATAGTTATGCGTCTCGAGTTTAACGTGATATAAATATAGAATATATATAGAAGGAAAATGGATTTCTGAGCTGAAACAGTGATTATATTAGAAATGCTGGCATTGTAACGAGGCCCGCCTGTTCGGTGTTCAATTCGCGACCGCACAGCCGCCCCGCGTGTCTACCGTCGCCGTATGCCGTCCCCGGCCGCCCCCGACGTCACGACATGATTTACAGCCGAACAAGAAACCATCTCCAACCCGTGTACACCCTCAGCCACCACTTTATAAAGAAAACATTGAAAAATACAAAACGAACAACGGACGACAATTTACTGGGTACTACATGGATGTAACGACAGTAAAACTAGATTAATGTTGGGTCGCAGAAAGGATTGTCAAATAATTTGAGTTGACAATGACCTTAGACTGTGAACACATATATTTCTTTATAAGAAATACATTGTAGAATTTTAATCCAAAAATAATTGATTGAAAAGATATTTTTTCTGAATTGATGTGTACACATGTATTTAACATAGTTTTTTTGCATAATTTTTTCTTCGAAACGACATTTCCCTACGCATTTGACTTCAAAAACGAACTTTTTCTGTGTGTATCAAGCATTTGTTTTTGTGTGAATAAGGATTTTGAATATGACATTAGACTGCTCTAGCATGTGTGAAAACTGTAATTATATTATCACAACCTAAGGTCATTGTCAAATCCAATTTTTTGACATTTTTTGTGCAACCCAGCACATTTAATTCATATAGTCAAACATTAGACACGTTGTCATTTGAAATCTAGTAATTTTTCTAAGGAATTCAAATTATGAACGAAGGTACCATGATGTCGTCTGCAAATATTCCAGGGTCCGTTTTACAAAATTGTCTTCCGGGGTTTACACAGTCAAACTCGTATTTTCAACACCGTCTATTTTCAATTGATTTTGCTCACATATTTTCAAGTTTCTAGTCCCTACTGCTTACACAAAGTGTCTCCTCTTACGCTGCTCCACCAATTTAAAAAAAAAAAAACGTCTTTAACCTTACATTAATAACGGTTTTTTTTCTGAATGGTCTATGATTGCCACGAAGTGACGATGAAAATGAAGTTGAAAATATTGTAGTCGATAAGGTTGAAAATACACGAGTTCTACTGTACAGGGAAAATTAAAAATAAAAGAAAGATTTTGTTTATTTAGTATGAGGACGAGGTACATATTATATTGTTGGAAAGATTATTACAAGTCTTTTATAAAGGTTAACAAGTTTTGCCTTTCCGGCATTTAATATAATTTGCACTGATTTTTCACTTGGCACTTGGTAGAAAATGATTAATAATAACAAATAAATAACAACACTTGAAAATTCTACAAAAAATTTTATTAAACTACTTCTTGACGATCGTTTCGGCCAACCCCAGGAATATAAAACATGTTTTATATTCCTGACGATGGACTTATTGTCCGAAACGATCGTCGAGAAATAATTTAATAATAAATTTTGTAAAATTTTCAAGTGCTTTTATTTATCTGTTAAGATTATTATTAAAAAAATAGCAATCCAGAAGTGACTAACAAATACATCTAATATTTATATAGCGTACAAAAGTGCAAATCTACAAATTTAGTAAATTCGATAAAAAAAATGAATCTAAAGATTATTTGTTCCATCCCTGTTATATGTACAGCAAAAACTTCTATACATAATACAATGCTCCGCGAAATATATTGCAAGGAACTTCATGTTTTTCTCTCAATCATTTTCTAAAGAAAGCATTCTTGGAAACTATTTATTTTCCAATAAAAACAGCTCGCAACTCGTATAAATAAAAATACACTTAACTTTTCACGAAGATCGTCAAGGAGTTTTCGTTCATTTAATAAACTACAATTTATGGCAGAATAAAAAATCAAAAAAACGCGGAAGCGTGTATTTCTTTTTCAAAAATTTCCACAGCTTTTAATTTGTAACTTTACCAGTTTACTTTTGACGCATTTAAATGTACTCTTAATTTGAGTCAAAATTAAATTCATATCTATCTGTCTTACACACGCTTCTAGAAAAACAATACGTGTCTTCTTTTTTTAATTTTCAATGTTAACAAACTAACATATTTTTTTAAAAAAATTTGCAAATCAAGTTATGAGTAATCTACGGTCGGTGAATAAAGTCAAAGCTGATAAAAACGGAATTAAAAAAATATTTACGCATTTAACATAAATTTCTCGACAGAATTTCATAGCCGACGACACTCGCACGATTACTATCTTTATGTCTCAGTTATTTTTTTAAACATAAACCCTTTATTATTATGAATATACGAGTGGAAGGAACAGACAAAATAGATTATTTGAATTAAGAAAAAAAAACTAATACTTATTTTTTATTTTTTAAATAATTTATCATAAATAATATTGGAGAATGAAAAGAACAAATGACAATTAATTATAAATTAATTAAAATGTATAAAACTGTATAAGATATCATGTGACTACAAAAGGCGCCTGGAATATTTGTGTCGTCGTTATGTTAAAAGTTGTGTGTTTGTTTTTGTTATACAAAGTAACCATGGAAACAAGGACCATAAAAACATTATGACGTCACATATGTTCTTGGCGCGTTATTCACACTTAGTTTAAAAATAATTTTTAATTTCAATATAACTTTTCAATTAGGAAGTGAAAAAAATAAAATTAGTTTTTCTATAAAACTTGTATGTGATCTTTCCATTTATGTAAAAAAATCTTTCATTCAAAAATCCAATTGAGGATTTAGACCTCGACTCGATATTTAACTGAAAACCGTGGACAAAATGGGCGGTGAAAAATCATCGCTTCTCTACAAAAAACTAAAAATACGACTTGACATAGCTCTATTTTTATTTTTTTATTCTACCCCATTTTAACGACCCACAGCACAAAATATGTTTTAAATAAAAAATATATCAATTTTTTCTTATATATAGTACAACTTGAAATTTTGGAGCCCTATGTAAAAAACAATTGCTCACGCCTGCTCTGAATCATACTTTTGGAAAATAAATGTCGGAAAAGAACTTCTCAGTTCTTAATCCTACCCTGGACATAAAATCAGCGACTGGAAACCTTAATTGCTAAAAGCTTTTTCTGTACTAGCAGTTCAATTCTTTCCTTCAAGTGTGATAATTTATTGTTTACGAGGAAACAACAATCGGTATATACTCGATAACATTGCTTTTAGCTGAGCTTTGTCGAGTAGGCGCATAAAAGAAATCAGAAGAAGCTGTCTTTCTGTAAGCTTTCCTGTGCTTTTCGGTTCAAGTAAATTTCAGTTGAATATCTAACGAATGATTCAAGTAATGAGATATTTGAATATTACAGATTATATTAAGATTATTTTAAATTGTTTATACTTGAGATAAGTGAAACTAAATTAAAACTACGTCTTATTAAATTTAAATTATATTTATTTGATCGCGAATGTTATTGTTACCAGCAAAAAAATTGTTTAAAAAATTTGAATAATAAATGAGATTTTAAAAAACAGAAAATATATCAGTTTTCATAAATCATAAAATCGTGGAATCTTGAAAATAAGTAGTAATTTATTTTAGAAGATATCTCGACATCAATAAAACCAGTCTTATAGCTTTGCTATTATTTTTTTATTTTTTACTTATCAATTTTAAAATGTCATTTTTTTAATTTAAAGCCTTAAGTAGTCAAGGCATGGAGGAAAATATTTATATTAATTTAAATCTACGTCGGTAGTACCTACCACTTCGAGACTGATGGCAATGTAGGCTATAAACCTTGATTTTTTTATTAAATCTATGATTTCTAATTATATAAATAGTAATTTATTTTAATAGAAAATGTTATATACCACTCACCGAAAGAATTTTCATGATAATAAAAGTTTTGTATAAACTCACCTGAAACAAAAAAAAAGAAGTGTTTAGAAAAAACAATACCTTAAAACACAGTTTCAAAATCATTCGTTTCATTTTCAAATCAGTCAAAAACATTTTTTCTGCAATATATACAACTAAACGGAAAAAACAAGTTATTTATCATAAAAGTGAAAAAATCAATAAAAAATATACGCGTAATAAGATTAAAATATAACAAATAAATAAAGTGTGTCATTATCTTTGAAAAAGTTTCTTATAAAACTTTTTCACACATTCACAATGTGATGCTGCGAAAGGATGCAGAGCGCAGAGCTCCAAAGCGACAGATGCATGAACTAACAGTTATCTCGACGCGTCGCAACAACCCTCCAACATCCCGACATCTCTCGTGGACCCCGTAAACCACGTAGTTCTCACAAAATCCGCTAAGAGCTACACCCCATTTTGCACCACCGACACTTTCCGCTAACGAAAAATGGCACTTTTATGAAGGAAAAATTAACTTAAAATGCATAGATTATTTTTCCACAATTTATATTGTAGGATTAATTCTACTTTTCTAACACATAGGTTTCTTTTTCGTAAATTTTTAAACGAATTAAACAGTTAACGAAATGACTTCCCATTGAAGGTCATCTTTTTCTGAAAAAAGTAATAAAAAAATTCACTAAAAATACATACCCTATTAGTTAATTTTATATTGTTATTAGGAGCATTACACGAGTTAACAGAAATTTCTTAAATAAAAATGACAGACCGACTAAGCTCCCTTTACAGTTTTATTATTGTGTAGGAAATTTCGGCAATTAAATAAACTGATAAACAAAATTCTCAAATCAAACAAAAATATTTATTAATTGTAACATTATCCGATCGCGTACACGATTTAATTCAAACTAATCGCATTTTACAAAAATATCTACTAAAATATTGTGTTACGTAAACACATTATTTCATTAGTTTTGAAGTTCTGTAGAAATCACACTCAAAAATGTAGATACAGCGGTACGAAATAGGTGGATTTCCCACAGTACCTACTGATTGTCCGCAATAGGAATAATTTATAAGACTAAAAAACAATATTGGACCATGGGGTAGGCAAAGCAACGTACGTCACTGTACAGTGTGTTAGCTTGCTTGCTGTAGTTTTTCAAGTTTTTTTATTGTGAGGGTCCTGGTCAGGATAATGGGACAAACTTATTAAATTATTGTATTGTCATCGGTCCTTGATAAGTGTTCAAAGTTTCAGTTTAATCTGACGTTTTGACGTGAGTGAATTTCACGTTCAAAGAACTGTGACGTGAATTTAGATATTTACCAAAATACATATACAATAACTACTACAAATAATTAATTAATAATTAATTTAACAAATCGCATTAAGAAAAAATATAAATTATTTCTCAAAAACACAAAAAATAGCTTTGTGCAACTCAGCGGTAGACTACAACGCTCCGTCGTAATTTCCAACACACTGTATATTTGTAAAATGAAACACAACAGAGCTTGTTTGAGCGGTAGTGATATTTTTGGAAACAAAAAGGTAAAAAAATTGGAACACATAGAATAATACAAATGTAGGTATGGATGGGGTTACAGTTGGGGTTTGAAATGAAGTTGGCGACGATGGTATGAATTATGATGTCATATTTTAGAAGAAGAAAAGAACGTCCGACAGGGGGACGGGTGTTCGTACCCCGGCCCGGTACAGGCACTGGCGGTCGCCCGCAAGCAAAAGGAAACCCGGCGTGACGCTGACGCACAAATAAAGAAATAACCGGGGGACGTTAACAGAAAGAAATAATACGGGAGAAATGCGAACAGAGAGAGGGAGAATGAAATCATCTTAATTAGGCATGTTTAACATTTCACTCATCCATCCCGTTATCCGACCGACGCCATCTTGGAATGTTCCATATATAACAAATCACTACATATTATGAATCTCCCGAAATAGGTACATAAAATACAGTATTAAAATATGAAACAAATATGATATCATAAAATACAATAGTTAAAGTCTGTTAAAATTAATATTAAAAAATTCCTCAGTGGAATACAAGCACTCCTTTATACAAAAGTCTTTTATTTTTTTCTTAAAATCTTTAAAATTCAATTGTTGTAGTGTAAGAGGCAAAGCATTAAAAAATGTATAGCTTCTGTCAGTCAGATCCAATCTCATCCTCGGTATGCGTGTATCTTCACGGTATCTTGTAAGGTAATTATGTTGATCGGAGTGTGTATTTTGATTGTTGCTTTTCGCAAACAGCAAACAATAATAAACAAAAAGGGAGCATAGTGACATTATATTAAGTTTAACAAATAGAGATCTGCAGGAATTATTCCACTGCGATTTAGTAATAGTCCTTATGGCTCGCTTTTGGAGCTTAAAAATGCGATCACAACTTGGAGAATTACCCCAGAATATCAACCCATACCGGAGATGAGATTGGATGAAAGAATGATAAGCTATTTTGAGAACTTTGTTGTCTACCAAATTTACAAGTTTACGTAACGCATAATTTGATGAACAGAGCTTACCAGCCAGTTTATCAATATGACTTGCCCAATTAAGGCTAGAATCTAGCGTTACTCCCAAAAAATTAACCGAATTTGTTTGGTTATGTAACTGAAGCTGATTTTTATTTTTCGTGGTAAAATTGATTTGAAATGTTTTGCTGTCATTCATTATTAACTTATTAGCGGCGAACCAATTTTTTGCATTATCTAAAGATATATTTATATTTTCTATTAAATTAGTGCTATTGTACGTATTTTCATACGGTTTTCACCAGTGAATTATCTGGGAAGGTTGTAGGCTATATATAATTTATGAACATTTTGCTAAAATATGCTACCATCATATATTTGTGAATAAAGTCGCAAAAATCAAAATTTCTCCTCTTGAACAATTTGGCACCATTTTTGAAAATGTCTGTTTATACATAAAGTGTTTCACTGGATTTAGAAAATAGAATTTTTATATGGAGTTATCGACATTTTGTTAATATTTAATCTCAGTTTTGGTACTAAATACTTGGAGAAGAGAAACATGGACTAAATAAATCAAATGTTAATTTTTACAAATTTCGGGCAACTAGATAAACAGTCTACGAAATTTATTTTGTAAATAAATATATACAAAAACGTCATAAGTATAAAAAACATATACAGTAGAATCCGTTTATTATGACTCCGCCTATATTGACCAACCGCCTATTATGACGTAATTACACAACGAGGTTTGGTTTTCATATAAAATTCTTTGTAACAAAATCGGATATAATGACTTCGCTTACAGTGACATGTCGCTTATTATGACCCATTTTTAATAAATTTTGTCCGTTTATAGTGACCTACATGATTCTTTACACCTTCGGCAATGTTCGTTGATTCCCGACGACGTTCGGCACGAGGCTTGTTTTTGTTCTGAATCTCAGTGAGTACTGATAGTTGAACGTCACGCATTGTTTTTAGTGATATCCTATGTAAAAAAAATGTCATCTCAACGTCGTAAAGCATTTACGATTGAGGAGAAAGGTGCAATAATATGTAGATTAGAAAAAGGAGAATCAAACTCATCTCTGGCAAAGAAATTGGGCGTGGGTCATTCGACAATCTCAATGATTTTCAAAAACAAGAACCGGATTAAGCGATCGTTCAATTAAAATGTTTTGAAACTGAAAAGGCTGCGAAAATCACGACAAGAAAATGTTGATAAAGCGTTAATTCAGTGGTTTAAAATCACGAGAAACAAAGGAATACCCGTCATGCTACCTAAAAAAAGAAGGTTGCTTTTTTTCACAAAAATGCTTTGTATGACGTCCGCTTAGTATGACGTGTTTGTCAATTCCCTTCGATGTCATTATAAACAGATTCTACTGTAATTAATTATTATACTGCAAGCAGTTCATTGAATAAATAAAAGTTCTTATTAATAATATTGACTCTACCAACAGTAATAGATATAATTAGCAAAATAAAATTACTTGCAATATACTGTTCAATTGATTTTTTATTTATATAAAGACGTTTCGACTAACAGTTTTAGTCCTTTTCAATATTGAAAAGGACTAAAACTGTTAGTTGAAACGTCTTTATATAAATAAAAAATCAATTGAACAGTAGTAGTAATTTTATTTTGTTAAAAGTTCTTATTTTTTAAAAAGATCTTTAAACTGATTTCGAATTTTGCAAATGTTATTTCCTTCAAGTCGCGTGGTAAAGCGTTAAACAGTTTAGGGCCACGGATTAAAGGAGGCATAGTTTATATCGATTTTAATTAACTTTTAGTAATTTCTATTTTATGAGCTGGTTCTAAACATCCTTATAATGTATTGTACGGCGGGGCATCCATACAAATAACAGTATTTTTCATACAAAATAATGACACATTTGTGCAAAAAGTTTCAATTAAAACAATGGATTTAATAAGAATGAGTTGAACAGGGCTTTATTAAGTCTTAGACAAGAAGTTGTAACTAACAAACCATAGCGATGCCGGAATGTGTATATTATACAACATCAACCTTCGTTTTATTCAGCTTGTATTTTTTTATGCCGACTTTTTAATATCTATGATTATGATACTAGCTTGTGTGGGCCGTAGAAATAAAAATACAGTTATATTTAATCAATTAAAAATATATCTATATAGTAACAAGACGATTAGAGATCTTCCAACTGTCAATTTTAAGATGAACGATTAAATCTAAATATTGGGAATAAATACAGTTATGTTTTATTTAAATTATGCAAACATACAAGAAGTTTAAATATAGGTACAAACCGTGAAACCACATATTACGAGGAAAAATTTAAAAAATAAAAAAAGTTGTCAACAAAGTAGGTACTTAAAAATCAAAATAGATTAAACATATACGGAGTGTCCCAAAAGGAACGCATACAATTATACAGACGTGAAACTTCTTTTCGTGCAATAGACAGGAAAAAAGTTTTGTGTATAGTTTCGCTAACAGATGAAATGGCCTTTGCACTGCAATTGACGTATTTTTGAAAATCAAACAAGAATAAATATCTAATACTTGTATGCGTTTAATTTTGAGACCATTACAAAAATCTTGCTATTAATTAGATTTCCTTTTATTTTATAGCCTCGTCTTCTATAGTTTGATCAAAATCAATTTCGAATGACTGTTTCAATAATGTAAAAAAATTAGCGTTTGTTTATCATTTCAAAATTTCGTAGCGAATGATATTTACATTTTGTTACATGAAGATTGTTAGCGGAATATTGTCCTTTCATATCATAAAATACGATTGTAAAATTTGTA
The DNA here is from genome assembly GCA_034508555.1 of Venustoraphidia nigricollis. NCBI lineage: Eukaryota > Metazoa > Arthropoda > Insecta > Raphidioptera > Raphidiidae > Venustoraphidia > Venustoraphidia nigricollis. The sequence goes on along the minus strand of JAVRKA010000010.1, from coordinate 11,614,342 downwards.
CCGAACAAACAGATAAGCAACCGTGGTAAAAAAACATAAAATAGTATTCTGGAAGTATGTATTTAAGACGAGAAATTATAATTTTCGCGTATGTACAAAAAACATATTATACGGCGGGCGGTAGCAAATAATTTATTTACCTACTTTCAATAAAAACTAAGCCCAACAATTTGTACATAAAATCGTATTAAAATAATCGACTTTACTGTTGATATTGAAACCCGAAACATTTTATCTATCTATTTTGTTATACCAAATATATCAACAAGATTGATTTTAAATTCACTTCATGTAAGATTTTTTTGGATGAATTATAAAAAAAAATTGAAAAATGTGTAACATCAGTTCATTAATGTCATGTTTAGTAAAACAGGTTTATAAAAATTATACATACGTATTAAAAGCAAATTATCATAAATAGTTTAAAAATAAATTATATGATAATTTTTGTCTAATGCTAAATGTAAAAAAATAATAGCTAACTGAATTAGCACCCATTAGTGTTTTTTGTTGTTTATAATATTAGCCACTTATTACGTGAATATCAATTTCAGAACTTTATTTACAAGTAGCTTATCTACCTGGCTTTGTCCGGGCGAGGTTTAGAACCCCTGCGTTTCATTATCTAAATAGTATAATAGTCATCATTACCTTGATCATAATTCGCGTTATTTTATAACAGAAATAAGTTACAAGTACTTATTTTGATCTTAGACCATCATATTATATCGATGCATAGCGCGCGGAATTTACTAAGCAACGCACCAGGCGGTATTCGCGTCCCAGCTCTTGACACAGTAAGGATCACGCGTGGCGCCAAAGCTGTTTTTGAGTTTTAGTCATTGTAGAAAACGTCAAAAATGGAGGGTCCAACCCACACCGCCCTCGTTGTGACCGCGCCTACTTGGCACGGATAGGGGTTGCAACCTTGTCGAAGCCATCGTAGAGCCCCGACGTGAGTCCGGCAGACTTTTTCCTATTCCCAAAACTCAAGAGAACTCTGACATTTCAAAGATGTTGCCGCTATCCAACTGTCACAGAAAGCCTGAAAGAGTTAACGGTAGCTGACTTTCAGGGAGTCTTTCCACGTCCAAGGAGACCATTTTGAAGACTTTTAACAATTTGTACTGATCAAACCTTGTATAATTATGCTCATACCGGTATACGTTGTTGATGAATTAGTAATCTTGTGAAAGTCCTTCAAAGGGGCACGTGAGATATTTATGCCACCTTAACTAATATTATATTCATTTCACATAATAAGATTCTGCACGTTTGAAAATAATATGACGCAGGATTTGAAGCACAATTCAATATTCAATTCAGGCAGCTCAGCTGGATCCACAGCCGGGTTCCAATTCGACCACCCACGATGTGGACAGCCAAGTTAACGTATACCGAACCCGCGAGCACGATGACAAACTCCATTTACATAAATGATGTACGATGATCAAGTTTTAATTAGACGCTGTTTCATATTAACTGAAAATCAATTTTTTTGAGTTCTACTTCTTTTGGCGCGTTAAGAAAAAATTACGAGAGCTAATTTTTACGATTTAACATCAAAATTAACAGGATACAGTTGCCGGTTATAACATCAAAATTAACAGGATGAAGTTGTCGGCTCTAACATCAAAATTAACAGGATGAATTTGCCGACTGTAACATCAAAAATCACAAGATGAAATTTGCCGACTGTAACATCAAAATTAATAGGATGAATTTGCTGACTGTAACATCAAAATTAACAAGATGAAATTGCCGACTATAACGTCAAAATTAACAGGATAAAATTGCCGAATGTGACGTCAAAATTAACAGGTTGAAGTTGTCGACTGTAACATCAAAATTAACAGCTAAACCATACGCCTTATGCAATTTATTAAAAATTTTGATTTTAAACACATTTACAAAAAAATGGTGCAGTGATCGAAAATGTAAAATAGTGAATATGACAGATGATTTCAATACGAATAAAAATTATACAAATATGTGCTTATAAATTATATGCAGTGATTGATATTATTGAAAATATTGATTATATATAACGTTAATTATAAGCTCTTATTTTAACAGTCATTCGCTATCACTTCATTTTGACGTTGGCCATTTTAAAATTAGAATCGTGCTAAATTAAAGGTCCACAGGCAACGCCGGGCTTAACAGCAAAGTCTACCGTACTCATATTTTGTTGAAAAATTACTTGACAACAATAATAATAATTTACAGAAAAAGAACTTAGCTTTTATCAGATTCCGTCGTTAATTAAAAATAATTTTTGTCTAGAAAAACGGGCAGTTCTCGGCACGCTTTAATATTTTACATAGAATAAAGTGAATAGGTTAAATGTAATCAGATGGAATTTTATATTAGCATACATAATATATTAATATAATACATAGGTTAAAACTTATAAATATCGTGCGAACCATTCTAAACTCATCAATCATCGGAAAAAGTCTGCATATCAAGGCCAATAATTTATACAATGTAACATCGACTTACATAATTGCACTCATTATTTATTTTAGATCTTACATTAGTTTGATTCTCCGATCTCAGTTCCGTAGCAATCCGGGAGAAATTTAAGACAGAATTTTCGTTAAGGTTTTCCTCTAACTATGAGTGAGGTCCTATATTTCCTATTTTTTCAAAATTTTAGGCTCAGTAGTTTCGGAGATAGGAAGGGGGGATTGTTCGAGATTCGTGTATTATATTTTCTTTAATATCTTTTAAGTTATGCAGTTTAAATTATAAAAACATATATTTGTATTTCTCATATTAACGGGTTCTTTCATTTGATGTCACATGATTTTCTATTTTGCTCCCAATAATTAACCCCCAAAATCGAAATTCGTCTATATATGCTATATGTCTGTGATTGGGTCATCTAACTCTATGTTTGTACCAAATTTCTATTTTTTTTCGTCCAGTAAATTCGGAGAAAATAAGCTGTGACAGCCAGACAGGAGAGTGATCCTATAAGAGTTCGTTTTTTGTACAGAACCCTAAAAATGGAAACAATAGCACATAGCAGCGTTGCCAGACGTCCCGATTTTTAAATAAAAATTAAATGTCCCGCGCGGGACAGGCTCAGTCCCGCTTTTCGGGGATAACTCGACCGTGCATAAATAATTATTCTCTTATTGTAAGTTGCAATTTGTAACACTCACTCCTCAGACTATTGTTTGAAACGCCATATTTTTCTAATGAATAAAACTTTTTTGATTTTGATTTCTGTTTTTTTATTTTTTTTTATTCAGAAGACGAATAAGACTCAACTGTCTAACGATAGGGTAAATCTGATTTAAAATATCATATTTTTATTAAAATACACTTTTTATGGCTATTTTTGCTATCTACTGTCACGTAAACGTAATTTGAACTCAAAAAGATTCCCGCTTTCGACGAAAGAATCCCGCTTTTTTCACTCAAAAAGTTCCAAAATCCCGACTTGGCAAAAAAAAATCTGGCAACGCTGGCACATAGTCTTTAAAAACGATTAGTGTTAGTAAAATCTCTTTATTTTTTTACAGAAACATACGTAATACCAGGAAAGAATGCAATTCAAAAAGTTAAATATAGAACAAAGGATAAAAGTACAGTTATTTTTTCTAATAATATGTGCAAAAAAGTAATATGAGACTAAAAGGTCAGGGCATCGTTTAGGGTGGACATTTGTAACAAAACCAACAAAATTTATGACTGTCGCCGCTTCCTAATTTTTACAATGCGTGCAGCAAACATAAAAAACATGCAAAAAGAATCTAACTGTAAATGAATTACAATATTCTTTTTTACATATTTTGTCGTTAATTTTGAAAATTGGGTTTGAGTTATTGTACCCTAGGTACTTGCGTTGTAAAACATCTGTTTCTATTTATATAAACTTTTTTGAATAAACGAAAAATATGCAAATAAAAATGTATAAATATTAGAAATTACTATTAACAGCGATAGATAGTCCATAATTGTATTGAGTGAGTGGACTTTCTATCGCTGTTAAACAAAATCTTTATAATTAAAAATTATTTTCTACTTTTTAGTTCGGTTTGCTATTAGAGCGTGTTTTTTTAGTTTTTTTAAATTATTATTTATTTCTTAGTCTTATTTTTTTTATCCTGATGATCCTAGTCAGAGCATTAGGACCACGTTATCAAATTATTGTATTGTCATTGGTCCTTAATACTTGTCACATTTTTTAATCAATCGGTCGTCTTGAAGTCGATGATTATCTTTATTTTCGCGTAAAAATAGAATTTTCTGCAATGGAATTGTGTGGCAGAAATATTTATTTTACACATCCCTAAAAACATTATTATTTACTCATAGGTACAATAAAGCAAAAGTTTTCATCATCTATGTCAACATTTTTTCGTAATATTTCTTTTGTCTCAATTTCCTGCTGTGGTTGCAGTTTTTTTCCCCCGGTCTCATACCAGACAACTTGCGCGCAGAGTTCAGTTTCTGGAGGTATGAGTTGATCCCCTTATTAAATAGGTATACCTCTTTTCGAATGCTAACACACCAAAATTAATCTCTTATTCAGCCACCTGTTTGACCAAGTCATACAGCTCAAATAAATTCGAACCTAAGGGAGAGCAATATTAAAGGTAACATTTTATACATTACTGTTTTACTAGGTGTTCAATATGACCCCTTCTTCACCCTCATCGCCCCTATATTAGAGACACTTGAATTTGTGTTGAATACAAAATACATGAAAAACAGTTCCGGAAATCTCTAATATCCATGAAAAACCATATTTAATGTTTTCAAAATAAACTAGTAGTATAGTAGAACCTCGATAAGTTAAAATCCATGGAAAACGTAAAAAAATTTAAGTTATCGAGTTGAAGTTAGAGAGGTTGTCATAGTAAAATTTTTAACTTACCGAGGTTTATGGATTTTATGGAGGACGTATTTAGTTCAATAGAGGTTACATAAATTTTTTATCTATTCATTTAGAATCAATTATTTATTTATAACAATCAATTATTTAAACAAAGAAATCAGTAAAGCGATTTATAGTGGAAGAATAAAGTGAAAATCAATTAAGTTCTTGGTAAAACTTTTTGTTTGGATACTAACTCATGATGACTCACTGCTAATACTTTAACTTATGGAGGTCACCAAAATATTATTTTAAGTTATCGAGGGCGATGTTCAGAATATTTGTTTAAGCTACCGAGGTTTTGTGATTTAAGTAATGGAGATTTTATGCTTTCAGGGGAAGGGAATTCAAAAAATTTTTAACTTACAGAGGTTTTTAACTTATTGAGGTTCTACTGTATGTATCATTCCTCTTGTATGACTTTGAGCCAGATTTTCATATATTATTTAACCCAAACAAATGATCTAAAAGTAAGTGAGTAGCTTTCTCGGTATTTTTAACATACGTTCGTAAATAAAATGTTTTATAATGCCAAGTTTCCGAAATGTGAAATCTCATATCATGTTGTACATAAATATTGAAAAATATCATACTTTTTGATACAATTAAAAAAATTGTCTTTGGTCCATTGAGTGTCAAATTGTCAAGAGTCAACTGTATTTATAGTTTCCACTTCAAAACAATATTTTCCCAAACATTTTCATCAAAATTTAGCTTGAAAAGCAATCTTCTCCTATGAAAATCAGTGACTAGTTTTTTTTTGTGAGTATAATGTTCTATATAACAAAGAATTTAACAACGCCTACATAATAAACATAACAACTGTAATTAGATTATCAGCAGCGTCAAATCAGAAGCTTTCACAATTCGTTCTGCTACCCAGGATTAAATTTCGAAATATTTAATCCAACATCTGTATGAACTAACCTATTTGTATCAAAAGTGCTATGGAATAAACAGAAGAACAGATGACGTATTCTCAAGAAATGTTTCACATATATTTTTCTTTTGTTCGTGTTTTTGTCAGGGACTAAAACTTTATATAATATAATCATTGTAAGAATTGACGAAAGTTTTACTGCCAGACGCCATGAACATGGAACTAGCTAGCACATAGCTACAATAAATTAGATCATTTTACAGGCTGAAATGAACACCCTTTCATTATTTTTCCTGTCTGAAAATAACAAAAAAGTAAAACAATCGCGTTTGAACAGAAACTGCCGAGTCACAAACGAATCGATATGAAAAGAAGTTTTCAAATTTATTTAAATCACTTTAAAATAAACATTGCGTTTTCATCATAATTTATATTTACCTTCCATTTTCCATATGGAAATTATAATACGGTGAAAGGATCATATAATTTTATTCATAAGGTCAGATTCCAGTCTATTTAAAGAAAAGTGATTTTTTGCGAAGGTGTTTGAGTCAAACATGACTGTGAAATTTTCATTCGTTCACAATAATTTCAATAAATAACTAAAAATTAAACCACCTTCAAAAAAACCACTACAAGGCAGAAAATAATAACATTTTGAGGTCGACGTCAATTTAATAAAAGTAGATACGTAAAAAGTTTTATAGTAATTAAATTGGTGTCAATCTCAAAACTTTATTATTTTACACATTTTAGCGTTCTTTTTTGAAGAAGGTTTAATTTTTTATGTCTTTTTTACATTTTTCAACTATGTTGAACAATGTCTGTAAGAGCAATTTCATTATTTTGCATTTTTAACTCTTCTTTTTTAATGCTTCTTATATTTTACCCGAAAAAGTGATGCACCTTGCTATTAATTCAAAATAAATATTACTACTCTAAACCTATTTTTCTGTAGTAAACGAAAAATAATTTTCAAAAAGTTTTAAAACCATTTTTCAGAAGCCAAGGGTCAGTTTCGTAGCCATGATGGCCAGCTGAACGCCCAACCCAAAATAAAGGTACGGCCAATGAGAATATACCATTTGCAAAGAAAACCGTCCGTCAGCTGTCAGAGCCGTATCTTAGAGCGGCATGTTAACCTTCAGGTAGTCCCGCTGTGTTACCTGTCAGCTGATACGCAATCAAGCAGACCACAGTCCCGAGTCTATAAACCTAGACATTTGTAGACCAAGCTCGCACAAATTGGTAAGAATATATAATTATTTCAAATTTCTTTTATGTTCGACCGAAAGTCAGGTTGAAGTCACCGATTGAAGCCGAAAGCATTGTAAAACGAGAGAAAATCAATAATGCTGGGTTGCAGAAAGCACTGTCAGAAATTTTAATTTGACAATGACCTTAGATTGTGACCACATATATGCTCCATCTTGTTAAAAAAATAATTGATTGATTGAAATGATATTTATACAGTGTATTTAAGAAAAATTTTTGTACAATTTATACTTTGAAACATTTTTCTACGCATTTTGATAACAATCTAGTTTGAGAAGCTATTTTTTTCTATGTAGATAATTAATGTGTTTTTGTGTATTACATGAGAGGAAGTTCCACAACGACGTTAGGCTGTAATTATAATATAATAATATAAAAATATATAATCAACTCGTCTTTGAGTTCTAATTCTAACCTAAATCTAAACCTTGTTTTGAAATCTATCACTAACTCGTTTGTTAGAAGTGCACACATGTGATAAACCTAACGTACACTTTTTAGAGTAAAACACACCTAATAATAAAATAGAAAAGTAATAACAATAATAAAATTGACAATAAAAATAAAGATTAAAAAACCCGGGTCGCAGTGCCAAAACCCTGCCGACAATATAGTGTATTTGCTTATACAGGCAGTGTGGCTTTATTACGCGAACTTAAGTTGGTTTTTGGGCAAAATTAAAAATTTGACTCCTTAATACACCCCTTAAAATAACATTTTTTTTCTTATCTGCAATATTATTATCAATCTAACGTCTACACCGAATTAAATACACCCTTCAATAAATAAGTCACTATCTACAAATTAGTATTTTCAAAAAATTTGTAAGTCCGGTCCTGTTGGGCCGATTTTATTAAAATTTTAGGGACACTTTTTAATTGCTACTAACGGGTTAAATGTCAATTTTGAAACGATTCTGAGAATTTTTTCGGTATTTTGGGGCCCAAAAACATTTTTTAACCCCGAAAAACTACCCTTAAAATGGCCCGATTACGCCCATTTTAAATAGGCTTCTGGCGGAGATGGATTTCAATATGTGACCCAAATTTCGTTAAAATCAATTAACTCTTTCGAAAGTTATTGCCCGTACACATATATATAAATATATATATATATATATATATATATATATATATATATATATATATATATATACATATATATAAACATTTTTAGAAATGGTGCCAAAGTGTTTAGGAGGTTATGAAACGTCGAGAAATTTTGGTCCGACCCCTAGGTCCCGCCATCCGACCGACGCCAATAGTGTATGTTGCCATATGGCAAATACACTAAAAATATTCCTTAACAACTGAGATATTGTTTTTTGACGAAACAATTTAGTTAATCCAGTTAGTACGGAAAGTACACATGTGGCAAACCTAGTGCTTGTCTTTATACAGTAAAGGCCAGTTTGCTCTGGGCTCAACATTTTCGAAAATTTGTCTACCGAGATAAAAAATCGTAACATCAATCTATTCAAAACTGCATTGAAAAAAAATTCATTCTGCATTGCTTACTTTTCATTTTAATTGAGGAATACCTATTTCATTTGAGATTTGTATAATATGACAATTTTTTGTTTATTTGGCTATATGATAATAAAACGTAACAATAATAACGAAATAGAAAAACTACTCCAGGCCATGTTGTGTTCTACTTATCTATTATTTTATATCAATAGTTCCAGCATATATACCTGGCCAGCTACACCGACCTTTGTAAAAGCAGCGAAGTAATCATGTAATTATACCAAATATCTGAACAACATATCTTTTTGAAAGTATAAAACCGTAGACACGGGTTATTATATTATTGTTGCCACAGTTTAACTTGACCAACATTTATATTTTAGTTTTTTGCCACACAATTCTTCACGAATATTAGTCATGCTAAAAGTATCAAATATTAATAAAAAAAAAAAAATTAACCTCTTTCAAAAAAGAGAAAAATAATGACATTTTGAAGTCGGAGCAAATTTAGTTACAAACACTTTTTACATATCTACTTCAAAATTTCATTATTTACCTTTTTTATTGACTTTTTTGAAGAAGGTTAATTTAATCAATTTGTCTAGTAAAATATCGCAGTCAATATTTTCGCTACTAAATTGATAAAAAAATAAAAATTACTGTAAAAAGACTACGTTATTTATTAAGCTTTTTTTATTAAATTTATATAAAGCTGTTTAGTTTGTAATAAATTACTGTGAATTTTTGATTAAGATAAAATTTAATAAGTCATATTATTATTGTCCCGGATATTTAGACATTTCAGCAATTAAATAATTATTGGTATGCAACGTTTCGTCATTTTATTAAGACTTTTTTTAAAGGTAGCATACTAATAATTGTTTAATTCTTATTAAAATTGAATCGTTCAAACATCCGTGACAATATTATCATTTATTAATTTATTTGGATGTGAACTGATGATGAATAACATTTAACATTTTCAAAGTTAAATTGAACTCAAAATCGGTTACCCAAAAACACAATTCGTTTATATTTTTGCGGTACTATTTAGTTACAAAAAAAATTTACATAAACATTAATTTGAGTTTACATAAATAAAGCGAAACATTAATTTCTTTTGTAGTTTTATAAATGACTAATATATCAAATCATAGAAGTAATAAATTATTTCAACAAAAAATTTATACGATACATTAACAGAATCATGCAAACAAGCGTATAGTCAAATTAAGTTAGGAAGGGAAGGCTTCCAATTTTAATGTACGCACTCACCTAACTACGTTTGATATATGTAACAAGATAATAGATAATTAGTAATTACGTTTGACAATAGGTGTGTAGATTCGTCATTGTAGGGGCCCGGAAGTAAGTTATCCAGCGTAATACAATAGACTATTCACTGATTCATCACAGAAAACTATCACATCAGTATGACAAGAATAACTTATTTATAAGACGCCATTAACTGCTGCCTTATTTCTCACCGACTTCAAAAAAGAGGCTATAAAATTCGACGCGTTTGGTCTGATCTGGTTTTGGACGGGTAGAACTAATTATCTATAGCCATAAAAGATGAAAATCATTATCATAAAATTCTCAACGTGTATTGAATTCGCGCGAATTCAATCGCTTTAATTGCGAATCTTCTTCACAGAATCACTCGCTGGGCTGATCTATAGATTGTCTGAAAATTTCATCAAAATCAGTCCAGCCGTTTTGGAGTCTATAGATAACATACATGCATACATTGCCTTTTATATATATACAGATAGACAAGCGACCCGGTCGCATATTTCCGTTTGCGTATTCAGAAGGAGGCTCTATTGTCTCCAAACAACCACGGTTTTGCAATGTGACATTAACTTATAAAAGCGGATTCGATAAACGGCTCTTTCGTGCGCGATTCGAGGACGATTGATGTTAATTTAACACGCATTTGGAAGCTAATATTGCATTACAAAACCGTGCTTATTTGGAGGCAGTAGTGCCTTCTACTGAATACGCTTTTGTAAGTTAATGTTGCATTACAAAACCGTGCTTGTTGGGAGACTGTAGTGCCTTCTACTGAATACATTTTTGTAAGTTAATGTTGCATTACAAAACCGTGCTCGTTTAGAGGCATTAAGTCCATTATCATGTCGCTACATGTAATGCACAGGTACCTATACTACCAGAAAATGGTCGCATTAATAATATTTTGTTCAGTTTCTTTGATTAATGTCAACACTCCTTAATTCATTTTAAACATATCTTTCCACTAAGAAAAAATAATGTACCTGTATACCGAGAATTATAAAACACGTAACATATTTTAAAAATAGGATGGTATTCTACGATAAAATTAATCATTGTAAATAGTTGAATAGTAATAATGTCAATGCAGTAGTCCACAAATTGTTTTCAGCAGCAATTACTATCTGGTCATCGACAAGTGAATCCTCATTTATTTAATATACCTTGTCAGGTTTTTATATATTATCAAACTGGTTTCTGGATGTTAGAATTGATTCGAGTGGCGTCTGTTTTCATACTGAAAATCCAACTCAAAGAGCTTATACAAGGAGCACAAACTCCATGTATACAAATGGCTTCCCAAAATAAGAGGTCACTAGTACCAAAACGATAGAGAGGTCTGCACCAAAACCATGAAGGATGCTTCGAAAATTAAATAATTTGGCGTGCTTTAATTTAAGTAAAGAAATAATGGAAATTAAGATGACAAATGGAACTTAGTTACTTAGTAACTTAAATTCACATCAGTATAAAAGGGAAATTCGCGACGCTATTGGTGAAAAAAAACCTATACGATTTAGTGAACATTTTCTGTTATTTTTCCTATTTGAGTTCGTGCTCCTTATATAGTCTCCATGAGCCAACTGATCATCTCATAAACTCATAATCAGAGGAATGGTTTATATAAAAATAAGGGCATCCCTGCTACTTGGACGTTCTCAAGGCCAGCTATTTTTTATTTATAATTATAACGGTTTTAACGGAATTCTGAAATGATTATTTCGATTAAATTGAATGCAAAACGAAAGTTATTTGTAAAAAGCCTGATGAATATTTATACGGTAAAATAAATTAAAAATATTTTTAACAATTAGTACAAATCTTTTAATTACTTTTTGTCATTTCTTTCACTTTTATTGTAGAAGTAATTTCTTCACCACAATACATATTCATAAGCAATATGCTTCGAAATTCTTTAAAACAATGTTATTTATAAGTTTTGATACATTCCAAAAACGTAATATATTTTTTGATATCCTAAACTACTCAAAATAGGTACTCAAAGCAAACTAATCGCTTCCAGTTATCAATAATTCTGCATTCTGGTCGATAATTTAAGTAGCAAATTTCGAAAAATCGTAGAAATAAACTAATTCGAAAGAACATTAATCTGTTTGTGGACGGAGTATAGATGGTTTTTTTGAAGTTTATTTATTGCTAGAATAAACAAAGTTGAAGTAGCTTAGAGATACAGCGTAGTACGTACATACAAAAAGAACAAGACCTCCATCAGTGTTGTTTTATTATAAAGAACGTAATAAATGTTACATAATTATAGCAATTAACTGCCATTTTACACTGGCTGACATCTCATTATTTATTGGCTGCAAAGGTAAAATTCATCAAACAGCAATTATATGACACCAGATTTTTTTTAAGTAAGAAGGAAATCATTATGTTATTATCTCCGCTATAGCTAGTAGCTAAAATTTTGCTAAGTTGTTTTGAATCCGCCAATTAATTTAATTACAACAACTGTTATTAGGAATGACGTCAAAAACTTCACGAGAATTTATTTTAAGGTGATCTCTTACCAACCAGCTCTTCAATATGTCCCCTTTTTCACCGGCATAACTCTAACAAGCAGTTGGCAGTAAAATTCACTGACGTTAGGAAAATTTCTAATTTCTATCAAAAATCTTATTCAATCTTTGATAATGCTTCAAAATAAATTAGAAATATGTACTATTCTCCCATATAACTTTTAGTCAAGTTCTTACAGATATAAACGGTTTACAATCAGATAAAAACGAAACACAAATTTTTGTACAGAAAAAATTAAATATGTAAAAAATTATTGAGCAAGCCAATTTTTTTTAAACGTAAGTTTGTAGAGAAAAAACTTGAAAATGTTACTTTGCATTCCGTAATTCAAAATCCCGTGAAATATTGATGAATGTCGCGTTTTTTTAAATCAATTTTTAGGGCAAAAATATATTGTTTGAAATTTTTAAGCAGCAAGCCATATATTGTGAACCTGCTTAATCGTAGCTAATAAAAAGAGTAATAAAACGAATATTGCCGACCACAATTCGAAATATGCCGAGAGCGTATTTTACAATTTGAAGAATCAGTCCCCATTATTAAACATTATAAGATCCCATATACCAAATTACGCCAATTTAAAAATCCACATTGAACAGTTCTTTATTCATACATTAGCAAAAAAATAAACAATCTTATCAACGCAATTTTTTTTTAATTTGGTATTTCTTCCATGTTTTGCGTCTGCTATTTCCGAAGTGCTTTTTTAATTTAATTTTTTACCCAAGAATACAATTATTATACTGATATGTTAAACATGAAAGAATGTATATACATTATATTATATAGTTATACGTTATTTCATGTCAAGTTTAAATTCTATTTTAATTGTATAAATTATATTTTTTTATACAAGTCAATGAATAAAATGTGTAGGTCTGTGTTTACTATTTGCGTTAAAATATTTTCATTGACAAAATAACATACAAAATTCATGACCTTCCGGGATACTTATTTTATACAATTATACATTTAAAAAAAAATCTTCCTTTCATTATAATAACGTTATGTTCACAGGTATTTCGATATCTTTAATTTATATACGGCGTTTTGTTGATCATCGCAGACTTAATCAATTAACTTAAATTAGTTAATAAAATTAAAATAATTAAATTAACATAATTCCATGAAACGCCGTAAAACGATTTTATAAAACATTACATAAATTTAAGATATTCGATAGATGGTAGATTATAGACGCTCAACATCTGAGGATTTAAGATATTCAAATAACTCCGAACACAAATTTGATTACAATATATTAATCTACACTGGATTCGAAATTTTAATTATATCGTAACTTGATTGTAAAAAATTCGCATTAATTCTCGTCAGTTTATAAACGACCCACTGGGCCAAAAACAAACGATGGACCACCCTAAAAGAAAACCACATGAACCGTTTATTTGAATAAACGATGGATAAAAATGCAAAAGATAAAAATAGATTGTTAAAAACAAGTAAATTCCGTAAAATCACGAAGCAAAAACAAAACACTACACATTATAATAGATGTAATATTTTGTTAATTACGAGCCGGTGTACAAATCATAGACCGTAACGTGTAAAAGGTTGGCTGCCGTTTATATGAATTCAAAACAGCACTTGTTAAAGTAATTTTGTATGATTTATACATTAGTTCTCGAACACACTAAAAAATGCACTATAGAAACATTAGTAGAGGCAAAACACTTACAATACGATTAGATGCTAATTGCCTTAATTGTCGAGCGTCTATAATCTACAGTAACGTCTAATAATTGTGGTATTCATCGGACAACACGAGCGGCATAATACGAAATTCACATGTACAACCCGACAAAATCGCACAACGCACCGCTTCTATAACACGATTTCATACAAACATAGTGTAAGTATTGTAACAATTATTGCAGTGTTTCTATAACACGATTTCGCTAATAGTAGCAATTATTGCACTGCGATAAATATTTCGAAGCATTTTAAAGGATCCCAGAAAATGAGTCAATATCGTGTAAATGCACCTTTAAATAAATTATTTCATAACAGAAGGCTCTTTTACACTTCAACTAAGATAATTTGCATTCCGTAATAAAGTATAGTTGTTATAATAATTATATTTAAACATTGTTATCGATAAAATTATTAGAGACTTCAATGATCGCGTAGCACAGTAACCCAACACGAATACAATCTATTTAAACGGAGGATGCCTATGTTAGCCTTAATTTATGGGTCATTTAAAAAGCTAACTTAACTTCGAATATGTACGTTGTATAAAAAATCAATATTGCTTACATTTTACAAAAAAATGAGCTGCACTTAGAGAAATAGTTTTTATTATTGTATTTAATGTTTATATAATTTGTATACAACGTTTCGTCGATATATTCCGCCCTTTTTTAAGTACTTAATTAGTTCGTTAGAAGTCAAAAAAACTGAAAATTATGACTATTGCAAATTATGGATGTTAACCAGCAATCTATTGTAGGTACTATTATATTTAACTTCAGTTAAAAAATATCAAAGGTCACTTCTAAAGGGTATTTTACGCTTGTTACAAATTCCAAATTAGTAAGTATAAATTAGCTGTAAATATAGGGACGCTTAATTTTTCTTTATTTTTTATTTGAGTAAATTAGATTTGTAGCTCGCATTTTTCAAATAAATTAAACAAAACCACATATAATTTTAAAATAAAGTAGGTATTACGAATCTTTGAAATAACATATTTTTTTAGAAAGAGAGGCTATTTGATTGATGTTCCATTCTGTCCACCAATGAATTAATTCTAATTCTTGCATTGAAATAACTTCCTTGCACCATAAAGCAACTAAAGTAAAACTACAGTAGGTATATTGTTAGCGCAAGGCAATTGACATCACATTTCTTCCTCTGATAAAATCTAGCAAACGACTATCACACCGGTGGATTCACTGCAGTGAGCATTCAACACATTACTTGCTGACTTCACTTTGGTCCGTTACACTTTTGCAATGCAGGTAGGCTCTATTAGCCGCAGGACTGTCACTACTAACACGTTACGTTTCTTTTCTTTCTCCTGCTACATAATATGCACAGAGATTAAGAAAAACAATAAAAGGATGAGAGATTCATTTCGCTTACTCTGTTCGGCTGCAAATATGGCAAAGGACTTTTCAGAGGATCTATGTGACCGCAGTTGCACCCGGGTAGAAGAAGACTTGACGTCCGGTTGTAGATATTTTAAAAGGTTTTATTGTGCAGGCGGTTGCCGTAGACCGTAGCCCTACTATTTAGGTCAAAAAAAATTGGGATTTAAATAATAATTTATTTTGTAGATTTTTATTTTTCGTTTTGATACCAGACACTCAGCCGTGTAGCGATGTCGTTTATTTGGTGTTTACATGGCTCTATCAGTTCTCAGGTTCTACTCTGCGAACTGAATTGGATTTTGAACTTATTATTAAAAAAAATAATAAATTAAAAATATGAAGTGAATCTAATGACCGTAAAAAATAAAAATATACCATGACATTAAAATAAAACTCAATATATCGTTAAATTTTAAACTAATGTTGAGTTGAAGAAAGCATTGTCAAAAAATTATAATTCAATAATAAATCTCAGGTATTTGGATTAATCCAAATACCTGAGATTTATTATTGAATTCAAAAAAAATTGATTGGACTATGACCTTAGATTGTGATCATATATTTACAATACTTATACACGCAAGAGCAGTCTAATGTCATTTCAAACTTCCTGCAATGTAGAACATTATATTATACTCACACAAAAACAATTTATTGATCTCCATTGCAAAAGATCACTTTTCTAGCTAAATTTTGATCAAAATGCGTAAAAAAATTAATTTTAAAGTGGAAGTTGTGTAAAAATCTATGTTAAATACAAGTATACACAGTTTTAAAAGGTATAATTTCAGTTAATCAATTATTTTTCGAGTAGGGCCGATTTAAAAATTGCTTTTCTTAAGGAGAAATGTGAGGTCACACTCGAAGGTCATTATTAAATTAGATTTTCTGACAATACTTTCCTCAATCCAGAAATAGTATATTACACCACAAGAGCAGAAAGTTGCATTTCCTGCATGTCGCGCAGTGCAGGTCTTTCAGCTTTGTGTCCGTGTAGTATGTACTATTTTTCTTCATATCCGGTCGAAAGTACGCACTTTCACCAATTTATAAAAAGACTAATTACTTTCAAGTGAGCAATGTTCAGGCTATACGTAATGACACATGGATCTAATAATGTCCATGTAATAACAGCAGTTGGCTACCTTTTTACTGCCTACTGGCGAATATGTGATCTGACACGTACCAGTGCGCATGACTAAACTGTTTAGGTCCGCCTATACAGACGATATGCGAGTAATTCCAGCTGTGATTACAACAGTGCATAAATGTTATATTTTCTGCTTTAAAATCGAATCAGAAAGCACGTACTTTCGGCATTATATGAAGGGAAAGTGATTTTTTCAGATTTACAATGAACGACTGTTAAAGCAACACATCCTTGAAACAAGTGAATAACAGTTTATACCTCTATGTAATCTGAATGGAATAACAGACAACACAAATAGAAGCGCGATGTGCAAGGTGAGATAAGGGCTGTTTTTATCGGCGGCAATCAGCGATATACAAGTGTCCGGGATACGAACTGAGAACATTTGAGTGTGAAGCACAGGAGCGAGACGACATCACGCCACAGTGGAGTCGGTGAAGAACGAGGTTGCAAGAGTGCAACAATTCTCCCAGCTGGATATTATACACAATAACATATTAATGTAGGTATTTTATTTTCGTGCCAGTGGTATCTTAACTGTCATTGTTTAAGATCACATATGCCATTTGTTTTTCAACTGCAGATTTTTTGTTATAGTACAGAAAAAGAAGAGTTCGTTGAAGAATTCTGCATCCACAAGAACCCAAATTTCGGATTTTAGGGATACTTGCGGAGCAAGTTGAAACATCGTCTCAAACCAAGAAATTGGTGATTTCAGTGAGTTTGGGTTGTGCGTATGGAGTACACAAACTAAGTCAATAAGCAGTCTAGTGCATATATATATTAATATAATACTAGCGGTACCTGTGCGAATAATTCGCACTAAAATGCGTTTCTAATTTCTCACACTCTTTACAACTTTCTTCTTTTTGTTGTATTACATTACGAAGCTCAGTGACGCTTCAAGAAAATATTTTTCTAAAACTTTCATAGAGAGGCGCAAGTATCGAAAACGTTGAGCTGAAGCGCCGCCATACGAAAAGTATTTATACGTGAATTTTGATTAAAAATTAAACAAAAAAAAATTTATCGACCGTCAATCATGTTGACGTTGTTTCAAAGTTAGAACCGTCAGATGGCGCAGCATTGCTGTATACACCTACTGAATAAATGTATAATTGTTATAATTAATTATTTTACAAAAACAAAAGCAATAATAGATTTTTTAGTTGTTGATGTCGTTAGGGCAAGCAATTATCTATAAAATGATATAAAATTTATGTGGAGCAATTGTGTGGTTTTTTCGAAAAACGGAGGCAAACATCTTAGCCTTAGCGTATTAATATATATGATATTGACAAAAAAGTTACCCCAAAGCAAAACTTTCAAGTATAAATAAATTATCAATACATTTGAAATTTCTAGTAGTTAAGGTAACTAAAGGAGGCTTGTTTTCTCGTGTGTCAAACAACTGTAATTTCAAAGCTGACAGTGTCAGCGGATTCTATTGAAAGAAGACACGGAAAGACAGCTGTATAGTTGAGCATTTTATACGTCTGGCGAACAATCTGCTACCTCGAACTGCCAATGCTGTCTACCGCTGTACAATGTTGCTTTATCAACATTAGCACCAACCAAAACCAAAGCCAAAAATGTTAAGCTTGCTGCGATCCAAAAACTAATACTTCGAAGTACTAACTCGGCCATAAAAAAAACTCAAAAATCTATCGCGCTATATAATTAATATCACCGAGCTGTATAGAGTAGTGGTGACAGCACTAGACCAGCATTCGGGAGGTACTGGGTTCGAATCCCGGCGCAGGCAGATGTGGCTGGGACTTTTTCCTACTGCCTCTCGCCGAGAAACGGTAATTCCTGTACCGGCCATCTTGATTGAGGTTTTCCATGGTTTCCCTCAATTAATTCCAGATAAATATCGAGCTGGTTCCTTATTTGAGGCCATGGCCGTTTATCTATCAAACTACTAGTTCAAAAATAACCTACCTTATCCTAATTTCCTACAATTCCCTCATTCGCCTATTGCTATTACATAAGTTGAAGTTGTAAAAAAATGTAGAAAATAACGGGAAGTGGTAGATGAAAAAATAGTAATGGTGCGAATGGCGTCTGTTATGACATAAAGTCGAGAAATGGACGCATTATTATTATTATTATTATATAATTAGTATCATTAGTGTATTTGCACATACACTATTGGCGTCGGTCGGATGGCAAGACCTAGGGGTCGAAACAAAATTTGTCGACGTTTTATAGCCTCCTAAATAATTTGGCACCATTTTTGGAAATGTTTATATGGCCAATACATTTCGAAGGAGTTAATTGGTTCGGCACACAAGTTGGAATCCATCACCGCGCGAAGCTTATTTAACATGGGCCAAATCGGATCATTTTAAGGGGTTATTTAGGGGTTGAAAATGATTTTGGGGGTCAAAAACACTAAAAAAAATATTTCGGAGTCGATCGAAAATTGAAATTTAACTCTTTAGTATCAAGTAAAAAGTGTTCCTAAAATTTTAATAAAATCGGGTAGACATAACCGGACTTATAAATTTTATGAAAACGCTTGCGGATAGAAGGCTGTATAAATATAATTTTGTGTAGATGATGAGTTAATAAAACAGAGACGGAATATTGAAATTAAGTAAAAACTATTATTTTGAGGGACGTATTAAGGGGTTAAATTTTTCATTATTTCCAAAAACAAACATAAATTCACATATATTACAGTCACTCTGCCTGTATTAGAAAATACAATATATTGTCGGCAGTGTTTGGCATTGCGGCTTGAGTTTTTTTGTTTTTTTTTTGTGGAACATCTAAAAGATAATTTTGATTCGCATCTTTGTAGAACGTCAAATTAGGTATACAGTTAATTCGATAGTTTGTAAATTTATATAAACTGATCTTCTTCATTATATCTAAACGTGCAATAAATCAGCAGTAACGAAATGACTGTTCTTCTAAT
Source organism: Venustoraphidia nigricollis (assembly GCA_034508555.1). Taxonomy (NCBI): domain Eukaryota; kingdom Metazoa; phylum Arthropoda; class Insecta; order Raphidioptera; family Raphidiidae; genus Venustoraphidia; species Venustoraphidia nigricollis. The sequence continues at coordinate 11,594,795 of JAVRKA010000010.1, read as the reverse complement.
AGTCAACATGTTATTATGTGTGATATCATCGTGCATGTTGAACATTATTGAATATTTTAGCTATTGCCTGTGAAGTTTATGAACGTGACCTATTCAAGAAACACTGACACGGAGTAATGCAAAATTATCTGAAAAAGTCCTTGAGAATCTGAAGACGCCATTGTATTATATTGACTGTCCAATCAATGATGATAGCATAAATATAAATGGGGACCAAACTCGGTACCTAAAAAAACAGCTTCGCCAAAAAAAGATTTGAGACTTAAATAGGAGCCAAGCTTTCATTTAACGACAAATTTTTTCTCAGGAATCATTTAGTATAATAGCTATTGTTTGCTATAATTGTTAAGAAACGTTCATTGTTGTAGCACTATATTAGAAAAATAATTGGCTCTCGCATGTAGTGAATTTGGGTGTTGTAAATCGCTATATTATGAAGGATTAAAATGTTGAATTGTGTGCACCGTAGAGTAATTGATTAACTCATTCCGCCGCCAAAGTGGAAAGATTCGGGTTTAAGTCCCGACGGTGACGTGTTGGAATAATACATTTTTCTAATATAGTGCTACAACAATAAATGTTTCTTAACAATTATAGCAGACAATAGATATTATACTAAATGAATTCAGCAGGTATGTTAGCTATAAGCGTATGTAAAATCTACTAATAGGAATCATTTATTTATAATATAATAATATAAACAATTGCCAAGTAAAGGCTTGGTACCCATTTAGATGTCAATTTTTCGACGAAGCTGCTTTCTAGGTATCGAGTTTGACTTCTTTTTTTACATTTATGTTTTTGTTGGTGTATCAATACTTAAAAAATACTTAAAGTTACATTCTACAGTCGCAGTAAATTAAGTCCAGTATTCAAGATTTTAAATAAAAGTCAATTGTTTCTGCTGTTGTGTTTAAATGCTGTTATGTGTAAGAATTTAAATAGGTTCACTTTGCATAATTTCTATGTTGGCGTAGGTGGATAAATTCACATTATTAGTGTATTTGCCATATGGCAACATACACTATTGGCGTCGGTCGGATGGCGGGACCTAGGGGTCGGACCAAAATTTCTCGACGTTTCATAACCTCCTAAACACTTTGGCACCATTTTTAAAAATGTTTATATATATATGTATATATATATATATATATATATATATATATATATATATATTTATATACGTATATATATATATATATGTGTACGCGCGATAACTTTCGAAAGAGTTAATTGATTTCAACGAAATTTGGGCCACTTGTTGAAACCCATCACCGCAAGAAGCCTATTTAAAATGGGCCTAATCGGGCTATTTTAAGGGTAGTTTTTAGGGGTTGAAAACTGTTTTTGGGCCCCAAAATACCGAAAAAATTCTCCGAATCGTTTCAAAATTGAAATTTAACCCTCTGGTAGTGATTAAAAAGTGTCCCCACAATTTTAATAAAATCGGCCCGACAGGACCGGATTTACAAATTTTATGAAAACACTAGTTTGCAGATAGTGACTTATTTATTGAAGGGTGTATTTAATTCGGTGTAGACGTTAGATTGATAATAATATTACAATTAAGAAAAAAATGTTATTTTAAGGGGTGTATTAAGGGGTTAAATTTTTTATTTTGCCCAAAAACAAACTTAATTTCACATAATAAAAGTATAAAACCACACGGCCCTATACAAGCAAATACACTATATTGTCGGCAGGGTTTTGGCACTGCGACCCGGGTTTTTTATAATATTCAGATGTGTGGGATAAAATGCAAATCACTTGCCACCTCATAAGCGAAGCTTTTCACGGTCAACTCGAAACAAATTGCCTTTCAACTTACTCGAGAAAAGCAGAAACAAACTATAGTTTCTTTCAAGTGCGTGTAGGCGATTTTGACGGCCAGAGTTTTTCCAAATCTTCTTGGTTTTCGGGGTTTAGGTAGTGGTCCATGTACATAATTACAACACTCGTGTTCAAAGAAATATTTATTTACAATGTTGCAGAACTGCTAGGTATAACAACCGTTCAATTAATAAGGGTAGTTCTTTTTATAATAAACACCTCGCCCGCTTCCACAGCGCCTTTAAAATTGTCTACCGCAGTTTTTGATCAAACGTCAGGTAGAAATAGCAATGGATCACGAACTACAACCTCGGAAACAAAGATTTGAAACTGTAGTTGCGATTGCAAAAATAATATCTAACGCAATATTTAAAAAGCATATAAAATAGAAATATCAATGGATCACGAACTACCGCCCCGGAAATCAAGATTTGAAAAACTGTAGTTTCGATTACTGGAATAATATCTAATGCAATATTAAAATGCATATAAACCTGTCTGTTTACAAGATATACAAATAATCTAATTAATAATGTGGGAAAAAGCATTTAGTCATTAATTATGAATAATCATTTCAAAGTAATGTGTGTTGAAGTTTAATTAATTATAATATTAATAAACTCTTTTTAACAACAATAATAACACAAGGTTAAAAAAATGGAACAAAACAAAGCTGTTCACTGAATCGACTCAGTTCAAAAAAGTGGCGGTTGTTCTGAGAAATACAGGGCCATATTCAGTCGATTTAGAAGACGTCCTTAATTTAGTACAAAGTTTGAAGGAAGGTTAAGCCCGAAGAACATGTAATATACTTAATTCCTTGACTCGATTCCTGCGATATTCCTTCTATTATACGCCTATCATGCATTCGCAAAAGAATATATTGCCTGAACACATTTAATAATAAAAAATAAACATGCTTATATCTGTAACCAAATGGTAAAAGTGATTAAGTCGTTATGATAAAATACATGTAATTACGAGTGAATCAGTGATCCAGGGATCCAGAAGTTGCTCATATTAATATCGGTTTGGATAGGGACATTTTTAACCTCGTATTTTAAATTTGATTTGATTACCCTATATTACTATCGATCTAGCAGTACATTATGAAAGCACGTATTTCAGGTATCTTCCCACAATACTCAAAAATTTTGGAAACCAAATTACACTCAAATGTCCCCCTACCAATTTAATATATTAGAATTAATTAGACCTGGGTAGTTTCGGACATGTCATGCCATTGTCTAAACTCTGACTTGTCCGATTTCATCACAAGATCTGTCGTTATTCGTGGAGTCCAATACTGGCGACAATATGATTATTCGTTCGTTCCCGAATGAGACTATATATGGACTATATCAAACCTCTGGCATGTTCGAGTAACTTCGGCGTTCTTTCACTACGAAGCGCATTCCTGTTCGTTTAAACTTTAGAGCTGTGGCATAATATCATTTCTTTCCTTTAACACAAAGGTGCTAGTGAAACGAGATCGTTCTTCGGCCATATTCGCCTAACAACGGTAGCTTGTTCCATCTTCTGGAACTGTTTCGTGCAAGGCTTTACAAAGAACAAAACTTTGAGGGGTTTTTATCAGTTCGGCTATTCTTACTACTTCGTTTTCCGAGTTCTTTCAAAATGTATTCGGTAAACAAGGTGTTTGCAAAAATGGGAGAAAGCATTGTGATCTCTCCTGGCTACGACCTTGGTTTTGCGCAAGACTGATATTAATTACGAATCATTCGACATGAGCGATTTTGTCTTTTAAGCCCAGATATGTAGCATGTATCCGTAGCCGGTCTCGCATATCATCTGCGAAATGCATGATGTCCGTGACAGTACAATGGAAGAGCATGATGCTCCCACAACACCCTGCGATGTGATAGCCGAAGCTGATAACCGGCACATCGCAAACACACACACACAAACTTGAACGTAGCCTGCGCACAATGCATGAACTCTCTTCGAATAATACGTAAGTCCCGGACACAAAGTGTGGGAACAATGTTCCAGATCAGCAGAAGCGCGCGATCCGACACCCAAAAGTGCTTCGAATTCGACAGAACAATGTACACTTTCCGGATTAAATGCACGAAGTTGAGGCTACTATTATTTAGCAATCAAGTTTTCTTTTTTTGGCACTCCTGGAATTACTCGCACGCCATCTGTAACAGCGGGCCAAAACAGTTTTATCGTGCACACTGATACGAAAGTACGTACTTTCGACCAGGTATAAAGAAAAATAGTATAAAGTGTTAACGGAATTAATATTGTATCAAGCTTTGTTCCAATAACCCGCTCTCTCTATAAATTATCTAAATTGTTTTCCCTTAGCTACGAAGAAAATTGAAGGTTGTTATTAATAACATTCTGAAAAAATTAACATTTCGATTACATTTTAAAAAAAACATTAATTACGAATAATTATTAATTATTCAATTACAAAGTGTTTTATATATTTAAAGTAAGTGCTTATCTAGTGCTTACAATATAAATGTTCTTTCTGCCTACAAATGCATATTCTTCAACAAACATGACATTTCAAGGAAAACACCCCTTTCGTAAAAACTGTGTGTTTATTTGATTAAATAACATACAATGTCCAGTTATAATTATACATTGCATCAGTTATTTTGAAAAGTCGACCGTGTTGCATTATAGTGTCATTATTTTTTGTCGCGAATGTATGTTAGTAAGGTATTATTTATTGGCTGTACAGATGTGTAGCCAATTGTATCAACTTGCCGACACGGTAAGTACCTATACAAGACCGTCTTTGAGCCATAACTATAGATGATTCTATTTTAATACGTGACCTTATGAATATTTATTTATATATTTTACAATGTTATATGCCGGCGTCTAAGAGCGAGATTTTTTCTCCATCGGTCACTATTCCTCCACTTGAACTTCCAGATGAAGACAGATATATCTTGGTCCTCCAAAATGAGAACTGACGAAAAGAAATTACAGAAAAAAAGCCTCCATCGGTCACTATTCCTTCATTTGTACATATTTAGACTGGCGTTCCAGATGAAAGTAGTTATCTTGGTCCTCCAAAATGAGAACTGATGCGATGGAGAAAATGAGAAAATGTATTGACAAAAGAAATGACAGAAAGGCACTATAAACAAATGAAGATAACTCATTTATTTATTCATTTATTTCTATCCTACAAACAGGTCAAAACCTTACATGCAGGATTAGGATAAAGTAGGCAACATTGGACCATAGGAGTTTGACAGGTAATCAACCATGAACAACGAACCATCTCGATATTTGTCTGGAATTAATTGAGGAAAACCATCGAAAACCTTAACAAGATAGTTGGTACAGGAATTACTGTTTCTCGGCGAGAGGCAGTGGGAAAAAATCCAGCAACATCTGCTTCTGCCGGGATTATCAGAAGCATCAATAAGAAAAAAAAAATGTTTCTTTCTCCTTAACGTTCAGAATTATGAATATTCCCGTGCCATACTTATTTCGACTCAACAAGATGGCAGCACGGTTTATTTAAAGATGTTGATAAAGAAGTACACGCACGAGTTCCGTGGTAAAATTTCACCAATGTTAATTATTAATTAGAACTGCAATTTCCTGACATCGTATTAAGTGCATTTGTTGCAGCGAAAGAGTAATAATTCTAAGCATAAGAAGGTTAAAAAAATGTAAAACACAATTTGTCGAAGTAAATATCTATCTGACAGCTGCCGAAGATTTATTGGCATACCTGTCTTGGGCACTTCCTTTAATTAAATGGTAACGTGTAAGTAATATTGCCAGTTAAAAGAAGTCAATATACACACGCATAAAGGCTGCCACAAAAATACGTGAACTCTTTCAGTAGAAAATTAATAAAAAAAACTAGGGTCGGATTACCAAACCCTGCCGACAATACAGCGGACTTAGTATTACAAGCAGTGTATGTTTGATTTTAGACAAAATTAAAAATTTAACCCCTTAAAATAATATTTTTTTCTTAATGTGAGTATTTCGATACTTATCTTGAATTAATTGAGGGATGTCATGGAAAACGTCAACAAAATTGGGATAAGATACGCAATTTTTGAACTAGGAGTTTGAAAGGTAATCGGCCATGACCACGAATAATGAACCATCTCGATATTTATCTTGAATCAATTGAGGGAAATCCTGGAAAACCTCAACAAGATGGCCGGTAGAGAAAATACCGTTTCAGCATCTCTTTTAGGCTGGGACCTGGTTGCAGGTAACAAACATGGGAAGATTATGATTGTAGGCCCTTCCTTAAGTTAACTTAATTAGAGTCAACAGACCGACACTACGAAAGGTCATACCGGTCATACTTTCCTGAGAAAAAACCTACTTGTGATGGGCATACAGCAAGAATCAAAAACTGTGTAGATTTTGCGAAATGGAGGATGAAACAGCCATCCATATCATCTTCGAATGTGAGGCTTTAACCTACAGGAGGACAACCATCTTTGGCTACATTGTTGAGGATGGAACAGTTCCACAAGACAATTTAGTGGCCAATCTTCTAGAGCTCATAAGAAGATCCAGATTATTTGCTGACTAAATCCAGTAAAAAGGGAAACATAAAAATACTTTCATGTGGTGCATTTGGATCAAGAGACCACTCCATTATATTTTAATCTTCTTTTATTGGTATTATAAGTTATGTAACATTGTGTAGACTCTGTAGATCTTTGCAGTGTTGAACTTGCAAGTTAAAGAAGTACATATTAATGTGATGCGAGGTATTAATAATAGCAACAGCTAGTTTACATGCAATTTCATAATTAATATTATAAAAATGTCATGGTAGCGATATGTGTGATTATTTATTGTTCCCAAACGGATTATAAAGAGTACAGTAATGAATATTATAAAATGATAAAAGCACGATAGTTATGCAATTCAGAAATTTGAGCTACGAGGATATTGAATACGATATGCAGATTTTTATAATCTTTAAATTCACGATTCAAGTTTGAGTTTGTTGAGGTTTGGGTTGATTATAGACTAAACTAAGGTGATTAGCATCTAAGATTTAGGTTAAAAAAATGTATAGTCTAGCTTTATCAAATTTTGTTAATTATGGAGTTTGTTTTCTATACATATTTTTATAAGTAAAATCTGGTTTAAGTAAAACCTAAATTTCAACCAGCCAGAAAAAAACGATTTCCAAGGAGGGTAAAAAATGTATTCAACCAGTAACGCAGTGACGCATTAATACTTAAAACAAATTTTGCTGGACGTTGAAATTTTATGAGCAAATCTTAAATTAAAATCAACAAATTATATCATAGTCCAATTCAGCAAGTTCATAAAACTCGGTGTAAAATATCTAGGTCATGGTTTAGCCTTTGGCTGAATTTATGTCCCAGAATATTGGACCATATAATTAGTGATCGCATAGCCATATTTTTAAACATAAATCTAGCCAAAAGCTGGTTTACAAATATATAATTTTAAAGACCGGATAGTAACATAATTTAAAAGATCATAATAAAAAATTTCCGTTTGCTTTGGAACTGTTGAATTGAGGTACTAATAATAATCGTTGTAAGAAAACATCGTTGCAAAGATATTTGAGTAGCGAATCGGATAAAATACTTCATCATCATAATTTTGAGATATTTTTAGTTTTAAATGCACATTAAAAATGAAATACAAAAATAATTGATATATCATATTCGCTTTTTCGAAAAATAACCAACATATTTTAATTTTTAAGGGGGTATTCTTATGTGACCACTTCGAAACTTTTTCATATTTCAATAGTAAAACCTATCGAAAATATGCTGTGAAAAATAGAGAGCGAAATTCCTAGTTTTAAATAAATTACAACTCATATAGTGACCGACGCGCCGTAAGCGACTTGTTGGCTCTTGAAACTTTAAACGCATTTTTCTGAAAACATTATTTTCTAAAACTGTCATGGTCCTAAAAAAAAAGTATTCAACCGATTGCTTTGAAATTTATATATGTTCTTCTACTCATTAATGGTTATCGTCCGTACTAAAATAGCTTATTTTCGAAAATATTTTCTTATTTTTTTAAACGATTTTTAAGAAAAAAATTAACAAAAAACACAAACTTTTTTTCTACAGTCCGCCATTTTTTTTTTTCAATGAAATTGATTAATTTTAGTAGGGATGATAGCGACATCCCTACTGAACAATGATCCATTCGATTTTTTTATTTCAGACAACATGAACAGCCGCTATTACCATGACCAGTGACCTGCTTTTTTTTAGTGTCTAATTTAATTTAAAAAAATATATATATAAAAAATGTAAAATAAGAGGAAAAAAATTTTTTTTATACAGTTTAAGATACAAACAAAAACATATAAAAAAATTAAAATGATTGAATGTTACTGTCGTCTAAAAAAAAATTCCCTAAAAAGAGGTAAAATTTATGCGTTCACATAAGAATACCCCCTTAAATGTATATAAATAAAAATTTCTGCATTACATATCTCCCATAAAATAGTAATTCATTAGGCACAAGTGCGGTAAAGTAAAGCAAAACTGGACACGCTATACCAATTCCATAATAAATCACTGTTTATCTGTCAGTTTTTATAAACTATCTACTAGAAGGTACAATTTGTTCAAGAGTGAACTGTCAAAAATGTCGAAAATGAACTGAAAACCAGCTTTTCTATACGATACACCTCGTGCGGAACAGTATTACGACTCGTGTGACTGTTAAAACTCTCTATCCCCGTTTTAAACGTCACATCTACAATCTAGGTACTATTTCAATTGATAAGCAACATAATAAATTAATGTTAATTATATTATATGTATATTTTATTGTATTGCTTCTGACTTTCGCTTTCATTACGGCTACGCGAAGAAATATATATCTATCTATCTAAATTAAAAATATGACATACTAATAAGCTCAAAATAGCATGGCAGTCGGTGACCTTAAAGAAAGAGCAATTACGTAATTACCTCAACTGTTTCAGACTTTAATCTTTTCTCCCCTGCACTCTTCATTTACGAAAATGGTAAAAAAATCTCATTTCCGAATTTATAAAAAAGAATGCTAAACACCAATTAAATCGACGTATTATTTTTTTTAGTAAGACCGTTGGAAAACAAAATGAAAACAATGTTCGGACAGGTTAGCCATAGCTATAAATCAGTCATAAGTCGGAGGCAGGCGGATCGACCTATGATTTATATCAAACATGTATGTTTGTATGTATGTATGTACCGAGGTACTATATATCGGATAGAGGAACGTCACAGCTTAAGTTAAAACTATTCTCTCATATTATTACTATAATAACAACACTTTTTCACTATCAGCCTGTGGGCGCAAATAGGTATTCAATATAAAATAAAAAATTAACACACTGACTGACTTTATTTTTATACCGAACCTTAAATACAGGATGTTTCCGAAATCACAATTTGGAACGATTACATTTTCATTTTTAGTTTTTAAGAAACTTCATCTTGGGGCTTGAGATGGCTTTGAGACGGAATAGGAATGTAATTGTTTTTAAGGCGTTTATGTAAAAAAATTGTTAAATTTCATTTTTAGTAGACTTAAAGCTAAATTGTATTCTCTTTCGTTCGGTGTTAACGGCTAAGAACTAGATTTTTGACTTAAGTCGCTTATACCTGACACTAAAGAAATGAGTCATGAATTTCGGAAGGAGTCCATTATTTGAGACAAATTTTAAACGACAAACAACTCTTTAAAAAAATGTCAAAAAATTACTTCTTGATTTGGAAAGACTTGCTGCAGTCGCTAATAACGTTTGCATAGAAATTTTTCAAATGAAAGAACGAATCAGTCAAAAAAACAAGCTTGCAAAATGCAAGCATAAGCAACTAGACTATTGTAATATTTTTAAAGTGATTTCCTGCAGCAAGATGCATTTATATTGTAAAACACGGTTCCATGTTTCGATATCTCGGGCGGCAGTTATCTGAGAAAGCGTCTATGGTTTTAGAAAATAGTCTTCACAACATATAATTGGTCAAAATGGACATAATCGTTTCCGTCACAAAATAAACCGAAGCCAAACTGTCGGACGCCATTGGCATAATTGCGGTTTAACTCTAATATTGTTTGGCAGAATTTTTTACGAAAGAAAATAATTCGCAACTTAGTTATTCATTTGATTGATATTAAGCATTCCACGCTTTTTACTGTTATGATAATTTTGTTGTCAAATTATTTTGCATTTTTTTTAGTTGATAAAAGCGCGTTGTTTTTTCAAACTCTAAAGATTAAAATATCTCAATTGACTATGAGGTAGCCAACGCAACGTACGTCACTGTACAGCGTGTTAGCTGTAATTTTTCGAGTTATTCAATTTTTATAAATTTATTATATGTAAATATTTATATAAATTATTATATTGTTATTGGTCCTTGATAAGTGTGCAAAGTTTCAGTTTCAACTGGCATTTTGAAGTCGGTGAATTTCACGTTCAAATATTCCGCGACAAACATACAGGTGAAGCTAATAAAAGCTGTTAAAAATATAACCCTATAACTTTGGCAATTAAAAAATTATTTGGTAATTTTTTAAATAAACTTAGAACACATTTAACATTATTATGATAATTTAAATATATTATGTAATTATGTAAAATACAGGTTGTCATAAATTATATTTCCCTCGAAATAAAATCTATTGGACGAACCTACGACAGCTTATAATTATAAATTAGGTTATTTATTCATATACTCACGTTATCTTGAATATCTTTTAGAATCAAAAAAGCACTCACCTGAAAAAAAAAGAAAAAAGAAATTAATAATTACAAACGTTTGTGATTAAAGTAATAACAGCACTGACAGATTATAATATGTTTCAATAAGACAAATGGAATATATCAAAAGCTTGGATTGGATATTAATCAAAGTTGAATCATTGGCATTTTTTTTAATTGCGTATCTACATTGTAATAAATTAATTTGTTAATTGCTTTTCTGTAAACGCAAGGTGTAAGGCAATCAATTGCGAGCACAAGCAGATAACACCACCGTGTTTTGTTATTTTCAATTTCTATTATAGGCAGTTTAAAAAGTGAATCAGCGAATATTTATATTAATTACATCAATAAAAATCAAATTAGAGGCACCTAAAACTATTTACAAGTTTGCACTGTAACGAATATATTATGTATTTATTTAGAACAAAATCAATGTACCTAGTCTCTCCCGATGTAATATATTTTTTGCACGATCCCCCTATAAAATAGCTGGTTTTCATGCCTGTATAGCGATAGTAAAATGATACATTTCGCACTAGTGTGTAAAATAAAACAACAAAAATGCGGAACGTAGTCGTACAACAATTTCCATAACAAATGTGTAAAAAGGCAACAATAATAACTTGTCCAAAATTGAACTATTAAAAATTTTGAAAATTATGCGAAATTTAGAATTTTTCTGTTTTTACATCAACATCGCTACAGAATGGCTAGAACGATTTTGAAAAAACTTGATAATTTTGTAACCCTTCAGATAAGCTTCGGTTTTGACATAGAAGCGACCGAAGACACAGGTTGAACTCGCGTACGTCGGGTTCTGTACCACCGTACAATATTATATTTATATTTGTTGTTATATACACACTAAGGCGCACAAATGCCTGAACTAATAGCTTTTAAGATATTCCGTCCGATGTGGCTAGTATGCAATATTTTGACGTTTGAAGAAAAAAAGTTTTTTTTTGTGATGTACCTACAAATTTACGGTTTTTGGATTTTTCCCGTCACCTGTGCTAGAAGACATTGTTTCTTGCCCAATTTCATGAATCTAGGTCAACGGAAAGTACCCTATAGGCAAGTGTCAAAATATGCGGCATAAACGGCCGTATCTTCTGATAGCCTTGAGTTAGAAGTCTGATTTTTTCACATCTCTAAGGGATTGCAGATCCGTGTATTTGATATAAATTTCAACTTGATACCTCCACGTGTCCCTGAGAAAAAGAGTCTTGACAAACAGACAGACGAACAACGAAGTGATTCTATAAAGGTTCCTTTTTTCCTTTTGAGGTTTCGGAACCCGAAAAACGAATCTACGAAAACTTAAACTTAATATTCAATCAAAGTACATAAAAGTCAGTGAAATAAAATAACTATAAAAACAAATAATAAAACTAAAGCAGCAGCTTAACGTCAGAAATGAATGTGTATTGCGAGACGCGGAGGTAGTAGGTATACTGAAATATCCGATGTGGTCCAAACTGTTGTCTTTATGATGGTCATAAAATGAAACGGTGACATTTACGACTGCTTAAACACATCGTTTAAGTCGAATAAATGAAAAACACGATAACTCAAACAGCTGCCATAAACTTAATTTTATTACAATTCAATTGCTCTTCGCTTTTACATTATTTAACACACTATCTGTTCAAAATCGATATATTTATCGAGCATTTTATTCGATTTTATCCACACTTATATCTCTTATGACCCGTATTACCAATGAAGATGCATAAAATTAATTATCTTATTAAATAAATAATAGTTTAATAGCGAATCGAACTAAAAAGTAAAATAATTTTTTATTGTAAAAAGCGCGATGCTTTTTTACAATAAAAAAATATTTTTTACTTTTTAGTTCGGTTTGCAAATAACGCGTGTTTTTTTTATTTTTTTAAAACTATTATGTTTTTTATCCTGATGATCCTGGTTAAGACAATGGGACAAACTTATTAAATTATTGTATTGTGATCAGTCCTTGATAAGTGTGCAAAGTTTCAGTTTAATCTGACGTTTTGAAGTGGGTGAATTTCACGTTCAAAGATTCCGTTACAAATTAACATGCAGGTGAAGCTAATAAAAAAGCGTGTTAAAAAACCGACTAAGTTTAAGTTTTCCGGATTTTTTTTTCAAGATATGGACAGCAATTAAAAGTATGTTTTTCGGAAAAATGTAAAAACAAATATTTGACATCTTCTGGTGTATTATAGGAAATGTTTTTCGTTTCTATTTGATGCTTAGTCCACTCACGAGTTGTGATTTGAGTTTATATATAAAAAAATGTTGGGATTTTGCGAGCAATTTAGCAGCCGTTAATCCGTAATAATCATCGAAATACCAAACTTTAGAATGTTCAGGGTTGATAGTACAAGGGTGCAAATTACCTCAATTGTTTTCAATAATACAAAATGCCAAAATCATGTAAATGCTATAGCTTTTTAATATATTTTGTACAACTGTTTCTGACCCGCTTCCCACAAAAATTAAAAGCTAAGAGTCAAAAGTAGGGTACAGAAAGTTTTTACAATTGTTTTAACAACTGAGAAACAAATTCTAAAAAATGAATTTATTTTTTAATAAATTATACGATCATACGAAATTCCGCAAACGTAAACAAAAATAATTAAAATATTATATCAAAAGTTAAGACGTAAATTCACACAAACCTACCATTGACTTAATTCAGAAATTCCGTTATAGTTGCGGATGTTACTCACATGGTAAACCTGTAGTCAACAATCGAATTGTGGCATATTTATTGAGCAGACCCGTTTACGAGTCGATAAAACAGAGCACATGTATAAAACAGTTATCCATCCAAGATTCCGATGTAAACTCGTTTTTGTTAAACTTGTTTCCTTTTCAATTAATTTATATAACGCACGACTAACGTAAAAAAATTACCAAATTAACACACATTTAGCACTGAAATTTAATCGAGGTTTTTAGTGTCTTTAAATCACGACAAATCTATTAAAAACTGCAAACTCACTTTTTTTTTAAATATACGTCACAACTAATACGTCATATGTATCACAAATTAAAAAAACAACGCTTATGATTTTCACTGATAATTGTAAATAACCAATCACTGGTACGTGTTGAAAACTACAAATTATCGTTTCTACAAATTGCTTGTAAATACCTCACCATGTAGGTATATGTTTTAAAGACATGCGACTAGCGAACAAAACACTCGCGCTTCGTCGTGATTGGCGGGCTACGCGCAATGGACAAAGCGACCTCTCTCTGCACTGCACACAAAACAAAATCCTATCATGTAATGCACGCGGAAACTAGACCACGTGACCTACTATTTGTCATTAAACGTCATATTTCAGCAATTAATCAAAATATTATACGTTCTCGGCTGGAACCACCTTTGGAGTTCACAGGAAGTTTTTTTATTACACGGCGGTGTTCTTTTGTTCAAAGGCACACACATAAACAAAAGAGTAACTATGTTAAAACTATGTAAATTAGATATACTAACTATACTACAAAAGCATTCATAGATATCTTTATGAATTTCATTAACATGTGAGATCTCCTATCTTTTGTTCTAAAACATCAATAATTCAAAAGACAACAATATCTACAATTTCACATCTGATTTTCGCATTATCTACTATTCTAAAGTAGCCCGATGGGAAAATTTCCGGACATAGATAAAAATAAAAAACCACAAAGTTAGATTAAATTTTTAGCAACATCACCTTATAGTTATTTAGACGCTGATGACCTTAGATATTGAGCGTCTATAATCTACAATCTCTCCCTCTAACTAGTTTAAAACAAATGCGCCTCGATATGGTCCAATTTATAACCCTAACATTTTAAACTAGCGATGTTATTTATGATAGTATCCATTTTGGCCGGATACTTTACCGGTTATCTATAAAACAAAATGACGGCTTCGGTTTCTCTTTCTCAGAACAACAAAAAACAAAACAACAGAGCAGTTTTCGACAGCAGAATTAAAGGGATTAATTAAAGAATTATATTGCTTATAAATTTGATTTTGGTTATAAAAATAAAATATCGACGGAAGTTACAATCATGTGCAATCTTATATAATAATGGTAAATAACCGCGGCTATTTTAAATAGAATACTGTGGTTATTTAACCGAATATTTAGCTTGTAATTTATTCTCTTACATCACTATCTTAAACAATCTATCAAAAAACCAGTTGCATTAACAATTACAAATTATGATAAAAATGAATGGAAATTTATAAAAAAAAACTCCTTCGGAACGAGGAGTGTCACATTAATGGGATAGTACTCTATATAATTTTATGTAAAAATCAATAAAAAATATTATAATTATTAACAGTTAATGTAAATTGCATTAATAAACCTATATATTGAAATTATTTTAAAACAGTACAATTTTCAGGTTAATTATAACAATTTGCTAACTATAGACATTTCAAATTTAAAATTTAAAATAACTGTTATTAATTGACTACCAATTACAGATCAAATCAAAATGCAAGTGTCATGTAAAACATCGCAGAAGAACGTAGCCCATCGTACCCCCTGAGGCGAAAAGTATATCATAATTACAATAAAAAGAGGGCTCGACATGACACGTGAGTTGAAAAGAGATGCAATATAAAAGCTCTCATATAGTTCACGCTCTTGAAAGCAGTTGGCAGCACTGATCGTTTGTAGCGCCTAACACGGACAAGTCTGGAACTAGACAAATTCAAGGTCTAAAGGTTTGAAGAACGGGTACCGAATCGATCCATATCGTGCGGTGAGAAAAGACTTAAAGTTTTTGTCATAGGGAAAAGTAGTTCATCTACAAAAAGTTCTAAAATATTTGTAATGTTAAAAAAAGTTAGTAAATTTCGAAATTATTTTTTATATTTTCAACGTCTCTTTAAATAATTTACACTAGAAATCCACAAATAGGAATTTCTTTAAAAAAAACGCGGAAACTGATTGACCTGTGGACCAACCCTAAAACTTTCTGCTGTGTTAAATACGATATAAAAATTGATACTATTGTGTTTATAATATATTAGAGAAGGTTATAAAAAAAGTTGAGAAATTCCGAGTCAAATAAAAAAAAATTGTTAAAGCTTATCTAATTTTGACATTATTGAAAGGGAACATTTTTGTCAAAAAAAAGCTTTATTGGAATATGAATAATAAATTGGAAATTTCGGGAAAAACACATTTTCATGTCGTATCTTGTAAACAAAGCTTTATATGAAAAAAAATCATAAGTGTCAAAAAATTTCTTTTATAAAATACTTTAATTTTGCTAAGACAGGAATTTTCCGTATTTTTCTTTATAGCCGAGTTAAGTAACAAAATACATATTACCAATAAAATCCATATGGACTGAAAGACTTCAACAGGCGGGTAACCCGAAATAATTAAACGGTTGATCCTGCGGGCCAACCTCTCTGGGCTCGAATACGTTACACTCTGTGTATTTTGAACTCTTCGAGTTAAACAAACTAGTTTTAATAATAAAGAAAAATAAAAAAGGGGGAATGGGGGTCAAAATGAGTGGTTTTCGCGTGACGTATTTTATTTGATGACCCCATGGCAATCTCAACAAAAAAATACACTCTCTGACAATTCGCCAGTATGTCACTTGTTACACGTCCTTCACACGCTAAAATTTGTATACGCAGTATCAAATATAATGCATGTAAAAAACGCCACAAATTCAGCAATTCATAATCAATACACATCGGCGAGGCAGTGCGTATGGCGCACACCAAAAAGGAGTCGTTATTACAGATGCCTTAGCTTAACACCTCGAACAAATCAACAAACAAAAACAGGACGTGAAAACATCGAATGACTTTTATCATCGAAAGGAAAGCGTGAAACGTGCAAGGACCCTGTTACGGACAAACGCCTCATTCATAAATGGTGACGATCATACAATAATACTGGCAAGCATTGTTACATTAACCCTCTTTCTCTATAATGTAATATTTTCTAATTTGCTTTCCTTAGCTACGAGGCAAATGAAAGTTATTAATAATTATTATTAAAAATTAATCTTTCGATTATATTTTTGAGAAAACATTAATTACGAATAATTGTTAATTAATCAATAATAAAGTGTCTTATTTATTTATGATAAGTGTTTATTAAGTACGAGATTGAAATAGTATATTGCATCACAAGAGCAGAAAGTTAAAATTCCTGCACTGTGATGCCCGAGGCGAAGTCTAGAGCATCATGTGTCGCACAGTGCAGGAATTTCAGCTTTCTGCTCATGTGGTGTATACTATTTTTCTTCATACTATGCCGAAAGTACGTAGTTTCATCAATATATAAAAAGACTAAGTTAGCAATGTTGAGGCTATACGTAATAACAGCAGTTGGCTACCTACTACTGCTATTGTCTACTCTGGCGAACACGTGTTCTGTGCTGACAAACGGCAGTCTCACGTATTTCGCCTTTTTCTTTACATTGGACTTTAACAACAAATATTATTTTAATTTTTTGGCGAGGAGTCTATTGCACACCGAAATTGCCTCCGAATTTATAAAATATTCCAATTAAAATAATAATTCTTTTTATTTTCAATTACTAATTTAAAATTAAAACGAAACAAATTAATCAGCAGTGTAATTCGTAACAAAAGCGAGAGCAAAGAAAGTAACAAACATAGTTTTTTAATTGGATTTGTTTATAAACTTGCAAAGTGTGAATTAAAATGAATAATAATGTGACCTTAAAAGGTAATCGTAGTCAAACCCATAAATTGCAGATATGGATTGTTTATTATCTGATCAAAGACATAATGTCTTATAGACTAGTGAAACAATTACAAATTAAATAACTATGTCATTTGTACAATACTTGCCGATATGTAAAAATATGACACTTCTATCAAGAACACTTCGAATAAAACAGTTACTTCAGGCTGTCGGAACGCTCTGAATTTAAGCCAAAAATAGAGCTTCGGCTGTCAACTGATTGTAGACTTATTCGTCAACATTCTGCAAAAATTCTTTCTCTATAAGGAAGATAAAGGACAAATCTAGGTCTCTAATGGACTACTTTTGTAATTTATGTACGATTAACTAGACAAAAGTCGGCATTAATTGTGCCAAAAAAACACACGTTTTCAATGTCGCACTACGACCTTATTCGTACTTATTTCACAAAACTGTTCCATCACAAACCTAAAGTGACTCTTCCTTTTTCGGAAAAGTTTTTTAAATCTTCAAAATATTTCCAAAAATTAGAGTAATCAATTGACAGCGGCACCCTTGCAACAACATTTTTTAGCCTCGTAATTGACACCAGCTAAAAATTGAAACGTGCGGATGATTTGAGCGAGACAGAGCTAAAGAAAGTCACACTCACAATATGTCTTTTGCCTCATGTCTTTTGCTTCATAAAGGACAACCATCTATGGTTACATTGATGAGGATGGAATAGACAATCTAGTAGCAAATCTTCTGGAGCTCATAAGAAGATCCAGATTATTGGCTAACTAGATCCAGGGGGAAGCACAAAAATCCTTTCAAGATGCATTTGAGCCAAGAGACCACCCCATTCTATTTTAATCTTTTTTTAATGCTCTATAATATCTCAAATTAATATTTGGACTTAATTTCAGCCTGTCACTAAGTAATAAAACCTTGTTTTTCGCATTTGGCTTTTTGGCGCTCCTTGTCCCCTGGCGCCTAGAGCGACCAATCCTCTCGCTCTACCCCAGGGCCGACGCTATGACCATACCAGAGAAAAAGAAAACGTGAATAGAGAAACAACACCTTTTCCCGGAACTCATAAACAACAATCGACACCACGATGATCGCTGATCAGTAAACATATCAAGAACATACAATAGAACATTATTTCGACGAGTGCTGCCGTAGGTAACACATATTTAAGCGCGTATTATAAATGATCGACACGACAGTTGCATAATAATCATCAATTAGTTGTTGTCTTTTATATCTATATCGATAGATCGAATTGTGACACCTACAAAGAACCGATCATAAGGTTGTATCGCCGCTTGTTTGTCACTGTTTGGTATTCACTGCACTTTCTTTCGATTGCGGTAGGTATTTAGATGTGTTAATTTATAGCATAACGAGTAAACAGATTAAATATGGTCTTACAGCGTGCAATATGTAAAACTGAGCAAAGTGTATGTGCTTTTTAGAAGCATTTTAATGGAAATTCATTGTACAAACTTCGGGGGGTATAAATGGTTTAAACTTGTTTTTTTTCGATCTAAAATGTAGCATGATTGTCAAAGTTTGTTATTTTAGTTTATAAAGATGGTTTACTGATATAATTACAATCGAAGTAAAATAAAATACATTTAAGGTAGTTGTCGTGGTACAATATTGTCAAAAAGTTACAGATTATACGCGCCACAAAAGTATATTAGCTTGTAGCTAAGTGATCCATAATTTGTACGCAAGACTGTACCCGTGGAAACGTAACCCATACAGTATTCATATGCATGTATACTTTTCTATAAATTGTTGAACTTTAAACCGTTATTTGTAAATAATTAGACGGTCAAAAAATGTTTCTTATTTTTTTTTAAACTCATAACAAATGCATTGAAAGACTGTCAGTTTTTGGAAAGTTTATGACAGTTAGTTCTTTTTTTATAAATAAGAAACTGGTTCAGAACTACAGAGATCGTATGCAATCAATGTTAATTATCCAAGTTTTAATTGAATTTATCTCGGATTATATACGGTCGATCGACTTCAAATTTTCAAGGTAATTGTATTATTATGTCCTTAATAAGTATACAAAAATTAAGAATATTCTGATGGTGTGCCTTAACCACGACAACTACCTTAAAAGTGCGGGCTGTAAAGCATGTATGATTTTTGTTCTGGGAATATTCGAATATAACTAATAGGGATATTGACTGTATTCAAATAAAAATATAATTTTAACGTTACCTGGTAGTTTCTATGATAGAAATACCAAAAAACACAATATTTTTCCCTATTAATAAGAATTAAGAATTTTCTGACGGTGTGCCTTAACCACGACAACTACATTAAATAATCTTCCTTCTGACTCTTTTATAATTTATGTCATCAAAAAACAGATGAAAACATTTCCAAAGTACAGCTTAGAGATCGAAAGCAGTCTGAGATTTTGATAATCTTTGGTAATCGAAATAAGATTGGTGATCTTGTTTTCTGAATATTTCAAGCTTAGAATCAGTATCTTGTAAAATATTAAAGCCAAGATACATTAATTTTGGGTTGTAGAAAACATTCGTTAGAAAATCTTATTTGACAATTTTTTAATTTAATTAAATTTTAGTAATGAAATATCAAAAAAAGAAGTCGATTAATATTTAATAACGCGCAAACTATGTATTTCAAAGCCACTAAAAGTAAAAAATCAAAAAAATAACATTAACCTCCTTCAAAAAAGTCACTGAAAGGGGAATGAAATTTTGAGGTCGGCATCAGATTAAATAGTAAAACTTTTCACATTATTACGTTTTATTAAATTGACGTCGACCTGAAAATTTCATTATTTTCCTCCTTTTACTGACTCTCCATGTCAGGAGATCAAGATTGGATGAATTTTAAAACACATGATGCAACTTATTAAAGTGAAAAACTGCGTACAAATTTTTACTGAAAATTCATTAAGAGTATCGAAGACCGCCGAGTGAGCATGTATTTTTTTTTCGGAAATTGAATTTTGGATTAGATTATGGGGGTTCCGGGGGCTAGACCCAAGTGCTCTTATGTAAATCCGACACTGGTTATGCCTCTCTGGAAGAAGTGCAAACGAATTTCCTTAGCGCAATCACGTTGGCTGAAATCTCAACATTTGTGATTCCTTGACGAGTTTGGGGACTGCGGGGAACTGTAAACAGGCCTGTTTCTTATCAGGAAAGATGTCACGATTACCGTATTTCTCATATTTCGACCAAAGTAAAGAAAAACAAAACAAAGCATCATAAAATACCTGCGAAACGAGTTAACATAAGCTAAGTCGTCGCGAAAAGTTTTCAGAGAATAGGGCGTCAGTCGACGGAATCCCGGTGGTTTAATTAAACGAAGTAGAAACCTGGTGTCTGCAGTGTTGTGGTTTCGGTTGGGTTCTGTTCCAAGGCAACGAGATAGAGAACACGTTCTCTGTCAGTTGAAAAGAAAAAGACGGGAGAGTGATGTGAAAGAGATGGAGGAAACAAACGAAAAACAACCTCGAGTGTATACAAAGTTCGTTATAGTTCTCCTTGTAGAGTTTCCGGCGGTACGGTTGTTGTGTATGGTGCCATCTCTGAGGAATACACGGAACTAAAAGCTTTTCGCTTATTAAATTGTACAGTAATTCTCTTTTACGAACATTTTACTTATAGTTTAAAGTTGCGAAAGCTACTTTTGCACATACTTACAAATCTACTGACGTTGTGTAAATAATATTAATGTATTATAAATGTAATATAACTACATCTATTGTTTATTTTATAAAGCTCCATTTTAGTTTCCAGAACGTGTATTTTAGATGCTCTTCCCGAATATTCCCCATATCGTTTCTTTTATTTATGAAAAGGACAAACAGAAGAACAGCAATCAAAATATAAAATGCAAGAATTTTTGAAGTTCAACTGCTTTAGCGACGTACCTGTTTGAAAAAAGTAAGAAATCGAGGGAAAGTAGAATGAAACAAATTAAGGGGAAGTTAGTTTGTCCCCTAAATTACATGAAACTGACAAGGACAGAAGTTTATAGTGTGTTGCATTTTGATTCGCAAAATAGTAAGACAAGGATGAACATATAATGTCAGTGCTTGGGAATCTGACGTTTAAAATTACGAACAATTGAAGTGCAAAATAATTTCTGTAATTTGACGTACATAAAAATTAAAGAAGTTAAACTTCTTATGTGAGTTTATGAGGGTGAAACTCAATGTGTTTTTTAAGAAGTTTCTTCCTGAAACCATCCCAATAAAATATGTCTTATAAAAATTACTTTGAAAAAACAAAAACCCTTTACTGATTTCATGAATTATGAGGCAAACCGTGCAGAATATCGCTTTTTGTTTAGGCAAACCGCAAATTATTACTCACGAAGCAAGACACAAAAAAGGAGGCGAGACGACAAACTTTTTTTTTGATTTTTCCGTTCACAAAAACGGATTCGCCTGATCATTAGGATGTAGCGTTTACTCAATGAATATTGGCGGACGTCATCATCATCATCATCATTTTATTTGTCCTAAATAGAACATACATAGTATGGAGGACATGTCATGATATATATACAAAAAACAAAAAAAATAATAAACATACAATGGTAAAAGACAGATAAAATAAAATATTAAAATTAAAAGAAATATAAATTTTACAATTTGACATTTTAAAACGTATTCCTAAGGATTGAAATTGTAATTTAAAAATTGTTCCTTGCTGTAGAAGGCATTTTCTACTAATATTTTTTTTATTATTGTGATGGTGAATTTTATGAACTTAATTTTTTTTAAGTATTGAGGTAATATATTATATGCTTTAATGCAATTATAATAAGGACTGCTCTCATAGAGCGCTGTTTTATGAAATGGTATACGCAAATCCTTTTTGTGCCTTGTATTGCAACTATGGGTGTCAAGATTTGAAGTAAATAAATGAATATTTTTATGTATAAATTTTAGACATTCAAAGATATACAACGATGGCAACGTTAATATTTTCAGTTCCTTAAAAAAGGGCTTACAAGATGTAGTTGAGCTAGAACGAGTCATAATTCTCAACACTCTCTTCTGCATTAAAAACATTTTTTGCATAAAAGATGTTCCACCCCAAAATATGATCCCATATGAGACGATAGATTGAAAATATCCATAATAAATTGTCTTAAGGACGGTTAAGCTGACAAGTTCTCTACATTTGAGAAACACGTAGCAGATCTTATTTAATTTCGTTAAAGTATCATTAACATGACAAACCCAAGTTAGTTCATCAGATATATATAAACCAAGAAATTTGGTATTCTTAACAGTTTGTATCGATTTACTGTTTAACGGTACGTATAGTGATGAATCTGGTTGTTTATGTTTTCGTGACGTACCCGTATACTCAGTGATGATTGGTGAACCGAGTACTTCGTACACAGTAGCGCACTCTACATGTCCATCAAATCAAGGACACTTTTTTAACAATGCGGTTCACTGCCTCATATCTACCACTTCGTGAATCAGGTAACCGCGGTTCTTAAATAGGAGAAGAAAGGCACCAATAGAAGAACAGTCTCTTATCGTACCGCTTCTGGAAACATTTATCAATACTATTTAAAATACTAACACGACCTCAATCCGTCATTCTGGTTCAAAGTGGGTTAGTTAGAGTTTTATGTAAAATCTAAATTCTAGACAACATATTTCCGGATTATTTATTTGTTTGTTAGTCTGTTTGCAACTGCATTGCTCGGGAATAGCTGCACCGATTTTAAAGATAATTATTCAGACTAATGTACTTCTTAAGTGACATTCAGTTTTGTGATCAGTAAAAAAATGGCACCGATTTCGTCGTGACGAGACGATTCTATTCTTAAACTAAAACAACTCAAAATATGATAGGCTAGACATGTCCATTTTTAGAGTTCCGTTCATCCGACGAAAGATATGACCCAATCACGGACATATAACGTAAACAAACAAATCCCGATTTTGGAGATTATTTTTTTTTCGTTTAAGATCCGAGCTAAAAATTATAATCATTGTTCTAATAGCTGTTTACCGACTCGGTGTAGCTTTACAGCGAATGAGATACGATATACATATATTTGTATACACATAACTAACCCCTGTCTGACAGACCATTGAAAGCGCGCATGCGTCAGCAAAACCCATTGATCAATTCCTGTACACAAAAGTATGTGTGCACAACGGCTTTACAACCGTTTCCGGTCTTGCGTATTGTATGTACATTTGATACACTGATATATTATTGTTAATGCATCGTAAAAAACGTCATTGTTTTACACACGAATGACATACTGTGAGGGAAAATAAACAGAATAAACAATATTCAATTAATGTCAACACATAACCTACAAAATTAAACGCCATGATTATTTTTATTTCCTTCGATTGCTGGAACTACAGTTCATGAAATAGTCTATTGTAATAAACCAGTTCGATTTGCAGTTTTTGACAGACCGAGGATCACCTTTAAACTTAAAATAAATCTTTTGACACGTTAGCCACAGTAAAGTTTCTTTTTTAAATTGTTCCTCAACAAAACGTTCCCTCAGCGATTAATATTTTATTGGAACAAAGCTAAATAAACGAGTAAAAATGTATCTATGCAGTCACAGTCATCTGTTAATAAGACCGAACGGACATAGCATCAATATATTTTTAAATAATCCGCACAACTTCGCCACCCGGGCCTATAACAAATTACCTACAGATTATAGAAACATAGCTTCTCTAACGACATATAAAAATAAAATAAAAAAATTTTTAATTACATCTGAATTTTATAATATTAATGATTTTTTAAATTTGTAACTACTTTAACAAGAATGACATGTCAAATAAATGTATCACATTTCAACTGATGAATAAAATATACTATACTATACTATATAAAAATGGATGTTGGTATATTTGAGATCAATAGACATTGACAACGTTTGACCGATGACCATGAAACTTGACACATATATGTATTTTTTTATGGAGAAGGTTTTTATGATATCCACTTTGTTGTAATTCGCCACTAGATGGTGAAGGTGAAGCCCTGCTGTTGTCACTGTCGTGTTTAATTTCAAACGCGTGCAGAGCCGCGGGTAGCGGCTAGTATTGTATAAATTAACAGTCTGATAAAAGTGTAATTTCAAAATAGTATTTCTGGTATTGTTTTAAAATTAAACAATGACTAACCGCTAAGTATGCAACACTATAAATTGAAATGATAAACGTTTGGTCAAATGGTTTAAACGCTGATACTGATCTTAAGCTATTATGGATTTGAAATATGGATACAGCCAATGCAACTAGTAATAGCTATGCGTGGCTAAGGTCGTTAAGGACATTTTGATTGTATGACGATTTCCTTTAGCGAAGTTTACTGCCTTATTCTAATTGAAAAATAGTTGTTCACGAATTGCAATTACAACAAGATAATCTTAATTAAATTTAGATCTATTATATTTGTCTATTAAATAATAATTAGTGATAAATATTATTCTAGTTGACAAAAAAAAATTTTAATTTTGCAAATGGAATTTTCTGTTATTGTACAATTTACCAATAAAATCTTTTTTGTACACCAGAAAATATTTTGAAGAAATTATGGGTGTGTTGATATTTATCTTTTATTTTACAAAATTGAAATTGCAAAAAATACAGTTTCTATTTACTTTACAACAGCGGAACGCTGGTGCTGTTTTATATACTCACTTTTTGTATTTTTGTCATGATGTTTTGGAATAAATAGAAAATTTAAATCATAATCAGGCTTAATTTTGAGTCATTTTATCGATCTAAAATTAAGTCATTAGCAACAAAAATGAAATAATAACCATAAATAACCCAGAAGAATACTTCTATAAATTGAATTTAATAGAAAGTTAGAAAAGAAACGATAAAAAAGTGTTAAATTTGATATATTATAATAAATGTAAATTATTATGGCTGAACAAGAATTTCCACACGCCATAAATATTAGCCAACCAATAAAATAGTAAGATGTATGGGCAGCCATTAACATAATCGGAAGCCATCACAAAAAGGGCAGAGTCTCATTTACAAGACCTAAGAATAACTCGTGTGTGGAACATCCCAATCAGAAACAGCTGTTGTTGTGAGCTGTCAAGTGTACAGATTAGGGTCACCCAGAGGGGAGCGCGACAAGGCCGAAAAGCTAACACTACTCACTATAGGCCATTAGTATTATACAGCCGATGGTTCAACCCTGATTTTAATGGCATCCAAAGTTTTACCTAACTTACGGTAACCCTCATCTATGGCCACACTATACCACAGTGTTTTGAGTTTGTTACATAATTATGAACAATCAATAATTTACCTATACTATTATATAAAATTTTCGTATGTTCCAATGTATTTTAACTCAAAAAATATTTAAAGAATTTTGATGCAACTTTTTTTGAAACGTTTCTTATGATTTCAGAAATGTTTTATTTCTGTATTTTATCGCAAAGTTAATTAATTTAAATAATTGTTTGACATATATTTCTATACAAATATCTATATAAAATCGTAACATGTTGTCAAGACAGACTGGTATTCCCTCTTCTCTCGCGCCTGTGTTATATGTTACCGGAAACAACACGACATGCAGTGTACTTTTTTTAACTTCGTCGCATACCGAGATAAAATACGTTGAGATGAATTTAGACTATATCTTATTATGGTTTTAAAAGGGTTACTCCCGGGCAACGCCGGGTAAATACGACTATAATCCATGAAAAAAAGTTCGCGACAGTCTAATATGTCTATCTTTAATAGGCAATCTATAAATTCGGGTTGCTAGTAATTGTACCGAAACGTCAGTATATAAATGCAATTTTAAACTTAGTATTGCTTCTTAATTGATCCTTTGCCACGGATTTTTATCCAAACTTCCTCCAACAGTCTTCAAGGATCACAATCGCTCTAATTAATCATTTAATTAGAGTCAACCTCGGCTATTAATTATATTTATAAATTAACAATCAGTTTCAGATGAAACGATGAAACGGTTTCATATCAGTAATTTTGCGTTATTATACTCAAAAATGTACGTTTTGTATATTAATAAAAATATTTTTTCAGTTAATCTTGTTACAGTATAAGTTATTATGACCTTCAAAATATATTTTTAGGGGCAACGGCCTGCTTGATATTGAAAAATGTAAATCGGTTTTTTAAAATCATGCAAAAAAAACTAAAGCAATTAATTAAATTGTAAGTAGCTGTTCTAGCAAACGCTACAAAATGAAAAC
The DNA here is from genome assembly GCA_034508555.1 of Venustoraphidia nigricollis. Taxonomy (NCBI): domain Eukaryota; kingdom Metazoa; phylum Arthropoda; class Insecta; order Raphidioptera; family Raphidiidae; genus Venustoraphidia; species Venustoraphidia nigricollis. The sequence goes on along the minus strand of JAVRKA010000010.1, from coordinate 11,568,287 downwards.
CTTTAAAAGCAACTATATACATATTATACAATAATATAAAACATATAATAAATCAAAAAATCACTATAAATCAAACGTAATTACAAAACCGACACATTGTCTAATAATAAATAATGCCGTTTCTGAATGGCCAGTTGTGATAAAATTAAATACGCATTAATTATATGGTAATTAGGCGAGGGACAACAGTGACCATCATTCTTTTTTACACAATGTACACCCCTTCCCCTTTCGCACTGCTGCAGTTCAAAATATGGACGGGAATATGCAATACACACATACTCTGTACACACACTATGTACAGAGCATCGCGAGTTATTAATCAAAACTGTTTTAATTTTATCTTAAATAAACAGGCCTGCGGGGTTATCGCGCAAATACATACACTTTCTGTTTGAACGACAGGGGTGGACAAATCTCTTCAATTAAAAAAAGAAATTAAATCAATCAGCCCTAAACGCAAACTAGCCTATAATCCCCCTCCGCAAGTACTGGAGCTTTCCATGGCGGCTTTATGATTTTTTATAGACAAATTAGCTACAGATAATATGTAAAATTATATTAGTTTTCATATAAAATTTACTATTGTGGACTACTAGAAAATGTTTTTTTCTTCTAAATGGAGCGGTGATTCAAAAAAGTGTAGGAGCTGCTGGCAAAGAGCGGGACCCTTTTTTCACATTTATGTTTTAGTGGGAATCAATGTGAGACTTGACCACATTTTTAATATGAAATATTTTTGATGGGATTTAAGCGAATGTTAAATAAGCAAATCTTTTTATATATGATAAAACTGGTCCAAAAATAAAATTTTCTTCTTTTTTTAAAGAACTTTATTTGAGCGCTTTCGGATATTGATCCATCCTCAGAAAAACTATAATCAACAAATAGTTTTAGTACATAGTTAAATTACAAAAAATGCGTTTAATGTCACATTACTTACTTGGTATCTTACGGTTCATAAAGATACCAAGTAAGTAATGTAGCATTAAACGCATTTTTTGTAATTTAACTATATGTACTAAAACTACTTATTTGTTGATTATAGCTTTTCTGAGGATGGATCAATATCCGAAAGCGCTCAAATAAAGTTCTTTAAAAAAGAACAAAATTTTATTTTTGGACCAATTTTTAAGATTTGCTTATTTGATTTTACAAGTCCAAAATTTATCGTCACAATAAAATTAAGCGAATGTGTTTAACCCATTTTTCCCACTGTTCCAAAATTGGAACTCTGTACGTGTGTCCCAGTGTTCCAAAATTAGAGCAAGCGTTACAAAAATGTAATTACGAGTATGTTGATAGAAATGTCCATAAAGGTTGCTAACCTGCATTATTTTAAACAGAAAAATCACACCTAATTAAAAAAACCCGGGTCGCAGTGCCAAAACCCTGCCGACAATATAGTGTAATTGCTTGTATAGGGCCGTGTGGTTTTATACTTTTATTATGTGAAATTAAGTTTGTTTTTGGGCAAAATAAAAAATTTAACCCCTTAATACACCTCTTAAAATAACATTTTTTTCTTAATTGTAATATTATTATCAATCTAACGTCTACACCGAATTAAATACACTCTTCAATAAATAAGTCACTATCTGCAAACTAGTGTTTTCATAAAATTTGTAGATCCGGTCCTGTCGGGCCGATTTTATTAAAATTGTGGGGACACTTTTTAATCACTACCAGAGGGTTAAATTTCAATTTTGAAACGATTCGGAGAATTTTTTCGGTATTTTGAGGCCCAAAAACAGTTTTCAACCCCTAAAAACTACCCTTAAAATAGCCCGATTAGGCCCATTTTAAATAGGCTTCTTGCGGTGATGGATTTCAACATGTGGTCCAAATTTCGTTAAAATCAATCAACTTTTTCGAAAGTTATTGCCCGCACACATATATATATATATATATATATATATATATATACATATATATATAAACATTTTCAAAAATAGTGCCAAAGTGTTTAGGAGGTTATGAAACGTCGAGAAATTTTGGTCCGATCCCTAGGTCCAACGCCAATAGTGTATGTTGCCTTATGGCAAATACACTAAAAATTGCTGTTATGAAATCTTATTTATAGAAAATATATTTACTAATTTTATACAAAACTCGGGAAAAGACGGGTTAAAATATATTATTTTTTTAAATTCTTGTTTGGAACTAAACGAACTGATACAAGAAAGAACATTATTTGTTTACGAATGAGGAATAATGTGCACTGTTCAAAATTATCAAATTCCGACGTGTGGAACGGCTTCCATTGTTCATCCTTGGTTCTTGTATGTTTGTGTGCGCGTGCGTGTGTTTGAAATACGATTGTGTGTGTACCATGTATGTATGGACTGTGATGTACGTATAAAGTATAAACTCCAAAGTTGGAGTTTATTACAACTGATATTTCATTTATGTGTCATATTAATTGTGTCTACTTTTCCCACACATTGTGTATGTATTCTAGACTAGACTTGGTGTGTATGTAGGACTTTACTTACAAAAAAATTAATAAGCTGCTTAAATTGACAAAATATTTTATCTATTAAGTATATGGCATAACAAATATATGACTTTTAGTAACTATTCTCTATAAACAACGTTAAAATTCAATTTGATGTGATCTTGTCCAAAATATCGACTGGATGAAGGAAATTACTTATTAATAATTTATTTTTCACCTACAAACAATCAGATTATCTAGAACAAAAATTTTTATTTTTAGATTGTTTAGAAATGTTAATGTCGTTATAGTATCAGTGAAAAGGCTTTTTTATTTCGCTTAAATATTATCGCCTTTGTAAGATAAAATAGCGCTCAAAATTTTAAATATATAAGTTGACGCGAAAACACGAGTCGCCATGTTTATCTATTGTGGCGTCATTCTTGTAGTATGCAAACAAGTGCAAATAAGGCTAAGTATCGTTTACACGGGACTCGTTTAGTATTTAGTCACGTATGTTTATATAGGTTATGTTTACTACAAGTCTAACGTCACACTTTAAACCATCATGGCGGACAGCGTTTTTTGACATGTCAAAAACTTGAAATTTTAAAATTGAAATAATTAATCAACCTAGTGTTTGTGTTAATACAAAGAAATAAATTCGTATTAATCATGTATTTTTTATAGTTTTAAATACTCTATTGCATAAAAAATCGTTTAGGTGGAAAGCGTGATATATTTTTAATGTAAACAAAAAAAATGAAACGTGGTTATTACTAGCAATCCTTAAAAAGGAAATTAATCAAGTAACATTTACTAAGGCGCTTTTTAATTAATTAACTGCACAATTAATGACTCATTAAGTACGATCTATTAAGGCCAAGACATTTATTTTCATTTAATTATTGCTATTTTTTTAATAAAACGCTCACGATTCAGTGGGAAAATCCATAAATAAGGTTTTAAAATAAATGATACTAAAGTTGAAATTTTATAGAGAAAGAATTATAGCTAATCACACAAGTAAAAATAGGACAGAAATAATAAATGAACGTATAGAGAAATATGCAGGTAGAACTATTGAATTATGCATTATAAAATACCATTCAAGTCACATTTACTACAGACGTACGTGTTTTGTTTACTAAATAATTCTTCAGAAGGAATGATATATAAAACCTAAGCCATTGTATGTGGGTTCCGTGTTCGACATAATTTTTCAAAAAAAAAAAAAAAATACAGCTAGTTTTATTGATAGTTTTAAAAAGCATTTATGCGCAAACAAGATGTCACCAGAATAACAACCATGTAATATGATTTCTTATTGCCGCATAAACCCCAATTATGTCAATACTAAGTTCAAATATGAAGTCAAGCTTTACAACGCACGTTTCAAACATGGCAATAAACCTGGAGACTACACAAGGAGTACGAACTCCATGTAATATACAAATTGCTTTCTGTATGCACCGAAAAGATGAAGGAGTATGTACCGAAACCATGGAGAATTCTTCGAAAGTTAAATAAATAATTTAGCCTGTTTTAAGTAAACAATGAAACTTTCCATAGCAATAAATATATATATCAAATATAATCTATATATATAAAAGGCGATGTATATGGATTCCAAAACGACTGGAGCGATTTTGATGAAATTTTCAGACAATCTTTAGATCAGCTCAGCGATTGATCCTGTGAAGTTTGGTAGCGATCGGATCAACAGATTTTTTTTTGTTTTTTGGCAATTTAGATTTCTCATCAATTTTTTAACATTCACAATTAAAAGCGCAAATTCAATACACGTTGAGAATTTTGTGACAATGATTCTCATCTTTTATATTCTATATAATGTACATTTACACTCGGGTGAAGCCGGACTGGGCCACTATTAATAATGAATAGAAAACGACACCGGAAAAATATGTCTATTATTCTATAAGAAAACTCACTGCAGCATATGTCTATTTTTAATAGATAATCTACAAATCCGGGTGAAGCTGGACCGGACCGCTAGTAATATAATAATTATCAAATAAGTTTAAGTTATTGATAAAAAATACAGAATCGAAATGATTTGCACGAATTACAACCACATTCTATAAGAATCTAAAATAGAATTTCTATAAATTAACATACCGATCTGACTTCAAAAATTCCCGTTTCTTCTCACAATATTGAACCGCAATGATAGCGAACTCTATTTTATGTAGAATGCAGAACTAGATGAAACTATTTTTGTGTACAAATGCGATGAATTCAAAACAAAATATCGATATTCAAAAAAATGACTATCGAACGATTCTAAAGTATTCGCTACTGTTACTAAAATAACCAGTTTGCAAAATAAGAAGATTTAGATATTTACAGATAAGAACCTGTTGATCGTAAAGGCATTAAAAGCGATTAATTCATTTAAACCATCAATCTAAAACCACGAGGCAAAATGGTTTATTTCAATTTTTCATTATTTTTCCTGTAGCCACTTCAAATACCTCTAGAAATATATTTTTACTTTTACTGCAAATGAGAATTACCTACGTGTTGCATTCCCGTAAATTGCTGAACCGATTTTCATCGTCTCGTAACACTAAACGCACCAATTTTTATTTGTAGTGGATTATAGACGCTTCTTTACATGAAATAACATAATAATCACTGAAAACTAAACCCCTAAACGCACCGATATTTGTACCACAACCGGTCAAATGATCGGTTTTCCGATACGGACTTTATTTTCCCTGATTGAATGGAGAAATGTTGATTTTATGAGATTTAAAAAATAAAACTATAAATAAATGATGTAAAATCAATTGTATATATTTGGTAGAATAGTCTGGGAATCAAATGTGAAAAAGCGACAACATTTTATGCGAAAGTTTACAATCAGTCATTTGGATACGTTAATTATGTTAATTATGAAAGTGAAACTGTGTATATGAAAACCTGAAAAAACTAAAATGGCGGACAGTGAGCGCCATTTTGTCGAAATAAAAAAATCAGAAGTTTTTGAAGTGAGGAATCAAATGAAAAATAGATATTTCACAAGAATCATAGTAAAAACTGAGTTGAACCGTTTCGATTTGTGGTCATTGATATAATATGCAGATAATTTGATACATAAAATAATTCTACATAATAATTTAAATATTTCGGTTGTAAATAAACAGGTATATAACAAGAAATACCAAGGTTGCATATAACGTTATTGCTTAACAGTTTCACGTATGTTCACTGCTTACAAAAAAAAGATTGCCGCCAAACACACAAGACGATGTCATAAATTTAACTATTTTTAGGTAAAAAACTGTGTCAAAGTTCCCGTTAGATATATTTTGCATAAAACTGGTCTTTAGAACATTTCAAGAATTATAAATTATTGCAATATGCGCTCGTTTTAATGCTTTTACGCAGTAGAAGAAGAAGACATATTTTGAAAACGATTATTGAAAATGTCGGAAAATAGAGAAATAGCCCTGTAATGTAATAATTATAAAAACCACGCAAATCTATCAAACACGACCAGCACGGCACGGTTCGTGAAAGTACACATGTTATTAAACAGAGGGGAGCATCCAGCAACGTCCGTCAATCGGGCGCCTGTCTAGCCGTCCTGGTAAGCCAAATTATGTGAAGTTTAATGCTTAATCACAGTTAATAAAAACGGTAATAAAATGAGTTTTGAGACCACAGAGATGCATATTCACCTTAAAACTCACTAATAGCTCGTTTTAACAATGTCACACCTCGTACAAAAAATAATGCATTACAACCTAGACACATAAATTATTATAAAAATGATTTGTCGGGAAATAATTAATTATAATTAATATCTGATATTTTATATTTCAATTGTAAATTTATAAATTGTATTTTAATAATTCAATTACAGTTATAAAGCCTGAAAAAGTCCCAAGCAAGGAACGAAACGTCGCTATAACTAACAAATAAGTCTTTACTTAAAAGTCCTTTTTCCCGACAAATCATTTTTATATTAATTACCAAGGACAAAAAAACCCGGGTCGCAGTGCCAAAACCCTGCCGACAATATAGTGTATTTGCTAATACAGGTATTGTGGCTTTATTAAATGAAATTAAGTTTGTTTTTGGACAAAATAAAAAAAAATTGAACCCCTTAATACACCCCTTACAATAATAATTTTATTAGTTGAAATATTGTTATCAATCCAACATCTGCACCAAATTAAATACGACCTTCAGTAAGTAAATTCGTATACGCAAACTAGTGTTTTCATAAAATTTGTAAGTCCGGTCCTGTCGGGCCGATTTGCTTATAATTTTAGGAGCACTTTTTAATTGCTACTAAAGGGTTAAATTTCAATTTTGAAACGATTCTGAGAATTTTTTCGGTATTTTTGGGCCCAAAAACTTTTTTCAACCCCTAAAAACTACCCTTAAAATGACCCGATTGGGCCCATTTTAAATAGGCTTCGTGCGGTGAGGGATTCCAACATGTATGCCAAATTTCGTTAAAATGAATTAGCTCCTTCGAAAGTTATTGCCCGCACGTGTATATATATATATATATATATATATATATATATATATATATATATATATATATATATATATATATACATATATATACATATATATATAAACATTTTTAAAAATGGTGCCAAAGTGTTTAGGAGGTTATGAAAGGTCGAGAAATTTTGGTCCGACCGCTAGGTCCCGCCATCCGACCAACGCCAGTAGTGTATGTTGCCATATGGCAAATACACTAAAAAGAAAAAAAGTTATAAATTATTATTTTTGAAGAAAATGGTTATAGGTATGCACACCAAAATAATTACGCAATAGTTCTCTTTTGGTTTCCATAATGTACTTTTTTAGTCTAGAATGTAATGCGGTCCAAGGATGTTCGTTGTATTATATATAGAGGGATCGTTATAGTACCTCTTTTAAAGTCGAGGTCATCTTGATGAATGTCTTTTTTCTATGTTTTTTTTCGTTGTTTTGCAAAAAAACGCATACATTGTGTTGACTAAGTTGGCGACTGTGTTAAAATATTGTACACAATAGATATTTTTTTACAAAAGATCGTATAACATTAACAAAATATGTCTGTAGCTACAAAATGTGTTTCGAGAATTATAACACAGCACTATTCATGTAAAAAAGTCGACTTTTTGTCATAAAAAAGTTAACAGAATGCCATATGATTCATATGGAATAAACATCTCAAGTTAAATACTTGAAGTACAGATATATACTTCGTCATGAAAACGCTTTCAAGAGGTTCAAACTGAAAAAAATAGAGTTTAAATAAAGCTAAAACAACACGCTTTTATGAATTAAAAAATGCAAAATAATTTGACAACAAAATTAGCTTTATTGTAAAAAGCGTGGGCTACTATCTACTTAAATTTTCATAACAACTTTACGTTTACAATTAGCTAGTAAATGAAAAATGTATTACCAATATTAAGCACTTCACAATTTTTACAGTAATGCTAATTTTGTTTCCAAATCATTTTGCATTTTTTAGTACATAAAAACATGTTGTTTTAGTTTTTTTAAACTCTAATTTTAATTATACGACTAAAAAAACAATATTGCATTTGACTATGGGGTAGGCAACGCAACGTACGTCACTGTACAGCTTGTTAGTTTACTTGCTATAATTTTTCAAGTTTTTTTTATCCTGGTTAGGATAATGGGACAACCCTATTAAATTATTATATTGTCATCGGTCCTTGAAAAGTGTAAAGTTTCAGTTTAATCTGACGTTTTGAAGTGGATGAATTTCACGTCCAAAGATTCCTTTACAAACAAACAAACATACAGTTGAAGTTAATATAACTATTACCAACGCGTACGAAATATTTATGAGCCAATTTATACATTATAAATTCATTTCAGATGCCCATTTATTAGCTTCAGTAATTAACCATAATAAATATTTACTTGGACATTAAAAATTTAAAAAACACTAACAGGGAAAAAAAGAAAAAGTTCATGTACACAAAACTTGCATATAAAGCTTGACTGTAATAAAATATGAACCAATTTCTAATTTAAAATATATTAGTTATCTGCTACAGAAAGTTTAAAGTTGCTATTACTTCGTAAATTACTTTATAAAGTTTTTGAATAATATCGGTTTAGCGTTGGAATCTTCTTACCGTGTGGTAGAATGAAATATAGCGCAAGGCGAGACTCCTTTATTCTACAGAGGTTCCAAAAATATCCAGTTTTGTATTAATTTGAATAACTGCACGTAAAAAATGTTTTTTATCTCCGTGTTTTAATGAGGTAATATTTAAAAGATTTTTATAGAATAACACCCGTCTTTGTTTAATCGACTTCAAAAAAATGAGAGGTTCTTAATTCGGTTGTATTTTTTTCTATGTTTGTTCACCGATATTTTCGTCAATTGTAAACCGATTTGAAAAAATTCAACGCCATTTTGTTCAGAATGCTACCGGTTTGGTACCATATAGTTTTTATTAAAATCGAGCCCCCGTCTTTAAATGACATCAAATAAACATATTTTTATATACGAATTCTAACTCATTCATTATTTTCATATTTTTAGTGACTTTTTTGAAGGAGGTTAATATCTTTTTTAAGTTTTTCTACAAAATGTTAATGAAATATTCAATTACGAATAATAGCTGTACTTAAATGTCACATCTGTTTGCTCAAAAAAATTTAAAGATTTGTAGAATAACAAACGGACATTTTTCTGCGCTCTTTTTCTAGAGTAAGCAATATCAAGTTATGAATTTTTACGAATAACTATTTAAAAATTATGTAACTGCAATATCTAGTTGTTCAAAAGAAGTAAAAGAGAGATTTTAAGAAACACAAATAGATTTTTGTCGGTACGACGTGTTTTTTATGTTAGAAATACTACAGTCGCGGTGACAGTATAATTCCGTCGCGGTGTCTCGAAAAATGTTGCTTGAGACGATCGACGCGACGCGACGGTACGAAACTGTAACCTCAACGACTAATAACAATATACCAAGCCGATTTGACAGAAGTCGTCAAAAATCCTCTTTCTTTATTAACTCTTATTGCGTTTAAATATTATATCAAAAGTAATATTAATAAAAAACAAAAATTTCAAATTAATGAATACCGCAAAATATATTTTTTACCCGTAATAAACGCCTTTCAATAACAGTATGCATTTTTCATTTATTATATTAAATAAAAAAAACATACGCATAAATGCTTAGATTCTATAACAATTGTAATATAATTACGAAAAATTTTAAAATCAAGATCAAGCTTAGAACAAATCTTGAAGTAAACAAATAACAAACACGTGTGAGTTTAAATATCTTATTATTTTAAACTCACGTTTTTTATTCATACCGTAACACTAAATAAAATTTTATGACAAACGTTTCTAGACAAGTTGACTGTAATAATATTCAAGAAAAATAGATGCTCAAAATTAGATAAATGTTGAAATAAAATATCAAAATTCACAAATAAAAGCATTTTTAATAAAGCATGACTTTAAAGCTATAACTGCTCCTCTTCTTCAATTCATTTTCGTAGATTATTTTTAGGTCGCTTTAAAACAAATAAAAAATCATAACCCGTAATTTTATATTTATACAAATTCGGAACAAAAATCGCAGGAACGTGGATGAAAAAAGAAATGCTTATTATAATTAGTACATTTTTATTTTAGCGACGTTTTGATCAAATAATAACATTTTTCTTCATGCGATTTTTGTTCTAAATTTGTATACCTAAATCATGGATGCTAATATTAATTTGGATTTTTTGTTTATAAATTAGTTTTTTTCTAATATGACATTGATATTGAATGTTTTTAAAGTTCATACATTGGATCAACTCTCCAAATAAGTATCTAAGATTAACTATAAAAATAAAATTACCCAAAAAAGCCGCAAAGATCCTATGCACCATTAAACTTTACACAAACTATTAAAACGTCTGAAGTTATTCAATGACAGCGTGTAAATATATTTCCGACGGGAATAAATATTCGAAATTTGACACAAAAAATGTACATACTAAATTATTTTTAGAAATATATAATCAAAACTCTGAAATGAAGTTGCTTCTAAAAGGTGTTTAAAAAAATCTAATAAACAAAATTTTCCACAGATTATTAAAACCGTGTCAAAATATCTGATACTCGTTCATCTCTATATAATTATCTTCTCTTGATCTAAAATAACTATGTCGATATTATAAGTTATAACATATAAAATTTCTAAACTAGATCCGGATTTTTTTTGTCTTCTTTTGAATTACAGTAGAGCATCGCTTTCACAAAAATGCTTCATAATTTATCTCAAGCAATAATTTATATATTTATGTTATCTCTAATCCAAAAAGTGCACTTTCTTGTTTTTTTTTTAAGTAAGACTTTAAATTAAGGTTTAATTAAGATTATGGGACAACTAGCGATATCTATGACTATCTATGACATTTGAACGGTAATAAAAAAAATTGCAAAACATCGCAAAAATCAACAGTATTCATTAAACTGTACATTTTATGCATTTTGGCAGCTATTTGTAATATCATTCCTGATCGGAGGTTCCTTAATTTATTTCCCAATAAATCCATAGATATCGATAAATTAGAGCATTGGATAAATGTTTTTTGTCAATGAGTTCGTAAATTATTAAAGCATAATCACTTAATTCATTAGAGCATATAATTCAATTGCCAGTTTTTTATGAGTTATTCAATTTAATCAAAATTGAGCTTTGCTTTTGTGTAAGCGAACTATGCACAAATTTTACGACTTGTCGGTTTTCAAATTATTTGAAAATAACATCAGGGATGTACATTCTTACAAAAAACATTTTTGTGCACTATCATATTTTTAAAATTGACTATCCATTTTTCAAAAAGCTGTAAATAATACAAAGTAAACCCCGCCAATTTGAAAAAATATTTCTGTATAGGGTTGGAATTTTCTTATGATAATATTTTACTGCGGAACATTTTAAACGGAACCCTTAATAAAATGTCTAACAAAAAAAAACCCGTAACATCCTAACATACAATTCAATAATAAAATTAGTTTTACGTTTGTATGTCAAACACAAAATACAAATCATCCAAGAAAACTTTTAGATTTCGATACGTGTATTACCGTTCCAACAAGTAGGATATGTTACTAGTTTGTCAAAATTCACATTTTAAAATTTTACAGTATTTTTCCTTCTCCTTCTCCTGAATCCAAAAAATATATTTTTGGGAAAAGTATGTTTTTCTGTAGAAACTGTACAGCAAATTTTAAATTTAATAAAATTCAGTTCTGTGCTACGAATAAACAAATTGTTTACAAAAAAACAAATACTTATTTTATAGTAATATCGTAATTTAAAAATAATAATAATATATCAGAAGTCACCAACAGTCAGGGTTATTTAAACCCAGTACCAATTTATATTTTCAATTTTTTATTATTATAGGTACTTTTCAAATAATTAGAAATTCCAATTGATACATTTATCAGTTCTCGGGTCACAGCCTGGGAACTGGGGGCTTGTAATCCAGGACCCATGGAAACGTCATATACTTGTATATCATTTTTTATATGAAGTGTCTACTAGTAAAAAGTACAGTAAATTTTACGTTCCTCCTGTCACGTTAAACCATAACGAACTGTTAAATTCTTACAACAGTAAAAAAATTTAAAAAAATTGCGTACCTCTAAATGCCGAAAATGTCTTAAACAGCCAATACCAATGTTGAAAACACAAATATCACACATCACACCACAAGTGAACAAAATTTAATATTATAAAAGCACTTCCTTGCGATTAAAAAAAAAAAACTAAACAACACAAACTTTGAATTTCACTTCTAAAGAATTCTAAAGAACTAATCACACTGATATCCAGGCGAGATGAAAAGGCTTAAACCACAATAGTTTATTTTAGATTATAGAGGGGGCAACCCTACACACACACATACAAAAGTTATGCACATCAGCACGTAAATGTAACATTGGATATGGTCCATTGATATACGGGATACAAAAGAGATTTAAGGCTGGCCAAATATTTTAAGTGGGGGAACCTGGTCGGCCAATCACGCTGTACGAATATATTTTAACCTATTATTATTCTAACAAAAAATTGTTAAGAGTTAACACTAGGTTATTTTTATATATACAAAAATGTATGTCTCAATTATTAATCTTAATCTTGAATAATTTAACAGGGTCTGTTCAAGTATTGAAACTTTGATGTTCAGACAAAATTTATAATGATCGTGTTTTGAATGAAGTATAGGTATTTATTCGAATCTCAAATATTGCGTTAATGGGTCGTGACATGTTTAAACCAAAAAAATATCAAAATTGTTCTGAAGATGACTGTTCTGTTTTCGAGTTAACAGTATTTATTCAATAATTAATCAATTATTTCCAAATAATTTAAACACTTTTTTAAACCTCTATAACCATGTGACTTCTCTGTATCTCATATAGCATATATAACTAGACATTATACAAATATTAATTATTGTATATTTTAGAGTAAAACTATACAATATAAATAAATTTAGAATTGTAAAATAGTATTAATGCCGTATTTAAATTTCATAGTGAATTGCTGTTTTCAATTTTTTGCGTTAAAAACGACGCAAAGTTATATTTTTTGTCCTTGTTGGCTGCATTTAAACCCCATAAGTTATTTTGTGTGTAGTATTAATCGCAAGAATAAATTTGCTCATCTGTAAGGGAGCTTTTTAATTAACAATAACCTTCCTTTATTACGTAATAAACATTAAGAAAAATAAGTAATATGAAATTTATCAGCAAACGAATATTTAATGTCAAATAAATAATTTGAAACCGATCAATCTGAAAACTTTCATCGATAAATATAAATTGCAAATTTTATTAGGCACAAAATTGAAAATATATAAAACCGATAACCTTTTGATAACAAACGTAAAAAATTCGACGAAGAAATAATGATACTGAATATTTATTTATCATTTAATTTTCATTAAGTCATATCTAAAACATATTTTAAAAAGAATTGCATATAATTGAATTCTTGATAACTCATTAGAATGTGTTATATTCAATCAAGCAATATATCAACATACTCATAAATCGCAATTCATACAATAATGTTTATATCTAAATAATAAATGGTGCATATATATATTTACATCATTCATAATAATTTAATACAAAAAAAACATAAAAAACAGCAATATCATATGTCAATAAAAAAATTAGTGTTGATTTGAACTTTACAATATTTTTCCTAAAAACCAACACAATCATTTGAAAGCTTGACATGTGTTTCGATAATCACGTTACAACTTAACGATATTAATATTAATCGATATTTTATAAATGTAGAAACAAATAAATTTGTTTTATTTGAGAATTTGAGAATTTTGTTTTGTGAAATAATTTCGTCGAGAGGTGCGGTAGAATCGATTGAAATCTATCATTTTGTAAACTATTATTAGTGTATTTGCCATATGGCAACATACACTATTGGCGTCGGTCGGATGGCGGGACCTAGGGGTCGGACCAAAATTTCTCGACGTTTCATAACCTCCTAAACATTTGGCACCATTTTTAAAAATGTATATATATATATATATATATATATATATATATATATATATGTGGTGTGTGTGTGTGCGCTATAACTTTCGAAAGAGTTAATTGATTTTTACGAAATTTTGTCCACATGTTGGAATCCACCACCGCAAGAACCCTATTTAAAATGGACCCAATCGAACCATTTTAAGGGTAGTTTTTAGGGGTTGAAAAAAGTTTTTGGGCCCAAAAATACCTAAAAAATTCTCAGAATCGTTTCAAAATTGAAATTTAACCCACTGGTAGTAATTAAAAAGTGTCCCTAAAATTTTAATAAAATCGGGCCTACAGGACCGGATTTATAAATTTTTTGAAAACACTTATTTGTAGATAGTGACTTATTTATTGAAGGGTGTATTTAATTCGGTGTAGACGTTAGATTGATAATAATATTGCAATTAAAAAAAAATGTTATTTTAAGGGGTGTATTAAGGAGTCAAATTTTTTATTTTGCCCAAAAACCAACTTAAGTTTGCATAATAAAGCCACACTGCCTGTATTATCAAATACACTATATTGTCGGCAGGGTTTTGGCACTGCGACCCGGGTTTTTTTTACTTTTTAGTCTTATGTTTTTATCCTGTTGAACCTGGTCAGGGCATTAGGACAAAGTCATCAAATTATTGTATCTTACTGTCATTCATTCTATGGATGGTACATGTTTAACCTGTAAAATTAGTCATTTTTTTATCCTGATGATCTTGGTCAAGACATTAGGACAGTTATCAAATTATTGTAGTGTCATCGATCCTTAGTACGTGTGCAAATTTTTTAATCAATCGGACGTCTAGAAGTCGGTGAAAATTACGTTGAAAGATTTCGTTATATTGATACAAACATTAGTACCTATCAGCGTTGCCAGACGTCCCGATTTTTATATCAAAATTAAATGTCCCGCGCGGGACAGGCTCAGTCCCGCTTTTCGGGGATAACTCGCCCGTGCGTAAATAATTATTCTCTTATTGTAAGTTGCAATTTGTAATACTCACTCCTCAGACTATTGTTTGAAACGCCATATTTTTCTAATGAATAAAACTTTTTTGATTTTGATTTCTGTTTTTTTTATTCAGAAGACGAATAAGATTCAACTATTTAACGATAGGGTAAATCTGATTTAAAATATATTTTTATTAAAATACATTTTCTATGGCTATTTTTGCAATCTAGTGTCACGTAAACGTAATTTGAACTAAAATAAAAAGATAAATGTTTAAAAACTTCTGATTATATACGTTTTTTTACTATGTCCCGCTTTCGACGAAAGAATCCCGCTTTTTTCACTCAAAAAGTTCCAAAATCCCGACTTGGCATAAAAAAATCTGGCAACGCTGGTACCTATATACAGGTGAAGCTAATAAAAGCGTGTTAAAAATAGCATAAATATTAGTGACTTCATTTTATGAACAAACAAAATTTTATTACTTTATTAAATTAAAAGAGTACGAGTACCGACAACCGGTATCAAAAGAGTAATTAAAGAGAAATTAAAAAGAATAGTTACATCGAATAATATTATTGTCAAAGGTAAAAACACAGTCCAAAAGTTTCCCTTCCAAAATCGAACACTAAAACAATTATCAGGAACGAAAACAAATATTAAAAACTTGTTTATCTATAGCAGGGGCTCCCAAAGTTTTTCTTAGGCGGGCCAATTTGATATTACCGATTTTTTTGGCGGGCCAAAAAAAAAGAACGTAATAAAATCAAAACAAATGTGTAATAACTAGACTAGACATACTTACTACAATAATTTTTTAAATATAAAGTAAACAATATTTTATTCATACAAACGCTTATGGTTAAAGTTCTGTAAGAATTTTTTAAAAATATTATATTGTATCTTATTTGTAATATGTATTATTTATTTTACTATTTACTTATTTATTTTTTAATAAAAATATAATATATCGTATCGATATCGCGGGCCGAATTCACAGGTTTTGCGGGCCGCATTTGGCCCGCGGGCCGCACTTTGGGAAGCCCTGATCTATAGTGTACTTTTTCTAGATTCTATTTTAAATATTATTACTTCATGTATTTGTCATCAGAAATACTGACTTAAATGTGCGTATTTTCGAAATGATTTATTTATGTATTTATTGCAGATTATAGACGCTCGACAACGTTATTTATTTTAATTCTTCGTAACTCTTGTCGATAGATATGTAAAACCAAATATACATTTTTTTTTGCTTTAAATCAGACATATTTTAAATAACTTAAATGACAAGTCATTTAATGTCGTTTGCCTTTTTCTGTTTCGTTCAGCAAGCTGTTGTCGGTAGCAAAACATTGCATCAATGACACTTTGTCTTGCCTTTGAACTTCTATCAACATTTGAAACATTTTGTATAAACTGATCCATAAATTACGTTATAGTGGCTAAACTTTTTTTTTAGAAACCGCTTAATACTGAAACAGCGTTAAGCGGAGCAGCGGTAAGTCAGATCTTACTGTATAAAAAAATATTTAAAATTTAAAACATGCAGTATGATGTGTTGTAAGTAATTTTTCAAAACCATTTTTGCACACAACACATGAGATACAGAGGTACATTATGTGTTTGAGTAAATAAATCAACGTAACTCCACCTCAAATAAAGTGTCTGAAATATATAAAAGATATAAAATTACAAATGCCGAAGGGAACACAAGAATCCCAGCGTGACATCAAAGCGGTTTTACACATAAGGGATATCTATTGGGAGTTTATAAGACATTTGGATGATATTGTACATAGGTGCAGGTTTAACATACAACGAATACAGCATCACTTTTACAAGTGCAATATACAGTGTGTCACATAGGTATACAAAAAACGGTGCTACGTTGAACTTAAATAAACCCTAAAGCCCCGAGAAATTTAAATCCGCTCCTGATAACATAGACTTAGAAAATCTCCTGAGTCACAAAATATGTACATATTACTGTAGCAGTTTAGATCAAGGATATGTTTTAATTTCCACTTTTTATAAGACATTCGCACAGAAAAATAAGTATCATAATCTCTCTGGTACAGTCAGTATACATATACAGAAAAATTAATGTATTTTCAACTAATCGACTCCTATATTTTCAATTTCAGCTTCATCCTCACTACATTTTTTTTTTGGAAAATCAACCAGATTCAGCCATTAGGTAATACATTTTTTTTTCAGAAATACAAAAAGTTTTTTTTGGCGTCTGCTAGACGAACGGACCTAGAGGACGGGACCA
Organism: Venustoraphidia nigricollis; assembly: GCA_034508555.1. Lineage (NCBI taxonomy): Eukaryota > Metazoa > Arthropoda > Insecta > Raphidioptera > Raphidiidae > Venustoraphidia > Venustoraphidia nigricollis. The sequence continues at coordinate 11,551,033 of JAVRKA010000010.1, read as the reverse complement.
AAATTCTCCAACGTTTCATAGCTTCATGAACAATTTGGCACCATTTTTGGAATAACATATATTTCAAAAATGTGCGTGATTTTAACGAAATTTTATCCACATGTTAAAATCAATCACCGCACGAAGCCTATTTAAAATGTGCTCAATATCGGACCATCCCAAAAGTGGTTTTAGCCGTTGAAAAATATGTTTGGTACGAAAAATACCCAAAAAATTCCCAAAATCCTTCCAAAACCGAAATTTACCTCTTTGGAAAACACAAAAACGTGCTGTTAATTTAGTGTAGATTTTGAATTGATAATAATATTGCATTAAACTAAGAAAAACATTGGAATTAAGTTTTTTCATTTTAACCAGAAACACCTTAAGTTCACATAATAAAGTCACCAATGTCTGTATTAGCAAATACACTATAGAGGACAGTGTGGTCCAGAGGTTAGCGTGCTGGCTTCTTGACCGGACTGTCGTGGGCTGGAATCCTACCTTTGCTCATGGATATTTGTGATGTCGTTTAGTTTTAAGTGATTATTATGTTATTTGATGTAAAGACGCTAATGACCTAAGACAAGTGTGTATAATCTATAATAAAAAAAATACACCATATTGTCGGCAGGGTTCGGCACAATGATCCGAGTTTTTGGATTTCAATTTAAATAGTGTTGAAGTTTAACTCAATTTTCTGAGACACATTGTATAATTTATAGTGGCAGTAGTAAAGGTGGTGTTGGTATCGTATTTCACTTCACACGCGACAAGAACATACAGAATTCTATATGAGATCATAATCTCAATACGGATCTCTTATAAATCATTAAAAAATAAAACACGAATCATAACTATAGACGCATGCGCTGTTTACAACACCAACTTTTAAAAACTAACTCCAAAACTAACAAGAATTACTTTTAGTCGTACATGACCCTTGGATTTCTTTTTGCTCGCTATTTTCTAAAATGTATAATCCATTATAATAGACCAGGGAAAAGCGCGATTGAAATCAGTGTATTTTTCGCCCGTTTTCGGACCCTCAAATTTAGAACCGAATTATGTATCAAACATTCGATAAGGCAAGAATAAAAAAAATATAACTTGATTGGTTTTAGAAATATAGACGGCCCTTTCTCATTCAGCAAGTATTTGACTTAGATTTTTACTAGACTAAGCATTAGACTGTTCCTATATATATTAAAAAAGTGGAATTACATAATCACAATTTAAGATCATTGTCAAATCTGATTGTAATAATACACAAGGGCTAATAGAGCTTAAGCCTTGTGCTCCCAAGTGTTAAGGGTCCACCAAAATTAAAATATCATCATAAAATTTTAATATTTTTCACTAACAATAAGCACTCGTATAATAAAAATAGTTAATGAGTTTTGACAATTTTTTGGGTGAATTTTGACAATTTTTAGGTGAACTTTAGTATATTCTTGGATAAAATTTGATACATTTTTGGATGATTTTTGATTTTTTCGGGTGAATTTTGACATTTTTTTGGGGTAAATTTAAACATACTCTTGGGTGAAGTTTTACACTACTTATTTGATCAGGTCAACACAATTTCAACTCCGATTCTGATATTATTAATAATTTAAAACCCCAATTTAACGATTCTTTATCTAACAAAAACAAAAGGGACCCCATTGGACTTCAATAAACCCAAAGTCCCGAGCAATCTAGATCCGCCCCTGATAATACAGAATTAGAAAGTCTCGTGAGTCACTAAGATGAAAATACTTCACATTGATATAGCAGTCTAGATCAGGGATGTATTTTCATCTGCACTTTTATGACACATTGGCATAAAAAGTAGAATCTCTCTGGTCCAATACATATGTATTTTCAACCTGTCGGGATTAATCCACTTACGTATTTTCAACTTCTCCTTTATCCTCACTTCGTGGCAAGTCATAGATCAATCAGAATAAATCTTTATTAATTTGAGGTTAAGCGCTGTCAAATGTATTTTCTAATTGGTTGAGCAGCGTGGGAGGAGACGCGCTGCATGAGAAGTAGGGACTTAAAGCATGAAAATACGTGAGTAAAATCAGTTAAAAATAGATGACTTCGATCGGAGACTGAAATCCACATTCATACAGACGTCTGACAACTAAGGCGGCTAATATACATATTTATTTATTAGTAGATTTTTTAACATACGTTTGTAGCTACGTACCAGCTCAATTCATTTAGTATAATAGCTTAAGTCTGCTATAATTGTTAAGAAACATTCATTGTTGTAACACTATATTAGAAAAATTTATTATTCCAACACGTCACCGTCTGGATTTAAACCAGAATCTTTCCACTTTCGCGGCGGAATGAGTTAATCAATTACTCTACGGTGCACACAATTCAACATTTTAATCCTTCATAATATAGCGATAACAACATTCAAATTCACTACATGCGAGAGCCAATTATTTTTAGCTGTAGCTAGACATTAACTCTCACAGTAGCGAGGGGTCTTGAATGAATCAAAGATGAACTTTCCATTTCTATACGGTCCTAAGTCACAGAATATTTCTGTTTCGTTAGCACTGATTAGAGCGGAAAACGACAATTTAATATCGGTAAATTATCAACACCATTAATATTAGTTATTAGTAGATTTTTTAACATACGCTTGTAGCTACGTACCAGCTCAATTCATTTAGTATAATAGCTTAAGTCTGCTATAATTGTTAAGAAACATTCATTGTTGTAACACTATATTAGAAAAATTTATTATTCCAACACGTCACCGTCTGGATTTAAACCAGAATCTTTCCACTTTCGCGGCGGAATGAGTTAATCAATTACTCTACGGTGCACACAATTCAACATTTTAATCCTTCATAATATAGCGATAACAACATTCAAATTCACTACATGCGAGAGCCAATTATTTTTAGCTGTAGCTAGATATATTTATTTATATAAGCTTCACCAGATTATAGATGAGTCACATTAGATGATTTACCAATCTATGGTATATGTCGATATTGTTTAATTATTATATATTAGCAAAATACACCGAGCTGGGTAGAGTAGTGGTACAGCACTAGACTCGCATTCGGGAGGTCCGGGTTCGATTCCCGGCGGGGGCAGATGTGGCTGGGACTTTTTCCTACTGCCTTTCGCCGAGAAACGGTAATTCCTGTACCGGCCATCTTGATTGAGGTTTTCCATGGTTTCCCTCAATTAATTCCAGATAAATATCGAGGTGGTTCCATATTTGAGGCCATGGCCGATTACCTATCAAACTCCTAGTTCAAAAATTACCTACCTTATCCTAATTTCCTGTAATTCCTTCATTCGCCCATTGCTATTATATAAGTTGAAGTTTAAGAAATGTAGAAAAAACGGGAAGTAGTAAAATGAAAAATAGTAATGGTGCGAATGGCGTCTGTTATGACATAAAGTCGAGAAACGGACGTTAAACGCATTATTATTATTATTATTATTATTATTATATTAGCAAAATACATACCTCACATGAAGTTTTACACTATTTGAGAGTTAAATGATACATAAACAGTCGGCCATTTTGAAAAGCAGTAAGCACTCACCTGAAACAAAAATAACAATATATTAATATTGGGAATAACTCGTCAAAAATTTTATCTATTAATTTTAACAGCAATATCCAGGAAATATTTTCTTTCCAACTTTTTATCTTCACCGTCTAAAGTTAATAGCAATTAAAATTTCAATTTTTAATCAATTTTAATATAATAAACTCAAAATTCCGCAGCAACTTCCACCAACATGGAAAGGCTATACAAACTAGGCTATTTCTAAGTTCTGAATCTATATATATGTCGTAGAATAATTGAAAAAAATCGAATCTTTGCGAAAATCCTACGAAGATTGCAAAAAACTTGGTAACTGGAATCAGGTTTTTTTGTAAACATCCTAGGATTTTAGCGAAAATCCGATTTTTTTAATTATCTTACGACATATATAAAAACCCCGGGTCGCAGTGCCAAAACCCTGCCGACAATATAGTGTATTTGCTTGTATAGGGCCGTGTGGTTTTTATACTTTTATTATGTGAAATTAAGTTTGTTTTTGGGCAAAATAAAAAATTTAACCCCTTAATACACCCCTTAAAATAACATTTTTTTCTTAATTGTATTATTATTATCAAGCTAACGTCTACACCGAATTAAATACACCCTTCAATAAATAAGTCACTATCTGCAAACTAGTGTTTTCATAAAATTTGTAAATCCGGTCCTGTCAGGCCGATTTTATTAAAATTGTGGGGACACTTTTTAATCACTACCTGAGGGTTAAATTTCAATTTTGAAACGATTCGGAGAATTTTTTCGGTATTTTGGGGCCCAAAAACAGTTTTCAACCCCTAAAAACTACCCTTAAAATAGCCCGATTAAGCCCATTTTAAATAGGCTTCTTGCGGTGATGGGTTTCAACACGTGGCCCAAATTTCGTTGAAATCAATTAACTCTTTCGAAAGTTATCGCGCGTACACATATATATATATATATATATATATATATATATATACGTATATAAATATATATATATATATATATATATATACATATATATATAAACATTTTTAAAAATAGTGCCAAAGTGTTTAGGAGGTTATGAAACGTCGAGAAATTTTGGTCCGACCCCTAGGTCCCGCCATCCGACCGACGCCAATAGTGTATGTTGCCATATGGCAAATACACTAATTAATTAATTAAAGTGTCTGTTTGTAATGTCAAAATAACAGCTTTTTACTAAATGCATATGAAAGTATATACGGTCTTATATCAAGAAATCAATAGCTGATGTTATAAGGAGTAACTTAGGCTACTTTTATTTTAGAAAACGAATTAAAACCCATGAAACTGTGAACAAAATTGGACTTAAATAGAGAAGTATACATCCAATATAAACAAATAAATAATGATAGAGTTCCAGAGTCCGAGCAGATTGTAAAAAATCGTTTCGTCTCAATTGGGGGCAAAGCCGCAGTTACCGCTAGTAAATCAATAAAATCTATCTGCACTGTCCTAATTGAAATTTTGGATTGCCTTTGTGCAAATTTCTGTAATAATCAATAAAAATTTCTTAACACGTACGAGCCAAAACTTATTCAGGGCCATTAGATACCGAATGCATTTAGTTATTTTTGAAATATATTCTGTTTAACACAGTCCTGAGTTGTGTGCATTTCAATCATAAAGAGTTTGCGTTATGTCGAGGTCTGCACCATGTCTGATTGTGATTTATCGAATGCCTTCGGCTACACGCACTAAAATAGATTCACTGCATATTAATGTACTTGTATTATAATATTTTGATTTACTGCAGACGATCATTTTTTAAGGTTTCTTCTTTACAATTATGTGAGAAAAATTGAATTAACCGCAGTGGCAATCAATACCATTCAACGTTGAATGAAGAAGGGTTTGAAGATAAACTTACCACAAAAAAAAAATCGAAATAAAGAATGGAGGAAATTATCATCAGAATAAAACGCACTACAGATCAAGGGGATTTTGTTTATAAAATATGATGGCGTTTCAATGGCTCTTTGCAAACATTTCACTCAAGACGATAATCCATATACTATTATGAATGCTGGGTAGAGTAGTGGTACAGCACTAGACTCGCATTGGGGAGGTACGGGTTCGATTCCCGGCAGGGGCAGTTATGGCTGGGACTTTTTCCTACTGCCTCTCGCCGAGAAAGTAATTCCTGTACCGGCCATCTTAATTGAGGTTTTCCATGGTTTCCCTCAATTAATTCCAGATAAATATCGAGATGGTTCCTTATTTGAGGCCATGGCCGATTACCTATCAAACTCCTAGTTCAGAAATTATCTATCCTATCCTAATTTCCTAAAATTCCTTCATTCGCCCATTGCTATTAGCTAACTTGAAGTTTTTAGAAATGTAGAAAATAACGGGAAGTGTTAAAATGGAAAATAGTAGTGGTGCGAATGGCGTCTGTTATGACATAAAAGTCGACAAACGGACGTTAAACTCATTATTATTATTATTATTTAGATTCATAATGGCAATGGACGAATGAAAGATTCGTCCATTGCCATTATATAAGTTGAAGTTTTAAAAAATGTAGAAAATAACGGGAGATGGTAAATAGAAAATAGTAATGGTGCGAATGGCGTCTGTTATGACATAAAGTCGAGAAAAGGACGTTAAACGCATTATCATTATTATTATTATTATTATTATACTATTATGAATGCGAAAGTAACTTTTCACGCCTAAACCGCTGAACATATTTCGATAAAATTTGGCAAGAAGATTTGATTACAGCTTGAGTATGAACATAGGCTACCTTTTGTCTCAGAATAACCTTAAAGTCAAAGACTGTAATAGAGTCGAAGGCTCTATACTACTATTATCGCTGCCGAATTTCATCTCAATCTAGTGTGGAGCCGCGGGTAGCGGCTGTACAACATATTTGTTTGTTTTTTTGAGATCGCCAACTCTCAGAACTACTGAGCGTAGCACCAATTCAAATTTTCAATTTTTCATAACACATTGAAAATCTAATTGAAACTCTTGGGTGTTAGGATTGGAACCTAGGAAGAACTGGAGCCCTTTTAGTAAAGCGTTCGGGTATTTTCAAAATATTTATCTTAAAAATAGTTAATAGTATTCTGCCATTAATTTTTACAGGAGACAGTAAGTCAATCCAGAATTAGTTATAAATATAGCGAAGACCGTTGGGAGGTTGTCGTTCATGTTTATCAGATACTAATCTGCGAACTAGTGAAAGTATCAACTAAGTTTTCATACCATTTGAATTTCAAAACTATACAGTACAATCTGCCTACACTAAGCTAGCTTTCCAGCTCGGTTTAGCAACGAAATTATCAAGTGCAACAATTTTCTTCTAAAATATCACCTCGCTGTTAAGCCAGAATATATACCAGTTTAGTTGAGAGCAAGTGTGGGATCCCCGACTTTGTTATTCGTTTTAGAATAATAATGTATAGCCTATGTTACGAAGAAATAGGATTTCAAACCGTGAATAAATTTTTCAAATCGATTCAGTAGTTTCGGAGAGTAACCGAGCTGGGTAGAGTAGTGGTACAGCACTAGACTCGCATTCGGGAGGTACGGGTTCGATTCCCGGCAAGGGTAGATGTGGCTGGGACTTTTTTCTACTGCCTCTCGCCGAGAAACGGTAATTCTTATACCGGTCATCTTGATTGAGGTTTTCCATGGTTTTCCTCAATTAATTCCAGATAAATATCGAGATGGTTCCTTATTAGAGGCCATGGCCGATTAGCTATCAAACTCCTAGCTCAAAAAAATTACCTACCTTATCCTAATTTCCTATAATTCCTTTATTCGCCCATTGCAATTATATAAGTTGAAGTTTTAGAAATTTAGAAAATAACGGGAAGTGGTAAAATGGAAAATAGTAATGGTGCGAATGGCGTCTGTTATGACATAAAGTCGAGAAACGGACGTTAAACGCATTATTATTATTATTATTATTAGTTTCCGAGATTATTCGCGACAAACATACAACCTTCCTTTTTATAAATATTAGAATAGATTGAAAATTTGGATTGGTAGTTGACTAAAATAAATCTAGCACTTGGCGATTTTACTAATTTAGACTGAAAACTATAAATGTAAATAATCACTGAGTTGTGTCACACAGTGGGCAGAACAAAACAAATATAATATTTAGGTCAAACTGTTGACAAAACTCAAGGTCCTTACATTTTGTCGACATTTCTGTAATCACGAACAAAGGTAAAAATTATATGTAGCCATTAACTTATTAAAACCGCACACATATATGTAAATACGTTATATGCTAATAAAGTGGAAAACATGTATGCAAATAAATTATTCTATGCAATGTTAGAAATGACCTTGTCCGCCATTACATCTGTCAAACGTCACGCAACTTGACAGAGCTGGCGTGAACGTTGTACCTATAGAGTTCTTGTTGTCATGCGTCATCAGCCGAGTATTAAAAGCTATTATTGACAATAATACATAAAATTATGTTCGTTCCGTTTTGCTTTATGAGGTGATAATTACGCAAGTCAATGCAAATTTGTGCACACAATTTCCATTTAACCAAAGAAGAACGAAGAGCAATGCAAAAAGATTAATATTTTCTTTCAGAAAACAATTTTCTGGAGCCTTGAGGGTATGTTTTGTGTAAAAAATAGTATATTAAAAATCAAGAAGAAGGTAGTTGTCGTGGTACAATATTGTCAAAAATTTCTAGATTATACGCGCCACAAAAGTATACTAGCTTGTAGCTAAGTGATCCATAATTTGTACGCAAGACTGTACCCGTGAAAACGTAACCCATACAGTATTCATATGCATGTATACTTTTCTATAAATTGTTGAACTTTAAACCATTATTTTTTAATAATTAGACGGTCAAAAAATTTTTCTTATTTTTTTTAAACTCATAACAAATGCATCAGTTTTTGGAAAGTTTCTGACAGTTAGTTCTTTTTTTATAAATAAGAAACTGGTTCAGAACTACAGAGATCGTATACAATCAATGTTAATTATCCAATTTTTAATTGAATTTATCTCGGATTATATACGGTCGACCGACTTCAAATTTTCAGGGTAATTGTATTATCATGTTCTTAATAAGTATACGAAAATTAAGAATTTTTTGACGGTGTGCCTTAACCACGACAACTACCTTAAGAGATTATTTGCAAAGGGTTCGGAGGGTCTCCACACTGTTTAGCCCAGTATCTAATACAAACATTCAGTCTTTCTGGAAGCTGGATATTTCTCAGTTTATTCTTTACCCGCGGATTCAAGGTTAACCAGGAAAGGGTTAAATAGAATGAGATGATTTAGTTTCTCCATCAGCTGTCTTTTGTGTGTACCATAAATGTCAACAAAATTCCAATTACATTTCAATGATACTGAATATCGAGGGAAGAACAACATAAAATGTTATCTATAACAGGTTAGACATATTTATATAGACTCGTTGTCAATGTCATAGCGCATAAAAATCACAAACCAAATGCGTAGGTAATTTCTAAGTTTCTACGTTCAATCATGGTTCAATCAACAGAGTATCACAAATGCGTCCTTTCAATCATGATTTTTTAAAGCCACCAGTTGCCAAGGAGATTTGTGCTAAGTACCATTAATATACTTTCAATATCCAATTTAATTGTTTTTTTAATAATACAGCGTGATTCAAAAAGAATGAACCGATTCCATGATCAAATATTTTGTAAGCAAGTGTATGAGTCAGAATGAGGGAGTGGCTGTTTGAAAGATTAGGTTTCTAAGTTTCAGATGGTTGCCACATAACCCCGCTCAGTTGTTTGTTGACTGTCAAAATGGCGACTCCTAAACAAAAGTCGTTCTGTGTTCTTGAATTTGCAAAAACTAAATCAGTGATAACAGTGCATTCAGAGTGAAATTCAATCGTGTTGCATCTCCAAATGAATTTATTTTTCAACAAAATGGGACACCTCCCCACTGAAGCCTATCAGTTAGAGCATTTTTAAATGAAAAACTGCCTCAGCGATGGGTTGGCCGAATAGGGCCCAATTGCTCTTTGTGCTTGGCCTTCTAGATCTCCTGACCTCACCGTTTGTGATTTTTTCTCTGGGGGTTTGTAAAGGATAAAATTTTTGTTCCGCTATTACCAACTGATCTGGATAACTTAAAAAATCGAATAACAACAACGCTCAATTCAATTGATTTTGATATGCTTCAGCGTGTTTGGGAAGAATTCTCATATCGCGTTGATATTGTCCGGCCTGCAAGGGGTGGCCATATTGAACACTTGTAGCATGTGAAATAAAACTTGACTGTTAGTAGAATACTTATATTAATAAATAATAATAATAATAATATATAATAATTTATTCCACCAAAATATTGATTATTCACAACGCTATAGTTACAAAATGATTTGGAATTAACCTATCCAACTTTTTTTGCTATTTTTCTTTAATAAAATATTTAATCACGGAATCGGTTCATTCTTTTTGAATCACCCTGTAAATTAAAAAGTTTCTTTCACCTGTTCTTAGATCAGAAACTGGGAATTTGAGATGTGACATGGAATATACAAGTCCAGGATTTTCATTTTGCGTGCGACTGTTAAAAATATGTCGTAACCTTTTTTTTCATTAATACATTAATATATGGTGACAATAATTGAAACCTATGTGCCAAATATTGCCAGTTCCCCATTTTTTTGAGTTCCATATTTCCTTTAGTTAGTGTATTTGCCATATGGCAACATACACTATTGGCGTCGGTCGGATGGCGGGACCTAGGGGTCGGACCAAAATTTCTCGACGTTTCATAACCTCCTAAACACTTTGGCACCATTTTTGAAAATGTTTATATATATATGTATATATATATATATATTTATATATATACGTATATATATACGTATATATATATATATATATATATATATATATATATATATATATATATATATATATATATATATATATATATATATATGTGTGCGGGCAATAACTTTCGAAAGAGTTAATTGATTTTAACGAAATTTGGCCCGCGTGTTGAAATCCATCACCGCAAGAAGCCTATTTAAAATGGGCGTAATCGGGGCATTTTAAGGGTAGTTTTTAGGGGTTGAAAAATGTTTTTGGGCCCCAAAATACCGAAAAAATTCTCAGAATCATTTCAAAATTGACATTTAACCCTTTAGTAGTAACCCGTTAGTAGCAATTAAAAAGTGTCCCTAAAATTTTAATAAAATCGGCCCGACAGGACCGGAGGTACAAATTTTATGAAAACACTAGTTTGCAGATAGTGAATTATTTACTGAAAGTTGTATATAATTTGGTATAGAGGTTCGATTGATAATATTAATGCAATTAAAAAAAAATGTTATTTTAAGGGGTGTATTAAGGAGTAAAATTTTTTATTTTGCCCAAAAACCAACGTAAGTTCGCATAATAAAGCCACACTGCCTGTATTAGCAAATACACTATATTGTCGGCAGGGTTTTGGCACTGCGACCCGGGTTTTTTTTAAACTATAGAAGATAAATGTATTGTCGTTAACGTAACCCACACTGAGAACAATACAAGCTAATTTGACTGTATAAAAAAATAATAGACCTTATCATAACAATATTTAGTTCACTTACATAGTTTTGTGAAAATTTAAAAATCTACTTTTCTCCTAAAATACCACTACTGTCATTTTCTTGTTTACAAAAATATTTTGTACTGTTAACCGATTTTCTATCAGCACTCGCTAGCCGTAAACAGCTTTTTTGTCCATTCGTATATTAACATTTGTAAGACCTTATAAAATATTCAAAAAGGTAGTTTTTTAATTTCTAATTCTTTGCATGAATGTCAATGAACGTATTGTTCTCATGTATCCGCCACTGTCGTCGTTGCTACATTATAACATGTTGTCACGGACAACTTGACATATGTCAACATTGAAGTCAATTCAAAAAGGATGAAATCATGGACAGATAATCAGGGTTGTCAGCTGTCCGATTTTCTCCCGAACAATTTGGTTTTCAAATTTCCAATGTTTCATCCGAGGTGATAACAGAACTACATATGTTTATTTTTTCCTCAGATGTTAAGCGTCTATAATCTACAATCTATCATCTATTATTTTTTTGATGTTATACTTCTTTTGGCGCGTTGAGAATAAAACTTTAGCAAGCAACGGGATTTGCTAGCGCACGGCTACCGAAAATTGGAAAGTGTGAAGTTGCTGCGGAACGTAAATTCGACAGGATGAAGTTGGTCATAAGAGACCCAGACTGTATAACGACAGATGGACGAAATCAAGCACTTTCTGTCATCTGAAAACTATATAATATACTAGAGCAGTGTTTTTCAATCTTCTTAAACACGCGACTCCTTTACACGTTAAAAAATTTTGGCGACCCCCTAGATGTAAAGCCGTAATAAAACTATTCTGTTTGTATTTTTTTTCTCTTTGTTCGACCTATATTGATCGAAAAACCAAATGTACTTCCCAAGGAAGTCGCGAGAGCTCTGCAAGTAGTAACTTTTAAATTGTAGTTTTTCTATGGTTGTGTAGAACCTACAAACAATTACCGTTTTCTTTTACCCGCGACCCCCCGAGTAAGGCTTTGAGACCCCCTTGGGGGTCGCAACCCACAGGTTGAAAAACACTGTACTAGAGGACTATAATTTTTTATTACAACCAATAGTCGTTTTAAGTGTCATCCAGTGGAATTTATAATATATTTTTGATTACTCAATGGATTGAATGTAAAAGTAAAAACAAAAACAAAATTTTGAAAGTATTTTCAAATATTTGGGGTTAATTTTTTTTAAGTATTATACCTTTTGAAGCTTTTATTTCAATAAATCATTTGCATGTATATTGAAAATTAGTTTTTAATCACGCAAAAGTTGCACACCTTCAAATGCACTCACTTTTTTACAGATAGTAAGTACTGTTTCTGTTCTGAAAAAGACTTAATGTTTTATTTTCGAACAAGGGTCACCAATTTATGCGACTTTTGTCATTTTGATTATTTAATTTTAAAGTAACAAAATTGAACGTCTTCAAATGTTGATCCTTTTAATTCATAATGCATAGGTACACTTAAAAGTTCATTATGTAATCACATATCATAGATATTTTGCAAAATTTATGCGATCTGAAATGCACGGCACATGCCTTAACCGTAAATAGGCGTTTACTGTACTCAAACATGCAAAAACGTGACCATGCTGCTTTATGAGTATTGTTTATTTATTTTCAATCGCATAGAATAATAATTCCATTTTTTTCGAATAAGAAAATAATACTTAAACAGAACATACACGTTATTTTTTTTAGCTTTTTTAACCATACATTTAGCAAAAAAAAAGTGTGGTTGCTAACGCAAGAGGACACACAGGCTATAAAAAAATATGAGCTAATTTTTTTAATTTAAAACAAATCATTTTTTTACATTTTAAAAACTTGTATGTCAAAAATTGGCAGCAGAAGTTATTAACAAAAGATAAAGTTTTACGATATCAACTCCTGTGTTACGACAAAAATGAAAAATGTCCTGAATAATTACTCGCTACTTCATTTTTCTGAACGTATCGAGCGGAATAGCATAATTGGGGAACGCACTAACTAAATTTGCTAGTATTTTTAACATAAGTTTGTACAGAAAAAACTTCAAAATGTTGATTTGCCTTGAGCCCGTAATTCGAAATTTCACCGCATTTTTCACCGCACTTTTTCGTACTGTCTCTCGCCGAGAAACGGTAATTCCTGTACCGACCATCTTGTTGAGCTTTCTCATGGTTTCTCTCAATATTTCCAAATAAATATCTATTGGTTTCTTATACAAAGCCATGTCCGATTACCTGTTAAACTTCGGCTCATAAATTTGCCTATCTAATTTCTTATAGCTCCTTCAGTCGCCTCTCGCTAATAAGTTGAAGTTTAAAAATAATAGAAAACAGTATCACGAGTAATTGGAATGATGAAAATAAACCAATTTAAACACTCATTGATTGCAACGTTTAAATTGATTTATTTTCATCATTCCAATTACCCGTGATACTGTTTTCTATTATAACATATATATCTGGAATTGAACTTTAAAGATGAATTTAAAAATAATATATAACGGGACGTGTTAGATGGAAAAATAGTAATGGTGCTAGTGGCATCTATTATGTCGACAAATACAATTAAAGTGTATTGACATGCAATCAGACAACTTGAGCAGGTAATTCTCCAGACAGGAAAAAAATCCGCTAGTGAAATTTTGAAGTATGGAAGAATTTTCACTGCATCAAGTTTATAATATTTATTTTTGTATCGTTTTGAAAACGCTCAGTCTATTGTCATTCTAGTGGTTTCACGCCCGTATTTACATTAACATAAATGTCTAGCAGCACATATTTACATGCATCATAGTTGAGATAACAATATCAGGAGGAAACAGTTATCATATAGTTCTGCACTACTTCCGTCCTCGTTCTTTGCCCTGGGCGATTTGTTACCTCAGTTGGAGCTGGAATAGAGCATCGATCTTCTAATACATTGCAAATTTAGTGACAATTTGTTTAAGCATTTTTGCGTGATTTCATAACAGATTAATATCAGTTATGCATTAGACAACTCAGTTCCATTTATTTTAAACTTCGAAAAAAAAAACAATTTTTAAAATCTAACTTCCCAGACTAATTGGATTAACTAATTTGTTTCGTCAAATAGCAATAAATCAGTTCTTCAAGGGATATTTTTAATCTTTGTCAATTTTATTATTGTTATTATTGTTCTATTTTATTATACATCGAAGCTGAGCAGCTTCAGATGTATATTAATTTCGGTCAGGATCCTGTATGTGTAAAATTTTTATTAGATGTGTTTGGAATATCACCCACTGAAATTTACTCTAAAAAGTGTTAGTTAGGTTTACCACGTGTATACTTATAACAAACAAGCTACTAACAGATTTCACAGCATGCTTAGATTTACGTTAGAGAACAGACAAGTTGTTTTTATTATAATTTATATTCTTTTTATATTGAAACTGATTCATTTTAAGACACAAAAATGAAAAAAAACGGATCACGAAAAATGTACTTCGTTTACCAATTGTCACGTGATCTGCTCTACTCTACTTTGCCCTGCTCAAAAGTTAAGACTGCCCTTAGTCGCGATACTGAGATATCTTACTCTTTTGTATAAAAAACGCAATAGTGTAAAAGGTGTTAACACTTTTTGTGATACCAAGCACACCTATTATATTAGCATTATATATTATTGTTCACTGTGACGTCACTCATGCAGATCTTTCGTCGCCTTTCCATCAATGAATTACCCCTGATATCCTTGTCTCAGCGCGCCTAGTGTCCGCGAGTTCTCAGCTCTGTCTGAGTATAGACAGAGTACGTGAGTGGCGCCCCAATTGTGGATTCTGGCGCCCAACGAAAGGAAGCAACGCCGTTGCTCACATAACAGTGTTAGTTGACAATCACAGTGACGTCATAATAATAGGTTATTTGACTCTTATTTTTAAATTATAAGTATCGCAGTATTTAGTTCACAGAAATTTTTATTTCGCTCAACGGTACTCGTTTTATAATCTAAAATTTTAAATACATAAGTTGGTGCGAAAACACGAGTCGCCATGTTTAACTACAGGGACGTCATTCATGTAGTTAACAACCAAGGTCGCTAATGACCTCAGATGTTGAGCGTTTATAATCTACAATCTACAAACAAAGTTCGGTATCGTTTGCACGAGGTTCGTTCAGCGTTTACTCACGTGCGTGTATGTCGTGTGTTTAAATAAGTATATGTGTGTTTACTACAAGTGTGACGTTACACTTTAAACCATCATGGCGATCAACGTATTTGGACATGTCGAAAATTTCAATTTAAAAATAGTCTGCTAACAGAAGATGAATTCGAGATACACAAGACCAAGATAAGATGGTATTGGCAGATGACGACACCAAAAGAAAATGAAACCGAGACAAGACGGGACCGAACGAGGACGAAACTGAAACTAAATCGGAAATCTCGTCTCGTCCGAAACCCTACAGATAATATAAATTAATAATAATGATAATAATAATGCGTTTAACGTCCGTTTCTCGACTTTATGTCATAACAGACGCCATTCGCACCATTACTATTTTTCATCTACCACTTTCCGTTATTTTCTACATTTTTTACAACTTCAACTTATGTAATAGCAATGGGCGAATGAAGGAATTATAGGAAATTAGGATAAGGTAGGTAATTTTTAAATTAGGAGTTTGATAGGTAATCGGTCATGGCCTCAAATAAGGAACCATCTCGATATTTATCTGGAATTAATTGAGGGAAACCACGGAAAACCTCAATCAAGATGGCCGGTACAGGAATTACCGTTTCTCGGCGAGAGGCAGTAGGAAAAAGTCCCAGCCACATCTGCCCCCGCCGGAATTCGAACCCGGTACCTCCCGAATGCGAGTCTAGTGCTTTCACCACTACTCTACCCAGCTCGGTTACAGATAATATAAATTGCGCGGAGAATATGTCGTATCGTTTCAGGCAAACATAATAAGAAGATGAAACCCCATGCATATACAATATTATTATAAGTGGTACCCCACATTTGCATTGCGAAGAAGTTTGTTCTCGGACCGTGTGTGAGAGAGAGAGAGAGGGGGGAGTGTGGTGTGAGGGGGGAAGCGGGTACGTGATAAAGCTTCCAGACGCCGCTAGGTACTATAAATCGACTTCTTGCTTTAAAAATTCAGCTCACTGTGACACTTTTCTAACGGATGGCCACTTTTTCCCCAATGCAATTTCTTCTTCCTATATGTACTTCCATACAGTTTTACATACGCTGTACGTGGAAAATAAAGGTTCGCGGAAAGAAGAAAAACTATAGTGTCATATGTGTTATTTACGATATACGTCATTTCCTGTACCTAAAATGGAGTGTTAAAAAATGTTGAAACTGTTCACTGTTGTGATTTATATGCGCATGCGTTCTAGAGGTGATCCTCAACTATTGACAGGAGCGGGTCTAGATTTTTCAGGGTCTAGGGCTTATTGAAGTCTCATTTTTTTCAATTATAGTATCACCTCTTTTATAATGCAAGTAGATTAGACAGGAAGTGAGGCATAAGATAACAATTTAGTATTTGCTCTCTTTAATGATCTACGTTTCGGCAACAATTTGTGCCTTCTTCAGGATCTTAAAATAGCAAAAACCGCTAAGTTTAATTCATTAATTCATTGTATACACAATTTCGTACAAACATATTAATTAAGGTCTATGTTTTTTTATGGTTAATATATTATTTATTAAAAAAATTTTAAAATTTAAAAATGTCCTTCGAGGACATTTTTAAATTTTAAAATCATTAAAGATCATTAAAGAGAGCAAATACTAAATTGTTATCTTATGCCTCACTTCCTGTCTAGTCTCATTTTTTGTTAGATTAAAAATCTTTAAATTGAGGTTTTAAGTCCATTTTTAATAACATCAAAATCAGATATGATCCATATAATTAATTCACCCAAAAATTTGTTAAACTTTATCAAAGAATGTGTTAAAGTTCACCCGAATAATTGCCAAAATTCACCCAAAAAATTAAAAATGTATTAAGAATGTATAATGATAAATACATTTTTGTGCTCCCCTGACAAAATCAGATCTGACCCATATTATAAATTCACCAAAAAATTGTCAAATTTGACCAAAGAATATGTTAAAATTCACCCAAAGAAAGTATTAAACATGTATGATGATAAATACATTTTCGTGGGCCCTTGACACTTGGAGGCCCATAACCTCTGTCGTCGAGCGTCTATAACCTACACTATTTATCTGATACAATTATTATATTGTTTTATGCAGTAGGACGTTTGAAGATTTAGTGGGTTGATGGTAGGTAGATAGATAATTATATGCGATAGACTAATCTACCACCTGGTACTATATTCAGTTTATATTTCTGTTAATACACAGGTAATCATTTATATATTAAACAACGCAGTGAAAACGAACTATAGATATTGATACCAGGGATGAGAAAACTCCGTATGGAAACCTTACGATAGCATTGTTTGTACTGTGTAAAGAAAATATGCCCAGCCACAAAAAATGCGCTAAACAATTTTTCACAATTAATTTCAATCTAAAAATTATTTTGTGGTCAAAAGTTTAAAAAAACAAAGAATTTTCAACAAATCACTTCAACACATTATTTTTTTATCTATAGTCTATTGAAGACAGTGTGGTTCAGAGGTTAGTCTGCTGGCTTCTTGACCGGACTTTCGTGGTTTCGAATCCTGCCTCAGTTCATTGATTTTTTGTGATTTCGTTTAGTTTTAACTGACTGTTACTTGATGTAAATAAGACGTTAATGACCTAAGTTGTCGAGCATCTATAATCTACAATAAATAAAAATATACTACCTACCGCGTATCTTAAAAATTTTCGCTTACAAATATTTTTTAAAATTTTTTAAAAATCATTAATTTTCTGTTAGCTTCGACAAAACAAATATCTCTTCAAAAAGCAAAAAAATATCAAATTTTAAAATATTGTCAAATAAATTACTTCTGCATTATTAGTAACGAATTGAACACTCGCTTGAAATAAGTATTTTTCCCGTCTTACTAACCATTTCAATCTCTCAGAAAATGAGGTTAGAATTTATGTAAAATGTCTCGATTTCTGATACAACTTTCAGTTTTAAAAACTAGATTTTTAACTAATTGGTGAGATCTCCGTTTGGTTCAACAAAAATTGCGTTCTTAAATCTAAATTTAAAGTTGAAAGTCGCATCAGACAAATGGAGCTTTCAACAAGATGTGGATAAAAAAATAAAAACAGGAAAAATATTTATTTCTATTAATAATTTAATCACCCATGAACTTATTAAGACCCAGAAAATAGTTTTTCATATCTGTAGATGCAATAAAATGAAAAGGCCTCAGGTTACCTTTCAAATATTACTGGAATGTCAAATGTGACAGGAGCGTTTTATATAACTGAATCAATTCGTAGTGTGTTTGCATGGAGCATTCCTTAAATAAGGGACATTATTTTGGTAAACTTTTCTTTGGTCGGTCGGATAATATAAAGCCTGCTTCAAATTTAGTGACAAAATCGGTAAGATGGCAACACTGCCCGTCCCTGAAACACAGTGTTGTTGTGTACCATATTACACAATACAATGCTGCCAACCCCGACACACGGGCGCGCGTAGATTAATTATACCAGACCGCACAAGGGTCGTCTATAATTTATAGATCATAAATTACCAACGGGAATTCATCACGGTGTACCATGCCTCCTGCAGGCCCTACGGTTCTACTCCCGATCCAGCATGTTAACGCGGAACGCTGGTCCCACCGCGCGATGTTCATTTTCGAATAATAATCACTTCTTAATTTCATTTTTTTAATCGAAATGAAACGTTTTAATTTGGTCTCTGTCAGGGGTCATCAACCGGTGGACTGCGGTTTGCATCTGAACCACTGACGCATTTTTAAGGACTCTAAGTTCCAATTATGAATGAATTATGGATTGTGGTGCAATAAGCAAATGTGAAAAACTAAAAATATTCGCTGTAAAGTGACGTAACACTCGCTCAGTCTGTGATTGGCAGACTAGATTTACTCTGCTACGCTCACTGATTACATTGAACGTAGATGCATCTGTTTCTATAGATAAAGAAGTGTGACTAGTATTCTATGCCTTCTATGGCGGTTTAAAATATATATTTCTTTAGTTTTTGTTTGCAATTAAGACGAAGTATATAAGAACCAAAAAGTTTGTTTATGTATGAGTAATGATGAGCTGGTCAAAATTATGACATTTTTATGCAAGGGACGACCCCATTAACAGTATTAAGTTAGATCATTTTCCAAAATTATTTTTACAAAAAACATGTTTTTTTTAAATTAAACTAATGAAAATTATTCATAACATTAATTTGCAGGAAACATCTATACGAAGTCCAAAATTTAAGTCTAACATTCGCCTCGAATGGCAGACTTTTTCATGTAGCTTACACTGGAATTTTTTAAATAATATACGTATAATATTAACTTCAGCATTACATATTTGTAGGCTTTATCATACTCTTTGCACATAAGTGTCGTAAATAACACCCCTGTTTCGGTGCAAAACACTCCCTGTATTAAGGAATGACGAAGGGTGCATCTGATTGTCTTAAAAGGATGAAATCAGCCGTGCGATAAAAGAACGAATTGGAGACTCTCCCCGTGCATTTGTAATTGGGGCAGTATATACAGGGTGTCTCCGTGACAAACAGAAAAATGTCTATATAGAGAATGAAACGTTGAAATAATAATTAATCGGTATATATTATTTCTCAAAAGTGTTTTTACTCACTATGAAATATCTGTCTCAATAACCAAAATTAATGTTTGATACGCCATTCTGGAGATTATTTTTCTCTCTAATGACGAAAAATAAGTTAAAATATTAAAATTAACGATCTCATTAAAAAAATTCGTACAAAAAAAATTAAATTTGAAAAAAATTATTGAGCAAGCCAAATTTGTCAGTATTTTTAAAATAAGTTTTTAAAGAAAAAACTTCAAAATGTGAATTTGTCGACTTGAAATTCGAAATCTCGTGACGAGATGAAAAGAAATATTGACGAATATCACGTTTTATTATTCTATTTTTAGGGCAAAAATACATGCTTTTTGAAATATTTAAGCAGCAAACCAAATTTTTTGCTTAAAGCTTAATCAGAGCTAAATAAAATGAATTTTGCGACGACAATTCGAAATTTCTCGAGAGTATATTTTACAGTCTGAGAGATCAACCTTTTAAAATGTACAAATAAAACCCAATCAAACAAATACCTAATCAATCAGTTCGTTCGTGTATTTTATACAATAGTAGTGGCGGCTAAAACCTAATATATTTTAATGCTTATATTATTATGCATAGTATTTTAAATAGGATGACTCAGAGGACGCCCGGTCACGAAGTTGTTTTGTTGATTACTTCTGGATGCAGGGGACATGGCCGTTGCACAGGAAAAGAAATGAGCATCAGGCGATGTGTCTTGCATGATTATGCATAGTCGTAATAAAAAAACACCTGATGAAATTTCCACTGCACCCAACTTATTTACGTTTGCATATCGTGACATCTTCTGAACTATAAGTCAAGAAGAAAAAAACAACTACTAACCAGAGCTAGAAGACGGGAAATACTGTTTCCAAATAAAACTTTTGAAGTTTAACTTCTTTAGCGACGTATCTGTTTGAAAATAGTAAGAAATCGAGGAGAAGGAGAATTGACCCCTAAAGGGAAAGTTATAGTTTGTGTCTTTATTTACATGAAACTGGCAAGGACAGAAGGACAGTTGCTAAGTATGTGTAAATATTATTAATTAGTTTCACATAAAAAAAATTAAACTTGAGAATAATATTAAAAACTAAATAAGTTAAAAAAAATTAAATTGAAAAAAATTATTGAGGAAAGCAAACTTGTCAGTATTTTTAACATAATTTTGTATAGAAAAAACTTCAAAATGTTGATTTGTCTTCTCGTAAAAATCTCGTGACTTGCATAAAAGAAATACAGACGAAATCACGTTTTTTATGCAATTTTTTCAGTTTTTAAGCAGCAAGTCAAATTTTGTGAAACTGCTAAAACAGTAATAAATGAATTTTGCGACCACAGTTAGAAATATCCCGAGAGCATATTTTATGATCTGAGGGAGCAGTCGCCTTAAACAATAACAAATACTGATGCTGGGTTGTACAAAACATTGCAAAAGATAACTCTAAAAAAAATTTTTTTAGAGTGATATGATCCTTGAAAGTGATTGAGAAATTTCTTAGGAAGAACCTAGGTGGCACAGGATCGAAAAAAAGCAAATACTGAGATATGTGAATTGCATTTATTCTAACGTTTCGGCAATCTTTTTTTAGATCCTGTGCCACCTAGGTTCTTCCTAAGAAATTTCTCAATGTACAAAACATTGCCAAAAAATTGGATTTGATAATGACATTCGATTGTGATAATATAATTACAATTTTCATACATGTAAGAGTAGTCTAATGTCGTATTCTAACTCCCTGTCATGTACAACATTAGATTGTATTCACATAAAAACAAATGCTTAATCTACACAGAAAAAGTTCGTTTTTTAAATCAAATTTTGATTAAAATGCGTAGAAAAATATCGTTTCGAAGTAAAAATTATGCAATAAACTATGTTAAGGGGGTATTCTCATGTGAACGCATAAATTTTACCTCTTTTTAGGGATTTTTTTTTAGACGACAATAACATTCAATCATTTTAATTTTTTTATGTTTTTGTTTGTATCTTAAACTGTATAAAAAAAAATTTTTTTCTCTTATTTTACATTTTTTATATATATATTTTTTTTAAATTAAATTAGACACTAAAAAAAAGCAGGTCACTGGTCATAGTAATAGCGGCTGTTTATGTTGTCTGAAATAAAAAAATCGAATGGATCATTGTTCAGTAGGGATGTCGCTATCGTCCCTACTAAAATTAATCAATTTCATTAAAAAAAAAATGGCGGACTGTAGAAAAAAAGTTTGTGTTTTTTGTTAATTTTTTTGTTAAAAATCGTTTAAAAAAAATAAGAAAATATTTCCGAAAATAAGCAATTTTAGTACGGACGATAACCATTAATAAGTAGAAGAACATATATAAATTTCAAAGCAATCGGTTGAATACTTTTTTTTTAGGACCATGACAGTTTTAGAAAATAATGATTCCAGATAAATGCGTTTAAAGTTTCAAGAGCCAACAAGGCGCTTATACGGCTCGTCAGCGACTATGAGTTGTAATTTATTTAAAACTAGGAATTTCGGTCTCTATTTTTCACAGCATATTTTCGATAGGTTTTACTATTGAAATATGAAAAAAAAAAACAATTTTTCGAAGTGGTCACATAAGAATACCCCCTTAAGCAGACGTATACACAGTTTAAAAAAAATATCATTTCAATCGAACGATTATTTTTCGAACAAAATCGAATTAAAATTCTACAATGATTTTCTTATGGAGAAATATGTGTTCACAATGTGAGGTCATTGTCGAATCAAATTATTTGACAATGCTTTCTGGAACCCAGCATGAATGTAGCAACGTGTAAAAAAATCATCATTGTAATAAGAATAGCGTTGGGGCGAAATATGTAAGTAATAAAGCAATAATAAAATTAACAAAGAAGTAAATTATATCGTAGACTTTTACCCTTTACAAATTTGCATGTTGAGACAATAACGTTGATATTCACCAGGGACAGATTCCTAATGTTTTTATTTCAAACTTCGCGCCAATCATCTGTGTATATAATTTTAATTTTTGAACAGATGTACTGGGAGTTCTTGAAACAATGGCGTACTAACAAGCCTTTAATTTTAAAATAGTGTAGTTCATATTGTGTAAAGTCTATACGAATGTTAATTCTAAAATGGTAGTCAACGAATATGAATATAATTTGAATCATTGCGGTTCGAAATTTAATACAGCGACACGAGTTTTACCCTTGTATATCCATTCCACACTCCTCTCCACCACCGCCCTTTTGTGCTTTAGAAAGGTTCAAACAAAATTTCCACACTGCTAAATTTGCATAGTTATTGCTTTTATAAAATTTATCCACTCTAGGTAGTTTCACCAACCTGTATTTTGTAATTCATATAAGAAATTTATATTTCATTATTTTCGTATTAAAACAAGGGAAAATATTTTATTAATATTTCTATACTTTTTGTATGCAAATTTTTTAAAAATTCAATTATACCTTGCAAAATATAAATCATTTTTTCTTGTTCAACAGACGTAAAATTTAGATCTGCTTTAACTTATCTATATTTGTTTTACAAATTACTTTATTTTTTTACCGACTTCAAAAAAGGAGGAGACTCTATATTCGTCTGTATATTTGTTATCCGATATTTGCATCAATTGTAAATCGATTTGAAACCCTTATAGTATCATTCTCGTGTCTGGCTATCCGTCTGTCACAGCTCATTTTCTCCGAATCTATTGGTCGAAAAAAATTGTAACATATATGGAGTTTAGATGACCCAATCACGGGCGTATAGCTTAAATAAACGAATTCCGATTTAGGGGACAAACTAGAAAATTAAGGTAGTTGTCGTGGTTAAGGCAGACTGTCAGAAAATTCTTAATTTTTGTATATTTATTAAGGACATGATAATACAATTACCCTGAAAATTTGAAGTCGATCGACCATATATAATCCGAGATAAATTCAATTAAAAATTGGATAATTAACATTGATTGTATACGATCTCTGTAGTTCTGAACCAGTTTCTTATTTATAAAAAAAGAACTAACTGTCAGAAACTTTCCAAAAACTGATAGTCTTTCAATGCAATTGTTATGAGTTTAAAAAAAATAAGAACATTTTTTTTACCGCCTAATTATTTATAAATAACGGTTTAAAGTTCAACAATTTATAGAAAAGTATACATGCATATGAATACTGTATGGGTTACGTTTCCACGAGTACAGTCTTGCGTACAAATTATGGATCACTTAGCTACAAGCTAGTATACTTTTGTGGCGCGTATAATTTATAACTTTTTGACAATATTGTACCACGACAACTACCTTAAGAAAAAAATATTTTTCAAGTGCATCATGTGACGTATCAAACGAAAAGACTCGTTATAAGAAATATAACTATATTTATAATTTTAAAAACATATTAAAGAAAAATACGAAAATCAAACATTCCCCGTTATCTCCGAAACTAGTGAGCCCTAAATTTTGAAAAAAATAGAAAATATAGACCCTCACGCATAGTTCACAGAAGAACCTGACCGAAAATTCTAAGCCCTAAAGTTCTCACAGAAAACGGAATTGTGCGGAACCTTCTCCACGTGAATTCAGCTCGCACTTGACCATTTTTTTACACACGATCCTGTACTAAACTTACATAACAGTGAAATATTTTTATACTGTAGTTTATAGCGTCTTAATTACATCAAATAACATAATCACTTAAAATTAAAGGGCATCAGAAAACACCCATGAGAAGAGAGAGGATTCGAACCCACGACAGTCCGGTCAAGAAGCCAGCACGTTAACTACTGGACAACACTGTCCTCTAAATACATCGAGATTTAATATATACCTAATCGTACCGCAACCAGTCAAATGACCGGTTTTTAGATAAGGACTTTATTTTTTCTGATTGAATGGAGAAATATTGATTTTATCGGTCCGGTCAAGAAGCCAGCACGCTAACCGCTGGACCACACTGTCTTCAGAGAAATATTGGTATAGTATAGTATGTATGTGTGTAATATATATGTAATATAATAAGTTTAATACTGCATAAAACAAGAATCTCAATTCACGCGCGACTGTTCCAACATCGGTGTAATTTACTTGCGCAATATTTCGTCCATTTCTCTCATGGCGATGGCGGCGGCGGCGATGGTGGTGGTGGTGCCGGTACAACTCCAGCGGGCGGTGTGAGAAACGGGGCAGCATCTTTCTGTGTATGGTAGTTTCTGCAACCGACTACCAGTGGCGACCGTACAAGGAATTTTTTTAACTTTGTATAAAATAATTGAAAATTGACAATTACTATATTTGCAAAAAAATGCAAAAATACATGAGTAGGGTAAACTATTAGTCATTGGACATTACTAGTCATTGGACAGAACACATTTTCATTAGCTATAGAATAGAATAGAATTTATCTGCACAACAAAATATACACATTCAGTGTGAAGTCATAATAAGAATAAGAACGATACTAAAGCAGATTTGAATGACTCATAAATGAGTCATTCAAATCTGCTTTAGTATCGTTCTTATTCTTATTATAGCTAATGAAAATGTGTTCTGTCCAGTGACTAGTAATGCCCAATGACTAGTAATGCCCAATGACTAGTAGTTTACCCTACTTAGTTAAAATCATTGTTAGAAATTTTATAATAAACTTTTGGTTCTTTCTTTTCAATTATGTAAATTGAAATTTAACGATTCAAAATGTTCCAGTTATTTTACGAGGGTTGATCAATAAGTACCCGTGCTTGACGACAGGTGACGTTGACGAGTAAAATTGACTTTACCATCGTGTACTGCAGACTTTTAAGCAACCTCGTGTTGAGTTGTAGATAAATTCATAGGTTAGGTTATTTTTGACAGTCAGTTGTAGCATTCGTGTTTTATATTTTTCGACAAAATGGAAAAAGAGCATATCGATTCGTAATTCGTTTTTTATACGAGTATCTCACCGTGGTCATTGATGGTGAAGGGTCCCCATAGACAGCAGTTTTATTTCTTCACATGTTTTTTAAAAAACGAATTACCGAAAAATACAAAACATGAATGATACAACTGGCTGTCAAAAATAACCTAACCTATGAATTTTTCTACAACTCTTCTTTTGTTTATGTCTTCTACCAAATGGGCGAATAGAAGACCAAACTTGTTTGAATCCTGCACCTTTTGCTTCTTATAGGAGCAATAACATTTATTTATTAACTTATTATATTTCAAATTTATTATTTAACGGTAACTGTTTATAGTTTGTGTGAAGGTCCATGTCAATCGCCAACACTGAAAGAGATAAGGGTGGTAGGTACCAAAAAGTGAGAAGAGTTTTCGGCGTTGTTCAGTACCGCATGCCAAAGTCTGTACGCGACCGCCCCTACTTCGCGCCCCCGACACGGCGCTGCGTTCGAGGGCCAACCGGTCACCCCCTTCCCCCGGCCAACATGCAGCTCTCTTGGCGGCATGGCGGTGGTGCGCAATACATCACCGACGATTTACGAGCTCAGATACGACAGGGAAATTGCGAGAATGGCGCTCTGTAATCTATCTTTGTTGGAAAGGCGAGGGTAAGGAAAAATAAGATAAAACCCCTAGAATTTGTCTTTGTAACTGGATGTGTTAGTATTGAGAACACCAATACTATATTGTTCAATTACCTGTCGCTTCGGAAGGCACCTATACGAGTAATTTCTTTCCGTGTCCTCTTTTTAGTGTATTTGCCACAATATGGCACATACACTATTGGCGTCGGTCGGACGGCGGGAACTAACATTTCTCGACGTTTCACAGCAACTTGGCATTTACTCTATGCAAAACATAATCTCCCAAAATTCCAGATAGTTGAGGAGGTGCACTCTTACAACATCAGGAGCTGTACTAATATTCGTGTGCCTCTTTTTAATCGCAACAAGCTGACAAATGGTCCAAATTATTTAGCACTTCAGTTATATAATCAACTTCCGATTAGTGTAAGAAACTTGCCAATTAACCTTTATTCAAAAGAAATAAGGCGAAAATTATCAAACGAACCACTGTATTCGTACAAAGACTTCGCGCAATCAACAACCACTTGGTGATTATATATGCACCGTAAAATTTTACTTATCGCTGATTTTAATGTAATTCTTTTATTTTAATTTTAGCTGACAATCACATCTACTTGTAACATTGTAACATTAGCTCTGTGAATAAAGATATTCTATTCTATTCTATGTATATTGTATTTACAGTGTAAGCTTAATATAATGAACCTCAATATAACGATTTCCTCGATTTAACAATTTTTTTCGAAATCCCCTAGAACTGCCCGTAACAGTTAATGCAAAATATATTTTTACATTACGAATACTTTTTGTCAAAAACTTCTTTATAACGAATAATTGCAGAATATAAATAGAAAGTATAATTTGTCACTACTTAACGTTTTTTGTCAACTGATAACCTTTACATAACGTATCCTACCAATCAGTCACACATAGGGACACGAAAAAAGTATCGATACTTTGTGGTATCGAGTACTTTTCCTTTCGATACCGATACTTTTGTACTCGATACTTTGTATTCAATACTTTTACTCAATGAGTACTTTTTGACAGGTATCGTATCGAATAAATCTTAAATTACCTAAATTGGGGTCGTATTCTGCTGAAATCGCAGAATTAATTCTGCTACATATGGTCACACTTTTGTGTTAAGCTTCGTTCACTCAACTCTCCATGCGGTCCGATTTGCGTTCACAGTCGCTGTGAGTATCGATTGAAAATTGGGGTGCTTTTTCGAAATTAAGTCAAAATAAGGTGAAAAAATGAATATTTTAAATAAAAAAAATTACTGTGTGTTTGGGACATAAAAAGGTAAGTTTTCACCAAATTTCGTGAAAAAATAAATTTTTTTGCAAAAGATAAAAATAAAAAACCAAAAACTTGGTTATTTGAATTTTTCACATAAATTTTGAGGTTATGTGAAAAAAGTGTAAAAACAAAAGTTGTAGATATTTTTATTACCTACAACTTTGCGATTTAACTTTTTTTCATAGGACTTATAGTTTTGCCGGAAATCAAGATAAACCGTTTTTTACCCTTAAAAACTCACCCCCTACCCCTTCCCGATCTCAGATCAACCGTAATTTATTTTTCCTTTCATTTTTGTTATATTCTCTACCTTTTCCAATGGGTTTCATCCTACTATAATTTTATTTGTTCTCAAAAATTATCGACCCTGGTCTAAAGACTTGTTTTACCAATTCGTGTTCGCATATAAATAATCCATGTTCACTAATCCACAATAATTAAACAAAAAAAAGACAAAAACTTCCTAGAAAAGTATCGATACTTTGGGGTATCGATACTTTTGTTTCGATACTTTTACGAGTACGATACTGTTTTTTCGATAATAATCATGAGTACAGTATCGATACTTTCGATTCGATATCGTGTCCCTAGTCACACACAATTTCACAATAACAACGACAATTCATGTCTCGACAGGTTCAGACACGTTAAATTTATCGTAAGACCATCATTGTTGTTTGGTGTTAAGTAATGGAAACACTGCTGTTGGTCACTGTTGTTAGTAAATTTAAAGTTGCAGCGACTGCGAAACGAAAAAGGCGTTCCTTAACCGTCGCAGAGAAACGAAAAAAAAAGTATGTAGACGAGAATCCTACAAAGAAAAAATTAGACATCGCTAAAGAGTTCGAAGTTCCCGCGAGTACATTGACCATAATTTTAAAGTTAAGTTTTCACAAGCAAATTGGTTTTCTTATCTTGTTATAACGAATCTTAGATCAACCTAACCTCAATACATAACAAACTTCATTATAACGAATTACTTGGTATAACGAGTATTTTCTAATTCCCTTCAGCTTTGTTATATGAGGTTGTACTGTATATGTATATGCTTAGGTAAACAAATGTATCACCAATAAAAGTATATATCAAATTATAATGCATATTTTTCTTTCGTAAATAAGTTTTTGTCCTAATCTAGTCAATCGCTTGTCGCTTGAATATTTTGTGACAGATCGTCGTCACTATAAGTCTGAGCACCTTGTAAGAGGTGCTTACACTTTTTGAACTGGAGTACAATACCAATATAGTAAAGCTATAGACATTTGGTAACCTGTATGTATTTTCGAGAATTTCACTAAGTCGAAAGCAGATCGGTTTCATTTATTAAATTATATAAATAAAAAGAAAACTATTGGAGAAAATTATATATAGCGACACTATAGTCACAGATATTTGGTATCCTATGAAACATACGGTCACCTCATAAGTCAATATATAACAGAAGCAGAAGGTCGGAAAATTTAATATCGCCCCATCTTGTATAGCACGGCAGTACAGACGGCTGTGCACGCAATTCTTCTTTCGCTTTTGCTATTTTTCCATTATATCACGTTCCCTTAACCCCACTTTTCCGCCCACTCCCCATACGTACATAGTATATGTAAGTGATACGATATATCTGCACTTATATGCGACCATATTACATATTATCTGTCCCAAACCAGCCCATACAACGGCAACCCCCAAGGTCTCTCTTTCTTAGTTCTCACATATTGTATGAATTTCTGTTGGACTCCAAGGCATCTGTACAATGAAATATTACATTTCCCGTTCATTTAGAGCAGGCATGACAAACACGCCATGTTGACAAACCCGCAACGGCCCGACAATAGCGGAAGTTTAACATTTCATTCAGAAAAATGTTTTGAGTATTTCACCCAGAAAAAAACTGATGCCCGGTCAGCGTTGTCAGACGTCCCGATTTTGGCGGGACTTCCCGATTTTTAAATCAAAATTAAATGTACCGCGCGGGTCAGGCTTAGTCCCGCTTTTCGGGGATAACTCGACCGTGCGTAAATAATTATTCTCTTATTGTAAGTTGCAATTTGTAACACTCGCTCCTCAAACTATTGTTTGAAACGCCATATTTTTCTAATGAATAAACATTTTTTGATTTTGATTTCCGTTTTTTTTATTTTTTTATTCAGAAGACGAATAAGACTCAACTATTTAACGATAAGGTAAATCTGATTTAAAATATATTTTTATTAAAATACATTTTCTATTGCTATTTTTGCTATCTATTGTCACGTGAACGTAATTTGAACTCAAATAAAAAGATAAATATTTAAAAACTTCTGATTATATACGTTTTTTTACTATGTCCCGCTTTCGACGAAAGAATTCCGCTTTTTTCACTCAAAAGGTTCCAAAATCCCGACTTGGCAAAAAAAAAATTTGGCAACGTTGTGCCCGGTCAGCTTGTTTCCATGACATTGTATTGTCATCGAAACTAAACATGTGTGCAAAATTTCAACTCAATCGGTTAACGAAAAGTGGATGAAAATTTAAAAGTGCGATTTGCACCCGGACGAAATAGTTTTTTGTCTAATTTTAGGTTGGTCTTTAGCACATCAATAAACAAGGAAAATGGCACGCTTTTATATCAATTTTTAGCTATGAGCGTTTGTTAAATTAGGTGAGAAGTATAGGACTGGTTCTTCAGTTTAATTTTTTTGTTATGTGTGCCGAAGTGTAAATTCTAATTTATTTGGTTTCACTATAACTTTTCATTTCTCTGTAAGCACTCCGAGGGTTGGAAATTCAAATATGTTATCATATATGACATTTAAAGATTTAATAAACAATCTTTTGATTTTATATCTTGGAACACATCCAACATTTTGAATAGCTTGAAATAACAAAAAAAGTCCGTTCTATCATAAGAAATATCAAAGAAATAAATAATGTCAAGCAAAATACAAATATGTGAATCGCAGATACAGTAAGACCTCGCTTAACGCTGTTTCAGTATTACGCGGTTCCTAAGAAAAAAGTTTCGCCAGTATAACGTAAATTGTGAATCAGTTTATACAATATAATTCAAATGTTGATAGAAGTTCAAAGGCAAGACGAAGTGTCATTGATGCATCGACAACAGCTTGCTGAACGAAACAGAAAAAGGCAAACGACGTTAGATGACTTCTTCACAAAAAACAAAATATATCAAATGAGGAACCTGTCTCATCACAAATATAACTTCTTACTCGAACTTTTATTTGATTTTCATAAGTGTTTTATGAACATAAATCGATATTAGTAAATAATAAATCTACAATTGTGATTTATTTATTTAACAACAAATGTTACAAAATTGAACGAAAAAAACTAACAAATTTACTTATTCTTGGTTCTGTTTAACTTATGCCTACTATCTACATATTAAGATGACCTCGTTTAGCGCTGTTCCGTATAGCGCAAATGACTCATTGGAACGCATCTCCCGCGGTAAGCGGGGTGTTACTGTACTTCGAAATAAATGCATTTTCAAACGACATAAATGACCAAGACAATTTTTCGTGTCTTCAATTAAATAGAATAGACTTATTACAATAATTACAAGCATTACAAAACTCGCCAATGTTCAACACAAGCAATAAACTACATACGGCGTTCATCGGTCGAGTTAAAGTACAGTACCTTCCACTGATCTCTAACTCACTGGATAGGTAATTCCGTAGGAGCATTAAGTGTATCGAAGAGCAGAACTGGGCAAACTACTTGACAAAAGTAGTTGAGTATAATTACTAACTACTTAAGTAAAAAAGTAGTTAAATTACTTAGTAGTTAAACTACTCGTTCTTAAAAGTAGTTAAACTACTAACTACTAGTAGTTAGTAGTTAAAATTTTAACTACTTTTTTAACTACCAATAATAAAATATAAATCTCTTTATTTATGTCGTACAATCTGCACATATAATATATGAAAATTATTTTAAATAATAAAAGCTGAGCAAATTAACAGACAAAATTTAATAACAATGCGACGTTTCGGCCAAGATGTCAGTCTTTTTCAAATGAATATAAATCAAAAATTCTACAAAAACTAATTTACAACCTAGAATGTCCAAAAACGATATTTAAAAAAATATATACTGTCAATTGCCATCAAGTTTTGTATATTTTAATCTTTCTTGTTGACAGTCTAGGCTGTTAATAGTTTCTTAACTTAATGCTATTTTTGTTTTCTTCAACGATCATTATTTTTTGTAGGATCTTTTACTTTACATTCCTTTGAATAGGGCTGATATCATGGCCGAAACGTCGCGTTTTTATTAAATTTTGCAAATAGCAACGATGCGACTACCAGTTCCACGTTCTATTTCAAACTAAAACTCAAAAAATGGAAGCATCTCCGACAAATGAAGAAATTACTAAATGAAACCTTGACACGAAATGCAGTTTTTTTAGCGCAACTAGGCTATATGAAGCATAGAACGAATGGTATGACGGGAGATCAAAAAACCGGTCAAGTACGAGCCAATATCGCCAAAATCGGAATTCGTTTATTCACGCTGTACGTCCGTGATTGGGTCATCTAACTTGATATACAGTGGAATCCGTTTATAATGACATCGAAGGGAATTGACAAACACGTCATACTAAGCGGACGTCATACAAAGCATTTTTGTGAAAAAAAAACTTTCTTTTTTTAGGTAGCATAGGGCCGCTGACGGGTATTCCTTTGTTTCGCGTGATTTTAAACTACTGAATTAACGCTTGATCACCATTTTCTTGCGCGATTTTCGAAGCCTCTTCGGTTTCAAAACATTTGAATTGAACGATCGCTTAATCCGGTTCTTGTTTTTGAAAATCATTGAGATTGTCGAATGACCCACGCCCAATTCCTCTGCGAGAGATGAGCTTGATTCTCCATTTTCTAATCTGCATATTTTTCACCTTTCTCCTCAATCGTAAAAGCTTTACGACGTTGAGATGACATTTTTTACATAGGATATCACTAAAAACAATGCGTGACGTTCAACTATCAATTACTCACTGAGATTCAAAACAAAAACAAGCCACGTGCCGAACGTCGTCGGGAATCAACGAACATTGCCGAAGGTGTAAAGAATCATGGCGGTCACTATAGACGGACAAAATTTATTAAAAATGGGTCATAATAAGCGACATGTCACTGTAAGCGAAGTCATTATATCCGACTTTGTTACAAAGAATTTTATATGAAAACCAAACCTCGTTGTGTAATTACGTCATAATAGGCGGTTGGTCAATATAGGCGGAGTCATAATAAACGGATTCTACTGTATGTACCAAAATTTCAATTTTTTCGTCCAGTAGATTCGAAGAAAATAAGCTGTGGCAGACAGACACGAAAGGGTTCCGTTTTTTCATTGAATGTGTAAAAAATACAGTCAATCCGTCAGAGAATTTTGGTCGCAGATCTGGAATTTATTACATGGATATTTCCACACTAAACGCACTGTTTAAAAGTCGTCTATCCGGTTAATATGGAGATCAGTAGTGCATACAAACCATACAGAGAGAGAGAGAGAGATAGTACAATAACGAAGCCAGTTTTGTAAGACATGCGCTTACGTCGATAGTTTATGTCCTGCGAACAAGTGCAGATAGATAGGCGCTACAAATTGTTAGACAAACTCATCTTCATTTGATGTATTATTAATTAAAGTCGTATTATACAGGGTATTTGATTTACACCGACATATTGACTTTACGTGTTCAATTGCTCCATGTATGATTTACACCGAATGCAAGTTATATCAAATAGTAGGCTTAGACTAAGGTCAGTGGATCCACAGGTGACGTGAGCTGGTAGATCGTTCAATATTTTTATCAATCTCGCAATATCAATTGACAGTCCGCTGAACGACGTCATCCAAATGTATCTAATAATCTTGGGCTGAATCTATAAAAACGTGAGAACGTTATTTTTTACAGTTATAAATAATATTAGAGAAACATTTTTTTCTCTCAATATTACAACTTTAAAACCGTTGCCATGGTTTTGCCTAGATTTCCGAGTCAGTCAATTTTTGTTTACTTTTAATCCAATGTAAATCAAATAGAAATATGTGTCAAGCCATCTGTTTGATATAAATTGAATTCAATGTTATTCAAATGGAGAAAATTAACAATCAAACGCACTGTACAAAGGTTTACATTATGATCTCGAAATAAATCTTTAAAAAAATGAGACTATTGCCGCGGGTATTATCGATATGCGACGTTTCATCTTTTTTATCAAGCAAATCAACAATATTTTTATTAAAATATTACCTAAATAAATAATTCATATTTTAAAGGAAAGGATAAAACAACTTCCATTTACTTTACTTTACGTATTTATGTCTCGAGTACCAGCAGGCTTGTCCGTGACTTTAGTTAGCTTCCAACACAAAAGACATTCCTGATTTTCAAGCGTCAATTATCCTTCCTTATTAGAAGTTAATTTAGTTGTCATATTAAAATGACATTAATAAATACTATCCTATAACCGTACATAGGTCTGGATATTCACAAATTATCAAAACCATAATTCACAATATGTAGGTACCCTGTAGCGTTATATATTAACTTATTGATAATCACTGGAATGAACAGAGGACACCGCGACATGCATAATGCGTTAGCAATCAGAGTAAACTTGTGATAGGGTTGGCGTGAGGGGGGGTAGAGAGGTTGTTATACAACCGCTGCAGGGGTAGGCGTTGTGTGGCATGAGAGGTTGAAGGTATGGATGATACCACCACAGAAGAAGGCTACAGAAGCGACACACAAAGTTATTTCAAAATTTAACATTGATACAGTCAAAGCCCTCTAAGTGCACAGCTCGGAACCGAGCCCATCCTTTAAGTGCACACTTCCCCTACGATCTTTTTCATCCCCACTCTTCTAACTCCTATAGCTATCTTTATTCAATCAGATGCTATAAACAATATCTCTAAAACTCTATGAATATGATGGAAATGGAAAGTTTGAAAATAGCGCGCTTACGGTCGCACGTGATTGGTCGCAGATTATTCGAAGTGGGGGCTGGGGAACGTGCACTTAGAGGGCGAGTTCGTGTGCAGTAAGAGAGCGTGTGCATTTAGAGAGCGTGCACTTAGAGGGCTTTGACTGTAACTCATGTGCATTTTCGACTGATTTTTCACATTTTTATTCCCTACTTCTCTCGCAAATTTTCCCCTCCCACGCTGCTAAGCCAATGGAAAAATAAGTTTAACCTCAAATTACTAAAGTTTTTTTTTGTGATTGTTCTACGACTGCTACGAAATAAGGATGAAGGAGAAGTTGAAAATACAAGAGATGATTAGTCCCGATAGGTTGAAAATATATTAGTTCTCCCCAAGGTTATCTCGTCAATGAATGGCGTCAGCTGGAAGACCGTTCAATATTTTTATCAAGCACACAAATAGACGCTGGTGACGTCAGCTGTTGAACGTCTATAATAGAGTTGGGTAACTCAGATCTGAACCGGTTCAAAGAGCCGACTCCGACAGAAGATTCGTGAGAGCCGACTCACTTTTTTTTGAGCCGACGGATCAACGGATCCGCATAACTCAATGAAACGCTTAACACACAGAAGCACATTTTACACTTACGTATCAGTTCTTGCTTTGATGCATCTGTCAGCTCAAATCACTCATGCATCACATGTTTGGCTATGCATTCTTGATTCTATACAGGTCGTGATATGATTGACTGAACTAGGTAACTCAGTGGCAGACTGCAGTAACATAATATTCAGAACTCGGCTCTTTTTGAACCCGTTCAGTGAGCCGGCTCACATACGGAATCCAGATGCAAAGATGCAGATCACTAAAAAGACCCGTTTTTCCCATCTCTCGTCTATAATCTACAGTTTTTCCTCTTTAAAAATATATATTTTGGAGAACACATTTTACAATT
Source organism: Venustoraphidia nigricollis (assembly GCA_034508555.1). NCBI lineage: Eukaryota > Metazoa > Arthropoda > Insecta > Raphidioptera > Raphidiidae > Venustoraphidia > Venustoraphidia nigricollis. The sequence continues at coordinate 11,515,491 of JAVRKA010000010.1, read as the reverse complement.
TGCCTGAATATTTTAATTTGTAATTTGTAATTTTTAAGCTGTAATTTTTAAGCTGTAATTTTTAAACTGTAATTTTGACGTTTTCTATATGAGTTTTTCTCATCGTTGGAAATAAAGATTATTATTATTCACGCACGCAATATCAATTGACAGTCTTCATCCTCCCACTACTATCCAACGAAACGAGGAAACATCTATAATCTACTAACCTTGCATTGATCCACGAAGTATGGATATAATAAGTTTAAAGACAATGTTCAAATAAATTTTCTGATTTACCCTTTAAAAGTGGCCCCCATGTTTCAAATTCATTTATTTACGTTACACGTCCGTCTTTGGATCACCGACCTTCATATGTGTACCAAATTTCAACTCAATCGGTCCAGTAGTTTTGGAGCAAATTGGCTGTAACAAAGACGCGAGTGATCCTATAAGGGTTCCGTTTTTTTTCCTTACTTCGTAAAATCTGAGGACTTTAATAATTCCCGAACATTAGTGTCCAAAAAATGAACAATCGTGTGCACTTATTTTTGTGGACGCAGAAATCACGATTATTTCGTGCAATGATCATACAGAATAGCGACAAAAAAACATGGCGGAATTGATCATGCGCATAAAAGTATACTTTTTCCTTTGACACTTCTGTAAGGTTTCTTCTGTGGTTGAATAGTTGCTGCAGAGGTAGGCAACGTGGCGATATGGGGGGCTCGAGGTGCGGATGATACCACTAAACTGATGAACCGACCCCACAATGGGTGTAGCATGCAAGGGTTGAGAGAACGTGTGCCTACCTCTCTCTCTCTCTCTTTGTGTAGGATAGAAGGGTTGAATCAGCAGCGTGTACGGGAAACAGCTGTGTCCTGCTATAGGTGCCTGAGCACAACAGCTATATATACCGAAAAACAACCCTCGTTTATAATTTTGTTTCTACACGTGTGTGTGTGTGTATGTCGAATTACATTTTACTATTCACGAAGTCGGAAATATACAATAAAAGTCATTCCAACTTACAAACTCACTGCACAGATTAATCTATAGTACCTAAATTAAACCCGGATCGCAGTGCCAAAACCTTGCCGACAATATATGTAGTGTATTTGCTAGTATGTTTGATTTTGGACAAAATAAAAAAATTAACCTCTTAAGATATCCCTTAAAATGATATTTTTTTCTTGAGGTAGTTCTAGCGTAGTATAATAAAGAAAATTCACTTTTCGACACATTTCATAGGCTCAAAATAACGTTTTCTAATAAATCCAGAAGTTTCAGAATTTTTGACCGTTTAGCATGCGACATAATTAATAACAAAGTTACCGAGCTGGGTAGAGTAGTGGTACAGCACTAGACTCGCATTCGGGAGGTCCGGGTTCGATTCCCGGCGGGGGCAGATGTGGCTGGGACTTTTTCCTACTGCCTTTCGCCGAGAAACGGTAATTCCTGTACCGGCCATCTTGATTGAGGTTTTCCATGGTTTCCCTCAATTAATTCCAGATAAATATCGAGGTGGTTCCTTATTTGAGGCCATGGCCGATTACCTATCAAACTCCTAGTTCAAAAATTACCTACCTTATCCTAATTTCCTGTAATTCCTTCATTCGCCCATTGCTATTATATAAGTTGAAGTTTAAGAAATGTAGAAAAAAACGGGAAGTGGTAAAATGAAAAATAGTAATGGTGCGAATGGCGTCTGTTATGACATAAAGTCGAGAAACGGACGTTAAACGCATTATTATTATTATTATTAATTAATAACAAAGTTTGCAATTTTCACATGGTACCGTGAAAATTGCGAACTTTGTTATTAATTATCTCGCGTTCTAAACGGTCAAAAATTCTGAAACTTCGGGACTTATTCTAAAACATTATTTTGAGCAAAATCCGTCGCAAAGTGATTTTTCTTTATTATACCACGTTAGAACTACCTTAATTTCAATATTTCGATATTTATCTGGAACTAATTGAGCGAAACAATGGAAAAAAACCCGGGTCACAGTGCCAAAACAATAGAGTGTATTTGCTAATACAGACAGTGTGAGTATATTTTATGGTCAACACAAATAAAATTTATTATTATTATTCTCTATCCGCAAACGTTTTTATAAAAGTCCGGTCCTGTGAAACCGATTTTATGAAAATTCTACAAGCATCTTTTAATTAATTGATACGAAAATGCGAAATTTCAATTTTGAATAGAGTCGGAGAATATTTTGAGGTCCAAAACAATTTTCAATCTCTAAATACATCCTTTTAAAGGGTCAGTAGGAAACTAAACGTAATTCTGTGGTACGCAATAGTAATGTTTAAAGAGATCAACTGTAATGCGATTTGTAGGTTCCTATGTATATGTTGTATTGAAATGATGAATTGGAAAGCAAAATAATACTGTATTTTACATTGTTATTAATATTAAAACCAGGTGCATTTCATACACGTATTACAATATATTTTGTTGTTTATAATAAAATACATCCAGCTAGAATCTACATATTTTACAATTCGATTCAACATAGAAAAATATTTTGTTTGATATTTTTTTTCACACCATTTGATTCTGAAAAAGGTTCAGTACAACATATTGTAATAGAAATTTTAAAAAACATAATATTAGTGTTTTCAAATAAGTCATGAGGATGTTTTTTTATTCATTTATTGATTCGAAAAGGTGTAACATTTAAATTATGAATTTACGATGCATTATTCCCCCAAATATCAATAAATTTTACAAGATGAATTAAAAAATTGTCAAAACATCAAAACAAGGTTTGTTGAAATCCTCTAAAAAAACTCTGTTAATGTTTCTGATATCGAGCTTGTGAAAAGCGCTGACAAATATTAAAATTGAAAAAACCCGGGTCGCAGTGCCAAAACCCTGCCGACAATATAGTGTATTTGCTAATATAGGCAGTGTGGCTTTGTTATGCGAACTTAAGTTGGTTTTTTGGGCAAAATAAAAATTTGGCTCCTTAATACACCCCTTAAAAGAACATTTTTTTCTCAGTTACAATATTATTATCAATCGAACCTCTATACCAAATTATATACAACTTTCAGAAAATAATTCACTATCTGTAAACTAGTATTTTCATAAAATTTGTAAGTCCGGTCCTGTCGGCCCGATTTTATTAAAATTTTAGGAACATTTTTTAATTATTACTAAAGGGTTAAATATCAATTTTGAAACGATTCTGAGAATTTTTTCGGTATTTTGGGGCCCAAAAACATTTTTCAACCCCTAAAAACTACCCTTAAAATGGCCCGATTACGCCCATTTTAAATAGGCTTCTTGCGGTGATGGATTTCAACACGTGGGCCAAATTTTGTTAAAATCAATTAACTCTTTCGAAAGTTATTGCCCGCACACATATATATATACGTATATATATATAAATATATATATACATATATATATAAACATTTTTAAAAATGGTGCCAAAGTGTTTAGGAGCTTATGAAACGTCGAGAAAATTTGGTCCGACCCCTAGGTCCCGCCATCCGACCGACGCCAATAGTGTATGTTGCCATATGGCAAATACACTAATAAAATTATTAATTATAAAATGCGTGGGTTTAAAATTTTCGTATAAGTGATTGTTTGATTATATTGGTACTAATATCAAACAAGAACGATCGGTCACAACTAAATATCCTAACTAATATTATAAATACGAATATGAGATTGTTTGTTACGCTTCCACGCCTAAACCGCTGAACAGATTTCAATAAAATTTGACAAGTAGATAGATTGCATCCTAAAGAAGGACATGGGCTACCTTTTGTCTCAAAACAATAACGTAAAGGGGGTGAAATAGGGGATGAATGTCACTATCAGATCATCGCGATAGCTTCCGGAACTATCAGACCTCCAGACTTGAAATTTGGCAGACATGTTTCTTTTGTTGAGTAGAGATACTAAAATAGTCTTCTAAGGTATGGAAAGGGGAGTAGTACAAGGGTGTCAATGATTTACACACTCTAATTTTTAAAATATAGCTTCTATGGACTGAAAATGTAACTGTTAGGTCTTGATGAAGATTCGACTACCGTTGGTGTTGCCGTATATCATTACAATCGCGGGTGAAGCCGCGGGAACGGCTAGTTTATTAATATATAATAAAAAAAGCATTGACCTGGCCATTAAAATTTAAGAAAAGTTAGTGGAACATAAATTCGAACAAATAAACATATTCAGGAAATGATTTATGCAAAGAACGCAATACAGTGAAAGATGCGAGGGAAAAAAATGTTTTTATCATCTAAAAACTTCAACACGCAGCATTTTCTAATGTAGTCAGCCATACACGCACACAGGAAATATCGGAAAAAGAAACTTTTTTCGATATTTTTTCTGGCAAGATGTTTTTTCCCTTCATAACTCACCCTATGAACATCTTCAACTTCAGATTGTATAAGAAGTATAATGTACAAAAGAAACCCCTAATGTAAAATCGATATACTATACCATTATATATCTCTCTCTCACTGAAACAAGCCCAGAGGCGTATTTAGAGCTAGAGGTTCCAGACCGAGCTTTCGTAATTCTAGATTTTCGGACAAAATTTTAAACATAATATAAAGATCTGTTATCATACAAATATTATAAAGAGGAAAGATTTGTATTTTTGTATGTTTGTAATGAATAAACTCAAAGACTGCTGTGCCGATTTAAAAAATTCTTTCACCATTAGAAAGCGACATTGACCTTGAGTAACATAGGCTATATTTATTGCTAGAAAATATTAGGGATCCTTACTAAAACTTTAGTAACGTAACCCAAGATGTAAAAAAATGGCATAAAACATCTTTTGTCGCATGCGCTGCGGAAACTATTGATGATAGAACAAAAGTATGTTCTACAATATTAAAGAACATATCAATAACTACAAAAAACTTCGCGATACTATATGTCCAACTATTATCGTTATGTCACAATAGCCACTTTTTACATTTTAATAATCTATATAGATAAAAGACGATGTATATGTAATCTATGGACTCCAAACGGGTAGACCAATTTTGGTGAAATTTTCAGACAATCTTTAGATTAGCCCAGCGGGTAATCTTCTGAAGTTTGGTAGCGATCGGATCAACAGAATGTTTTAAATTTCTTTTTGGGAAAAAATAAAAGCGATTGAATTCGCGCAAATTCAATACACGTTGAGAATTTAATGATAATGATTCTCATCTTTTATATCTTATATATTACATTTACACCCGGGCGAAGCCGGGCTGGGCCGCTAGTATCAAATAAAAAAATAAAACAATAAAATTTGATTTACTCAAGACGAAGTCTAAATACTCGTACAACGAGATGGAAAATTATATAATAAACTTGTTTGTTTCTTAAGCGTTGTTAATAGAAACTCAAAACAATGTTGTGATTGACAATGCACAGTATTAATGCTGTCTCAAAAAGACCTAACAATGGATGTCAATTCCCGAAATGAAAAAATTAATATTGGAATTTCAAAATTTAGTCAAAAGATTAAAAATTAATATACTCTTGCTTTAGATTGTAAATATGCTCTCGGGAAATTTCGAACTATGCTCGCAAAATTCATTTTATTATTCTTTTTATCAGCTGTAATTAAGCATTAAGGTTCAGAAAATTTGGCTTGTAGCTTAAAAATTTCAAAAAACACATTTTGTTGCTCTAAAAATTGAATAAACATAATTTTTTGCTTGAGATTGAAATAACAGATTTTTGGAAAAGATATGTTTGTCTCTGAACACGTTACAAATCAAACGGCAGAACAGATCGAAACCTTTTGGTAAAATGTCAGACAGTTTAGCAATATGTCCAAGGCGGATGGTTTAGCGACCAACTTCATACTGTTAATTTTAATGTTTCAGTCGGCAACTCCATCCTGTTACTTTTGATGTTACACTCGGCAACTTCATTATGTCAATTTCGATCTTACACTTTAAAAATTCACTCTCATATTTCATAACGCATTAAAAGAAGTATAGCATCAAAAATCATATTACACAAAATTGATTTAAATAAAAGTGAACAATATTTTTAAAATCAAGATTATACGAATGCTACATTCTAAGTACTTGAATTATGTTTTTCGTAAAAAAATGTTTAGCGACCAAAGTGTTTTTTTTTTTTGTATTAGCTCCTCTTTCACTGAACTTGAATCCTATGTCCATCGCCACCGACGCTGTAAATATGTCGTCCTGACCAGATAAAATTATAGAAAAGCCGATCCTGCTGAAGTAGGGTGCAAACCTTGGTTATAAATCATTCAAGTATACACTTTACAAGTTTAATCTATACACAGCTCCGAGACTTTTTGGACGTAGGGATTTTAATTTCAAACAGTAAATTTGCGCCAATTTATATTCATGCATAATGAAATATTTACTTAAACCGAACTGCAAGACTCGGGCAAGAAACACATTCACCTATTTATTGGGCGTTAATCTACACAATTATTCCGACCAAAAAGAAGTTTGTATGTCGCGATTAATCTCAAGAACTACTGAACTGATTTGAAAAAAAACGTAATGTTTCAGTAACCTACTTCACAAAAATGGGATGAACAAGGAGCAAAAATATAATCCAATTCGGGGGTTCCGCAGGTTCGCGATCTCTGACCTTAATTATTGTACACTGGCTATTCGCTCCGTGCGACTCCTTGGAGGGGATAGACGAAAATATCGATTAAGGATTAAAGATTAAAATAGAATTGGGTGGTCTCTTAACCCAAAAGCACCACACCTTGAAAGGATTTTTGTGGTTTTATTGGATCTGGTTAGCAAATAATTTGGATCTTATGAGCTCCAGAAGATTGGCTAGTAGATTGTCCTGTAGAACTATTTCATTCTCATCAATGTAGCTAAAGATGGATGTCGTCCTGTAGGTCGAAACTACCGGAGCGCGCGAGGTGGAGAAAGTAGGAATTAACTTGACAAACTGTGTACTCCAACATTAGATACGAGATTGCGATCAAAGTTGATATTGTATTATCTCACAAAAAGTCATTTTTAATATCACGCAGAAAATGTATTTTAAAATACTCCTGTTGTAAGTTAATGGCATTTGCTATATACTTCCATTCAATGTTCATATTTCGGTTTAAAAAAATATAAAGACACTCTATAAAACATAATGCAGTAAATTATAAAACAATTATACAGAGAGACTCAAAATTCTGTTGTCAAATATATATGAAATGTATCAGAAACAAAATGACGGCAGTAGAACTGCATGCTTCTATTTAGAATTCAATTAAGCACAACAAAAAATGCTACCGTTCCTCGTGACGCGATATAAAAATACAGTTTTTTCTACTGCAGGACTTAATCTACCTGCTCGAATTCTCCGGAAACCAGGAAAATTTGAAATATTATTCAAAGTAGGATGGCTACGCTTTTGTCACTATTGTTAGAATGCAATGTTAGAAAAATATATTTTCAAATATTGCCACCGTCTCCGAAACTTTCCGCTTTCGCGGCGGAATGAGTTACCAATTACTCAACAGTGATATATCCAAAATGTCAATATCTTTCATATTTAAAATATATTTGTAACAAGTTTCCACACTACGCGGGAGTGTTTAAAAATATTTTTTTCTAATATTGCATTGTAACAATGTGTGTTTCTTAACAATGGTAGAAAAACTGTAGCTATCCTACCGTTGCCAAATTTTTTGTATTATTATTATCATTATATATTTCACGTCCGCAGCTACGGATGTAGACATTAAAAATACGTATTTGCAGATGTCAGTAAAATCCACATCTGCAACATCCTTGATACAAGTTCAACATTGGGATTTTGATCCAGCCTTTATATATAAAAGAAAAAAAATAGCTATTAAAGGTTTTTAAGTTAAAGTTTGCAGTTTGCACCCTCTCAAAAACCATCGTTGAGTGGTTGAGAAAGATAGTCGCGGTCTATACGGTCGCTTCAATACAAGGGGTGGTATGAGACAAGGTATATTGTACCGAGACGAGGTACCAACACAACAACATAGCCTATAATATACATTGTATAACATTGCTGATGACTTTTCTTTTTGGGGTTATATATAACTCGAGTGGTGAACCACAGCTGATAAAAACATTCTTAGATAAAAATGAAACATGGTTTATGAAAAAAAAAAATTCCTACGAAAAGGGGACGCTATAATAAAAGAATCGAATAATAGGCACGCAATATTACATGGTATATGAAATTGAATATCAAATATGTTGAAATATGTGTGAGTTATAGGAAGCTAACAATTTACACTAGTATTTAAATTTTCACGCCAAGGCACACTCGAAGCTCGAAAATGTTTTTTTAAATATTAGGATTTAAAATTCAAGATTATTAGATGCAGCGGTGACCTCTTTAATGAATGACATGAGCTGGAAGATAGTTCATATTTTTATTAACCACACAATAGTCAATCGACAGTCCGCCAGATACCGTCATTCCCTCATTAGTGTTCACCTCTGTACTTAATAACCTTGATTAAAATTTTAATACCTACATTATGAAGGTGTCCTCCATTTTATATCAATAGTTAATACCTAATTAAATAAATAATACAATCTACCCAAGAGTTTCTTAGTCTGAATTTCGTAACATCGTGAATCAAGTTCACAAATCCACTACGAAATTCAAACAACATGAAGTTCGTGCATAGTTTGGTTGCGAAAAAATGAGGTTAAGTTTAATTCCATTTTGTTAATAACTAAATACGCAAATCAATTTGTCAAACAATTTTTCAATCTGAATCTTAGCAACAATGCAAATCAGTCTTACATTAAATCCAAACAACATGGAGTTTGTAGATAGTTTGACACGAATATAAGCATACAAACAAAAGTGAGGTTAAGTGTAGAAAACTAAATCGCACATATCTTTCATTTTATATTATCTACTAGCTAATAATCTAAATAAATATACAATTCCATTAGTTTGAATGTAGTAACACTACGAATCAACAATATATGAAGTTTGTAAACAGTTGAATGCGAATATAGATACACATAGACAAGTGTGAGGTTAGGTTTGGAGAACTTAACCTCACATATTTGCGTGTGTAAGAGAGAGAGAGTTAAGTGTAGAAAACTTAGTCTCACAAGTATTTCCTGTTATGTTACTAATAAAATTTTTGAAGCGAATGTAGATATACGTATAGACAAGTGTGAGGTTAGGTTTAGAGAACTTAACCTCAAATATATGCGTGTGCGAGAGAGAGAGTATAATCCGCACGAGAACAGTAGTGAACACCTAACACCGTGTAATTAGATAGATGGATACTCCGTCTAATGAACTAATTAATCTACGTGCTTGACTATGTTACATAGAGCAAGGCCTGGATCTAAACTTACCGCACCTGACTCACCTGCGTCTATAGATTATAATTTGTATTACAGTGCGTAATACGCCATGCGCTGCACATGTGTCTTCGGTCGTTTAATTTATATCCAGACAAAAAAAAACTTCAAGTACCTCCCCTCTACCGACAATTTATACAGTGTACACTGAAGAGTATAATGTAGAAAACGTCGTAAAGAAATACAGTAAAGTCTCTTTAAGTCGCCGTTCTTTAAGAGCTATGAGATCAGGCAATATGTGCTAGGATTTGTAACAGTTGAAAACAATAACATGAATAAGTAGCGGAAGTCATATTACTTTCAACCGTTCTCAGTTCTTGCACATCGTAATTAGTTAAATGTCGTCTTGTTTGGATTAAAAATATGTGAAGGGAAAGGGTCAATGCCTGCCCTACAATGCGAAGACGTGACACTTTGTAGTTGTATGAAAAATGAAAATAAAAATATGGTGGGAGTGACGATGCTGATGGTGGGAAAACGTCTCCAGCCGCCTAAAAATTAAATTAGTACCTAAACATTTGAAAATACAATTGATAGTTTCAAAAACAAAATCTAAAAAACATTCTTATATTAACGCACTAAAAAGTAGGTATATAATAAATTTATTTCTTTTCTACAACGTTAAAAATCGTGGGGCATTCGATCAATCAAATGCAGTGAGTGTCCCATGCTTCTAAGCCATATAGAAGAAAAAGAAATTTACTTGTCCTTTAAGTGCGTTGATAATAATGTCGTAGGATAATTAAAAAAATCGAATTTTCGCGAAAATCCTAGGATTCCAATTATCCGGTTTTTTGCAATCTTCTTAGGATTTTCGCAAAGATCCGATTTTTTCAATTATCTTACGACATATACATTTTACCTTAGTTCCATTTTCAAAAGTAACATTCTTAGTGCCTGCATAAAAGTAATGTTTACAACGTTAAAAATCGTGGGGCACTCGATCAATCAAACGCAATCAGTGTTCCACGCTTCTCCTTTAAGTGCGTTGATTTGAGCGTGTTTTTAGATTGTTTTGAAATTATGAATTTTATTTTTAAACACGTCTTTCATAATTATCTGGGCCTAGTATGAACTAATATTTTCAATGTGTTTTATTATACAAAAATATGTATTTTCATCTGCACATAAAATATTGAAGTTCTTGAATAGTGAAAAAATTAAAACTAAAAAAAGAGATGGTTAGTCGCCTGTATGAATAGCTTATCTGCATTGGTGTTTGTACACGAGTATGGGAGTGATTTAGATCTGGATTATTTACGAGTTTCCGTGTTTAAAAATTCGTTCCGCTGATAAGTGTCAGGTGTAGACAGTGAAGCACATCACCTGACTGTGTATAATAATACATTCACTAGTCTGTGTATATAATAACTGCCTTACTCAACAGCGGTCGGCATTCGGTGTTCCTTAAATTAGTGATGGGTTGTTGATGATTTCAGCATCAACGAAATAAGAAAACCTGTGTTATGTCCTTAGTTGAAAAATCTACACAAACTATAAAAAACTGCTGCGACCGAAAAACATCAGGTAATGCTGTGGTTCGTGTATCGAATTCGTTTTGATATTATATTTGTTGAAGGAGTTCTTTACGTTTTGTTACCGATTTCAGCATCAACAAAACGAGACCGTGAATTACTACTTCAACTAGTTAAAAAATCTACAAAAAAATGCTGGACCGCTGCGACCGTAAAACTATAAAAAAACGTTGCGACTGAAAAACATCAGGTAGTGCTGTGGTTCGTGTATCGATTTCGTTTTGATATTATATTATATTTGTTGAAGGAGTTCTTTACGTTTTGTTACCGATTTTAGCATCAACAAAACGAGGCCGTGAATTACTACTTCAACTAGTTTAAAAATGTACAAAAAAATGCTGGGCCGCTGCGACCGCAAAACTATAAAAAAACCGTTGCGATTGAAAAACATCAGGTAGTGCTGTGGTTCGTGTATCGAATTCGTTTTGATATTATATTTGCTGAAGGAGTTCTTTACGTTTTGTTACCGATTTCAGCATCAACAAAACGAGGCCGTGAATTACTACTTTAACTAATTAAAAAATCTACAAAAAAATGCTGGACCGCTGCGACCGTAAAACTATAAAAAACCGTTGCGACTGAAAAACATCAGGTAGTGCTGTGGTTCGTGTATCGAATTCGTTTTGATATTATATTTGTCGAAGGAGTTCTTTACGTTTTGTTACCGATTTCAGCATCAACAAAACGAGACCGTGAATTACTACTTCAACTAGTTAAAAAATCTACAAAAAAAATGCTGGACTGCTGCGACCGTAAAACATCAGATAGTAAGTGCTGTGGTTCGAGTATCGATTTCGTTTCGATATTCTATTGGTTGAAGGAGTTCTTTGCGTTTTGTTACCGATAGATGACGTAGTTAAATGGGCAACAGAAACAGTTCGACGAACAATTAACAGTTTGATTTAACAAGTTCGTTGAAACAACGCCGCCCCCCCCCCACTATCTTAAATGAAAAATGACTGTCCAAATAAAAACGAATCAGGATAATAACGAACAATTTTTTTTATTTTGAGAACAATTTCACCCAAAAGTAGTACGGAGACGAAAGAAATTTAGTTTTACATTACCGTACTAGTGCATAACGGATCATTTTACATGCCTGTATATGCAAATAAAGCAGCTATTTTATAAGTGGTAGTGCAAAAAAAATCGAATAGGTATAATGCAGTCGGGACAGAAGCTTTGGCATTATTTTGTAACACAGATCCTCATTGTGATTTAGTTATTTAGGTAATATTATATTGCGTGTTGGTAACGTAACATAAAACACGCATACAGCCATACAGACTCACAGACAAAACCAGAAGGAGTGTGTTGTGCGTTCATATGGCGCAAGGAGACCAGAAACTCTGGAGATACACTCAAATGACCGCCGTTAATTAGTGTATTTGCCATATGGCAACATACACTATTGGCGTCGGTCGGATGGCGGGACCTAGGGGTCGGACCAAAATTTCTCGACGTTTCATAACCTCCTAAACACTTTGGCACCATTTTTAAAAATGTTTATATATATATGTATATATATATATATATATTTATATATATATATATATATATATATATATATATATATATGTGTACGCGCGATAACTTTCGAAAGAGTTAATTGATTTCAACGAAATTTGGGCCACATGTTGAAATCCATCACCGCAAGAGGCCTATTTAAAACGGGCCTAATCGGGCTATTTTAAGGGTAGTTTTTAGGGGTTGAAAACTGTTTTTGGTCCCCAAAATACCGAAAAAATTCTCCGAATCGTTTCAAAATTGAAATTTAACCCTTTGGTAGTGATTAAAAAGTTTCCCCACAATTTTAATAAAATCGGCCCGACAGGACCGGATTTACAAATTTTATGAAAACACTAGTTTGCAGATAGTGACTTGTTTATTGAAGGGTGTATTTAATTTGGTGTAGACGTTAGATTGATAATAATATTACAATTAAGAAAAAAATGTTATTTTAAGGGGTGTATTAAGGGGTTAAATTTTTTATTTTGCCCAAAAACAAACTTAATTTCACATAATAAAAGTATAAAACCACACGGCCCTATACAAGCAAATACACTATATTGTCGGCAGGGTTTTGGCACTGCGACCCGGGTTTTTATTCTTTACAGTTACGCATTGCATATGACTTCACTTGTCGAGCGTCTACAATCTACAATTTTTCAGTCGTTTGTTGGTTTACATTCTTAAAATCACAAAGATATCTTTGCGTTCTGTTTATGAATCAAAATGTTCATTTTTCTGAAGTTATACTTCTTTTGGCACATTGAGGGTAAAATATTCTCTGCTACGAACATGAGACACCATGTACTACGTGTATCGGCAATATTTAAATCGTCGATAAAGGTGACTTTATGATGCAGTGTAGTTTTATCTTGTATTCATAGATGACACGTTTCATTTTATTCTGAAAACGTCAAAATAGTTATTTCATAAAACAACAAAGTAGGTTAAACTAGCGACATCGGACGGAACTTCTCAAAAGCTACAGTGTTGTAAACAACTTTTGACAGTTAAATAACTGCAATACTTGTATTTTTAGTGTATTTGCCATATGGCAACATACACTATTGGCGTCGGTCGGATGGCGGGACCTAGGGGTCGGACCAAAATTTCTCGACGTTTCATAACCTCCTAAACACTTTGGCACCATTTTTAAAAATGTTTATATTTATATATATATATAGGTATATATGTGTACGGGCAATCACTTTCGAAGGAGTTAATTCATTTTAACGAAATTTGGCACACATGTTGGAATCCATCACCGCACGAAGCCTATTTAAAATGGGCCCAATCGGGTCATTATAAGGGTGGTTTTTAGGGGATGAAAAAAGTTTTTGGGCCCAAAAGTACCTACAAAATTCTCGGAATCGTTCCAAAATTGAAATTTAACCCTTTAATAGCAATTAAAAAGTGTTCCTAAAATTTCAATAAAATCGGCCCGACAGGACCGGATTTACAAATTTTCTGAAAACACTAGTTTGCAGATAGTGAGTTATTTCCTGAAAGGTGTTTTTAATTTTGGTGAAGACGTTCGATCGACAATAATGATGTAGTTAAAAAAAATGTAATTTTAAGGGGTGTATTAAGGAGTTAATTTTTTTATTTTGCCCAACAATCACCTTAAATTCACATAATAAAGCCACAAGGCCTGTATTAGCAAATACACTATATTGTCGGCAGGGTTTTGGCACTGCGACCCGGGTTTTTTTATTTATGGATTCAACAGTATTTCATGTTATCAATGTACATCTTTAACGAAAATGTGAATATCAATTATCGCGATAACGCTAAAGAAGTATAACTTCTGCCGCGCGTACATAAGTAAACGTACCATTTTTCAATATTATTATTCAACAGTTTCGGGCACTATTTGACGCAATGGCTGACCCAGTAACGTTTTTCAATACGAATTTTGATGAAAATATTATTAACGATACTAAATTAGTGCACAAAACAGTAGAAGAACATATTTGTGATCAAATGAAAGCTACGCAGTATCAAGGTTACTATAGAATACTAGAAGGTCGTTGGTAAGAGACCGTAAACATGGTCACGTCTGTGATTGGTTGAGTAGATTGCTTACATCATTTCCAAGGCTTGGGTTTTCAATTATATTGTTACATCAACTGTTTGGAAAAAGACTCTAAATGACATTACAAGCCCTCTCTCGCGTCTCGCCTAATCACACATTCAACAACCTTAGTTTCTAGTAAACTTGGCGTGGTGTCTCTTCCCATTTTATATACTCCTAGGTTCGGCGCTACAGGGAAGGAATTTGCTCTAATTATGCCATGTAGGTTGTAGAGGAGTGGAATGAAGTAGTGTAGTGTGTAGCTGATTCCTCCCTAATATATTTTGTGAGAGAGAATTTTGTCTGCAAACATAATGAGTTAGATGTTCTATGTATATATAATTTATAAACACAAGGACTCTTAAAATTTAATGAAGTGAAGAACACTATGTTCCTCTTTACACGCGGAAGAACAAAGACTATTCATCAAAGTTACACGGGATTTCATTACAATTACTTGACAAATACACCAAGTAAAATTATTATAGCAAAAAAAACTGATTAAGATTTCGAGTTAAAGTGCAAGTACGTCAACTGCAATAGAAAAAAAAAACCCGGGTCGCAGTGCCAAAACCCTGCCGACAATAAAGTGTATTTGCTAATACAGGCCTTGTGGCTTTATTATGTGAACTTAAGGTGATTGTTGGGCAAAATAAAAAAATTAACTCCTTAATACACCCCTTAAAATTACATTTTTTTAACTACATCATTATTGTCGATCGAACGTCTACACCAAAATTAAAAACACCTTTCAGGAAATAACTCACTATCTGCAAACTAGTGTTTTCAGAAAATTTGTAAATCCGGTCCTGTCGGGCCGATTTTATTGAAATTTTAGGAACACTTTTTTATTGCTATTAAAGGGTTAAATTTCAATTTTGAAACGATTCTGAGAACTTTTTAGGTATTTTTGGGCCCAAAAACTTTTTTCATCCCCTAATAACCACCCTTAAAATGACCCGATTGGGCCCATTTTAAATAGGCTTCGTGCGGTGATGGATTCCAACATGTGTGCCAAATTTCGTTAAAATGAATTAACTCCTTCGAAAGTTATTGCCCGTACACATATATACCTATATATATATATATATATATATATATATATATATATATATATATACATACATATATATATATATAGGTATATATATATATATATATATAGGTATATATATATATATATATATATATATATATACATACATATATATATAAACATTTTTAAAAATGGTGCCAAAATGTTAAGGAGGTTATGAAACGTCGAGAAATTTTGGTCCGACCCCTAGGTCCCGCCATCCGACCGACGCCAATAGTGTTTGTTGCCATATGGCAAATACAGTAAAAAAATGAAACTAGTTATATTAATAGAGAAGGGTCATCCGTTTTCGAAATGTGTTTTCAGATCCGTAAGGTGACTGTTTACCAGCTTTTTTCAACCGCATAGTTCTATCTTACGAATATGTTTGTGCATATAAAATGCACTTTTCTTTCGGAAATCTCTAATTCCTATGAAAAATCTTATTGAATCTTTGATGATAATGTTTACAAAATAAACTAAAAATATGTACCATTCTTCCCATATGACTTTTAGTCAAGTTTATTTGATCTAAATAAACGATTTAAAAGCAGATAAAAATGAGAAAAGTAGCATACGTTTTACACAAAATTTTCTACAGACAAAAATTAATTCGAAAAAAATCATGGAGCAAATCAAATTTATCAGAATTTATAACATAAGTTTGTAAAGAAAAAACTACAAAACAATCATATCATTGTTAATATTGCTACGTTTCGACTCTTTATTGAGTTCTCATCAGGCTCATAACTAATATATGAAAATAGTCAAGCAACTAATTTATGCTACAAATTATAAAATTGGACACACATCACAAATAAACAATTAATTTGTTAGTAAATTAATTAAACAATGACTTTATCAATTCTTTTGGACAGTGTTTAATTAATTTACTAACAAATTAATTATTTAAATGTGACGTGTGTCCAATATTATAATTTGTAACAGAAATTATTATCTTGATTATTTTCATATTAGTTATAAGCCTGATGAAGACTCAATAAAGAGTCGAAACGTAGCAATATTAACAATGATATGATTGTTTTGTCTTATTAAATCCAATTACCTACGATTTATTATTGAATTATTGTAATAATTTTGGATGCGATATAATGTCGAAACTACAAAATGTTAATTTTTCACAGCTAATAAGAACAGTTAATAAAATGAATTTTGCAATCACAGTTCCAAATTTCCCGAGAGCATATTTTACGAACTGAGAGTTTAAGTCTAAATTCTCTTTCTTTAACGTTTTTAAATCCTTTATACCCAACACCAAAGATTATATTTGTATTTACATCTCTATATTTTCATAAACTGTGATGCCGTGTTTACCTTTCTATAAAACACTGCATAGGTATTCATTAAATAAACTTTAAAACAAAATAAATGTAAAAAACTACAAAGAAACAGGAAAAAGTTGGTAGCGTTGACTGCCACATACATTGAGATCACATAAAAAACGAAAATTTATAGCCAGTTCACAAGTTTATTTCGAAACTGTTACCGCGATTCCCCGGTCTCCCCGCCCCACCGGTTGGACCGCCCATCTAGTGTCAAAACTGTAAACATCAACAGATCTGGATCAACTCATAGGCGCCGCTACTTAATTATCTAGCGTCAAAACAACACAATAAAATAAGTTCACTTAATTGTTACTAAATCGTGTTTAAGTCACAGATAATCGAAAAAGCCTACGCAGTTTGGAATTATAAACAAAACGTGACTTCTATTCTTTATCTAATTGGCGAAATCAATTCAAATAAATAAAATCGTTACTGTACCAGCAATTTTAACAAAATTTCAACTTAAGGCTATCGGAACGCTCCGAATTTAAGCCAAAAATAGAGCTTCGGCTGTCAACTGATTGTAGACTTATTCGTCAACATTCTGCAAAAATTCTTTTTCTATAAGGAAGGTAAAGGACAAATCTAGGTCTCTAATGGACTACTTTTGTAATTTATGTACGATTTACTAGAAAAAAGTTGGCATTAATTGTGCCAAAAAAACACACGTTTTCAATGTCACACTACGGCCTTATTCGGATTTATTTCACAAAACTGTTCCATCACAAACCTAAAGTGACTCTTCCTTTTTCGGAAAATTTTTTAAATCTTCAAAATATTTCCAAAAATTAGAGTAATCAATTGACAGCGGCACCCTTGCTATAGCAGCTTTTAGCCTCGTAGTTGGTACCAGCCAAAAATTGAAACGTGCGGATGATTTGACCGAGACAGAGCTAAAGAAGGTCACACCCCAATATGTATTTTGGTAAAAGCATAGAGACTATCGCAATTTCGTTATAGGACACTGAGTAGTAGTCAAAAAAATTACTTTAACGCAAGCGAAGCCGCAGTTAAATGCTAGTCAGTTTGAAATAAGTAGATTTTTTTACACTCTTTAAAATATAAATTCTTCAATTTCCCAGCGTCGTATATTATTTATTATATTATGTAAACATTTTTTTTTTGTGTTGGATTTTGTACCAATATAAAATTTATTTACATAATATCATTATTTATTGCATACGTATTTTTCAATTTGTTTTTTCCGGTTTCCCGAATACAGGAATTCGAACATAGCACGCAGTATTTTAAATAACGGAGATGACGCCGCTGTGACTCCAATGTAGAGAGAGAAATATTTTAACTACGATCCGCTCTGCTATCTCAAACGCGATAGCAAACTCAATTGGATGACTGGATTTAGTAATGAAACGAGTAACTAATCCAAAAATAACAATTAAAAAAAGTATTGTTTATAATAATCACATGATTAAAACTCCTAAACTTCACAAACGTATTCATTTTAATTTGTGAATAATAAACTATCAGACACACCTCTCGTTCGCCGAGAATTTCGGGCTCGATTTCAGACATTTGCATTCTACTTAAACATAACCTTCTAACAATCATGACAACCTGATACTTTATTAATCGATTATAATAATCACGTGATTAAAACTCCTAGGCTTCACAAACGTATTCATTTTAATTAGTAAATAACAAAACTATCAAACACACCTCGTTCTCCGAGAATTTCGGGTTCGATTTCAGACATTTGTATTTTTTCTTAAATACAGCCTTCTAACAATCATGACTTTAATCACTTAACTGAAGTGAATATGTTTGTGAAGTTTAGAGGTTAAAACATTTGGTTTTTATAAACAATTTCAATTTAATTCGTAATTTATCAAACTGGTGTTTTAGCCCGTTGTTGATAAATAGATTGTAGCTCCTCGGCGTTTATGAAATCCTGTTACTTTTTAATAGAAATATCTTTACCACACGAAATAAAAGTTGCTTTATAATGGAATTAATTATGAAAACGAATTTATTGATACAAACGTTTGTAAAAAAAAGTATAGAAGCAATATAAAGCGCATTTTATTACAACTAATCGACACCTGCAGTGAATTACTTGTCTTTTATGGAGCCAAACAACCTGACTTGAAATCTGATATGTAAATTAATGATTATTTCACTTCTGGTTTTATTAGAAAATTAATTTATAGTTTATAGTCAATTTTTAAATATTTTTACTTTAATTTAAATGTTATTCGTGAGAATTCCTCACATTTTATAAAAAAATAAAATAAATACCTATCTTATAATTAAGGCAAGCAGCTGTTACTATACGCAAAATAAAAAATATGCTAATTTTTAAATACGGAAAATTACACTTAGCTCAATATTTTTTTCCACGCCCCCCTATAAAATAGCTGCTTTTCATGCTTCTTTAGCGGTAGTAAAATGACCTCGTTCCGTACTAGTACGTAAAGAAAAACAAAAGTAATGCGATTTTACTAATCCAATAGTTATATATTTATCAGTTGCCATTTAAATCCATATGAGATATAAAGAAGCAGCATAGGCGCTGAACAATTCACATAGGTACCAAAATGACCGAACGTGAGCTGTCAAAAATATTGCAAATATACTTAGTATGATGTGAAAATCTGCTATTTTATAGAAGGTAGGTGCAAAAAATGTAGTATGTATCTCGATTGTAATGCTGTAACTCGTGTGACTATTAAAACTCGATAATCTCGTGTTAATAATAATAATAATAAAATATATATTTGTATAGCCCAGATGGTATCCAAAAAAGTCACAAACAATATTTTACAAAATTTCTCCTATATACCAACTGTAGAATGTTACATCAATTAGGTAATTTATTAATGTCAATGTCACAATTCGTTCTAAAATAATGCATTACGAACTAGATACATAAACTACTATTTTACCACAGTAGCATAAATGTTTCTTTTTATACTTTTAGCCATAATAATTAAAGATAAAAACACTAAAATGTGCCAATATATTATGATCCGTTAACACAAGTCATAAGCCTTCAATGTAAAATAGTTTAACTAATCCAATGAGAAATTCAACAGGTATTTAAAATGTTTTTGAAACCACATGTGGCATTATGTTAATTAACGTACAAGATAGAATGATCACGCGAAAATAACTGTTTCGTACAAAATATGGCATCACTTATCTAATAAATAAGAATACCTACACGACGTATCAAACGCGGTTAAGATAAAGTAAAAAAGTCATCACCACACAAATAATTAGTTTGGAATCGGTAGCCAGTTAAAATTAGAAAAGGTCAATCAACATTTAATACGTAATAAACAAACACACTCGAGTTTCGGACAGGCGTGTAAAACATTCATCCTTAAGAGCATTGTTTATTGAACAGAATTTCACGGATAGATTCTAGATGATCAACTTAAAATTGCAGGAAATTAGAATGACAATTTTTACTTCAATTCAGTTGATCAACTAAAAACTGAATTAAATTCAACATGCTAATCTTTGTTTGAATTTAGTTGATCAATTAAAAATTCAATGAAATTCAACATGAGAATCTTCGCTTCAATTTAGTTGATCAACTTGAAATTGAATGAAATTTAGCATGAGATTTTTACTTTAATTCAATTGAACAATTAATTAAAAACCTTTGCTACAACTGAGTGGATCAACTTAGAATTGAATGAAATTCAGCATGAAAACTGTTGCTTCAACTGAATTGATCAACTTAAAATTGAATGCAATTTAGTATGGCCTTTATGTCAGTTCAATTGATCAACTTTTTTATGGATCAACTGAATTGGAACAAAAGTTATCAAGTAAGGGGAAAAAGTGTGTTGATGTATTTCACAAGGTTTTTTTTTTTTTTATTTTTATACCTCCTTAAAATGCAAAATGTCTGAAATAGGCATATTTATTTATTTATATAACATGGACGCCAAACGGACTCTGGGTCCATGGTAGGCAATTTAGGGCGTATACTTATTTTATCCGAGATTTGCGAAATTGGTTCATTTTACACGAGTTTCCAGTAAAGCTGGGCACCGTTGGACTACTGATCTTAATTATGATTATTGTTAGAACTACTTTTTAAAGGGTAAAAATGAAATAATTAATAATCACAGTGTGATCTTTTCAAACGATTTTATTTATTATGGAGCATTTGTACTGCGTTATTTTACAACCAAATATCGACTAACTAAAAAATAATCTTTATCATCCACAATGTGCCTCTATTCCTCCTGACTCCGCTTTCCTGGCATCTGCCCTTGATCTCTAAGGGCTGAACCACACATATTGTTTATACTTTAGCGTTATCAGTGTATAGTAGACACATGTGAAAAACAGCAGTTCTAAAAATGTTCTAACATTCGGCCATTCTGCTTTTGATCGCCCCGATCAACAAAATTCTGAAGACGCCATGACCACAAGTCGTACGTCAGAGACAAATAAAACAAAGGGCCTTTAATTAAATATGGGCACTATAACAAAAATTAAAATAGGACTATCTAAAGTGCATGCATAAACAAAAATATGCTTCACATAGTCCGTAAAAGTATAATATACACCTCTAAAGATACTCGGATCAGGTGTCAACACAAACAAAATAAAGTAGGACTATCTAAAGTGAAAGCATAAACCAAAATATGCTTCACATCGCCCGTAAAAATATAATATACACCTCTAAAGATACTCAGATCAGGTGTCAAAACAAACAAAATAAAATAGGACTATCTAAAGTGAAAGCATAAACCAAAATATGCCTCACATAGCCCGTAAAAATATAATATACACCTCTAAAGATACTCAGATCAGGTGTCAAAACAAACAAAATAAAATAGGACTATCTAAAGTGAAAGCATAAACCAAAATATGCCTCACATAGCCCGTAAAAATATAATATACACCTCTAAAGATACTCAGATCAGGTGTCAGAACAAACAAAATAAAATAGGACTATCTAAAGTGAAAGCATAAACCAAAATATGCTTCACATAGCCCGTAAAAATATAATATACACCTCTAAAGATACTCAGATCAGGTGTCAAAACAAACAAAATAAAATAGGACTATCTAAAGTGAAAGCATAAACCAAAATATGCTTCACATAGCCCGTAAAAATATAATATACACCTCTAAAGATACTCAGATCAGGTGTCAAAACAAACAAAATAAAATAGGACTATCTAAAGTGAAAGCATAAACCAAAATATGCCTCACATAGCCCGTAAAAATATAATATACACCTCTAAAGATACTCAGATCAGGTGTCAAAACAAACAAAATAAAATAGGACTATCTAAAGTGAAAGCATAAACCAAAATATGCTTCACATAGCCCGTAAAAATATAATATACACCTCTAAAGATACTCAGATCAGGTGTCAAAACAAACAAAATAAAATAGGACTATCTAAAGTGAAAGCATAAACCAAAATATGCCTCACATAGCCCGTAAAAATATAATATACACCTCTAAAGATACTCAGATCAGGTGTCAAAACAAACAAAATAAAATAGGACTATCTAAAGTGAAAGCATAAACCAAAATATGCCTCACATAGCCCGTAAAATATTTAAAATGTCCAGTAAAATTATCGAAATTAAGTTCAAAATACTCAGAATAGAAAAATCAATCTAATCTTGTTCAAAACAAATATAGCGCACAAAAATTAATCCTCAAAACTTAAAAGTGATCCGGTAAAAATGTTCAAAAATACACTTGAAAACAAATAGATTGTCCACATAAAATGTTCAAAACACAAATCAATTTCCCAAAATTCAAAATGTAGTGAAAAATTGTTCAAAAATACACTTCAAAACAAATAGATTGTTCAAATAAAATGTTCAAAGCACAAAACACAAACTCAATTTCTTAAAATTTAAAATTTAATTAAATTATTTAAAAACGATGTTCAAAAATAAATTTTCAAACAAATAGATATTAAATTATGAAAATAAAATGTTCAAACAAATAAAAATTCAACAGAAATGTTTAAAAAAAAATAATAAACTTATCTCAACTGTCCACACAAGAGTAAAAATGTTTAGAAATACCAGTTCCGAGCTTATGATGCAACAATCTTCCGAACGATACAACACACACACAATAAAATTATAGACACAAAAAAAAATAAATTTAGAAAGGACACATGAAGTTCAATAATCCCAACTTCTGAAATGTTAGAACTACTTTTTAAAGGGTAAAAATGAAATAATTAATAATCACAGTGTGATCTTTTCAAACGATTTTATTTATTATGGAGCATTTGTACTGCGTTATTTTACAACCAAATATCGACTAACTAAAAAATAATCTTTATCATCCACAATGTGCCTCTATTCCTCCTGACTCCGCTTTCCTGGCATCTGCCCTTGATCTCTAAGGGCTGAACCACACATATTGTTTATACTTTAGCGTTATCAGTGTATAGTAGACACATGTGAAAAACAGCAGTTCTAAAAATGTTCTAACATTATTGATAAATTATTTATACAAAAGCGGTGTTTAAAACAAAATAGCCTTTAATTCCTCCAATTAAATTAATGTTATCCACACCTCTTATATACATATTAGTGATTCGGTTATATTATGCAAAAACTCACGGCTAGTTGATATTTTACTCTTAGCACAAATCATCGTTACCGTTAAGTGAAATCGACGATTTTAAATTTTAAACAACTTTTATTACGCAAAAACATAATACATATATAATTTTGTATAATTTTTATTTGCCTACCAACGTCAAAAATTAAACATGAATTTTTTATAAGAATAAGAAATGTTTTTTGAAACTTTCAAAATCGAATCCGAAAAAACATCTTATAAATATTTAAACTTACGATTGCTGGACAATATAATGGTAAATACTTTTTCCCAAGCAGAAAAAAATATTCTACATAAGATCATGATCGGGAAACTGCCGGGTTTTTTGGAAAATGAAACTCATTTTTATGAACGTTTTAAGACGAAGATTTTATGTTTTTTGGCAACGCTAAAATGACTGAAAAAACATAGCTGTACACAGAAAATTGTATATAAATCAAGCCCTAGTAGTTTACATGAACTAACATAGAATAAATCAGAGCTGGGCATTAGTTAACTACAAAAGTAGTTAACTACGTAGTTAACTACTTTTTTTAGAAAAGTAGTTGTACTCTAACTACTTTTCTCCACATAGTAATCGTACTCTATTATTTTGAATATCTATTAAGTAATCACAAAAAGTAGTTAAAAATGTAGTTAACTACTTAGTTCTAACTACTTTAGGTAGTTTAACTACTTTTTTGTAATCTAACTACTTATTTTGAATATTAACTACTTTTAAAAATATTTTAGTATAATATATTTAACTGCCGTGTTAGAACAAGTTCTTATTCGTTATGCATTTTTCTGAATTCGGGAACACGATCAGCCTTTTTTTAAAATAATGAAATATCAGTTGTTTGAGTTTTAGTTTGAAATACAACGTGGAACTGGTAATCACATCGATGCTATTTGCAAAATTTAATGAAAACACGTTTCGACCATGATATCAGCCTTTTTCAAATGAATATAAATAAAAGATCCTACAAAAAATAATAATCATTGAAGAAAACAAAAATAGCATTAAGTTAGAAACAATTAACAGCCTAGCCTGTCAAAAAGAAAGATTAAAATATACAAAACTTGATGGCAATTGGCAGTAATATACCTATATATTTTTTTAAATATCGTTTTTGGACATTCTAGGTTGTAAATTGTTTTTTGTAGAATTTGTTATTTATATTTATTTGAAACAGACTGACATCTTGACTGAAACGTCGTATTGTTATTAAATATAAGTTTTTATGATTTAAAATAATTTTCATATATTATATGTGCAGATTGTACGACATAAATAAAGAGATTTATATTATTATTATTATAGTAGTTAAAAAAG
The DNA here is from genome assembly GCA_034508555.1 of Venustoraphidia nigricollis. Taxonomy (NCBI): domain Eukaryota; kingdom Metazoa; phylum Arthropoda; class Insecta; order Raphidioptera; family Raphidiidae; genus Venustoraphidia; species Venustoraphidia nigricollis. The sequence continues at coordinate 11,490,716 of JAVRKA010000010.1, read as the reverse complement.
TAGTTAAAATTTTAACCACTAACTACTAGTAGTTAGTAGTTTAACTACTTTTAAGAACGAGTAGTTTAACTACTAAGTAGTTTAACTACTTTTTTACTTAAGTAGTCAGTAGTTATACTCAACTACTTTTGTCAAGTAGTTTGCCCAGCTCTGGAATAAATACACAAAATCCCTGAGTCTTTTTACTAAACTAAAAGTAGATATTAAAAAACACTAATCTGAACTGATTATATTTCTTTGGCACAGGTATAAAGACCTAAGTCGAACAATCTAGTTTAATTTAGACCTAAAGTCCAGTAAAAAAATTTCTATTTGAGTCCTTTATACCTGACACCAAAGATTTGATGTAACGATTTTCCGGTGTTTATGTCGTATTTGCAATTAAGTTCATTATAAGGTGATACAAAGAATTCACTTCAACTATTTTGGACGAATGCCACTAAAAACAAAAGTAATTTGATTGGCTCTAGGTATATATGCGTTAGAAAGCTGTAACAACCATTTTGAATTTATGACTTTTCATTATTTATGCATCGAAGGAGTTATTAAATTATATAAACTTTCATCATTAATTTACCTGTCGCCCATAAATATGTATATACGTATACATTAACTAAGTGGTGATATTTTGTGGTTAGATTTTACCATTTCAACCCACTAGTGGAGAATGATACTAATTTTGGTCAAAGTTCACTTTTCAAAATCTACACTAATATTATAAAAAGGAAAGATTTGTATTTTTGTGTGTATGTTTGTAATGAATAAACTCAAAAACTACTGTGCCGATTTAAAAAATTTTTTCACCATTAGAAAGCTACATTCACCCTGAGTAACATAGGCTATATTTATTGCTAGAAAATATTAGGGATCCTTACTAAAACTTTAGTAACGTAACCCAAGGTGTAAAAAAAATGCCATAAAACATCTTTCGTCGCATGCGCTGCGGAAACTATTGATGATAGAACAAAAGTATGTTCTACAATATTAAAGAACATATCAATAACTACAAAAAAACTTCGCGATACTATATGTCCAACTATTATCGTTATGTCACAATAACCACTTTTTACATTTTAATAATCTATATAGATAAAAGACGATGTATATGTAATCTATGGATTCCAAACGGGTAGACCATTTTTGATGAAATTTTCAGACCATCTTTAGATTAGCCCAGCGGGTGATCTTCTGAAGTTTGGTAGTGATCGGATCAACACAATTTTTTTAATTTCTTTTTGGGAAATAAGATTTTTCTTCGATTTTTGAACATTCACAAATAAAAGCGATTGAATTCGCGCAAATTCAATACACGTTGAGAATTTAATGATAATGATTCTCATCTTTTATATCCTAGATATTACATTTACACCCGGGCTGGGCCGCTAGTGTTACAATATTTTCGTTTTGAGGTCCCCCGAATCCAAAAAACATTAAGCCAAAGTAACACCTCCGCCAGCATCTTCCGTAAACTCAAGTCATTGATAAATACATTTTTCTTATTAAAAAACATGTAACAAAAACGACTGGGGTGGCATTTTAGGGGCTGGAACCGATTAATGGCATTTCAATTAATTTAAATTTGCTTTGAGATACGAGCAAGGTTACCGAACAAACAAAACGCGTATATCTATATAAAGTTCTTTTAAAAGTGATATAGAGCTTTATAAATAATTCTATTACAGCATTCAAAACGTAACCAATGTACCGATATAAAATCAAAGCAAATCCCTTAGCAACGCTATACCTGTAAGTAAATAAATACATGTTTCAAAGGTATGAGTCCTATATATAGTAGACACCTTTGCAACAAGTAGCTACTAGCTGGTTAAGTTGTTGGAGAAATTCGGTGAATGCAGGGTTACTCAAATTCGAAGATTAAAAAAGTTGAGAAAACATTATCATGAATTTAATGTCCGTTTGTCGAAATTGCATATTAACAGACGCCAACCGTATTAATATTTTACTTTTAAACATACCTGTCCAAAATAGCATCGCAATAATTTGCACGATGAACGAGTTATTGCAGTCAAAGAATTTAGTCGTCATTTAGTGATCAGCACGTGAATAAACTCACCTGAAAAAAAAATATATATATTAAAAAAATTGTAGATTATTATATATCCGGTGTTGTAATAGATTATTTACTTCCTATTATATTGGGAAGTTATTGCAATGAGTCCGAAAATCGAAATAAAACATGTTTAACAAATTTTTATGTTTCAAGGTCACTACACTGTTTTTGTGAAGAACGCCTGTGTGGATGTGTCATTTTTTCTTGAACGAAATCTCGAGAATGAAAAATGATATCGACTACGTTAAGGTGCCAATCGACGCGTATTAACTTAAATATGATCTGAAAGAAACTTTTTTCAAAATCCGTTCAGTCGTTCTATTTGTTTAAACAAAAAAAGGACGGCAACAAAGTGTATATTAGGATTTTTTGAAAAATATTTTTTGGGTCTAATTTATTGAATATCTAGGTACTAATATTCAATATTGATTATACTGGGAAGTTGTTCGTGTGGACCTCAAGGGTCGAATTTGTAGAGTCCCAATAGAAGACCCACCTTTGGGTTAACGAATATGACATTATGTTAAAAACGAGCGACTTTTAATTGTCACATGAGCCATAATATCATATTCTAAAAAAATTTGAAAGAAATTTTGAGCAAGTTTACTTCCAATTCTGATTTTCATACTTTTACTATGGAAATGGTAGTACGACATCCTATTTTATTTTATGCTCTAGTGCAAAATGAGTCATATTACTACCGCTTTACAGGCATGAAAAGCAGCTATTTTATATGGGGTCGTGCAAAGATAACATTGAGTTCGAGAGAGTTTAAATAATACGAGTCTTCTGGGTTTTAGTGAAAGAAAATGGGTAACTTCAGAAACTTAGAGAAAATTACGACTTAACGAGGATTGAGTTTCAACTGTATTTGCGAAATAATCTCTACGTAGATTCTAGCTTGTGACGAAACAAATATTTAGTGTATTTAAAACAAACGAAATTCATTCACGAAATATTAAAATATTTATTACTGCTGCCCACACATTTTATGTGGTCGAATAATTACCATAAACGAAGATGAGATTTGTTACAGTCGTGGGCAGAAACTGTAGGAGTAGAGAGTTCACGGAACTTTAAGCAGTTAAAAAAATCAACACTTCTAGTGACGGGTCAAGAATATAACGGTCCACCAATAAACCCTTCAGAAAAAACGTTTCAAAATTAGTGATGAGCAAAGCAATATCAAGACCAAGACTGAAATAGTCTTGGTCTTGTTCTCGCTCAAATAGTTCTAGTCTTGGTCTTGGTCTTGCGTATTCAGTCTTGGCCTTGCTTATATGGCTCGTCAGTTACGGCATTGGAAAAATTCCCCTAAACACTATCATATATATATTAAAGATTAAAATTATAAAGCTATAAGAAATATCATCATGTTTCTTATTTCGAACGGAAGTTATAATTTTTAGCTTAGTTATGCACATTTGGCTTTGGTCTTGCATATTTAGTCTTGGTCTTGTTCATTCGGTCTTGGTCTTGCAAAATCGCAAGATCGAGACCGATTTTGCTCATCACTAACCTGAAAAAAAAACCCGGGTCGCAGTGCCAAAACCCTGCCGACAATATAGTGTATTTGATATACAGGCAGTGTGGCTTTATTATGCGAACTTAAGTCGGTTTTTGGGCAAAATAAAAAGTTTTACTCCTTAATACACGCCTTAAAATAACATTTTTTTTCTTAATTGCACTGTTATTATCAATCGAACCTATATACCAAATTATATACACCTTTCAGTAAAAAATTCCCTATCTGCAAAATAGTGTTTTCATAAAATTTGTAAATCCGGTCCTGTCCGGCCGATTTTATTAAAATTTTAGGGACTCATTTTAATTATTACCAGAGGGTTAAATTTCAATTTTAAAACGATTCGGAGAATTTTTTCGGTGTTTTGGGGCCCAAAAACAATTTTCAACCCCTAAAAATTACCCTTAAAATGACCCGATTACGCCCATTTTAAATAGGCTTCTTGCGGTGATGGATTTCAACACGTGGGCCAAATTTCATTAAAATCAATTAACTCTTTCGAAAGTTATTGCCCGCACACATATATATATATATACGTATATATATATATATATATATATATATATATATATATATATATAAATATATATATATATATATAAATATATATATATATATATATACATATATATATAAACATTTTTAAAAATGGTGCCAAAGTGTTTAGGAGGTTATGAAACGGCGAGAAATTTTGGTCCGACCCCTAGGTCCCGCCATCCGACCGACGCCAATAGTGTATGTTGCCTTATGGCAAATACACTAATTATGACATAGCGATATAAAAATCAGTCGTACTTTGATATCGGTATAATGAATGAAATTAAGTCGAGGAGAAATTGGTTAGCCCTGATCAAAGTGTCTACAAGAAGGCCTGCAGGAAGAGAGGCGGTAGATTTTACGACGGCATAACGTGCCTCTGAGACTCGTTGCACATACACTGAGTGTTTGGTATATATGTACACCTCAAACACTACTTGAGAAAGCTGGTATGGTTGGTACCTACTGTGTCTTGACTGCTCTGCCTTCCTTCCTTATGTTGGCAATATCTGAACAAGAATGAGCTTCACATAAAAAATATAGAGCGACTGCCGTTATTATCAAAATGTTGATAATACAACGTTCATAAGTTTATATTAACAGATAAATAAAAACACTTGAAAATTCTACACAAAATATTTCTCGACGATCGTTTCGGACAATATGTCCATTCTCAGCGTTGCCAGACGTCCTGATTTTGGCGGGACGGACGTCCCGATTTTTAAATCAAAATTCAATGTCTCGCGCGGGACGGTCCCGCTTTTCGGGGATAACTCGACCGTGCGTAAATAATGATTCTCTTTTTGTAAGTTGCAATTTGTAACACTCACTCCTCAGACTATTGTTTGAAACGCCATATTTTTCTAATGAATAAAATTTTTTTGATTTTGATTTCTATTTTTTTTATTCAGAAGACGAATAAGACTCAACTATTTAACGATAGGCTAAATCTGATTTAAAATATCATATTTTTATTAAAATACATTTTCTGTGGCTATTTTTGCTATCTATTGTCACATAAACGTAATTTGAACTCAAATAAAAAACTTCTGATTATATACGCTTTTGATCCAAAAGAATTCCGCTTTTTTCACTCAAAAAGTTCCAAAATCCCGACTTGGCAAAAAAAATCTGGCAACGCTGATCACAATAAACAAAAGCAACTTTATTGTATATAATATCTCTTCTGCGCATGCGACGGTTTTCCCCAAAAACAATATTCCGCTCACCCCTTTGACCTTTATCGTGTTGACAGACAAACAGACGAACAGACTTTGTCCAAAAATATGTTTTTTTTGGATTCGGGGTACCTTAAAATGAAAAAATATTGTAAAATTTTGAAAAGTGAATTTTGATCTAAGTTTGATCTAAGTTAGTGCCATTCCCTACTACGTAAAATTGGATAGTATCCAAAAGTTGGTACATATTTTACCACTTCAACTCCACTAGTCGAGAACGGTACCAATTTCTAAATTTTATATTTCTTTCGTTTTGAAATAGAGCTCGCTTCGCACGTCCTACAAAAACATGTACACTGTATGGAAACTAGAGATGGGAAAAACGGGTCTTTTTAGTGATCTGCATCTTTGCATCTGGATCCCGTATGTGAGCCAGCTCACTGAACCGGTTCAAAAAGAGCCGAGTTCTGAATATATTACTGCAGTCTGCCACTGAGTTACCTAGTTCAGTCAATCATATTACGACCGGTATAGAATCAAGAATGCATAGCCAACCATGTGATGCATGAGTCATTTGAGCTGACAGATGCATCAAAGCAAGACCCGATACGTAAGTGTAAAATGTGCTTCTGTGTGTTAAGTGTTTCACTGAGTCATGCGGATCCGTTGATCCGTCGGCTCAAAAAAAAGTGAGTCGGCTCTTAAAGCCAATTCAGACTAGCCGTTCTCGGTTACGATTCACCGGTCCGGTTCGGTTTTCGATTAATCTAGGCTGCTCACACTATCCCGATTCGGTTCTACGATTATTCTCGGTGCGCATGCGCAATTTCGAAATATGATTTGACGTTTGATGTGTAGTTAAACGTCAACAAAAACAAGTGGAGTTGTGTTTACAATAGTGAAATGAGACTGTGCTCGGCGTCGACTGTCCATATTGTTAATTATGGCACCATTTTTTTGCAAAAGATCCGCAATGAGACTGCACGGCGTCGACCGCAAACGTAAACAAACGCTTGAACAAGTCGGCGCCCGAAAAATAGCTGGCTAGTCATGTGACTCCAGCAAGCGTTCTCATTGGCTACGGTTGCGAACGGTCCGGTTGAAATTAGAACTGAACCTAAACGCTCGAACCGAACCGCAATCGGGAACGACTACGCCCTGATTGGTCGAGCTCCCAACCGGACCGGTGAATCGTAACCGAGAACGGCTAATCTGAATTGGCTCTCACGGATCTTCTGTCGGAGTTGGCTCTTTGAACCGGTTCAGATCTGAGTTACCCAACTGTAACAGCATATGATTTTGACGTAAGAATTCCACTCTAGAATAAGTGAAGCGTCATCGATGAAATTGCACGGTACAGTACAGCAGCAGTTCCCCAACGCTAAAGCAAAGCCGTAAAGTTTATGTTATAGCATATCGTATTATCCCCTTCACTATATAATGGACAATAACATCGGTTTTACTTACTCTTTATACGGGGAGATTGTTTTGATTTTGATTTTACGACCTTGCACAATCGTTTTGTATATCTACTCACTGTGTTAGTTTCAACATACAATAAATATCTACACATTATAAATACATAAATATCTGTTACCTTATTATTATGGCATTTAACACAAAACCTACATAAAATATAAACATGCATCGACACTACAGTAGAACTCATGTATTTTCAACCTGTCGCGACGAACTGACATGTATTTTCAACCTGTCAAGACTGACTCATGTATTTTTAACTTGTTGTTAAGAACAGAGATGTATTTTCGGCCCATCGGAACTAAAGATTAATTAAAAGATTAAAATAGAATGGGGTGGTCTCTTGGCCCAAATGCACCACATCCTCCTGAAAGGACTTTGTGTTTCCCCTTTTACTGGATCTAGTCATCAAATAATCTGGATCTTCTGATGAGCTCCAGAAGATTTGCTACTAGATTGTCTTGTGGAACTATTCCATCCTCATCGATGTAACCAAAGATGGTTGTTCTCCTGTAAGTTAAAGCCTCACAATGGAACACGATATGGGTGGCTGTTTTATCAGAAGCGTAGCGTGCCTTGGCGGGGCCCCGTATAAAAATATGTTTGGGGGCCCTTCCCCCGTTGAAGTAAATGGCTTAAACGGGGAAATCCCGCAGCCCGCGATAACCGATGTAGGGTGTTGCCAACTTTTGAACGCACGTTTTACGCGGGAAAAAAAGAAATTGCTTTTTTTGACTTGTCATTTCTGAAATAAAAAAAAATTTGGAAGTTTTTATTAATTTTTGCTTACGCACGTTGGGGGCCCCGTTTAATTGATACGGCATATACGGCGGTAGCTACGCCCCTGTGTTTCATCCTCCATTTCGCAAAATCTACATAGTGTTGATTCCAGATGTATCCCCATCACATGTAGGTGTTTTCTCAGGAAAGGATGACCGGTTAAAAGCCCAATCACCTTTCTGAGTATCGGTCAGCTAAGTCTAATTAAGTCCTCAGTTAACTTTGAGGAAGGACCTGCAAGCATTTTCTTCCCATGTTTGTTACCTAAAGCCAGGTCCCCATCGGAACTAACTGACCCTACTATTTTCAACCTGTTGGGACTAATTGTCTCAAGTATTTTCAACCTGTAGGGACTAACTAACACGTGTATTTTCAATTTCTCCTTCATCTCCACTTCGTAGCAGGCGTAGACCAATAAAAAAAAACTTTATTAATTTGAGGTTAAACGTTGTCACACGTATTTTTCCATTGGCTGAGTGGCGTAGGAAAAACACTGTGTGAAAAGCAGGAACTAAAACTTGAAAGACGTGAATAAAATCGGTTGAAAATAGATCTATTATGTTGAACTATTATGTTTAACTGTAATAATGTAATAAAATTACAGGAAAACCTTAATAAAACACAATAAAATAATAACAGTCTTGAAAATAGTCAAGATCGTTGACTACGGTGTATAATACTCGCCACGGATCTAAAAGGTTTTGAAATTAGTCACAAACAGCGTCGCAAATGCATATTTTAAAGTCGTCCTGGCTGTTTTGTGGGAAAGGAAGACTCCCACCACCTCCCAGTTACCGGCACAGAACGTGCACTCGTCGGTGATTGGTTATCGCTCGTTGTCTTGTTACTTGTCGCTTTCCTGCTATAAAGTACAGTCCAGTACGCAATTGTTAAGTTGTTTCTTTGATTGTTAATTGATCAAGATGCCTAATACAGTTTTGCATAGACAAGCACGAAAAATATTTTTTTGGATGACTTTATGTAAGGAATAAGACCTTTAGATTAAAGAAAAATTAAAAATAATAATATAGCGCGAGTTTGTAGTTTTTCAACCGACTGTACCTGCGCAAGCCTCCATTTGCATCTAACTTCCGAGCCTTTTAAATCCATTGCGCGTACTGTATAAAATGTTTGATGAGATGGGAAAATTGACATGAGAAAAATATCGGTATGAATCATATTACGTTTAAAATAATTTTTAAAATGATAGATAAATCTGACATAAACTACTTTGCTTTGTGATTTTTTAACCATTTAAAATTTGTCTCTTGTGTTAATAAGTTCTTTTGCCGCCATAGTTCATAAATCGGAATAATTTTAGTGTTACTGTCATCTAAATTAACAAAGCGATTAATCATTTTGATAATTATGATGCAGTTATATTTTAGAGAAAAAAACATGTGCCAACAATAAATGTATAAAATTAATTAACAAGTAAAAGTTAATTAAAAAATAAGCACATTATTATCAATGGTATTGTACTGTATGCTTAGCAGCCTGTGAATTTAAAAATATGCAGTTTTTGAAGTGATACACGTGTTTTTTTGCACTGATGCACAAAATTAAAATTTTACATAAAAATAAAAAAAAAATATATAGTAAGACCCCGCTTAACGCAGGAGATACGTTCTAATAAGTTCCTGCGCTATACGAAACAGCGCTAAACGAGGTCATCTTAATACGTAGATAATAGGCATAAATTGAACAGAACCGAGAAAAAGAAAATTTATTAGTTTTTTTTTTGTTTAATTTTCAAACACTTATTATATTAAATACTTTTTTATCACATTCATTATAGATTTATTAATTGCTAATATCGATTTTTGTTCATAAAACGTTTATAAAAATCAACTAAAAGTTCGAGTAAGAATGTTTGTGATAAGAAAGGTTCCTCATTTGACATATTTTTATTTGTCATCTAATGTCATTTGCATTTTTCTGTTTCGTTCAGCAAGCTGTTGTCGATAGCAAGATGCATCAATGACACTTTGTCTTGCCTTTGAACTTCTATCAACATTTGAATCATTCTACTTATGTGTCCCATCAGACACAAGCAATTACAGAAGAATAAAATTAGCACTCCATATATTTTTAAAGGACGTCAAATAGAGACTCTTCATTAGACTTTATTTGTGTCTGTTTTTTCTAAGTTGTCCTAACAACATGCATGAACTTTTTAACCTCATGAGAAATAAAAAAAAAATGAATAAAAATGTTATACATGTCGACTAAATTTTTACCGAGTAAGTAGAATAACATTTTATTTGTTTTTTACTTGTAGAATGTAGAAATATACATATATATCTGTGGTAAAAAGTCTAAGTGGCTTACGACCATTTTAGGTAAAATTGATGACAAAAATTACATGAAATTGATCGAAAATTTAAAACAAATAATATTTATTAAATCAAAGTATATATTTTTTTGCAATAGAACTGATAGCAACGATTCCATTATTATTTTTTTGTCTCCAATGAAAAGAGACAGCACTGTCGGTTGCGAACAGATATAAAACCTTCCTATAATATTACGGTTTTCCGGGTTTGCATCAATCCTAATTAATGTTCATATTACTAATACTGAAATTATTTGAAAAATTTGAGCGATTCTTACAGTACCTACTCGCCAATGATGTGTAACATACTTATTTCACACTGTATTTATAAAAGCACGGTTGACAACTGTGTCAGCTTTATCTTTGTCCCTTTCTCTCTCTAATTCGCTGTAGCTATAGGTCGCACCAAAGAGTCATTATTATAGAAAATTGAATAATTTGAATAGCGCGCGCTTTTCTCACTTCATTAGGGCATTTCCACTATATTCACAAAATTATTGCCCATATCGAAAGCTAAGATGTAAAAAAAGAACTTGTATAAATCGAAAATTAGGAAAATAGTTGGAAAGTAGGAACTTGAAAAAAGCCACTTTGTCTTTTGGCCACAAATATGTATATATTATGTATGTTGTTAGATTTTAAAACAAGATAACATGTTAGACTTCTAGAGTTTCCATAGGTAACAAGATCAAGATACAAGATCAAATATTTAAGTCTTTATTATTACAGTATGCATATTGTTATACGTACGTAGAAATCCACTGTAACAATGTATTCCTCTCTCACTCTTACATAATACGGTTAAAACAATAATTTATGCAAAAACTTACGCTCAATTACGGACGATTTTTTAGTTTCATAACTGTTTTTATTTATTGCAAAATTCAGTTGCATAAATCAGTGCCAAAATTACTCTAGGCGAAGTATACTCATGAATAGGGTTGCCAGGCGTCCGGATAAAGCAGGACATCGTTAGGCTTTTTGATTGTTTGTCCGGCCAAAATTAAACGGTGTCCGGCTTTTTCTGGAATTTAATTTTGACTGATGGCTTTATTTGACTGATAAAGAATTTGGACTGATTTGGCGTTTTATTTATTTTTCATTAGAATTTAACAAGATTTATGGTAATAATCAAAAAAGCTTGATTCTACATATTTTTTTATCGTACCTATTAATACTGAGAAAAAAATCCTCAAAAACCCGGGTCGCAGTGCCAAAACCCTGCCGACAATATAGTGTATTTACTTGTATAGGGCCGTGAGGTTTTATACTTTTATTATGTAAAATTAAGTTTGTTTTTGGGCAAAATAAAAAATTTAACACCTTAATACACCCCTTAAAATAACATTTTTTTTCTTAATTGTAATATTATTATCAATCTAACGTTTACACCGAATTAAACACACCCTTCAATAAATAAATCACTATCTGCAAATTAGTGTTTTCAAAAAATTTGTAAGTCCGGTCCTGTTGAGCCGATTTTATTAAAATTTTAGAGACACTTTTTAATTGCTACTAACGGGTTAAATGTCAATTTTGAAACGATTCTGAGAATGTTTTCGGTATTTTGGGGCCCAAAAACATTTTTCAACCCCTAAAAACTACCCTTAAAATGGCCCGATTACGCCCATTTTAAATAGGCTTCTTGCGGTGATGGATTTCAACACGTGGGCCAAATTTCGTTGAAATCAATTAACTCTTTCGAAAGTTATTGCGCGTACATATATATATATATATATATATATATAAACATTTTTAAAAATGGTGCCAATATGTTTAGGAGGTTATGAAACGTCGAGAAATTTTGGTCCGACCCCTAGGTCCCGCCACCCGACCGACGCCAATAGTGTATGTTGCCATATGGCAAATACACTAATAATGTAGGGTGTCCGGCTTTTTTACCCAAAAGTCCAGCCAAACTGGCTGGTCTGTTCGGCTTTTAGGTTTGGCTTCCCGGCAACCCTACCCATGGATAGAGAAACGTCAACTTTTATTGTAAAAAAAATGTGCGTGTAATTTGTATAGGGTTATCGGTTTTTTTTAAAGGTAGGAACTTGAAAATTGGAATTGTAGAAAAAACATATCGCTCCTCTTTTTGGGCAATCATGCATTTTTTATATACTAAAAACACGACTCTGCGCGTGTAAAGCCGCGGGCAACTGCTAGTTATACCTATATTATTAAAAATCGCATGTAGATATGCTTGCAATGCTCGCGCGCATGTCTGTATGAATGTATGTTGGTGTAGTCGAAGAGAGAGAGAGAGAAAGAGAGAGAGAGAGAGAGGGCAGAATATGGCATGCGAACACGTATTCCTGAGTAACACACATGCTTGTTTCATATACGACCATATGGACTGAAACTAAAAGCATTTAAAGAAACAAAACGGAGAAGCATTACTGTCTGCCAGAAGTTTTCAAAAATCACGAAAAAAATTGTCAAGTCACGAAATATACCAATCCATCGACATATAGAACTGGACTGCTAACATAGAGAACATGTACAGCGGCGTCCGTATCTTAACAACGTCTCAAAATCGGCCACCAAAAATGGGAGAGAGATAGAGCATCATGAGTTTAAAAATTTTGTGAAAATTATTTGGATATCTTTAAATTCAACGGAGTTATTCAATTTGACGTGTGGTCGACTTATGACGTCCCGCGGCATGACGTGTCATATATGAGTATAGTAACTAACAAGTATTAATATAGTAAGTCATTCATTTAAGATATATTCAAATACGTCAGATTATTTAAATATACACATTACATTAATTTTCATGTGTATTCAAATGTAATGTCTTGCTATATTATTAGTTACTATAAAAAGGACACTTGTGTTACGTGGCGTCATCCGCGAAAATTAAAGTAGAATAACTTTCTTATTTTTAAAGATATTACAAAAATTCTTTCGCCATTAATTTTGTAATTTTTCGCACTATTATAAAGAGGAAAAAATTGATAAACGTCATAATTATTTGGCTACGTGACATCTCAGAAACCATTTGTTCAACAATGAAACATATCCTTCTTTATTTAAATACTTCTAGTGTAACTTTTGATTTAAAATAATATATAAATGTGTTTGTGACTCCGCAAGTAAAGTCACTTTGAATGTATATGTAGGTATGTATATTAAGTCGGTGGTGAAATTGTTTATGTGACTGGTTTTCCATGAACCTGTATGATTCCATTTGTCATGCGCCTAAATATACTGTGTGAACTGAATAAAAAATATCTAGATTTGTATTTCAAGTTCCAAAACTATAATGCGCATTGATACAGTTAGAAGTTCACGAATCATACATATTGCTACTTATTATACAGTGTCGTTTATTATAAAGGAGAGAAAGAGAGAGAGATTGTAGATTATAGACGCTAAACAGCTGAGGTTATCAGCGTTTTATAAAGGACATTTAATTGTATCGCTAAACAACTCAACAAAAATGTATTTAAGATATGTCTATGTTTAAAGTTTATAGAAGTCATCGTAGTTTTCAACATCTTAGCAATTAAAATGCTCTTTTCACCAGAATATTCGAAAATAAACTGCATAATTAAAATATATTCAGAGGTAAATTTAATATACGCACCTATTTTGACACAAACTGTCAATTGGCTGTAAATCAACTTTTCTAAGCACGAAAGTTTGGATTCGAGCCAAATAATTCAGAATAAATGTTTTGAATCATAACTGCGAACCTCTCAATGAACATTACATTTATTTTTTGCCAAAAAGTTTGTGACATTAACTTTTGGAGTCTATCGTTCGAATAGTTTCAGTTATGCAAAGAATAAAAATTAAATATACCTATATCATTTTTCTACGTTTTTTTTTAATAACTACTATTCTGCTTGACTGATTAGTCTTAAAATTGAATCAGATTGAAGTTTTGATCAGCTCTTTCAATTGCAGAACAACGGCACAACAAAAAACATTTTTTTAGTTAATTTTTTTTATTATTAAATTGTAAAAAAATTAAGATCAAATCACGTATTTTTGAGCTCTTTTTAAAAATACGGATTTGATCTTAATTTTTTTACAATTTAATAATAAAAAAAAATTACTAAAAAAATGTTTTTTGTTGTGCCATTGTATTTTTAAGCTCAAAGAGCTCAAAAACACATAAATAATCAAGTTTTCGAGCTTGAATGTCTCGACAGTAACGGCAAGTTTCAGGGTTGGTCCGCAGAATCAACTGGTGTTCGGGTTACCCGCCTGATGCACCGTTGAAGTCTTTCAGGACATAGATTTTAATGGTAATATATGCTTTTTTACTTAACTCGGCTATTGAGGAAAAAACGAAAAATTTACATGTTACCAAAATTAAAGCATTTTATTGAAGACATTTTTTGGCGTCAATAGATTTTTCATATAAAGCGTCGTTTACAACATACTGCATGAAAATATGATTTTTCATAGAAATTTCGTATTTATTATTTAAAATTCTAATAAAGCTTACTTTTTTTAACAACAAAGTTCTATTTCATTAATGTCAAAATATTGAAATTAGATGAGCTATAAACATTTTTTTTCTTATGACTCAGAAATTCTTTTTTTTTATAAGCTTCTTTAATGTATTATAGACACAATAGTATCAATTTATTGTAGCGAATTTAACACCTAACGGAAAGTTTTAGGGTTAGTTCACAAGGCAACCGGTTTCTACATTTTTTCGATTCCTTTTCGACGCTCCAAAATAATAATAATAATAATAATAATCGTATTCGGCCGGCACAGGACTTTAGAGGCTTACGGCATTGTTTTCTATAATTCCTATATATAATTTCTGTAATTCCAAGAATATTTACGAGTCATATGAGACGCCATCCTATAATTATATCGTAATTTTAAATTTTTTACTGTTTTTCATATATATACTTTAGGTCCTAGTAGCATTAGATGAGCGATTTTACGACTGCTTTATAGGCATGAAAAGCAGCTATTTTATAGAGGAGCGTGCAAAAATGCATTATATATAGCGGTCAAACGAATCAATTACCGGTTATTTAACCAATTAAATAACCGCGGTAATTTGTTTTACATAGCCACGACTATTAATTATTATTATACAAGGCCACGCATCGACCAGTCGATATCTTAAGTTTTAATTTTGTAACCAATATCTAGATAAAAATTATAAATACACTATTTAACTAATTCTTTCGATTCTACTGTTAAAAACTGCTCTACTGTTCTGTTTTTTTGGTGTTTTGAGAAAGAGGAACTGGAAACGGACATTTTGTTTTATAGATAGCCGGTTAATTACTTTTTCCTTATTTTTGTTTTGTTTTAAAACAATTAGGTATATTTAAATACTATTTTTAAATGAACTACATCTTATTAGTGTATTTGCCATATGGCAACATACACTATTGGCATCGGTCGGATGGCGGGACCTAGGGGTCGGACCAAAATTTCTCGACGTTTCATAACCTCCTAAACACTTTGGCACCATTTTTAAAAATGTTTATATATATATATATATATATATATACCTATATATATATATACGTATATATATATATGTGTGCGGGCAATAACTTTCGAAAGAGTTGATTAATTTCAACGAAATTTGGCCCACGTGTTGAAATCCATCACCGCAAGAAGCCTATTTAAAATGGGCCTAATCGGGCTATTTTAAGGGTAGTTTTTAGGGGTTGAAAAATGTTTTTGAGCCCCAAAATACCGAAAAAATTCTCCGAATCGTTTCAAAATTGAAATTTAACTCTCCGGTAGTAATTAAAAAGTGTCCCCAAAATTTTAATAAAATCGGCGTGACAGGACCGGATTTACAAATTTTATGAAAACACTAGTTTGCAGATAGTGATTTATTTATTGAATGGTGTATTTAATTCGATGTAGACGTTAGATTGATAATAATATTACAATTAAGAAAAAAAATGTTATTTTAAGGGGTGTATTAAGGGGTTAAATTTTTTATTTTGCCCAAAAACAAACTTAATTTCACATAATAAAAGTATAAAACCACACGGCCCTATATAAGCAAATACACTATATTGTCGGCAGGGTTTTGGCACTGCGACCCGGGTTTTTTGTATCTTAAATTTTGTAGAACAATAAAATTATAAATTCTAATTAGCAGGTAATTATTCGGTAAAAATAGTTACTATTATAAATAACCAGTAATTTTACATTACTAAATATAGATATGGTAAAAAACTGATTACAGATCACCCAGTATAAAAAAGCACAAATATAAAATGTTACTTTCAAAACACGATTTACTTTATCTCTTTATAGCTGTACCCGTTTTGCTTCATACAATGTGTGATAAAATGTGTTAAATGCGAAGGTGTTTAAAAGATTTATTTCAAACGCAATAATTTCTGATAACACTAGAAATGTTTCAGATCTTTTAGATTAAAATTATTGGCCATAATTCATTTTAATTATTTTCAATTCACTGTATAATTTGGAGGAAAAAACACATTTTAATTTCGAGTCAAATGTCAAATAAATAACTTGACTGATAAAATATTTCAGTTCATGAAAATATGCACACCGCGCATGCGTCGAACAAACGTGAAGGAAAATAGAGTCATGCAATGTACAGCAAGCTACAACGATCGATCAAATAAAACGATAAAAATTGAATATTTAAGTAATTCATAAATATTATACTAATATTTAGGATTTAGGTGTCAGGTGTAAAAGAAAAATTGTCAAATTTCATTTTATACTGAAATTAAGTCTAAATTGTATTCTCTTTCGTTTGGTATTAACGGCTTAAACACTAGTCCTTAAACAGACGCCATTCGCACGATTACTATTGTTTTATCTATCACTTTCTTTTATTTTCTACGTTTTTAAAACTTCAACTTAATTAATAGCAATGAGCGAATGAAGGAATTATAGGAAATTAGAATAAGGTAGACAATTTTTGATAGATAATCGGCCATGGCCTCGATTAAGGAACCTTCTCGATATTTATCTGGAATTAATTGAGGGAAATCATGGAAAACCTCAACAAGATAGCCGCTACAGGAATTACCGTTTCTTGGCAAGAGGCAGTAGAAAAAAGTCCCAGCTATATCCACCTCCGTCAGGATTTGAACGCAGTTCCTTCCGATTACAAGTCTAGTGCTTTCACCATTACGGTACACTACTTAGCATGAGAAAGATTCAATAATCCATAATAATCAAGCATCAAGAAGACATATGCAGTTCTTGTCAGCGAGAATGGATATTCTTGCTGAAAAAACAGGTTAAGGAGTACAATCTAGATGAAGACCAATTTCAAATTGAGGCCTCCGTCGGGATTCGAACCCGGTATATCTCGAATGTGAGTCTAAAGCTCTCACCACTATATTTTAATAGCTATTCAGCAAATATCTATGCACAGTTGTCAAACGCAGTGTTGCCAAAAAAAAACAACAAATGAACAACGGGACAAAATGTCCACACATGGAATTTATTAACAATTTCGGTGAACGCTTAACAATAGAGCGACGGGATTTGGTCTGAAAGAGGAGAAGGGGACGCAACCGAGTAGGGGAACATATCACGCGCGTCCAACAATGCTGATATTCAATCAATCAATGTTGCTGTCAGGGAGTTAAAACAATGCCATGTCGGCGTATAATTGACGGACATACATCATGTTCGGTTCGATTCAGAGCAAAACTGTACAGAAAACACGTCGCTCATTCTGATATGCGTTCAAATGCAAGCCGCAACTGGAAAACACAAAATAACTGCACACGGGTACAACATGTGCCGACTGACGACTATACCTTGGCCGGTTACAATTCTTTGGTGTCAGGTATAAAGGACTCAAGTCCAAAAAACTCTAGCTTTTTAGTCGTTAATAGCAAACGAAAGAGAATTTAGACGGCCCAGTAAAATATGAAATTTTACAATTTTTTTCACTTAAATCTTTTATATCCGACACCAGAGAATTTACAAAACGAAATTATTCATAATAATAAATTTTGATCACTGAAATAACACGTTCCTAAATGAGAAATAAATGCAATTTACCCTTACCACCTCTCGTGGCTAATCGAAGGCACTGCTTTCAGAAAGGGGGAGTGAAAATTCTGGGAAAGGAACCCCCATAACATATTGTGTAATTTTATCCTAGCTCTATCAATAATTTGAAAAAGAAATCATCTAGTCATCACTCCATTTTTCCTTAAGTTACACTATTAAAAATATTTTGAAATTTTATAAATTAACGTTTTGAAATAGAATCAATATTCTGAAAATGATTTAGGTTACTGAGTAGCAGCTGTCCAATATGCTTCTTTTTTACCCGTATAACAGCTGGATGTATCTGTGTATATGTAAAATGCACTTCGGAAATCACTAATAGGTATTTATGAAAATGCTTCAAAATAAACTAGAAATATGTACCGTTCTTCTCACAAGACTTTTAGCCATGTTTTTGTAGTTTATTTGATTCAAATAAACGATTTAAAATCAGATAAAAACGAGAAAATTAGCATGTTTTACACAAATTTTTGTACAGAAAAAATTAAATTTGAAAAAAAAATTAAGCAAGCCAAATTTATCAGTATTTTTAACATAAATTTGTAAAGAAAACGCTTCAAAATATTAATTTGCCTCCCCGTAATTCGAAATCCCGTGAAATATTGATTTTAGGGCAAAAATATGCGTTTTTTGAAATTTTTAAGCCGCAAGCCACATTTTGTGAAGCTTAATGGTTAAGCACAGCTAATAAAAACAGTAATAAAATGAATTTTGCAACCACAGTTCGAAATTTCCCGAGAGCATATTTTGCTAATCTGAGGGATCACCTTAAGAATAAAATAATTTTGAATTTTTAGAAAGTAGAAGAAAAATCATACTCTTAATTTTTAGAACAAAGTCGTGGTGAAAACTACTTCATAACCATTTTTCAGAATTTTCAGAAAAAAAAAATAGTGTAGTCATTACACAGAATTACGAAGAAACGCATTAAGTGCTCAGACATGTACAAAAAAGATACTAATTCACTGAAAATATTTCTGTAAATTTAATCACGTGTCTTGGATAATTCAGCTGTTATCACCTTATAAATACGTTCTATAACTCACAAATGTCTTAATACAGTACGCCATTATTGATCCAGTTTTTTATTGCGTCACATGTAAATATTTTTTACAAAGGCACTAAAAGAAACCGCCTTCTTTTTCACGCTATTATACTCCAAGGTGCTATTTGTACAAAACAAGTACAATTCAGTATAACACAAATAATGACTATATACGGAAAATAAATTAATAAAAAACAACTAAATAAGTGCCTACGATGTCGTTTCAAACACGTAACAATACAGTGAAATCTCAATAAAGTTAATCTATTTTTAACCTATATTTTTCCCAGCTAGGTAGGAAATTCTATTATAAATGCCAGCAGCTCAGTCCGGTTTAGCGCGGATTTGTAAATTGTCTATTAAAGATTAACATATTAGGGTGTCGCTTACTTTTTTAATGGATAATAGCCGTATTTACCCGGCGTTGTCCGGGAATAACAGCTGTTATGAGAGGAAAATGAAATACATTTTAAAATCATCTTACATATTTTATTTCGGATTTCGATATTCGGTTAGGAACATTTGTACAAGGTGCGTCATGTAAAGTAAAAATTTGAATGACTTCACAATAGGAGAAGAAGGAATACCTGTCTTGACAAAAGGTTGTCATTTTTATATTGGTAGATATTTGTCTATTAAAGTATATGCAGAAAAATTAATTAAATACTAAATTAACTTAATGAGCTGTGTTATAAATCATAAGAAACGTTTCAAAACAAGTTCATCAAAATTCGTCAAATAATAATATAATATATGTAATAATAACATTATACAAGAATAATCCTAAGAAATAGAAAAAAAAAAGATTATCTGCAGGTGCGTTTGTTCCGAAATTACGTCTCAATGGCGCAACAACTCTCTATGAAATTCTGCTGGAATTTCAGTTAGTTTTGATTTATTATAAGTTCCATGAAAATCGATGTACCAAACCACAGTAATGTTTACAGTCATCAAAAGTTATGTAAAAAAATAACAGAAAACAGTATCACGGGTAATTGGAATAAAAATAAATCAATTTAAACACTCATTGATTGCAACGTTTCGTCTTTTATTTAATTAAGACTTTTTCAAGCTTCTGAAAAAAATTTTACAAAAATTAACATACATATAATAAAAATATTAAACATTAAGAAGCTTGAAAAAGTCTTAATTAAATAAAAGACGAAACGTTGCAATCAAGTGTTTAAATTGATTTATTTTTATTCCAATTACCCGTGATACTGTTTTCTATTATAACATATATCTGGAATTGAACTTTAAAGATGAATTATTTATAACAATACATCATCAATTTAATTAATTTAATCCGCGTTTAGAAAAAACTTGCTTTTGAGTGCCATTTTGCAATCGTCGAAAAAATGGTCAATCGTTCACGTTTTAGAATTTATATCATGTATTTTAAATCGCATTACAAGGTTCTACTGTACTCGTGTCTTCATAAAGTAGGCACTTCTGTGAAGCTAACAATTTAAAATTACTAGTTTTCTAGGAGTGAACTATAATTTGTGCCCTGTATAACACGCTGTTCTATATAAATTGTTATTAAAATATAAAACTGGATTCTTTATAAATACAGCGTGATCAAAAAGATATATACTCAAAAATAGTGAAATAGTTGCAAATATACATCTTACAACATGAACTAGACCGGAAGAAATCGAACAAAAAAAAATTGGATAGGCGTCGGGGGACGCTCGATAGAAGCGAAGCTTCTACGCATTTTTAGTTATTGTAGTCTCGCGTTAATGGAGGACGAAGACGGTCACTGTGACGTTTTTTCTCGGTTTATTCCCCAGTAGACGAGTCACGTTTTAAAGCAGTATTTTAAAGTCGGCTCAAGACATTGGACTGTGCGCCTGATACAAAAAAGCGTGACTAACAGATTCTCAGACATAAAGCGAGTAGGTACTTTACCTAACAATATTGCGTCCTAAAAAGGGAACGACTATTTAAAATACAAAATTGTTAAGACAAAAATATTTTATATATTATTAAGATATTAAGGTAGTTGTCGTGGTTAAGGCACACCGTCAGAAAATTCTTAATTTTTGTATACTTATTAAGGACATGGTAATAAAATTACCCTGAAAATTTGAAGTCGATCGACCGTATATAATCCGAGATAAATTCAATTACAAATTGGATAATTAACATTGATTGTATACGATCTCTGTAGTTCTGAACCAGTTTCTTATTTATAAAAAAAGAACTAACTGTCAGAAACTTTCCAAAAACTGATAGTCTTTCAATGCATTTGTTACGAGTTTTAAAAAAAATAAGAAAAATTTTTGACCGTCTAATTATTTATAAATAACGGTTTAAAGTTCAACAATTTATAGAAAAGTATACATGCATACGAATACTATTTGGGTTACGTTTCCACGGGTAAAGTCTTGCGTTCAAATTATGGATCATCTAGCTACAAGCTATAGTATACTTTTATGGCGCGTATAATCTATAACTTTTTGACAATATTGTACCATGACAACTACCTTAAAATTACAGGAATGAGAAAATAAAAAAAGTGTTTGAATATTATCATTAAACTGGTCATTCAAAAATATTTGTCAACAAAATACAATTTTTTAAACATGATTTTATTTGCAACTTGGATTACTGTTCAAAAACAATTTATAACCAAGTTCTGATTCTTATAATACAAACGGGTCATTTTTTTGTCTTCATGTATTTCTGATCTCCTGATATGAAAAAGCAATTCAAACATGATTTTTGTAAATTTTAAAATGTCTAAAAAAATACACCAAGCAAAAGAACAACTCTGCGGTTATTATTGGATGTATTCAGTTGGGAGTCGATGTTTGGGTTTCCTTTTGTTTTTATAGGAAACACTTTGGAGTAGCTATTTTCGTAGCACCCTATACAAACAAACGAGATATCATGTATGGGGTATATAGCAGTGTCTAAAAAACAATAGAATGTCAAAAGATAGCCGCGACTTCTAAGAAAAGTTAACGAAAAGAAGATAGATGCTGTGTGCACGGCATTCCAGCGACTGAAATGAATTTGGTGACACGTCTCTCATTGTGGCGTCAGTTAAATAAAAAGAATGTCTGTGCTCGACAAGCGAACTTGCGAGACTCTGTATTTCATAATCGGACCACGTTGATGAACAACGAAAATTATTTAGAATAAAAAAACTAGTTTTAATAGCAAACCGAACTAAAAAGTAAAAAAATTATAATAAGCCTCACCCTAATAAGCTCACATAAGTTTAAGTTCTTTAGTTTTTAATAATATAATTACGGCGAAATTATTACACATTTTAAGAGGTCACTTTGATGTTTATGTCATGTGAAAATTCTCACATGGCCAGATCGTCACATTCATACCATAGTTTTATTTACGTACTATAATCTACAGAAAAACATTTTTAGTATGAATTGTCTGTAGTATATCAACATCATAACCTCACATTATACAACATAATATATATTTAAAAAATGTTTAATCCGAAAATTGTTCTGATAATTCAATAATAAATCTCAGGTATTTGGATTAATAATACAAAGCAATCGTGTTATTGTTAATCTTGCAACGTTTCGACTACTTTATTTTGTATTATTAATCCAAATACCTGAGATTTATTATTGAATTATAGCTTAATAATTTTGGATGCGATATAATGTCTAATTGTTCTGATATGTGAAAATAGAGAATATGATATTTAATATTTTCCTTTCTGAATTTACATAAAAACATATGAGTTCCTACCGTTTGTACGTCAAATTACAGAAATTATTTTGTACTTCAATTGTTTTTTATTTATTTTTTAACCTATAAAAGAGCTAGAGCAAGAAACCAAATCGAAATAGCACCTCGTATTTTCAAATTAATAAAAATTAATTATGATTTAATGAAAGCTAACAATATTTATAAAAATTTATTGTTGTAATAAAATTATATTATCATAACAAAAAAATATGAATAAAGGTAGAAATTCTAAGAAATGCAAGTTCAACAAAAAATGCAATTATAATAAGGAATAAGTAATTGCAGATCCTCAGAAGCAGTGATAAATCAACAAATGAATAATTTGTTGTATTCAAGAGTTCCGTTTATTTAACATTAAGATGATTGCATGATACATTAAGGTTGGCAGCTAATTATCGTATTAAAGATGTTAATTTATTTAATACGTCCAGTTAAACAATTACTATCCAAGTGTAATGCACACTGCAGCCATAGATGCAATTGCGTATATTTATAATATCCGAGGCAAAGTGGCTAAGGTCTTAGAGACTACGTCATAAGGTTAATGGGCTGCAGAGGTTGCCTGATTCCATCTATCCAATCAGCGCAAGAGTATCAAAGAAAAATGACAGGTGATAGATCGTTCAAATGAAATACAGAGATAGAAGAATCGACTTTAAAAAATAGGAAAAATTTTTAAATACAAAACTTAGGATTTAATAATACAAAATAATGCTCAAGAAATAGTATACATCGTTAGTTAACTGTTTAAAATGTTTTACATATTTTTTTGCCTTCTGTTTCAGGTTTTTTTTGTTTATTTTTTGTCGGTAAAATATACTCTAAAAAAAATTTGGTATATTCAAAAATATATACATACGCTACTTTTGCTTGTGGTCACTAATATTATCAACCATAAAATAGGTGTATCTTAGCTATTAGTTGTTTTTACAGAAAATATTTTTTCACAGCACAATTAACGGGACAGAAACAATAATTTGACGGAAATCCTTACAATAATACTAATTAATGCTTCTTTTATGTTATAGGATATATATATATATATATATATATATATATATATATATATATATATATATATATATATATAATTCAGCAATACCGTCGATGTGAACTCCATCCTGTCTCAACACAGAATGTCCCTGCATCCGCAAACAATCTTTACAATATCAATATACGCAGTTTACATAGCATAAAGCATTACAGAATATATTGAACAATAACATTCGTTTAAATACTGTAGGTCAAACATTTGTTTACAGATGTCAGCCATTTTAATTTTAATACCGAATTAATAAACGTGTACAATTAGTTTATTTTTAAACATCCGTACTTTCTATTTCGTTTATTTATGGATTTATTAAACTAAATATACGAAATAAACTTTCATCTTAGATTGTGGACCAATTTTTTAAACACAACGGTGCACTTATCTCTTTTTAAACACGTCAATCTCCAGGCAAGTCTTTATTTTGTTTTGTTATTTCTCGTTAGTAAAAAAATGTTTTGTTAATTATGCAAATGATCAAGATATCCAGTTTGCAGACATTCAGATACGAGACAAAAAACAAACGCTAAAACAACTTATACAACGACATTACGTATGTCATAACATTAACCGGAAATCTACGATGTGAATTATCAGAGTTTCGCACATATAAATGTAAAAAACAGAAATTTCTACTTTTTTCCCAACAAAATTAATTCAATTAATCATAGAGATAATATATTTTGGTTTTAGCATACAGGCGGGTGAATTGCTCAAGTGTAAATAGAGATTTAACATGTAAATATGTAATTTTCTGCTGTCCTGATATTTTAAAATATGCAATTTTCTGATCTCCTGGTATTTTAAAATATGCCAATTCCTGCCCTCCTGATATTTTAAAATACGCAAATTCCGGCTCTCCTGAGTTCTTAAAATCAAAAATGCTTATAATGAAAAATGATTACTGTTAAATTATCTACATAAACATGTAAATATGTACTTTTCTGTTCCCCTGATATTTTAAAATATACAATTTCCTGATGTCCTGATATTTTAAAATATGCAAATTCCTGCTCTTCTGAGGTTTTAAGAGCAAAAATGCACTGAACCAATAATAATCACTGTTAAATTATCCACATGATACGTTACTTAGTTATAACGAAAATAATTTTTATACAGTGTGGCTACAAGAAATGCACATTTCTAAAGTTCTGATTATTAATTATTACTTTGTCAGAAAAAATTAATCTTGGTAAAAATCTATGTATTCTCTAAAACCTTAAATGAGTTAATTAGGATCCATATTGCTCTTCTCGTAAACGAAGGAGATATGAAGTTTGATTTGGTACAAGAGTAAAGAGGTCTAGAAGACTCACCGTTCAACGAATCGAAACCAAATTTTAAACTTAAAGTTTTTAGGGGATTTCCCTACTACGCTAAATAGGAATAGTTTACTAATGAACAAAAATACAAAATTGAAACAAATCATGGAGGGGCATGTACCTAAACTATCTGCACTAAATTAAATACGCCCTTCAGTAAATAAATCCGTAACCGCAAACTAGTGTTTTCATTTTTTTTAAGTCCAGTCCCATCGGACCGATTTTTTTTAAATTTTAGTAGCACATTAAAATCTACAACAGAGTTAAATTATGAAATTGAAACGATTCTGACAATTTTTTCGGCGTTTTTGAACTCAACAACTTTTTCCAACCCCTAAAAACCACCGTTAAAATGATCCGATTGGGTCCATTTCAAACCGGTTTCGTGTGGCGATCTATTCCAACACGTGGACCAAATTTTATTTAAATCTATTAGGTCTGCTGAGAGTTATCGCACTAACATACATACACACACCTACACACATATGTGGATAAGTCTTCTCAAACAAATATATAAACGTTTTCAGAAATGGCGTCAAATTGTTCAGGCGACTCGAAACATCGAGAGAGTTTGGTCCAACCCCTAGGTCCCGTCATCCGACCGACGTCAATAGTGTATGTGCCATATGACGAACACACTACTAAAGGGGCACAACCTCTACACTGGCCTGTACAATCCGGTGTCCACCTGATACGTGGCTGTTTGAATAAACAGTGCGTGTTTTCTGCTGATATCACCGCCGCGCGCAGGCAACTTGACAGCGGGCCGTTAGGTTAAACTGAATACGTTGCAGGTCCGGTTTTCTAGTAATGTTATAAAATGCTAACAAGATGTTATACTATACGTATGTGTGTGGACTTATACAGAGAAAGAAGACCTAATCTCGGACAACGCAGTTAGAATTTACATGTTGGACTGAAAATTATGAGGTCACCATTAGTACAGTACATTCTCGGCTGCATTAAAGCGCATGATCCTTATAGACCAAGAGCCCGTGAGTGCCAGACCTTCGTTACTTTATAAAAGTTGAAAGTTTTTTAGATCATGCTTCCAATACAGGTAGGATGATTATTGTACTTTGGGTCCTCGTGGCTTTGACAGGTAACAGGTAGCAAAGTTGTATAAAATACCGACTTAATTTCGTCAAATTATAAAGCTTAAGTTTTTTATATTTTTCTTCGGAATAATATTAGAAAGCACGTCGTCCATTGCCAGACACCCTTAAGCTTCAATAAATTGTAACTGTACTTACGTTATACAAGTTACTTCAGGAACTATTAGAAGATGCTTCCCCAGTAGTCAGACAGTTTCGACAGTTCTAACCCCTAGCCATACAAACATATAGGGTAGCTGTAGGTGCGAGCGCGAGTAAATGCGAGTGAAATAGTAAAATAACGAAGGTCTGGCACTCACGAGCTCTTGGACTATTAACATGACGCGGTCTCGGACAAAGAACGTGTAAGAGGCTCACGCACACACTTTGAAGCTTTTCAGACCTTGCGATTGAAAGTGAACTGCGAAAAAATGAGCGAGCGAGCGTCACGAAACAAAGGCGCATATGCGTATTTGTGTTCAGATCATAACTTAGACTTTTTTGTATCCCATCTGGGATAATCAAATATATATACAGTGGACCCCCGGTAATCCGGCCCCTGTCTAATCCGGCACCCCCTGTAATCCGACATGGTCTATTATTTATTATTGAATATTTTTTTGACAATCTTCGCTAATGCATGATTGAACAAGTTCAGAGTATATATATATAACATATAGAATCTTATCATTGGATCTGTAATTTGTCGGAT
The DNA here is from genome assembly GCA_034508555.1 of Venustoraphidia nigricollis. Classification (NCBI taxonomy): domain Eukaryota; kingdom Metazoa; phylum Arthropoda; class Insecta; order Raphidioptera; family Raphidiidae; genus Venustoraphidia; species Venustoraphidia nigricollis. The sequence goes on along the minus strand of JAVRKA010000010.1, from coordinate 11,463,842 downwards.
TACAAGGTACTCTTTTGTAAAAAATTCCGGACTATAGGGGGTCTTAGGCAGTACTCTATAATCCGGACAAATTCGATAGTTCGACACTGCCCTGCAAAATGTTTGTCGGATTCACTGTATTATTATTATTATTACAGATTCGGGCTGCTAGTTTTTTTCTAAAGCATTTAACTTTCGCGAGGACGGACACCTGCAATAATTTTAACTAAGAAAAAAACGATTATAAAGGAAGACTAATATGTCTGACAATCTATTTACGCCATGAACTTCTGATACAACGCGCGCCTATTATATACACCTGACCACGACTGTCATTTATTTTTACTTCATTACTTCAAGATATTTCGAAGTTAGTTTAAGTCGTTATGTACAACTGCAATTAATCAACACACACATTCAAAACAATATAAAATATACACGATGTAACAAATCTGCATATATCAAACCCAGTAAAGTTCATTAGCCTATTACCGTACCTACATTGGATTCGGATTTCTCCCGATCCGATGTCGGCCGACATCAGACAACATCGGATAAAAAACAAACACGAAGATTATTGGAACGGGATGCCCGATTTCCTTTCCAATGTAGGCATCAACATTATAAGCTTGGTGTTTGCTTTTCTTCCGATTGTAGCCGACGTAAGCCGACATCGGATCGGGGCAAATATGGATCCAATGTAGTAGTCTTTACGTCCGTATTTTGTTGTAATAAAAAAGTGTTATACTTATCACTTTATAAATAATTATTTCTAGATTAAATATTACATTTTATAAATCAAAATTTATTTTTTTAAATATTAAAATAATAATTAAACATTAATAGACATAATTTGATTGTAGAAGTAATGTGTTTGACAGAGACAGATATAGTGCAAACATGGCTGACAAGTAATTTGACAGTTGTTTCAACAATTTTATGTAATATTTCCCCAAAACTACACGTGGGAGTTTTTTCATTATAATTTTTACGTTATCTACAAGGTTCAACTTGCGCATTATCAGTTTTTCAAAAAGAATTGGTCTGAATTTTGTATGTGCATTCCCGACGAGTCTCATTATTCGCGTTTTTAATATAGCTGAAAACTAGACGTCCAAAATAAAAAAAAATAGTTGTATTAATGAGGTACAAAACCTACTATAATTTTAGATTTTCGTCTGGAAATTCATCGAAAAACCTTAATCCAAATGTAGTCCAAAAGCGAATTCTACGAAATACGATTCTATGGATGAAATTAAATAATATAACACTGGTTAATTATATCATAAATATACAATTTCTGCGTGTCGAATACCATGTTAATTGCTTTATAATAAGTTAAGTTTTAACTAACCACTTAACAATTTACCATATTTTAACATTGAAATCTAACACGATATATTTTTGAGTGATTAAAAATAATAACAAAAACACCTCTAATTATTTTGTGAGAACACGTTTTTATAAATAGTTAAACAATGCAATTAAATTTTACGGTTATAACAAATTAAATTCGTAATGGAGAAGTAGTAGATAATTTTAAAATGTTAAGAAAATATTTTTAAAAACTATTTTTAAAAACAGTATAGCAAGTAAATATATCTATTATTGCTGGTAGAGTCAATTTATTTAATCATTTGACATTTTGCTGAAAAATATGTCATACTACAGATCTTTTTTACAAAACAAAATTTTCAATTTAAGTTCATTGTGGATTCCTCGTAGAGGAGTTTTTCACGTTATCGCTTAAGTCCCTTAAATAAGGAACCACAATAGAATTTTCTCTAAAACGGTGCTAACAATTTAGATCATGTTTCATAAATAAAACTACCCTTAAGAACTCCACATTACGCCGCCATTTATTTGGAAAACAAAAAATTTAAATAAAAAATTACGGTCTTCTCGAAAACGGGCTAATCCGACGAGTAGGTATGTGGTGAGCGAATGTAACACTAAAAACGTAACAGGGTATGATATATCCAGAGTTTAACGTATCCCGTTCAGAAAAAAAAATATTCATTAATTTTATTATTTGCATTAACATAATTTTTCTGTAACATTAAAAAAATTATATTTAATGTTATTATTCAGAATTTCCAATTTTTAATGATGTTGAAATCTTATACACTAAGTATGAATTTTGTTTCAATAAAAAAATTTAACTTTTTAGCAACGTTTACAAAAGAATATTGCCATTGTTTTTGAGAAATTTTCATTTTTATGAAAGAATTATAAACATTAAATAACTTACTAAATGCAGGCCTAAAATATATTTTTTTAAAGAAGCCATTAAATATTTTTGATTGATAATAATAAGCCAAAAAAATTGCTATATTAACCCATCTCAGCAATTATTATTTTGTTTGTAAAAATTGACTAAATGACCGCACATTTTTAGTTTATATTATACAGAACGCATTATCAAAAAATCTGATTTGAGAGTGAGAGAGATTGTAGATTATAGACGCTCAACAACTGAGGTCATCAGCGTCTAGCAAATCTGATTTGACAATGAGCTTAGATTATGACCATTTTATACAAAATACATTTTTTTAATTATGTATGCATTATTTTTGGTACAGTGATCCCTTTAAAACAACATTTTTTTACCAAAATTTAGTTTAAAAAATGACCTTTTTCTATGTAGATATCATTTATCCTTCATAAGTTCTTAAATGTAAGCAAAAAGTCCCATACTTCCCTAGGTGTTACCATTATAAGCTGCCCGAAAATGCTGTAAAGTTTTTTTATAGTATCAATAATTTGTAATCCAGACATACATTTTTTTGACTACAGTCTTTTAAAATAAATATTATTATTATAGTAAGTAGTGAGTCTAATGTTCTATAATCTATAAGTATGAAATAAGAGTAAACAAAAAAATTTAAAAACTATGAATATAATATTATCACAGTTTAAGGTTACTGTGGACGCAAATGTTTCAAAAAGATAAAACCAAAATCTGAGTAAAATTACGCCACAAAAAACGTAATAATATATTTTAAACAATGGATTAAAAGAGCTGCGCATATTTCGAAAACAGTTCAATTCTCGAAAATTTATGTAATAATTTTTCAAATACTGGGAAATGTACATAGAGATATATTTAAAGCGGACACCATAGTTGCTTCCATTGAATAGGTGGGATAATAACAAATGCCTGGCGTTAGTTACCGACGGAAGGGCACGAGAGTGGACAACAGTTGCCGGCGATACCGGTCACTAAATCAGCATTCTGTTTTACCTACATGTGCGCCAAACGTTACATAGTATGTAGGACAAGCGAACAAAACACCAGTGTATTTTTGTATTTCCATTGAACAGATGTGTCCGCAATATTAAAAAAATATATATTTATTGTTTATATTAAATTACAGGTACATTCGATAAAATTAATCTCAATTTAAAACATTTCGCTACCGAATTTAAAAGGCCTAAATTTTTAAACAGAGATGGGCTACGAATTTCATTCAATGTTAAAATAAAAAATAGTCTTAATAATGTAGCTATTCTACAGTAAAATAAAATCCTTATCAATTGTTGTCCATGTTTTATATATTTAATTTTAATATCACAGAAAATTGGACTATTTGATAAAATTAAAAAAAAAATCTGCTTTTTTCTAATCAGCGACGTTTTGTCTTTATTTTAAGACTTCTTCAGGCCTGAAGAGGTCTTAAATCTTAAAATAAAGACGAAACGTCGCTGATTAGAAAAAAGCAGACTTTTTTTATTTATTCAAATACCTATTTCAATTTCTCGTAATATTAAAATTTAGAAAAAAAATATTGTTTGCAATATAAAAATATGTAATTTAAAAATACATACATTTCTTGTCTATCACCCGCAGCTTGATTCATTAATAATAATAACTTAAAAAATTGCCAAGAATTAAGCACAATATTAATAACGCCACAAGTTTGTAAATAAAACCGAATCGTAAGCACTCGATCACTCGCGGCAAAAAAGATGATTTTTTATGCACAATCTAGTCCATAACAACCTATTGGATTGAGAAGGATATTAACTTTAATTAACTTTATCTCAAAATTACTGATTCAGAATAATTATTTTTCGATTTTGTAAAGCACTTCACGACGAAAAACTAATTAAACAAAATATCTATTTATCTAAAAAGTCTAAAAAAAGCATTTTTAAAAACAGTCGCCTGTCTGATAGAGCGAAATTATTTCATTTGAAAACTAAAAAAACATCGAAAAAAACAACTAAGTTATTGTCTGTATTGAAATGACACACTACTGCACCATCTTACAACAGTTAATAAAATAAAACTGAAGTTGAACGCGTAGTGAATGTGAAACAAGCGAGTAATGTTTTGATAGCATGTTACGTAACTATCGAAGAACGTAATGACTACTGATCTCTATCAGATGGATTGTAGATTGTTTGGATAATTCCTATTAATATCAATGTGCCGTCGGAAATATTATTAATAGGCAATATTCTCACTTTGGATAATATGTTCTATGAAAAGTCGCCACTTTATGTTGGGCATAGAATTTTTCAAAAGCTCCCCCAAGTGATACAAAAACAGAAAAGAAGCAACTTTTTCCAAAAACAGTTAATAAATTTAGTGTACGGCACTAAATTTATTAAATGTTCTTTTAACTGTTTTTGGAAAAAGTTGCTTCTTTTGAATGTGAATTTTTTAATGTAGGTAATTTTAGCAATTTTATCGTAAGTAATTTTATTTTATATGTAATTTAACGTTTGCAAAGTGGTACAGAGTCAACGTAAATAAATTATTATTATTACTATTATTATTATTATTATTATTGCCGGAAAGTGAACTCTCGTACTTTGTCTAATGTAAATTTCAAAATTAACAAAATGGCAATTTGGAATTACATATTGCCATAAATACGGCAATTTTGCTCTAAGTACAATTATCGCTTATATGAAGCATTTTCTTGTTTCAGACATTTTTTATAAACAATTAAAAAGCAAATTTTGTAGGAAAACTGTAACACATTCAAATTGTCATAAGAATTAATAAAAAATAAACTTAAAAAATTTCGTATGCAAATCCGTACGCAATAAGTTAACCTTATTTTACGATAATTTTTATATATTTTTCAGACATATTTTTTCAACAGTACCTTCCAAAATCTCATATAAGTATATTCTATTTCTTATAAAAAAATTTAACTTTATAAACCATAAAAACATTTCTACAAAAGCATTAATTATTAATGCGTTCAGGTATTTATAAATGTACTATGGCGTAAAAAATCAGTAGAATAAAGAATTTAATTTCTATAATTAAGCTAAAAAAGATTACCGACGTCGCGGATATAAAAAATGACAAATTACAGACATATAAAAATTCTCGGCCTTACAATCCGGCAAACATCCGCCCTAGTCCATGTTTTTTTCGCAATCCATAGATTAGAGATCAATTGTAGTGACTCGATTACACTGTTCACATATATAAAGTGTAAAACAAAACACGAGCGGAAGGCCGTCGGCCGCCATTAATGATCTCAACAGAAGAAGCAGTGACATTTGTTAATTAGATGTGGGTCACAGACTCAAATCTGAGTCTAGTCGACGCTGACGGTTTAAGCCACGCCCACCTACTACATAATAATATTATAATCCTTGACCTTCAAACGTTTCGTACTTTAAATTAAGAAAACTCTCTGAGTCTCTGTTGGTCAAAATATACATCCTTTGGATTAACACTACAAGACACGTTCATTAATCCGACAACAGAATTTTTCATGTATGTTGGATTACCGGATGTAAACACGGTTTAAACTATTAACTATTAAAAAAGAGTTTTTTTAACTTTTTTTTTTGTTCCTAAAGTCAATAACTTTATATATACAATATATATATACTTAATACATATTTTTGTTAAATAATGCATTACTGAAGGTTTTAACAATACAACAATTTTTAATTTCGAATTTTTATAACACAAACAACGTGACGTCTTCGCCTTCCAATTTCTATTGTGAGACTATAGAGCGAACTACTCCACTAAACGTCGGATTCTAGAGAAATATTTGTCAAGTAAACACGTGTGCCGGATTACAGAGTGCAATATCGTAAAAATGTCGGATTATAGACCGATTTTTCTAGACTTCTACATACTTGAAAACAGCAGATTACTGGACGTGTTGGATTAACGAGCAGCGGATTATCGATCGTGTCTAGTATTCTACAAAATGACGTCTTGAAGTGGGTGAATTTCACGTTCAAAGATTCCGTTACAAACATATAGATGAAACTAATAATAAATGCGTGTTAAAATGCAATTTAGCTATTTACAGACTCTTATCTGCAATTAACAAAGAATAATATAATAATTCAAAAGTTACAATTTGTCCAGCCCTTAATGGCTAGTTCGGTTCGGTTAAAAGACGAGGCGACGTTATCAGGTCAATTCAAGCTATCGGTGGACCATCCCCAAGTTTCTGCCTCCTCTATGACGCTGCGACGTCCCAAAGCCCTCGAGACACAACTCTTGTGTATCCCACGGGAGGCCTTAACTGATTTTGTGGTTATGGAGGATTCATTCCATGCTGCCGACACCACTATCCACCACAACTGCTCGCACAATATTATTCCGAACAGATAAGCCGGACGGACGGACGGACGATTTTCGGTTAAGATATCAGTTCTGCATTATGCTGCTAGTCTTTACCAGACGAAGTTTTTTTAATATCTTTGCTCAACCACATGTATATGTTATAATGTTAATACAATAGGCCATAGGGGATATTTACTGCATTCAAATAAAAACACAATTTTAACGTTAAGTGCGGTAGTTTCTATGATAGAAATACTAAAACTAACACAATATTTTTCCTTATTTTTAAGAAATTTAATTATTATCTAATAAATAAAACGTAATTAAATCACCAATCAGAGTGCATTACGTCAGTCAGTCATAAAGGAGGACGCTGTTCAAGCTGTTAAAATAATAATAATAATAATAATAATTTATTCCACCAAAATATTGATTATACACAATGCTATATTTACAAAATGATTTGGAATTAACCTATCCAACTTGGCAAGGCCAGTGCTAGGATAGGTTAAGAATACATATTTTGAAAATAAAGGCGTCATTGTTTGGTTAATATTTAGAGTGTGCAATTTATTATTATTTATTTATAAGAAACTTCAAATTACATGTAACTATAGCAATAATTACGAAAAAGCCTTTCATCATCTCAACGTTTATGAATGAATGACGTCACGGCAGTCACGTGCCAGGTATTGGCGTTTTGGGGCGAAATTTGAAACGGAATTTAAAATACACGATTTTTAAAGCTTGAATCGTTTTTAAATAAAAATAATTATTACATTTTTGTGGTTATATTAGGTACGTATACACGATTTAAAACAAAAATAGTCAACATTATAGAAACGACAAAATAATGTTTACAGGAAACTTTTCAAAGCATGGTTATTTTTATTATTAACACTTGACTTGTATGTAAAGAAATCTTGCAGCTTGATTTTCACTACATTCTAAATGTCCAATTGACCTGAAACTTTGCAATCGTTTGTAGTTTTGGTGATGATGCAAAATTCCGATATTTTGGCTGTGATAAAATTTATGTAACGAGTTTAAAAACTGAAATTAAAAACAAACGGTGGGAGTGACGGTTCTGACGGTGGGAGAACGCGTTTCTAGCCATTTATAATGCAAAATGATTGATAGTTTCAAAAGATCTAAAGAAACACATTTATACCAACCTACTGAAAAGTAGAAAATAAATATATCCACGACGTATCGAGGTGAAAATAGACTTTCGCTCAGATTTGCCAAGCAAAATAAACTGTCGTGAGTCGTGACTCGCTCACCATTGGTGAGTTTTTATGTGACGATTATTTTATATTTTATAGGTAGGTTTGTGTTAATAAAAAGATTACTTTTATGCGGTGAACTTTACAAGATTATTAACAACTATCAACCCAAACGTTGTTCTTTTACTTTGAGATCAGAAAAGCAACTCTACATTTCAAACCTATACTACATTTTTCCTCTTAGTATTTTTTTACACGAATACGTCCTTCAAAATACGCGCCCTATTTTAGTGTTTAAATACCGTTGATTAGGTACCTTTGCAGATAAAAACATAAAAAGTAAGGAATTACCTAACGGTATTTGAAATATGGTTGAACAAAGCAGCACGTCCTTCAAAAAATTATGACAGTTTAACAAAAAGCATAGTAATAAAATTTGTAAACAAATTGTACCTGACTTTTGAAACCACAAATTTTAAAAACTAAACCCGGGTCGCAGTGCCAAAACCCTGCCGACAATATAGTGTATTTGCTTGTATAGGGCCGTGTGGTTTTATACTTTTATTATGTGAAATTAAGTTTGTTTTTGGGCAAAATAAAAAATTTAACCCCTTAATACACCCCTTAAAATAACATTTTTTTTCTTATTTGCAATATTATTATCAATCTAACGTCTACACCGAATTAAATACACCCTTCAATAAATAACTCACTATCTACAAATTAGTGTTTTCCAAAAAATTTGTAAATCCGGTCCTGTTGAGCCGATTTTATTAAAATTTTGGGGACACTTTTTAATTACTACCAAAGGGTTAAATTTCAATTTTGAAACGATTCGGAGAATTTTTTCGGTATTTTGGGGCCCAAAAACATTTTTCAACCCCTAAAAACTACCCTTAAAATAGCCCGATTAGGCCCATTTTAAATAGGCTTCTTGCGGTGATGGATTTCAATACGTGGCCCAAATTTCGTTGAAATCAATTAACTCTTTCGAAAGTTATCGCGCGTACACATATATATATATATATATATATATATATATATATATATATATATATATATATATATATATATATACGTATATAAATATATATATATATATATACATATATATATAAACATTTTTAAAAATGGTGCCAAAGTGTTTAGGAGGTTATGAAACGTCGAGAAATTTTGGTCCGACCCCTAGGTCCCGCCATCCGACCGACGCCAATAGTGTATGTTGCCATATGGCAAATACACTAATAAATAATGTGACATCGTAAAATATAACGACGTCTCGCTATAACAAGCATGTTAAATAACATTAAAAAATATATGCATTTAGTTTCATATTTTGCCGACGCAAAAAAGTGTAGGCTGATGGATAATTTATTTGCATCGCCGTCCTAAATTTTTTGCTCAAAATTTGAACTAGTCTATTTGAATGATGATGAATGACTAAATTTCAAACACTTGACTACGAACTAAAATTAAAGACGCGTTTAAAGTAATTAAAAATTTATAATTACGCGTCGGTTCTGTTAAACAAATTGTTCTCTTTTTTTTAATAGTAAAAAATTTTAGCATATCTAGAGAGCTACGACTTAAAAGAATAAAACATATCAGGGTGTAAAATTTTCATAATTGAATAAATCCTATAATAATTAATCTTTGTTATATTGGAAGTTTGTTGTGATACGGCTTTTTTACCATAATATTTAAAAATGGCAGTCACGTAATTAGAGATTCGGATGCTAAATTTATGCTTGTCTGTATAAGTCTGAACTGTGTTGTGAAAAAACAATTAATACTTAACTGAAAATGTATAATTATTATTAAAGTTATTATAGTCTGGTAGTGGTTGCCATATTTAATTAAAAATTCATATTTAAATATTTGTTAGTTAAATTGTAGGATTATTCCTTTACATGTTAAAAGATTTTTGTTAAAAAAAAGAAATGACATATTGCTTTTGTACTTCGTTTTTATGTGCAAAAATTAAAACTACAAATATGTCAGAACTACAGTTATGTGACCTTGATCTCTTCCCTCTGTATTCTTCTTATGCGAATAAATGTTCACTTCAGATGACTGTGAGCATTAAAGCATATTGTATGACATTAACATAAACAACTGAAGCAAGTTCAGACTGTTTTTTTTTAAACTAGATAAATCACACAGTGCACAAATGTCAAAGGTTAGTTATGTGTAAACTGACAGATTTTATATAACTTATAAAACTCGAAAACTTCCTGTAATTAAATTCACTTATTTAAGTTTTTCTGTAAAAAAGAACATTTTTTTAATATAAATTTTGCACAATTAGCCATTTTCTACTAAGCCATCGGTATCGGTATCGCCGATTATTTACTACAATAATCGGTACCGGAATCGTATAGGCAAAATTATGTATCGTTACATCCCTAGTTTTGTTTTTAATTTTTAGTAGTTCGGAAAGTCATACAGGTAAAGGTATTTTTTCATTAAAAGAACAATCTTAAACGGTGTAAGAAAATACCTGGTCGATGCTAATAAGTATTTTAATTCATTCGTTTACTTATAATTCATAGACTTATTATTAATTCAACTTAACCACGAACTGGCCACAATAATAGCAACATAATAAGTAAAAATTATACTTCACATTTACAAGAAACATAAATAATAAAAACGTGCCACGTAATACGTCCAGATAAAAATCAAAAATAAGAAATGTGTACATAATTATAAATACATAAAAGTCGCGATGTTATCGGAATACTGTAAAAATTATTAAAAAAAACTATCATGTTCTCTTCTCACGGTTTATAAAAAGTGAAATGATACATTTAAATTTTTGTAACAGAAAATTATGAAATATACTTAAGAAATTTGAATCTACTTGTTCTCTAAATTGCGAAAATCATTGATCTGGTTTGAAATTATAATTAGAGTTTAAAAAATCGAAAATAACACGCTTTTATGAACAAAAAGTTGCAAAATAATTTGACAACAAAATTAGCTTTACTACGTGAAAAGCGTGGGGTGCTATATAATTAAATGTTCATAATAGTTCTACGTTTACAATTAGCTAGTAAATGAAAAGTTTATTATCGATATTAACACTCCACGCTTTTTACAGTCAAGCTAATTTTATTGTCAAATTATTTAGCATTTTTTGGTTCATAAAAGCGCGTTGTTTTATTTTTTTTGTAACTCTAATGTTAATTATAAGACTAAAAATCAATATTGTATTTGACAATGGAGTAGGCAACGCAACGTACGTCACTGTACAGCGTATTAGCTTGATTGCTGTAATTTTTCAAGTTTTTTTTATCCTGAAGGTCCTTGTCAGGATAATGGGACAAACCTATTAAATTATTGTATTGTCGTCGGTCATTGATAAGTGAGCAAAATTTCAGTTCAATCTGACGTTTTGAAGTGGGTGAATTTCACGTTTAAAGATTTCTTTACAAACAAACAGGTGAAGCTAATAAAAGCGTGTTAAAAATATTTCACTGTCTCAAATGATGCCGGGACTGACAAATTAACCACATACGCTAATAACCTAAGTTGTCGAGCGTCGATAATCTAAAATATAAATCTACCTAAAAACCGACAATAAAATAAAATGGTGATTTCATTATTGTAATAATTATATTAACGAAATAAAATTACTTGCAATACTGTTCAATTGGTTTTTATTGATATAAAATACTACGTTTCAACCAAACTTTGTGGTCCTTTTTGTTAATATATCTATTAGTAGATATAGTCAATATTATTATTAGTAATAATTATAATTGATCGATATACAAAAAATATAAATATATTCAAATTAATTTAACTTGAACGAATTGAAAATTAATTTAACTATTTTAGAATATTGAATAATTCAAAAGATTCGAATAAACGAGCAATAAATAATATGCATTAAATAAATTGTTACTAAAAATTGAATAATAATTTCTCAATAAAAATATAATTATCAAGCAGCAGTTTAATACAATTTTTCAGTATAATTTTATCTCTACAACTTCATTATCCAAGCACGAGTATAAAACTGGTGCGCGTCTACAAGGCGACGCAGACAAAGAGAACAAATACACGATAATATCGAGTAGAAGTGAGATGACTTGTGTATATAGTTTGTTGGAACGTTCCTCCACGAGCCGGGTAATAATTTCAACTCATTTGTGTGGGAACGGCTACATTATTATTACGATTATGGGGGTTCTATGGTTATTGACCACCTGTTTTACTACAAACACACACACACATACATACCACCGTTTGCATATTATGTAAGAATGTGTGCACCTTCTATATGTGCATGAATGAATGAAAAATTCAATTGAAAAGCGCGGGAATATTTGAACTGAGAAAGATAGGTCCTAGATTACAGACGTCTACAACAATATATTGTTTTAATAATGGACCCGTTCAGAATTGTTGAAGCGTAAAAATCTACTCCCGCTTCACAAAATTTGGAAACGATCCAGAAGCCTTAAATTGATCCATGACGCCCTAAAACGACCAGGAGTTCTAAAATGACCTAGGGGACCTAAGCAGATCCAGGAGCCCTAAAAGAAAACAAGAACCTTAAGATGATCTGAAAGCTCCAAGAATACCAATGGGACGAAAATCCGAACGGATGTACGTCATACGGAACACAGCCAGTTACACAAACTATGAAAGAATTTCTCTTTTTTTTAAATCGAATCAACAACGAGGTTATATGCAACCCATAGAATAATTAGTGTCCAAGTTATATGCCTGCGGAACTCATCTTTTGAGAGTAAACGTAATTTAGAGTTATCAATAATAATAGCGCCCTTAAAACGCTCGTCAAATTCTGACGAACAAACGAACGCCAAGTCGTAGTACATCGTTCATTGATTCATGTTTAACCGTGATGACGTCATAATATCGCTTTAAACTGCGTTACAAATGGTGACAAAAGTTACTGTTTAAAATAAAGAATTAGTTTTAATTTCCCTTAAAACTAGGTACTTTTAAATGTCCAAAATTTCTAGTAAATTAAAATTGTTTTTGTTTATCCTCATACCTTCCTTTTTTAACTTCGGGTTTAGCAACAAAATTCCGTATTGAAAGAAAAATATTAAAAAAAAAATACAGAAATTTAATTAAGGAGTGGTTAGGGATATATTTTTAGAATTTAATTTTTATTACGTTGGTACGTTAATTTTCTCATTACTATTGTCTAAAAATTCAAATTAATTAAATGTTACTCATAAATTAATTAAAAAAACCGACTTAAAAAAAACTTATTTTCTCCATCGTCGGAAAGAAACGTACTGTGTCGACTAATTGTGTTACAAGGCAAATTCAAATAACAATTTTCGTACGACAATTCCTCTCTCCCAAAGAAACTATTGTCGGATCGTAAATAAAAACCAAATTACCGTGTGTCCATTAAGATAATTACCCCTCGGATTCCCTTCCTTTACTTGGTACAGAAGTTTAACTAGGGTTGTAAAAACATTTCACATCATTATAACACCATAAACTATAAACTATAAAAAGTTAGAGTTTAAAAAAACTAAAACAACACTCTGTTATGAACCAAAAAATACAAAATAATTCGACAACATAATTAGCTTTACTGCAAAAAGCGTGGGGTGCTATCTACTTAAATTTTCATAATAGATTTACGTTTACAATTAGCTAGTAAATGAAAAATCTATTACCGATATTATAAGCACTGCACGCTTTTTACAGTATAAAGCTAATTTTGTTGTAAAATTATTGTGCATTTTTAGTTCATAAAAGCGTGTTGAACTCTAATTTTAATTTATATTTATGAAATATTTTAATTCATGTGATTATTTAATTGAGCAGGATAATATTTCTGTCATTTTGGTACCAAACATAATATATACAATAAAGATGGTAATTTGTTTGTTTACACCGCAAATATATGTTTCAAAACAAAATCACACATAATAGACAATTAAGAAGCACCTACATTTAAATAAAGAAATATTACTAAGACTGAGCGGTAATAAAAATAAATCAATTTCATTTAAAAAACAATAATTCTTTCTTTTTATTTTTTCGGACAATAATTTATGAGAACAAAACGTACAGATAATTTATTTAAACCGCGATATGACTATTTTTCAACGTTAATTAAATAAATACAAATGGAAAACACTTAATTTTAAATAACTAAAACAAAATTCCTGGTGACAATCACATAGAAAATTCTACTGATATAAAATATAGAGCAAAAAAGCTAACTTAAAACGGATACTGTATAAATTTGTGGTAGTGACATTAAGTTTTCGTTAGTCTGTGCTTTATTCTTCGTGAAAAATTCATTTCATAGTAAATCGTTCAAGCTCTTAACTTGGTTTAAATGTACGGACTGTTTCTTTATATCTTATGGTTTTCTCTTGAAACAGACATAATATGTCTGTTTCAAGAGAAAACCAAATCTAAATTTAAACCCAAGATCCATATATTATATGGATCTTGGGTTTAAATTTAGATTTTGTAAATTATAGACGTTCGACATCATACCTTATCATTACTATAGTTAAGAATTAAAAAAATATATAATTTTTAGGCATTTTGTTAAACGATATTTTGTTTTTCTCTATACCGTTTTTTTATTATCTTCGCTGTTTTTTAAAACAGAAGTTTCATTTTTTTTTTAAATCTACATCAAAGTATAGTTACTGGTGCTGTAAAAATGCATTTTTGAGTTTCTTATGTAGATATAAGAAATAAAAAAAATGCCACAAAAAAATGAAGTAAGAAACAATATCTCATTTGTGTTCTTTTCGGGAAATAACAAACTTATTTAACTTATAAAGTTAAACTTACTTGAATACTCAATTGCAACAAGATTTATACATATTTTTTAATTGTCAAACAGTTATAAAAGTAAAAGCGCGTTAACATGGCAAACTTCTAATACAAAGACACATAATTAATAAAATTTTCAAAATTTCGAACCCTAATCTTCATTTATTTTGTAACAAAGCCGATTCTGGATAACCTCAAACGTCATTTTATCTACAAAACTGTTATGCAAGACTGTCGTCATTACTTACAAATGCTATTGTAAATTATTTTGTAAAATATTATTTATAAATCAGTTCTAAGAAAATATTCCAACTAAGTATTAAATTACAATTTCGGCCACAGTCGTTGAAATTATTAAAACGTCTTCTAGTTAAATTATTATCTACGTTTATATTATTATAGTAAAATAAAAAACATTAATTATTTTAATTGTTCTCATCATTTTCAAACCAACAACTAAAATTCAACTACGCTACAATTTATTTATCAGATCAAGTGGGTTTCAATAGCTGCAGATTCCCTGCGTTCATCATGCTTTGGGAAAGAAAAAACCCATCCTTGACCGAAGCATCAGAATTGGAAGTGACTTATGAAGTGAGAACCGCAAATAAATACGCTTGTTGACTACGGTATTCACATTGTAATTTTATTTATTGACACGCTAGTCCTTCTGAACGTCAGGCAAAGACAATAAATGCAATAAACATAAAGAAACCGGTGTCCCGGGCACCACAGTCACTCGCTTCTCGCGGAAAATTGGACTCGTGCAAGACGCACGACGCGTCGCTGTCAAAATATTATTATTACTCGAAAAACCCTGCCCTCTTTATTGTGTAATTTTACTTCAATAAAAGTAAAATGAGTGTGGTACGTCTTTCACTCAATGGTTATCTAAAGCAGCCGTAGCGGGGTGTTCCTTTTAGAGGAAGTGTAAAGAAGCAGATAATGACAGATATATTAATCCAAAGCCGAAATAATCAAAATAATGTATCAAAAATTCTTTGGGCCAGTAAAGGCAGATTTGACATATTTCGCACTGAAACCAAGAGAGTTAAATATTTTAAAATTCTTAGCAATCGCAATGTTTGTTTGAAACGTATGGGTTTCCCTCAATTAATTCCAAATAAATATCGAGATGGTTCCTTATTCGAGGCAATGACCGATCACCTATCAAACTCTTGTTCAAAAAGTGCCTACCTTATTCTAATTTCCTATAATTAATTAATTGCTATTAAATAAGTTGAAGTTTTAAAAACGTAGAAAATAACGTGAAGTGGTAGATGAAAATATAGTAATGAAGCGTCTGTTATGATATAAAGTCGAAGAACGGACGTTAAATGCATTATTATTATTATTATATTTATACTAAACGGGGGAAAATTTGGTTGGGGAACAATTTAAAAATGGAGTATTAGCGACGTTTCGCCCGTGACCACAAGCGAAAGTTTGGTAAAACTTAATTTTTAAATGAAACCAAACTACATACGAAAAAGAGGAGTCCTGATGGATTAAATAACTGATTCAGCAACGCCCAGGTCAAAACGCTAAAGTTAGAACCTTGAAATTTGGACAGTTGGTTTTCTTTTGTGACGTTAACTACCGCAATAACAAGGAATTTTTCGAAATTTAACCCATAGGAACGTCAAAAAGGGATGTAGGGTTTTTTTGCACAAAATGTTCATATTTTACAAATCATTCAAGTAAGGGGTATTGAAGTCAACATACTAACTCTTCATTAAAAACAAGCTTGGTTTCAATTTAACTTCTAATATTATCCATTTTTTAACTAAAGTATCGTGCTTAGCGATAATGACACTATGGTTCTAGATTAAATATTACTTATTTTAATGTGAAATTTCAAAGGATATATAATAATAATAAACCTAGGACACCAAAAAGTTATATCCGGCGCTATTGGCAATAAATAGTTTTGTCCATTTTTACAATGCTTAGATTCGTTTCTAAATTAATGTTATCAAAAACTAAGTCAACCAATTCTTATTTTTTTGTAAGAAATATAGCGAATCAAATATTAATAAACACTTTATTAAAGGAAGTATTCTTTCTTTGTACCTATAGCATAATACTTTTAAATTTTAAACAATGTACGGTTTATTGACATTTAATTTGTTTTATGATAAATGGTCATAGGAAACGCACTTTACATGTTACATAGATCTCAATTTGATTTACATAGAATTTAAGTTACAAATCTCCATTTGACTTGGATCCAAGTTTAAAAAAAGTGCAGAACTGTGAAATTTATCCAACGGTTTTAAAGTTGTTGTATTGAAAAAATAAATAGTTTCTGTAATATTATTTACTATCAAAAATAACATCACGTTACAATGCCAGGATTGTTATGAACTAAGACTACTTTTGATTCAACGTAAATCAAATGGGGATATTTAACATGTAAATGCTATATGCCCGTTGCAATTAAAGACACTATATTAATTGAGCCTAGATTTCAATGTGCCAGTAGTTCATTTCTGTGTAGCGAATCTACTAAAGAAAACAATACATAATTAAACAAAATTAGAACCAAAATTAATCTCCATTTTACCTGTCACTCGTCATTAAAATTATGCCCTTTCTCTCACTGAACTATTTTTAAGGTGGTAAATATAACTAATTAGTATCTTGAAAGGTAAACGAACGTTTTGATCTTTTCTATTCGTTTTTAATATTTGAAACTTAGCTGTCAGGCGTCTATAATTTATAAAAACTATCTTAATTTTTTATGGGTGTCGTTCGAATTATTATTTTCTATTTACTACACAAATAAAAAAACTTCGCATAAAATAAACAAATTAAGGCTATTGGAAGAATTATAATCTTGGTCTTCAGAGAAAAAAAAAACTCGAGGGAATTTTTCATACAAAACACTTCAAATTGAACAAGCATAATTAATGATCAAAATCAATAAAGTTGATATAAACTTAATTTAGTGTGTGCCGCTTAATAGAAATCGTGATCAAAATGTGAGGCTGTAGTTACGGCTGCCCAGTTACGATGTCCTTAGGCTATACAAGTGATTTACGGTGTTTGCTTGTTTGGTCCACTGTAAAACATCTTAAAATGTGCAAAGACATAATTCTATAAGTAGCCATGGGCGTACATTTTATTTTCGGTAATTGATTAGATATTTCCGTTTTAAAAAATAATTTTAATCGCATAATTTAATTACTACACGGGTAACTACTTAATCAATACTAAACAAGTGCAAGCAATTATGTGACTTTTAAATGTAATTACTAATAATTTTGGTAATAATATTTAAAATCAGACTATATATTAATTTAAAGAATTTTATAAAATTTCAATATCTTAGAAATCTCTGACAGACGGACGGAATACAATAATAGGCTTCCGTTTAGACTTTTTAGATACGACACCTTAAAAAGTAAAACGCTTATTTAAAAAAAAATAATGTAAAAAGTGAACAACTTTTACTGTTTGTAATATAATTGTTATAACTTTCTATTGCGTTTATTAAATATGAGAAATTAAAAAGTTTAACTGCAGTTATGACATGACAATATTTCAAAATGTAGAAATACATTTTGTTTCAAACTGCGTCCGTCCAAAATGCAAGAAGCAAAATAAAAAAAAATGTGTAATTAAACTCACAAACCTACTAGACTAGCGTCTACGAAGCAAAAAAAAATTCGGAAATATTGACAATATTAAATGGCTGTCAAATCGTTTTGACAAGCGGTAGTTACGCCCCTTTTTAACAACCTGTCAACTATGACACCGCACACACCAATCACAAACAATTACACGGACTATTGTTACAGATAAAAAATAGTGTAGTGTGTAACTGACCTTAGAATCCTTGGTATAATCAGAGCAGAAATTACAGGTTGAATTTCTCGGTGTCAGAGATGTGCGGTAGGTAGGTGTCATTCACAGATTACGAAAGATAATCAATTTCCGTCGGCGAGAAATGTTGACAGATCGCGCCATGACGGTTGCGACGGCAATAAAAAAGCGCGCACGGATAATTATTATTTTAGAGGTCCTTTTTATTATTGGTGCAAGAAAATGCACTCGTGTTTTTTAAAATTATATTTTATTATTTTGTTATATTGTTTACAAACTAGAACAACAATGCAAATTCAGTTATACCATGTGCTTAAAGAGATACGATATCACGTTAGACAACGCGAGCTGTCGTATCGCTATACAAGAGTTAAATGTGTTCGTAGATACTTTACGGCCGGCATGTCGAGTTACGAGGCTCCCCGCCGCATGCCGCGCTGCCGGCTTCAACAATTGCCTGACCCCAGTTTATGGGCGGACCGACGTCGTATATCTCACTCTTTCCAATACTAGTGCGTTCGCGGACTGTGCGACTGGGTACGAACTAGCCGAGCTTTGGGACTCGAGATAATGGTTGACGCTCTCCCCGCTAACTGTGCTTTATGTCTTTCTCACTCTGTCCAATACGATTTATTTACAGCTACTAACTCACTCCCGCACATGACAGACGGTGAATTGGTTGTGACGTAATGCCACGAACCATGTGATCCATATATCTCAGGCTATATGCCAGGATTTTAACGCGGTTTTATTTGAAATTATAGATTTCGATTTTTTTATTCGCTGATCATTTGCGATTTTAAGGCTATTTTGCTATTAGAAAAAATCATATTTATTCTATTCATTAATGGTTCATACCGACCAAAAAATTGATAAAAATAATAGTTTAAAAAAACACGCTTTAATACAGAACCGAACTAAAAACTAAAAAATATTTTTTATAATTCAATAATAAATCACAGGTAATTGGACTTAATAAGACAAAACAATCATGTCATTGTTAATATTGCGACGTTTTGACTCTTTATTGTAAGAATTTCGGATGCGATATAATATCGAATATTTTTTATTGTAAAAAAGCGTGAGGTGCTTGATATCAACTGGTAAAAATATTTCATTAGTAGCTATTTGTAAAACTAGACTTAGTATAAAAATAATAATAAGCACCCCGCGCTTTTTTACAATAGAAAATTATTTTTTACTTTTTAGTTCGATTTGCGTGTTTTTTTTAGTTTTTTTAAACTATTATTTATTTTTTAGTCTTATTTTTATATCCTGATGATCGTGATCAGGATAATGGGACAAACTTATTAAATTATTGTATTGTCATCGGTCCTTAATAAGTGTGCAAAGTTTCAGTTTAATCTGACGTTTTGAAGTGGGTGAATTCTACGTTCAAATATTCCGTTACAAACATACAGGTGAAGCTAATAAAAGCGTGTTATATAATTAAAAGTTCTAACTCTATGACACTAGTAACTACGTTAAAATAAAGATCGGAAGTGGTGTTTCCCCGCTATCGGGTCAAAGTTCTTGCAGGATTGCCTAAGCAAATAATTGAGATCACTATCCTTTCTGAAAGTTTCATGCTCTACAAAATTGGAATCATTTTTTACGACAGCTGCTTGGACTATTATGTAAAAATACGCTGATTCTATGAATAAACCAAAGAAACGTTAATATCATTAATTTAGAAGCTATGCGTGATTTAATTTTTTTTAAACATTTCTATTTTCTTAAAAGCCGAAGTATTATTTTTTCGTAACTTTTGGAGGGCTGTTGTAAAAAAAAGCGTTGATTTAAGGGGAGTCCCAATCAAATATACCTACTGTGAGTGCATAATATTTAAAATACTAAGGCGGGAAAGATTTAAAAAGTAATGACTTACGACAGGTTTACTGTAATCATAAAATGAACAGATGCAATTTCATTGAAGTTTGCATACATAACCTTTCTGAGGCGTATGCAATAAATCAGAATGAATGAATATTTAATTTATGAATGATCAGTCGGTCACAGATAGAGGTGATGATACACCTGGCGGAGGAGTGTTGAATGACAGTTTGTTAAGTGTTTACATCACATTATTACAGCTGTACAGTTGGTACTACGTGTAAATGTGATTACAATCATTTATTTCAATTTGTGTTGGTATCTCTCGGCCGGACGAGTTCGGTCATAATTTACAACAACCACGCGAATGGAACGTGTCATCTATACTACAAACAGCATACAGTAAGACCCCGCTTAACGCTGGAGATATGTTCCAATCAGTTCCTGCCCAATACGAAACAGCGCTAAACGAGGTCATCCACGTAGATAATTGACATAAGTGAAACAGAATCGAAAATAAGAAAATTTGTTAGTCTTTAATTTTGTAATACTTATTGTTAAATACTTTTTTATCACATTAATTTATTAATTGCTATAATGCGATTTTGGTTCATAAAACATTTATGACAATCAAATAAAAATTCGAGTAAGAAGTTATGTTTGAGATGAGAAAGGTTCGTCATTTGACATATTTTGTTTTTGTGAAGAAATCATCAAATGTCGTTTGCCTTTTTCTATTTCGTTCAGCATTGTATCAATGACACTTCGTCTTGCCTTTGAGCTTCGATCAACATTTGAATAATTTGGATAAACTGATCCATAATTTACGTTATAAAGGCTACACTTTTTTTTTAGTAACCGCGTAATACTAAAACAGCGTTAAGCGAGGTCTTACTGTATTGGAATATGTATATCTATAGTGTTACAGGATTTGTATGAATGATCCAGTATATCTTGCATCTACCGTGTGACACCTACTTAACTACCTACTTTTAATGACTAGAGTATAAGGGCAACGTGGTAAATATTGTGTTCAATATTTTTTAAATTTTTCGAAGTCATATTTTTCGAGATATGGTACCCTTCATTTAAAAAATATAAAATTAAAAATAAACAATGTATTACAGTAGAATCCCGTTAATCCGAACAAGATGGGACCGAACTGACAATCATCTAAAGGTGATTAAACGGAATTTGCCTTAAAATGCACGTGATACAAATTTTATGCGGATAAAACAAGAAAAAAAATCGATATTTTTTTCTCCCGAATAATTGAATAAATTTATTTATTTTTATTTTTTTCGGACACTGGAAAAAATCGGTTAAACTGGTACCTTTTACGATCCTGACCTCGACGAAATAAAATACAACGTTTCGAGAGTACATAATGTAGAAGAAAATACGTATAAGGGAAGAAGGGGAATTTTGTCGTATGGAATACAGTGATACTGATGTGTCTGGGAGACTGATAAAGGGGACGCGCGGGTGTCCGGGCGGCCACTTGGCGAAGTGCGCGTCGGGTCGCGTGCCGGGCTAAAGTTTATGAAGTACTAAAGTCAAATCCCGTGAACGGCGTCAGACAGTGATAGCCGGCTGGGGATCCCACAGGCGTTTAAAACACACTCATATACTTCCAGGTTTATGTACATTGCTTTAAGGCTATTGTCATGTACCTGCCTTTTTTTTCTTGTTAAAATTCCTCAATATATTTCTTATGATCGCTAACAGAGCGACAAATATAAACATTGTTTTCTAATTGTTAAAATTTGTTCTTTCTGTTGTAATTGAGAAGAGAAATAAATTGTTATTTCTTGCTGACAGTTATAAATATTATTTGATAAGATAATTCAATAATAAAGCACAGGTATTTGGATAAAATAATATAAAACGATCGTGTTATTGTTATTCTTGCAACGTTTCGACTACTTTATTTAGTCTTCGTCAGGCTCATAACTAATAAATGAAATAATCAATCCAATGATTTATGTTTAAAATTTTTATAATATTGAACACATATTATATTTAAAATTAATTAAATAATGGTCAAAAGATTGATAACGTATTAAATTGAATTATTTTTTCATGAATGACAAAATTAATAATTATTAATTTTGTCATTCATGAAAAATAATTAATATAGAAACACATCAATTTTATGTAGATTTTATTTTATTTATATGTATATATTGCGGCAGTACCTTAATCTCTGTGCAACCCACGATTGCGTAACACTGGTGTAGAGGCAAAAAACTTGTAGATAACTCACCTGAAAAAGAAATAATGAAATTAATAAAAATGGAAGGAAAAAATCAAATACCAGATTGCATATATTTTATAGCTTAATAATTAAATTTTTTACACATTTTTATTCATTCATAATAACGTAAGATTTGTATGTTCCTTAAAACAATACATGATATCTGATGACGTATATCTAAACGAAACCCGTTTTTTACAGCATTGGTATTTTATTAAATTCTTAAAATATTTCTCAATCAAAATAATTATTTAAAAATCTTGTAACCTTATTCATTTTGAAACAAAAATTAGTCATTTTTTTGAGATATTTTGATAATAAAATTCTATTTTCATTTAAATATTCGCATTTGTGAGGTAATACTTAGTTCATAACCCACCGAAAAAAAAATGAATATTCGATGCCCGACATACCCTTCAAACTTGACCACTTATAAATATTGTATAGGAATTTGCTGTACCACCGTTTAGTCGAATTTACATTTTAATAACTTATTAAAAAATTCAGTAAAATTTGAGTTTTTAAAAAACAACATATTTTTTGAACATTTAAAAAGATTTTTCACTTGAAGACAATAATTTACGTAAGTATACAAAATTGAGCCATTCAATAGATTTTTGGATCATTTTGATATTCTAAATCAATACACAGTGAAATTTATATGTTCTATAAAGGACGCTTTGTATAATCTACACGCAAGTCTTGCACAGTGACTGCGTGCATCTAAAATATTTGTTTACTACGGAAACATATTCAGTAGCGTACGCTAAAAATATATTTACTAAGTACTATACACAAAAAAAAGGAAAATTATAGTTAAAGAGAAATTACGTCTGGTTTTGGCATTTGCTTGAAATTTTGTGAAGTTATGTAGGTATCATGAAAGAAATGCCAGATTAATGTTGTATACAACCCTGAAAAAGAACGGAACACCAGCAGTAATAATAATAATCATGGAAGAAGTGAATCAGGAATTCGTTAATCACGACTTTGGAAGAGATTGCAAGGAGTCCACAGAACGACTAGAGATGGCTGTTTAAGTCGAGTTATGACAAAAGTCTATGTAATCAATCATCATGGAAGATATATGAATCAGAAATTCACAGTTTTGGAAGAAACTGCAAAGAGTCCACAGAACGACTAGAGATGGCTGTTTAAGTCGAGTTATGACAAAAGTCTATGCAATCAATCATCATGGAAAATGTGAATCAGAAATTCGTAAGTCACGACTTTGGAAGAGATTTCAAAAAGCCCACAGAACAATTAGAGATGCCTGTTTAAATTGAGTTATGACAAAAATTTATGTAAACAATAAACATGGAAGAAATTAATCAGAAATTCATAAGTCACGACTTTGGAAGAGATTGCTACGAGTTTTCAGAACAGATCAGAAATTGTTGTCACAAAGATTGGTTTGAAATCCAGTGTTACTCTCTATGAAATAAGTGATAAGAGTCTATGTAATCAATGATTATGGAAGAAATGAATCAGAAATTCGTAACACACGACTTTGGAAGAGATTTCAAAAAGCCCACAGAACAAATAGAGATGACTGTTTAAATTGAGTTATGACAAAAATGTATGTAAACAATAAACATGGAAGAAATTAATCAGAAATTCATAAGTCACGACTTTGGAAGAGATTGCTACGAGTTTTCAGAGCAAATCAGAAATTGATGTTACAAAGATTGCTTTGAAATCCAGTCATACTCTTTTATGAAAGAAAACAATAAGAAATTCATCATTTACGACTCTGGAAGACGTTGCTTACCAGTTTTGAGAGCAGGTCAGAAAAGGAGTTTGTCTCAAAGATTGTTTGTAGGTCAATGCAATCAATAATGATCAATGAAGAGGACTAGAAATCCGTAATGTACGACTCTGAAAGAGATTGCCATGAGTTTCCAGAGCAGGAGAAGAGAGAGGGCCATGTTTCAATGTGAACGATGTACGGACTTAGAGCACAAAGTTTTGGTCTGAGTTCCAGCTAGTCGCTCTATGTAATCATGGAACGGTATACCGCCGAACGGAGAAAAGAAGGATTTATGTGTGTGAAACGTCTTTTTCTCCTCATACCGTACTTCACTTCTACCCGACGTTTCTCTATACTCCTCTTGCTTTTCTTTCCTGTTCCATACTTCGATTTGTCTTCTTTTTGTCATTTAGTATTTAATAATGATTTATTGTAAGGGGCATGCGCACAACTGTATCGTACATGTATTCATATTTCATATATCTAGCACATTCGTGTCATCTAGTAACTACAGCTTTAATAACCAAAGCTGATATAAGATTTATCAGTAAAAATATAGATTTTCGTACATCCGATGAAAAAACGGAACCCTTATAGAATAACCCTCGTGTCTGCCTGTCTGTCGCAATCCGAATCTATCGGACGAAAAAAGTTAAAATTTGGTACATACATAGACTTAGATGACCCAATCAGGGACGTATAGCGTAAATAAACGAATTCCGTTTTGGAGGTTAATGTTAGGGGTCAAATTAGAAAAATAAAAAAAAAGTATTTTTCAAGTGCATCATGTGACATATCAAATGAGAGAGCTCATTATGAGAATTACAAATATATTTTTTCTAGTAATTTTAAAATACGTAGTTTAAAAGATATTAAAGGAAATATATGTAAATCGACCATTCTCCTCCTTATCTCCGAAACTACTGAGCCTAAAATTTTGAAAAAAGTAGGGAATATAGCGTTTCATGTTTTTATCCGCATGATCAAGTTAATATTGAGAACAGTTTTCGTAAATCTCAACTTAGACTTACGGGTCCCCTAGACAAATGGACGAACGGGTAACGGAATCCCGATTTTACTATTTTGGTACGAAATCTCAAAAATTCAACATTATCAATGAAGAAGTGTGGTAATGAAAGCTTGTTGAAATGAATATTTATCATTTTATTGAAAAAAATTTGGAAGTAGTTTTGTAGTAACATAGAAATGCTATTTAAAATACAAAACTGCGTGGATGATTTATGTAGGGGATTGCGGGAACAATGCGTGTAACCTGTTTCACTATATGACTTATTAGACTTTCGCTTCTCTATGCTGGCTTCGTTCTCTCTGTTCTCCAACAATCGAAATATTTAGCCAACAACGCACTGAGCAGGTGGAGAGGCCATAATTCACACCTCTTAAATGAAAAGTATTTCTCACTTCGGTGCCAACCCCGCTACAATCTGCCCACCCACTCGCAGTCACTCTCTGACTGAATCAAATCACACAGTAATTTATGGTCCTAGAGCCGACCGTCGGATTTCATACGTACGATAACTTGGTCTGTGAATTAGGATTGAGCTAGATAATTTTACAACAAAATTAGTTTTACTGTAAAAATCGTGGTGTACTCTATCTACTTAAATTTTGATAATAGCTGTACTTTTACAATTAGCTAGAAAATGAAAAATGTATAACCGATATTAAGCACACCACGCTTTTTAAAGCTAATTTTGTTGTCAAATTATTTTGCATTTTTTAGTTCATTGAAGCGTGTTACTCTAGTTTTTTTAAAGTCTATTTTTAATTACGTTCGTACAGGCGTATTAGCTTGCTTGCTGTAAATTTTCAAGTTTTTTTTTATCTTGGAGGTCCTTGTCAGGATAATAGGACAAACTTATTAAATTATTGTATTGTCATAGGTCCTTGATAAGTGTGCAAAGTTTCAGATTAATCTGACATTTTGAAGTAGGTTAAATTCACGTTCAAAATTCCTTTACAAACAAACAAAGATACAGGTGATGCTAATAATAAAAGCGTGTTAATAAATAGGGAGCTACAATTATTATTATTATTTTTATTCAACCAGAAATTGAAAATTATGGCTGCAAAACAGTTGCGGCACGATAAACCTTAGCAGCCATGAGCCAATAAAATGACAATATTCGTCAAGACTCAAGACCAACATTTTAACGTCAATTTAATTTACTTAGATTCTAGTCGATGACTAACGCCCGATTTTTTCACTACAAGATAAGTTCTGAATTGCATTATTCGAAAGATAGTACTTATCTTACACATCAAGTTACCTGCTGATTACGGTAGCAGATATCTGAGTCATTTAAATCTCCTCTGCGCATGACTCGAAATACTGACAACTCTTATAATGATGTTTTTGTAACCTCAAAAGTAAAATGAATGCGTATTTTGTATTCATGTTATTGAATAGTAAACAAATAGAATTGAAATTATTTGTGTGGGATGCTAAACTATTTTTCGACGAAAATGGAAAACAATTTTTTTAAATATTTTAGGTTAAGTTTACATTGCGCTGTTTGTTTTATTTTTAATACTTTGTCTGCGCTGATAACGTCGAACACAAAAATTACTAGAAATGCATCAGACGTCCACAGAAATGTCTTATTAGAAATCGTCTATAAAAAACTACCAAAAAAATGACAGAAAATTGATCCGTTAGAACAGAAATTACAATAATTATTTCTGTTTTCAATTTTCGGACTCTTTTTTTTTTGTAGTTTATGGTCGATATAGGAAACCACAATTATTGTGGTTCCCTATATTTGTCACACAGGCAATAATGTCAGTGTATTCGATATATAAGAAATCTAGCGGTGAGTTCTTAGTCTATTTAGTTTATTTTATATTGTAATAGTGGCACTCTTGGCAAATATTTCTGTTCGTTATACATCCTATTGTTGTTGTTACAACTTGACTAATAATTCATTATTTATTTATTGTTTTCTTACTTTTCTTCGATGGAAATTTGTACAAGTCGCTACTAATTAATGAGTCTTTGATTTAAAATTCACAAGTTCATTTTTAACAAAAAGCAATAATACAAAAGAAAAGGCTTCGAAAAATTTCAAAACGTGGATTAGAAATTTATTTTTCCT
The DNA here is from genome assembly GCA_034508555.1 of Venustoraphidia nigricollis. Taxonomy (NCBI): domain Eukaryota; kingdom Metazoa; phylum Arthropoda; class Insecta; order Raphidioptera; family Raphidiidae; genus Venustoraphidia; species Venustoraphidia nigricollis. The sequence goes on along the minus strand of JAVRKA010000010.1, from coordinate 11,436,499 downwards.
AGATATGAATTTTGCAGAATGTCAATATTACGACAAATATTTTTAAAAGAAAAAAAACATATGCATGATTGTTTTATATAAAAATAAAATTGAAAAATTATACTGAAAATGTTCGAAGGTGTTCCATAGCCTGAAACGAATGGGTGTGCATAACTAATATATGACAGTCTATTCACAAAAATCCATCGGTAGTTAAGCGCTTATATCATCAAAAACGTACAAAATAATCTATTGAAAATGTCATGGTAAAGTTGTATCGTTTAGAATCTACTTAGTAAGAAGAGTGGGAAAAGCGATTAGGAGCGGTAATCACAGGCGATATCTGTTCTGTTAACGACGCGTCTCGACTAGCGACAAAGAACAATCTTCTCAGCGCCGGCCCTAGCTCCCGATCAGGGTAGAGCGAGATTGTCTTTCAGTGCCCTTTGGTCGACGCTATCACATCACGTAAATTGTACTTCGGTTTTATTTATGTTAAATAAATAATATTCCCCAAATTTTTAAAAATCAACTTTTATTGCAAACTTCGACACTTGAATTTAAATTAAATTAAGTAGCTTTAACTATTATACTTCTTCTTTAACATTAAGAAAGTTCCTACCGTTATATAGTTAAATTACTATTTGGTGTTATTTTCAATCAAAATTGTATTTTGCACTGGAAATTGTTTTTCGCATTTGGCTTTTTGTCGCCCCTTGCTATCTGGCGTCTATATAGCGACCGCTCTTCTCGCTCCACCCCAGCGCCGGCGCTGAACCTTCTGGTAGAAAAGTAAAACCCGAAACTCGCGCAGTAATCCGGACGAAGCCCGACCGGGTCTCTAGTAAAATTATAAAGTTTCAATATATATAAGACATAATATAAATTTTCAAGTTGCAGTAACAAATCGAATACATTTCCAATAAAAATATATTTCTGTCATTATTAACAAATAATTTGTGCAGAACTGCATAAAAACTTAACAACAGTTTTGTGACGAACCGTACTTGTAAATTTTTTACAAACATATACATGTTGTGACGTAACTATTTTGAATTTAAACCGTATTTCACGTTTTATTAATTCGGTGGCAAGACTATATCGTCGTCGAGCGCTTCAAGCAAACAAACTTTCTAATTTGAAAAGTATCGATGTATGTATTATAAAATTTGTAATCTAGTAGAAAAGCGTCAGATAAGTCAAGGTAGTGTATTTATAATTTCTGGAATACGTGTTTTGCAAATTGCAACACCGCTTTGGGAGCGTCCATAAACTACGTGATTCTATTTCCCTCCCTTCATGTAGCCTAACGTAGCCTTTCCTATCAAAGATAGAACGTAGTTGAAGTCCAGAAGACATTTTGTGTTTTCTGTTAACAAACTTAAAAAAATTTGGTTTAAAATGAACAAGACTGATATTTGTTTTATGCATATTTTCTATAGTTATAAACAGTTTGACCAATGTTTGAAAATAAATATTCAACTTATATTGTGAATGATTTTCATTGTGCCAAATATAATACGTAGCTTGACTCCAACTCCCCCGTCCACTCACGTAACTCAGCGTAGCTATCGAACTGACCCCCCCCCCTCCTGATTGAGCTATGTGGTTTACGGACGCTCCCTGTTGAACTATTTCTCAGTTTTAACATTTTATCTATATACATATACAGTAGAACCTCGAGAAGTTAAAATCCAAGGGAAACGTTACAAACTATTAGTTATCGAGTTTTTTACTTATCGAGAGTTGAAGTTAGAGAGGTTGTCAGAGTAAAATTTTTAACTTACCGATGTTTGTGGATTTTATAGAGAGGTTACATAATTTTTTTATTTTTTCATTTATTCATTTAGAATCAATTATGTATTTATTTAAACAATCAATTATTTAAACAAAGAAATCAGTAAAGCGATTTAGTGGAAGACTAGAGTGAAAATCAATTAAGTTCTTGGCAAAACATTTTGTTTGGATACTTACTCATGATGAATCACTGATAATACTTTAACTTATGGAGGTCACCAAAATATTATTTTAAGTTATCGAGGGCGATGTTCAGAATATTTGTTTAAGTTACCGAGGTTTTGTGATTTAAGTAATGGAGGTTTTATGCTTTCAGGGGAAGGGAATTCAAAAAATTTTTAACTTACAGAGGTTTTTAATTTATCGAGGTTTAACTTATCGAGGTTCTACTGTATATACATAAAAATGGATGTTGGTCTGTTTGGGGTTAATAGGCTTTAACACAGTTTAACTGATCACCATGAATGTTGACACATATAATGCATTTTTCCAGGAGAAGGTTTTTATGCTATCTACTATGTTATAACTCGCCACTAAATAACGTTACCGTTGTCGTGCCCTGTTTTATCTCAATCGCGGCTGAAAGTGAACTGTCAAAAATATTACAAATATACTTACTGTGATGTGAAAACCAACTCTTTTGTGGGATGTACGTGCAAAAAAATGTAGTGTGTATCTTGTTCGTAATGAAATTGACTCGGGTTAAAATTCGTCAGTAGATCGTTGAAACGTAATACCTTCATTTACGAAGTAGACACAAACTACTAATTTTAGATTGGTAGATTATCTACCCAGAAGAGATATCTACGCCTCGCTACTGTATCCACACGTGTAGAGTCGCTGCGACGCGCGTAGCGCTAGTTCGTTGGCTGGTCCTCGGTTCGGTGGTAATAAATCATGGGTTACCACATTGTAGCCCGGTAAATCATCGGGGGGACCCGTCGGCCGCGGGGGTATTCGCGGGGACGAGGGGGTCTTCCCAGCGTGAAATGAAACCCATTCATCTATGTCACGGGCTTCTACTCTTCTATGTTTTACCTCTACATTCTCTAGTTTCTACATACACACACGTAGACTTGTATACCGACTTTTGGATCTCGCAGAGAACGAACGGACACCGTTTCATCCGACTTGGTGCTCGCTGTGTGTGTGTGTGTGTGCCCCGCTGGTTACTTGCCCCGGAGTGGTCCGGGTCATTCCGTACCTACGTTGTTATATTCTTTTATCTATAGTCTGTGCCTTCATTTTGCAGATATTACAATACTTGTGCATGCGTCCAATCGCTATAAAAAAACTGACCACTTTTTAACAAACTAAAATAATTTCATAAATGAATCAGATGAGATTTCCATTTTATCAATCAGTGACTTAGGATGGATTAATAAAATGGAAATCTCATCTGATAACTCTCAGTATTGTGAAGGTTCATGTCTAACCTTACCGAAGCTAAAATTAGCTCTCGATTATGTGTATTTAGTGTTGCAATTTATTTTATTATGAAGGATTAACTGTTGAGATATGGCACCGTAGAGTAAATGATACCTCACTCCGTTGCGAAAGTGGAAAGATTCGGGTTTGAGTCCCGACGGTGATAGTTGTTTGAAAAATAGATTATTCTAATGAAGCATTTTAATAATGAATGTTTCAACAATTATAGCAACAATAGCTATTATACTACTTAGAATAATTTCGATAATCTGCTTAGATTATTGAAGTTAAATGATGAAACGAGAAAGCAACATGAGAGAGATAGATTGAGAAAATAAAGAGATAGAACAGTATTAATAACTGACATACTATAGTTTGGTTGGCAAAGTAGTCAAGAAGTTGCACTTGTGGGCTTCATCACTTATTTGGTTTAAATAAAATTTGTGTAAATCCACGATATTTGAACGTTTATACAAAAAGATTCCGAATGTCATAGAAAAGCGAGTAGACGATCTAGCGAAATGTTTAAAACTGTAAATTTTTACAAAAATCATATAATCAACTATACGGAAGTTATGCGTTCAAAAATAACTCTTAAGTCGGATCCCTAATCTAAAACTAAATTCATCTTTATATTTACATTTCCGAAAGTATTAATGTGATAAGGTTATAATTTAAAACATTCGACACTTTTTAACACGGCAACCAAAAGGAAAAAACGTTAGAGAGCTGTTAAATTATATTTTAAAAATTGAGAATTGTTTTCTATAGAGTTGGGGAGAAGGAATTGTTTTTGTTGCTTAGAATTAATTACCAAATTACGGTCAATTTCATAACTTTGTAATTTTTTAATAAATGTAATGTTTATAATATAAAAATAATTGTTCTTTATAGGTAGTTTCAACACCTTTGTATTTTTGGAATAATAGTTCGAAACAATATTAGATAATCACAACCCATAAATCTCGAAAACCCATGGTACCTTTGGTGTGAAGGCCCAATATAAAAAAATAATCAAAACTTATTTAGTATTTTGGAATTATGTGGTCATTTTTTAAATTTCAGAATAACTATAATAAATAGATTATTGATCGACTAATTGAAAAGCAAAAAAGCTGTTTTTGAATTCTGCCTCGCATAATCGCGCAGTAGACAAATTTTTTTATGTTGACTGTACACAAATCCACTGCAACTTTTTAACGAAAAAAAGCCTATATGATCCACACACATTACATACATATATAAATTTTGTTTTGTTTCAAGTACCTTTGTGAAATTTGATATTTCCAAATAATCTTGTCATGAACATACGTAAGATTAAAATTTTATAACTTAAATTTATTGTTTCTCTTTTTGACAATGAATTAGATACCTGGACAGATTGCAGAAGGTCATTAAGTTCATTTAAGTTTATAAAAAAGACGAAGACTATATTCTGTTTACTATTTAGAAACTGAAAAATAAAACAGCGAGTTGGAAAAATGCCAATTTTTCGAAAGATATGTTTAATAAATTATTCATTATTGTCAAACGTATCGTTCCATAAATTTCCTGCACAAGCTGAAAAATGTAAGGTACGACAATTGAAAAATACATCCCCTATAAAATAGCTGCTCTTCATACCTGTATAGCGATTGTAAAATAATAAATTTCGCACTAGTGCATAAAGTAACTCTGGTATCTGTTTAAGTTGCAGAGATATATGTAAGTATATATTTTTTAGTAGAATTAATCACGCCGTAACTTCTAAACGAAGAAAGATGCAGATTGGTCGGAATCAGAGCGATGTTTTTTATAAAAAGTACACAATATTCTATATTTTTTTAAATTCGCAAATCATATTTTATGCGCTTTTATGGCACTAACCGCTTTATGGCCTGTTGCCTATTAACAGAACATATGAGCATTTATATATGTATATGTATTTAAAAAAAATAAATAAAAACACCATAACTTCTAAACGAAGAAAGGTACAAAGGTTAGAGTGGTCGGAATCGATTCAGCGCAACAACAAAGTAGGTTATACTAGCGACATCAGACGGAACTTCTTAAAAGCTATAGTGTTGTTAATAACTTTTGACAGTTAAATAACCTCAATACTGGTATTTTTTAAAAATTATGGATTCAACAGTACATATTTTACTTTATCAAAGTACATCTTTAACGAAAATATGAATATCAATTATCGCGATTACGCCAAAGAAGTATAACTCCAAACACGCTTCATAAGCACACGCATCCATTTTTTACAATACAATATTTCTCTTCAAAATGTGCCGGTTCTTCAGTTTCGTATTATTAAACATTTTACAGCTCGAATGTTCGATTAAACTGAGATAACTATTCAATGGACAATTTTCAAGACAAATGTATGAAACTGTAACACAATGTGTCGTTACATAAGCGTCGTAACTATCGTAATAACGTAACAAAAAACAAACGACGATTACAGCTTCAATTGTTTAACTTCCGGTAGCAGTTAAAATAATCCTTTGCACAGATCTTTTATTCGGTAGAATTGAAAAAAAAATATGCCGAATACTGAAATGCTGATGTGACTGTTTTGATATTCCAGCTTTCTGTATCCGCTGTCCAATATAAGATTTAGATATGGTCAAACACGCGATATACGCGCCATCTTGCTATCTCCGTTTCTCATATACTGTCCACATTGGCCGATATCAAGAACAACTGAATGCTCGGTCAGGAGATCTGTAACCCACTCTTTTTTCTTTCACATTACACTTCATACCTCTTACAAAAGGGTATCAATTGTTCATTTTACACGTGGTGTAAAATATTTATAACGGTTTACCCGCGACTTGTCCACGTGGTAGAGATTATATCCGCAGCTCTTTTTTATAAAATTCACCCCCACCCCGTTCAGGCAGATGTGTTCAAAGGACAGTCGAACATGTATTTCATTATTTTCTAAGAAGAGTATTTTTTCCTGACAGTCCTTCACCTGTCTGTGAAGTGCTATCACAATCGGTTCAGTAGTTTCGAAGATTAAATCCGGACAAACAGACAGTAGCCCATAATTCTTATATTTTTCCAATTTTTACCTAGTAACCCCAAATATTTCCAGGTTAAAAAGTAATATAAATTAATCTTTGAATAGTTCCTTTACCTGTAAATGAAAGTTTCTTCAAAATCGGGTCAGTCGTTTCGGAGATTAGCCCGGACAAACAAACAAAAATTGCGACTATAGATTTTGATAGTGTATATGAACTTAGAAAAAAGGATTTATTCCGAAATATTCAAAACTAATCTCGATTTTTGAAGTCAGTTAGAAACGGCTGAAGCGATTTAAAAAAATTATACGGTACCAATAGGTAAATATTCTGAACAAAATGATGTCGAAAAGTTATGGCTGAACCAACATTAAAAAAATATATATACATGAATTCAATAACATCTTTTGTTTATTGAAGTCGGTTAATAAAGATTCATGAGAAAAACGGGTGGTAGTTGTCAAAAAATAATTTGGTTTTACAAGAACTTTACAACTGAAATTTCGGAAACCCTGGCTGCACAAAAATAGCAAAGTATGGTTCGTCTGTATGGATATACCCACATATATTCTTTTAATATATTTGCAAACCTTCTCTCAGATAAAAAATGAGACGAATTGGTGGTTGAAACGGTGGACAGGACAAAGCGTCAGGCTCAAGATGGTACCCACCGTCGCATCGTTGGGCTGAAGTTATATGCAGGCGTAGCATATTTACGTCTATATGTACACAGAGAGAGAAAGAAAGAGAGAAAATTCTACAGAGAGGAGGGACGCCAATAACTTATATAGATGGGTGGAAAAAAAGCAATATCTTTCTCGCGCCATATAGGCTGTTGAGTTCACAGGACCTCGCAGCTGAGCTATATATGCACTCCTCTCTAGTACCTCAACTGTCAACAAGGATGTGTTCCTGATGTGTTTTAAACATTTACGGTTGACCTTGAATCACTACTCTGGAAGTCGGAGCACTACTAAAAGCCAATTCAGACTAGCCGTTCTCAGTTACGATTCACCGGTCCGGTTGGGAGCTCGACCAATCAGGGCGCAGTCGTTCCTGAACGACTGCGCCCTGATTGGTCGAGCTCCCAACCGGACCGGTGAATCGTAACCGAGAACGGCTAGTCTGAATTGGCTTTAAGCGACAGTAGGAGCGGTATCGTTTAGAGAAGATTAGTAGCGTCATTTCTGCAAAATTCCAGAATATGTTTGTATTGGGAAATCATCGATTTGATTGGTTGCTGCAACTTAGAAACTGAATATATATTTAAATTTTATAAGTCTACTGTCGGTCAGGTACGGCATTATCCGGATTTTTGAGCACAAACGAGTTTCGGGTCGGGTCGAGACGCATTATTGACAGACACAGTACAGATATGATGGCCCATCTAAAATTACAGACCACGACGCTACTGATCGCTTCTCCTACCGTTCTGCCTGCGCAGGATCTCCATCTTGCCACTATCTTCTCTAAACGGTACTACTCTAAACACATAAACCAGTGATGTATACAAAAATAATAATCAATTTTTTTACTAACATAAGTTATTAAAAATAACAGAACCTTTTTTAAATCGACGAACGTATATATAAATTAATGAGTTTGAACATTATTGTAGTTACGGAATTAGTTTATTTATAATACGACACTAATAAAATAGCTGATTTTCACATAATTTTTAAAACTTTTGACAGGTCAATTTTAAACAAGTTCACTTCTAATTTGTAGGCTGCGTTGAATTTTCATACTTTTACTATGTAAATGGTATTACGACAACGTTTATTTTACTTTAATAGGCTATTTTACTATCACAGGCACGAAAAGCAGTCACTTTACAGGGGTGCGTGCAAAAACATTTTTTTACGTATTTCTTGATTGATTGCACCGTTACATCCTGTAATTTTTACCCCAGCCCTGGAACAGCGTCGCATATAACACTCATCTAGTACACTTGTCTTCTGAAAACGACGCCTGGGATATGCAGGAGATGATTCTCGAGCCATGGAGACGGCATCAAGCACTGACAAAAGATATGCGTCCTCCTACGTCAACTCGGACCATAAACTGTTTGTTGCGTCTTTTTTTTTTGTCCTATTATTTTGTTTTCTACGCTCTCTTGTATTTTAATTAAATTTTCTTTTTTCTCAACATTATACCGAAATATTTCTTTCTATAAACGTTTCACTTATGCGCGATTATCTCGAAGCTTTTACATTACATTTAATAATAAAAAAAGAGGTCCGTCGGTTTTTGTGGACACACGTCGGAAATTCTGCTCCTTACGTATTATATACCAACGTTTTAATGCTTTCTGCAATCCAGAAAGAGAGTTTCACAACGACATTAGAATGTCTCTACATATCTAAAAACTATTACAGAAAGCTCCCGCTTAACGCGGGAGATACGTCCCAATAAGTTCCTGCGTTATACGAAACAGCGCTAAAACGAGATCATCTTAAACGTAAAATTCAGTGGTTCCCAACTTTCAGCTGGCGACTCATCTTTCCTTATCGGAATACCTCCATGGTCCATCGGTCCATGGTGGAGTAAAAAAAAATTGGGAGGAATGTAGTGGTTCTGTTGTCTGTTCCAGATGGCAAAAATCAATAATCAAGAAAACAATCAAAACACAATTCGATTTGTTTAGATTTTTCTGATGGTTTTATTCGAAGGTTTCTGATAGTTTTAGGATCGAGCCGCGACTCACATTTAACCCTTTCGCGACCCACCAGTTGGGAACCGCTGACGTAGATAATAGGCATGAATGAAACAGAGCCGAGAATAAGAAAATTTTTTAGGTTTTTTTTGTAACATTTATTGCTAAATACTTTTTTATCACATTAATTATAGATTTATTAATTGCTAATATCGAGTTTTGTTCATAAAAGATTTATGAAAATCAAAATAAGTTCGAGTAAGAAGTTATGTTTGTGATGAGGAAGATTCCTCATTTGACATATTTTGTTTTTTGTGAGAAGTCATCTAAAGTCGTTTGCCTATTTCAGCAAGCTGTTGTCGATAGCAAGATATTGCATCAATGACACTTCGTGTTGCCTTTGACTTCTATCAACATTTGAATCATTTTGTATAAATTGATCCACAATTTATGTTATATTAGTTAAACTTGTTTTTTTAAAAACCGCGTAATACTGAAACAGCGTTAAGCGAGGTCTTACTGTATATATGATCACAAGCTAACGTCCTTGTCAAATCAGATTGTTTGACAATACTTTCTGCAACCCCGCATAAAAGAGTTACAAAAAAACCAGTAACTGTACGAAAAAGTGAGTCGTACGAAGGAGGTGGAGTTAATATCAAGTGACGACACGGCCAACCTGAGAGCTGTGGACATGACATAGAAAAATGACCCAGTATTTTATATCTCGTTTTTTTTTTCGTACGACAGCGACGTGCTAACACGCTTGTCGCCATAACTCACTCCACTTACTGACTGGTTTGTTTAAGCAATGTGCAACATGGTGGTCGCTACTCACGGGGTTATTGTACATGCGTATATTAATATTCGTATACCGGGGCCGACAAAAAAAGATTTAAAAATAGTAACAACAGTTTTCTGTTCTATAGTAAAAGTTTTTAATTTAGGGGCAAGTCAGCTGCAGTAGAAAAAACCCGGGTCGCAGTGCCAAAACCCTGCCGACAATATAGTGTATTTGCTTATACAGGCAGTGTGGCTTTATTATGCAAACTTAAGTTGGTTTTTGGGCAAAATAAAAAATTTGGCTCCTTAATACACCCCTTAAAATAACATTTTTTTTAATTGCAATATTATTATTAATCGAACCTCTATACCAAATTATTCAGTAAATAATTCACTATCTGCAAACTAATGTTTTCATAAAATTTGTAAATCCGGTCTTGTCGGGCCGATTTTAATAAAATTTTAGGGACACTTTTTAATTACTACCAAAGGGTTAAATTTCCAATTTTAAGCGATTCGGAGAATTTTTTCGGTATTTTGGGGCCCAAAAACATTTTTCAACCCCCAAAAACTACCCTTAAAATAGCCCGATTAGGCCCATTTTAAATAGGCTTCTTGCGGTGATGGAGTTCAACACGTGGGCCAAATTTAGTTGAAATCAATTAACTCTTTCGAAAGTTATTGCCCGCACACATATATATATATATATATACGTATATATATAAATATATATATATATACATATATATATAAACATTTTTAAAAATGGTGCCAAAGTGTTTAGGAGCTTATGAAACGTCGAGAAAATTTGGTCCGACCCCTAGGTCCCGCCATCCGACCGATGCCAATAGTGTATGTTGCCATATGGCAAATACACTAAAAAATTAAACTAGTTTTATAAACAGAGAAAGGTTATCAGTTTCCGAAATGTGTTTTCAGGTTTTGAGATCCGTAAGGTGACTGTTTACCAGCTATTCAATATACCCCCTTTTTCACCCACATAGCTTTGTGTAACGAGCAGTTGGAAGTGTGAGTGCATGTAAAATGCACTTACTCACATTTTAGAAATCTCTAATATATAAAAAAAATCTTATTCATTCTTTGACGCTCCGAAATAGACTAGAAATATAGCTTTCTTCCCAAATGACTTTTAGCCAAGTTATTACAGTTTATTTGATCTAACATAAGTAAACGATTGAAAATCGCTAATTATGTCGAGCGTCCTGCAACGCCTACCCTTTTAATAATAATAATAATAATAATTTCTTTATTTCCAATTGATCAAATTTTGATATAGGACATGTCATGTAATATAAAATACAATATATAAAATAATATAATATAATAATATAACTACAAAATAAAAAAACCCGGGTCGCAGTGCCAAAACCCTGCCGACAATATAGTGTATTTGCTTGTATAGGGCCGTGTGGTTTTATACTTTTATTATGTGAAATTAAGTTTGTTTTTGGGCAAAATAAAAAATTTAACCCCTTAATACACCCCTTAAAATAACATTTTTTTTTAATTGTAATATTATTATCAATCTAACGTCTACACCGAATTAAATACACCCTTCAATAAATAAGTCACTATCTGCAAACTAGTGTTTTCATAAAATTTGTAAATCCGGTCCTGTCGGGCCGATTTTATTAAAATTGTGGGGACACTTTTTAATCACTACCGGAGGGTTAAATTTCAATTTTAAAACGATTCGGAGAATTTTTTCGGTATTTTGGGGCCCAAAAACATTTTTCAACCCCTAAAAACTACCCTTAAAATAGCCCGATTAGGCCCATTTTAAATAGGCTTCTTGCGGTGATGGATTTCAACACGTGGTCCAAATTTCGTTGAAATCAATTAACTCTTTCGAAAGTTATTGCGCGTACACATATATATATATATATATATATATACACATATATATATAAACATTTTTAAAAATGGTGCCAAAGTGTTTAGGAGGTTATGAAACGTCGAGAAATTTTGGTCCGACCCCTAGGTCCCGCCATCCGATCGACGCCAATAGTGTATGTTGCCATATGGCAAATACACTAATAAAATATTTATTTATTAGCTTCAACGTAATTTTCGCAAACTTCAAGAAGTCCGATTTATTTAAAAAATTTGCATACGTATTAAGGACCGATGACAATACAATAATTTGATAACTTTGTCCTAATGTCCTGATCAGGATCATAACTAAACAAACACGCTTTAATAGCAAACCGAACTAAAAAGTAAAAAATAATGTTTTATTGTAAAAAAGCGTGGGGTGCTTATTACTATTTTCATACAAACTCTACTTTTACAGATAGCCACCAATGAAATATTTATACCAGTTGATATCAAGCACTCCACGCTTTTTTACAATAAAAAAAATGTTTTCTTTTTAGTTCGATTTGCTATTTAAGCGTGTTTTTTAGTTTTTTTAAACTGTTATTTTTCCTTAAATATTTAAAACTTAAGAAGCATATGAAAACTCAACAATGATATTCGGGTCACAAGTCTTCAAGACACGTACATTGAATTTATTACTTGATTTGTTATTCTGATGAAGACAGGTCAGGGTCGCGCACTCACGATAAGGCAAACTCAAGACAAGTTTTATATTACCAAAAAATAACCAGACCTCATAAATAAACAGTGCTCTAACACAAAACTTATGTAAATGTAGAAGTTTGCAGCCATTTTAATATACAGCGCGGATGATTTATTGCGGGTCGTCAGTTTGGAGACAGAATCTTGATTTCTGTGGGTGTCATGAAATTACCCAGATTTAGAATAAACCGTACTGCTATTATTATGTTACGTAAAAATAATGTTTAAAGTAAGTGATCTCTCAGATTGTAAAATATACTCTCGAGAAATTTCGAACTGTGGTCGCAAAATTCATTTTATGACTGTTTTTAGTAGCTGTGATTAAGCATTAAGCTTCACTGAATGTGGCTTGTTGCTTGAAAAATTCAAAAAACATATATTTATTCCCTAAAGTTGAATCGAATATTCGGCAATATTTCTTTACAGCACGTCACAAGATTTCGAATTACGGGAAGATAAATTAACATTTTTAAGTTTTTTCTTTATAAACTTATGTTAAAAATACTAACAATTTGGCTTTCTTAATAGTTAATTTTTTACAAATTTTTTTCTGTACAAACGTTTCTGTAAAAGTTATGCTAATTTTCTCGTTTTTATCTAATTTTAAATCGTTTATTTATATCAAACAAACTGCAAAAACTTGGCGAAAATTCATATGAGAAGACTGGTAGACATTTCTAGTTTATAATGATGCATTAACATCAAGAAAAATCACGAAAAAAACGAGAAAGTACCTAATTTGTTGTGTCTTCATTTTCATCTTTTTTTTGTTGAAAATGAGAAAAACTACAATTTACTGAGTTTACCAAACAAATTTTATTATTAAAGAACAAATTTGATACTGTGAATGTTAAGCAACAGAAAAATGTTTTTTTTTTTACAAATGTTTTGTAGATCAAAAAAATGTAGCGAACTTTCTTTTTCTTAAAATGGGAATTTAGTTTCAAGCAAGTAACATTTGGGAATCAGATTCTACAAATGTTTCTTGTACATTTTTAGCTTATCGCCTGATCACGTCATTTGCATATTTTACGTAGGTTATACTAACGGATATTTGCACATATTTACTGACCAGCAGAAATAATATTTTTTTTTTTATATATTCCAATATTTAAGTTAATTATGTGCGGTTAATTCAAATTAATTAATAACTTCAGCAGTCGAAGCCCATTTTAGTTTGTCGCATTAAATAAAAAAAGACTGTATTTACACTACACACTACAGAAGTAAAACTGGTATAATTATAAAAAAATATATTAATGACATCGATCGTCGGAAACGAACCTATGACCTTAAGGTTACGAGGCAGTCTCTATACCTCTCCTCACCCACAACGTTCTAAGGCCGGTTTTTAGAGTATACACTTTCAATCTCTTGAATCTCATGAACCGTGCCAAAAGAAGTTTTAATTCAAACAAATTATTTAATATTTAGTCATTTTCTTCTATCGCTAAACACTTGTACTAGTAGATACAATACATACCAAATGGCAAATATTCAAATGTCCAAAGAAATATTGAATTTTCATTACCTGAATATACATATAGGTTAAAAAACCATTAAAAGAAAACTTTCCGAAAGGGCTAAGAATAGCCGAGAGCATAGAAAACGCAATTCATAACAAGCCCCCAAATCCTAATTCAAACTGGCAAAAGTACCAACTGAATTTTCAAATTTGTAAAAAAAATATCAAATTGAAAATATGAATTGGCACTAGACCCAGTAACCTTGGCATTTGATTTAACTCTTTAATTCCCAGTGTCACTTGTAGGTGACAGAAGTTTAATATTTTTTTCTATCACACGGAGATTTTATTATTAAATTCCACTACCATTGTTGTAAAAATAATAATTATTTCTTTCTGACAACACTAGCCAAATGTCATCTGTCAAATACAATCAGATGTTTCGCGCGAAATTCGAGCAGTCTGTGTTTGTGTAATCTCTTGTGATAAAAAGTGAAATAAAAATGCCTGGATCGTAACTATTGTTATTTTTTCTTATTGCATGTAATAAATGAATAAATAAGCTATTGCACAAATGTTTTTATTGACAAAAATAACTTTGAACATGTTTTTTGTGACGTTGGAAATATTCCGTGTCACCTGCGGGTGACACTGGGCATTATAATAACCGTTTACGTCGCAACGCAAGCTCTCAAAAGGAATAATTTTTCCCGTTTTTGCAACATTTTTCAATGATGCTCCGTTCCTATTGGTAGTAGCGAGATATTATATAGCCTATAGCCTTCCTCCATAAATGAACTATCCAACACAAAAATAATTTTTCAATTCGAACCAGTAGTTCCTCAGATTACCGCGATCAAACAAACAAACAAACTCTGCAAACTCAGATAAACTATTTTTATTATAAAGGAACTGATATATCTAAATATAAATAAAATTATTATAAACTCTGACGTTTTATTCCTACCGTCACAATACGAAACAATCTGTGTCTGCTTCAGAGTCCTAATTTCACAACGCCCAGTCACCTGTTGGTGCCACCCCCATAAAAGAAAAATGGGGTAGTTTATTTTTTATTTATATTTTTTCTTGTCATAACCAAATGTATAATATAAGGTATTTTATTTAAAAAGAAACCAAAAATCTTTATTAACTTGGACATGGGAATTAAAGAGTTAAAAAAGAAACGTTGCCTAAACGAAAATAAAACTTTGTTCGACGTTCCCGCAAGCGAAGCCGTCGGCAAATCTTGTATAAAAATAAAGATACAAGTTGCGGAACGTTCTGTAGTGGTTATACCAAGTATTCGAAGTACATGCATTTGCGCTCGAGTAGACGAAAACTAAGTTTCCATGTAGCACTGTGGGCCCATGGCGAGGACAATATATTATCCTTTGCCACAACACGAATAAGACAGATTACGAGCGAAGTTGGCTGTGGAAGTTCTAGATATGTTGTACTAGCAGCGCAGCTTCGCCCGCGTAGATTAAATTTTATTATCTCGACTCCCTTTAAATAAGTTGTTTAATTGCGAGATCTCATTCACTTCGTTCGTTCAGTCGAGTTAATTATTGCCGGAATTGATTCAAAATTAAAATTTAACCGTTTAGTATTACTTCAAAGGTGTTCCTAAAATTTTAATAAAATTAGCTCGACAGAGCCGGACTTATGAGTTTTATGAAAACACTTGTTTACAGGTATTATACATACTGAAGATTATATACAGAATGTTAAAAAAATCCGGAAACGCTGAAATATCTCAAAGGATTGGCGTTTTGATGGAAAATGTTCCGAACAAAAGTTTCTCAATTCCAAGCAACGCTTATTTTGGTCACGAAAATTTTCCTCTTCGAAGGTGCTCCCGCGGGGGCTGTGGTCAACTCTAAAATTTCAAATGACAAACCCTATTTTTCTCTATTAGATCGTATTTTCCAGATAAAAATCAACATTTTTTGTCCGAGAATTTTATGGGGCTTGACAAAATTTCCAAATTACCTCTAACTTCCTACTGAACAGGCGTTTTCATATAAAATTTGCAAGCAGGGGGTTGGAGATAATTTGGAAATTTTTTTAAACCCCATTCGTGATTGGTAGCTTGAAATTTTTTTTTCTCGGACAAAAGATGTTTATTATTGTCTGGAAAATACGATCTAATTGAGAAAAATAGGGTTTGCCATTTGAAATTTTAGAGTTGACCCCATCCCTTCGCGGGGTTACCCTCGAGGGGTAGAATTTTTGTCACCAAAATTAGTGTTCCTTGAAACTGAGAAACTTTTATTCGAAACATTTTCCATAAAAACTTTGAGATATTTCAGCGTTTCCGGACTTTTTGAACACCTGTATAATTTCATGCAGATGAATAAAACAGAGACGAAATATTAAAATTAGGAAAAAAATATTATTTTAAGGGTTGTATTAAGGAGTTAAATTTTTTATTTTGTCCAAAAACCAACATAAAATGACGTCATAAAGTCAAACTGACTGTATTAGCAAATACATTATATTGTCGGCAGCGTTTTGGCATAGCGACCCGGTTTTTTTTTATTTCGTGACAAGACGCCGCCAGACGGATGATGTTCTAGGACAGCGTGTAGTATATGACACAAAATAAATAGTTCACCAAAGAGTTGGTGTCGCAAAGGACAAACACCAAACTGCGACATCTCAAACTATGTACGCCGCAAAACCAAAGTCAAGATGAAATGCAAATGTTTGTGCTAAACATAAATGTTATATAACTTATGTGTACATAGATCCGTTTGCATGAATTCAACTACAGGGCTTTCATAAAATAATTAAGGTTACTGAGTATCAGCTATTCAATATGCTCTATTTTCATCCACATAGCTCTGTCATATGGCCAGTTGGATGTGTGTTAGCATGTAAAATGTATTTACATTTCGGAAATCATAAATTTATATGAAAAATTTTATTCAATCTTTGATGTTAATGCTTCAAAATATACTAGGAATATGTGTTGCTCTTCCGATATGATTTTTAGCTGCGTTTTTGCAGTTTATTTGATCTAAATAAAGGATTTAAAATCAGAAAAATACTAGAAAATTAGTACAAGTTTTATACAAACTTTTGTACAATTCAATATGTTGATATTCCTTCCCGTATTTCGAAGTCTCGGGACGTGCTGTAAAGAAATATTAACGAAATCACGTTTTTTTTTATTCAAAATATGTTTTTTGAAATTTTTAAGCAGCAAGTAAAATTTTGTGAAGCTTAATGCTTAATCACAGTTAAGAAATATGTAGCGATTGACTAATTTTTTAAGCTGTTCACAAACCAAATCGAAATCAGTTTAGCTGTTGTCAATTTTATGGTGAATACACAAACAAATATACAGACCGTAGAACATCACTTTATATTGCAAAACATAACTTGTTTCTTGAGTGCCCCTGTATATAATGTATGTCTTATATGACACCGAATAACATATATACTAGACACCACTAAACTTTACCGAGTCATTAACAAAACATGCATAATTATGTATATATTATATAATCAGTATAAATCACACACTATAATCATTATTAATTTTTGTGAAGTAATTATAAATATCGAGTAAAACAGATTTAAGGTGATTGATCTCTCAGATTTCGAACGGTGGTCGCAAAATTCATTTTATTACTGATTTTATTAGCTGTGATTATAAGCATCAAGTTTCACAAGGTTTGGCTTGCTGCTTAAAAATTTAAAAAAATAAATGTTTTTGCCATAAAAAAACGTAACATTCGTCAATATTTCTTTACTGCATGTCAGGAGATTTCGAATTACGGGTAAGCAAATAAACATTTTGAAATTTTTTCTTTACAAACTTATGTTAAAAATATTGACAAAGTTAGCTTGCTCAATAAATATTTTCAAATTTAATTTTTTCTGTACAAAAGTTTGTGTAAAATTTGTGCTATTTTTATCATTTTTATCGTTAGTTTACATCAAATAAACTGTAAAAACTTTATTAAAAGTCACATGATAAGAATGGTTAAATTTTCAAATTTATTTTGTAAGCATTATCATCTATAAGAATAAGATTTTTCATAGATATTAACACACCTCGAAATGCTCGTAAGATAGAACTATGTGGGTGAAAAAGGGGGTATATTGAACAGCTGGTAAGCAGTCACATTAAGTTAAATAGAAATAATTTATTTTTTTTAAAAACGTTTGTTGATTCACAGCCAATAAATAAAAATTTAGAAAATATCAAACATAAAACTGAAAGGATAAAAAAATGGCAATTAATATGTATGCATGATTTATCATTGAATGTAAGTTGATATGGAATTATTGTAAAAGTGGAACTATATGTGATGACAATGAGTTACTTATAATCCAGCAGAGTCTAGAGCTAGTCAAGGCCCCTCAGCGTTAGCCACATGTCGTTTACTTGATCAGTCAATTTTATATTGTGCTCAAAAATGACTGTATCCACTTTATTCCACATTTTAAATTTAACAAAAAATCAATCATTTATTTAAAAAAAATGTCATCTACATATTATAGGTACATCAAAATGTCGATCCCGACAAGTTCTTTTATATCATCATGGGGTGCCAATTTTCAACTTGCCGCAACTTTTTTGCAGCCCTAATTTTTCAATTTTCAAAAGAATGTTAACAATAATAAAAAAAAAATAATAATAATAATCTCTTGACACAGCTATCTTAAGCACCTACAGGAGAACAACCATCTTTGGCTGCATTGATGAGGACGGAACAGTTCCAAAGGACAATTTAGTAGCCAATCTTCTGGAGCTCATAAGAAGATCCAGATTCATAGCTGACTAGATCTAGTAAAAGGAGAAGCACAAAAATGTGGTGTATTTGGGCGAAGATAACACCCCATTGTATTTTAATCTTCACTCTTAATCTTAGCTAGGTGATTCGGTTGTGATTTGGGATTGCAATCGAGCGGCATTTTCAGTCCAACTGGATTTATCCAGCACTAATCGCTTTTTCAAATAAATGTAACAATTTTTTAACTCGAGAAACTTAAGTAACTATTTATCTACATTTACATCAAATACTAGTTTTACATCAAATACTAGTTAAATCACCTAAATTGATATTCTAGATAACTGAAATAGTTATTCGTTTACTTATTTGACAAACTATGTAGTCTCAGTTTCTCAGTCTCAATAATTTAATAAATAAAATTACGTTTCCCGCTTGTAAAATGTTTAGTTAACTCTTATTAGAAACTTTTAATATAAATTATATTATATAATTTTTAAAGTAATATTTCAAAATGTTATTGATGGTGTTATCTCCCAGCCTACTTCTTAAAGAATTGCAAATATGCCCGAATGCGGAAAGGGCTCTTTCTACCTCTACGCTAGTTGGTTTGAGAGTCATCAAATAATCATAGATTAAAGTTAGGTTTTCACCTCTTACTCCCTCACATTCATAAAGTGCCATTTCTTTCTACAATATCTTATCATAACCCTTCTCAGACCCAGTTTTTTTACTTGTTTTTAGCTGATTGCGGATCCACGCCGCTGGATCCAGCGCCAGATGCTGGTCCAGCAAGACCAAAAATGTGCTGGATCCAGCTTGATTGCTGGATCCAGCATTGCAATCCCTAGTTGTGTTGGAGACATCGGCTTATGATATACAGTAGGCTGAAATTATTTTGTGGACAGTCTGTATTTGCCCAAGGGTGCCGGGGGTTGTCGGGAGTTGCCGGGAGTGTGTGTTGCATATACGTGTGGAGTATTAGAGAGAAGGCGATGCGGGAAGCAATAAGGCATCCTCCGTCACTGTATACACATTATATTTCACAATGTAATATATGAACTGCGTGTATTATGGTTACAGGATAACGAGTAACAAGCAATTAGTCGCATCCTTATTCCTTGTACGTTGGACGCTGTTTGTTCCCCATGGCATTTCTTCACAACTAACATATTGTTACATAATATTACGTCTTTCAACACGATCATATGCGTCACTATTTTATCGTCAGTGTTAAGTTTATTATTTAAAATTTAAATTTTAAGTGCGAATTACATTGGGGACGTATAAGCTTCACTTGTATGTTTGTTTGTTTGTAAAGGAATCTTTGAACGTGAAATTCACTTACTATGTACATTATATTGTCGGCAGACCGAGCTGGGTAGAGTAGTGGTGACAGCACTAGACTCGCATTCGGGAGGTACGGGTTCGAATCCCGGCGGGGGCAGATGTGGCTGGGACTTTTTCCTACTGCCTCCCGCCGTGAAACGGTAATTCCTGTATAGGCCATCTTGATTGAGGTTTTCCATGGTTTCCCTCAATTAATTCCAGATAAATACCGAGATAGTTCCTTATTCATGGCCATGGCCGATTACCTATCAAAATCCCAGTTCAAAAATTACCTATCCTATCCTAATTTTCTATAATTCCTTCATTCGTCCATTGCTATTAGTTAAGTTGAAGATTCAGAAATGTAGAAAATAACGCGAAGTGGTAAAATGAAATATAGTAATGGTGCGAATGGCGTCTGTTATGACATAAAGTCGAGAAACGAATGTTAAACGCATTATTATTATTATTATTATATTGTCGGCAGGGTTTTGACACTGTGACCCGAGTTTTTTTGTATTTATAATATCGTAAAAGCGAAATAAAAAATGTATTTTTATTACTGTGAGTAAATCGTTACTCTTGATTATTTCATTGTCAGACTTTACTCGGACGAATCCGGCTCGCAAAGCTAATAAATAAGAAAAAAATGACGTTTTAATAATTTTATTGCTAACTTGAGAGTTATTTTATAAGGGCATTCGTATGTTTGTTGGATTTAAAGAACACTCATGTTTTCTAAATAAGTAAAGTAAAGCAGCTAATAAAACCTTGTTAAGCGTTGAATTTCTGAACGGAATGCAAGAGCTCTGTTCTTTAATTAGTCTCATGGGAATCAGAAACATTTATTGCCGGTCGACTTGATATCAAATAAGCACCATACTGTTAGGAACTTAGTTATGAACTGCGGAAATACATTATAGTGTTGGTAACCCCGATTTCAATGAACATAAATACCTAGAACAAATTAATATACATCTATGACAGAAAATAAAAAAAAATTAGATAAAAAACTTTTATAAAGACAAGCTTTTATTGCATTGTACTAAAAAGGATAAAAATAATTTTTTGTAATTTTAATTACTAAAGGTGGACCATGACTATCATAGAGCTTGCAACCCATTCTTTTATAATTATGAAGTTCAATTATTTTTATCCCTTTTTAACCGACTTCAAAAAAAGGAAGAGGTTCTCAGTTTGTCGGAATCTTTTATTTTTTATGTATGTTCCCCGATTACTCGAAAACGACTGAACCGATTTGGAAAATTATTTTTTTGTTTGAAAGGGTATATATCCCAGGTGGTCCCATATAGTTTTTATTAAAATCGGGTCATCCGTTTTTAAATGACGTCAAAAAAACATGTTTTTTAATGTATGCTACCTCATATCTCCAACATTTGTAAAGCGATTATGATGATTCTTTTCTTATTTAATAGGGCACATCTTCAGAGTGATCTCACATAAATTTTACTTAAATCGGTTCGGTAGTATTTAAAAATGTGCGAAATAAAATCCACTAAAAAGTAAATAATAAAATAAACTTTTTTAAAATAAAAATATCAACCTCCTTCAAAAAAGTCACTAAAAAGATGAAAATAAAAACCCGGGTCGCAGTGCCAAAACCCTGCCGACAATATAGTGTATTTGATAATATAGGCAGTGTGGCTTTATAATGCACACTTAAGTTGGTATTTGGGCAAAATAAAAAATTTGACTCCTTAATACACCCCTTAAAATAACATTTTTTTTTCTTAACTGCAATATTATTATCAGTCTAACGTCTACACCGAATTAAATACATCCTTCAATAAATAAGTCACTATCTACAAATTAGTGTTTTCAAAACATTTGTAAGTCCGGTCCTGTTGGGTCGATTTTATTAAAATTTTAGGAACACTTTTTAAATATTACTAAAGGGTTAAATGTCAATTTTGAAACGATTCTGAGAATTTTTTCGGTATTTTAGGGCCCAAAAACATTTTTCAACTCCTAAAAACTACCCTTAAAATGGCCAGATTACGCCCATTTTAAATAGGCTTCTTGCGGTGATGGATTTCAACACGTGGACCAAATTTCGTTAAAATCAATTCACTCTTTCAAAAGTTATTGCCCGCACACATATATATATATATATATATATATATACGTATATATATATATATATATATATATATATATATATATATATATATATATATATATATATATATATATATATAAATATATATATACATATATGTATATATAAACATTTTCAAAAATGGTGCCAAAGTGTTTAGGAGGTTATGAAACGTCGAGAAATTTTGGTCCGACCCCTAGGTCCCGCCATCCGACCGACGCCAATAGTGTATGTTGCCATATGGTAAATACACTAATAATAAAATTTTGAGGTCGGTGCCAATTTTATTACTGACACTTAAAATTAATAGGCATCTACTTTTAATAAATTGGAACCGACCTCAAAATTTCATTATTATTTTGATCTTTTTAGTGACTTTTTTGAACGAGGTTGATATTTTTATTTTAAAAAAGTTTATAGTAGATTGCAATAAAAGCATGTCTTTATAAAAAAAAATTATATGACTTTTAGCCAAGTTTTTACAGTTTATTTGCTCTAAATAAACGATTTAGTATCTGATAAAAACGAGAAAATTAGCACAAGTTTTGCACAAATTTTTGTACAGAAAAAAATTAATTTTTTGAGGAAGCCAAATTTTTTAATATTTTTAACATACGTTTGCAAAGAAAAAACTTCAAAATGTTAATTTGCCTTTTCGTAATTCGAAATTTCGTGACGTGCTGTAAAAAAATATTGACGAACATTACGTTTTTTCATTCAATTTTGAAAGCAAAAATATATGTTTTTGAAATTTGTATGCCAAATTTTATGAATCCGAATGCTTAATCACAGCTAATAAAAACGGTAATAAAATGAATTTTGCGGCCACAGTTAGAAATTTCCCGAGAGCATCTTTTATATTCTGAGGAATCAATAATTACAATTTAAACTAGCAATAGTACATTATCACTCGTAAGTTATAATACCCAGACACTGTATACACTCGCATAAAAAAAACTCGGGTCGCAGTGCCAAAACCCTACGCCAATATACTGTATTTGCTAACACAGGTATTGTGACTTTATTACGTGAACTTAAGTTTGTTTTTTGTCACAATAAAAAGAAATTAACCTCTTAATACACTTCCTAAAATAATAATTTTTTTCTTAGTTGAAATAATATTAACAATCCAACATCTGCACCACATTAAATTTACTCTTCAGTAAGTAAATTCGTATACGCAAACTGATGTTTTCACTGTCGGGCTCTGAGATTTTTTTCGTTATTTTTAGGTCCAAGAACTGTTTTCAACACCTAAAATTCACCCTTAAAATAATCCGATTGGGACCATTTTAAATAAGCTTCGTGTGGTCAGGGATTCCAACATGCTTGTGCCAAATTTCGCTTGAATCGATCAAGTCTGTCGAGAGTAGAGTTGGGTAACTCAGATCTGAACCGGTTCAAAGAGCCGACTCCGACAGAAGATCCGTGAGAGCCGACTCACTTTTTTTTGAGCCGACGGATCAACGGATCCGCATAACTCAGTGAAACACTTAACACACAGAAGCATATTTTACACTTACGTATCAGTTCTTGCTTTGATGCATCTGTCAGCTCAAATGACTCATGCATCACATGTTTGGCTATGCATTTTTGATTATATACAGGTCGTGATATGTTTGACTGAACTAGGTAACTCAGTGGCAGACTGCAGTAACATATTCAGAACTCGGCTCTTTTTTAACCGGTTCAGTGTGCCGGCTCACATACGGGATCCAGATGCAAAGATGCAGATCACTAAAAAGACCCGTTTTTCCCATCTCTAGTCGAGAGTTATCATGTTAACACATACAGAGAGAGAGAGAGAGAGAGAGAGAGAGCGACAGAGAGAGAGATTCAAAAATGGTGCCAAACTGTTCAGGAGGCTATGAAACGTCGAGAAATGTTGGTCCGGCCACTAGGTCTCGCCATCCGACCGATGTCAATAGTGTATGTGCCATATGGCATGTACACTAATACTAATGTAGGAGCTGCATTATATCTTTCGCTGAGAAGTACTCAGAGCAGCACCGCCAGGTTACAATGATATACATACACGCACATAATATCCATTATGTAACGGTGACTAAAGTTTCCCACTTGTTTTAAGTACTCAGACACTTTAGGCATATACGGGGGAAAAGAAATGGCTATACGCATCCAATATAAAAATAATGTTTTCTAATTTTAAAAATGAAGAAAAGAGTGTGGGTTCTGCAGTATGTCCGCAAGGTGTGGAAAACTTTTTTCAAATCGTCGAGTTTCTAGTTCACTTAAAACCAATTAAAAATATTTTTTGTAGAATTTTTAAAGGATTTATTTATTTGTTATTATTAATCATGTTCTTCCAAGTGACGAGTGAAAAATCAATGCTAATAAGTAAAATCGTCATGTAGTCTGTAATTGCACAGTTTTAAAGATTTCTAGAGCGAATTTTCAGTTTTCAGTCAGCTCGTTCTGTCTGTCTGTTTGTTCCGGCTAAGCTCCGAAACGACTGGACCGATACTGACAGGACTTTTATTGGCAGATAGCTGATGTTATAAGAAGTAACTTAGGCTACTTTTATTTTAGAAAAAGCATTAGGGTTTCGCGCAATCGTGTACAAAATCCGAGTCAAATAGGGAACTATACATCAAATATCTATACATATAATATAATCTATACATATCAGGAGTGATCTAGGCAGCGTTGCCAGAGGTCCCGATTTTGGCGGGACGTCCCGATTTTTAAATCAAAATTAAATGTCCCGCGCGGGACAGGCTCAGTCCCGCTTTTCGGGGATAACTCGACCATGCGTAAATAATTATTAACTTATTGTAAGTTGCAATTTGTAACACTCACTCCTCAGACTATTGTTTGAAACGCCATATTTTTCTAATGAATAAAACTTTTTGATTTTGATTTCTGTTTTTTTTATTTTTTTTTTATTTAGAAGACGAATAAGACTCAACTATTTAACGATAGGGTAAATCTGATTTAAAATATATTTTTATTAAAATACATTTTCTATGTCTATTTTTGCTATCTATTGTCACGTAAACGTAATTTGAACTCAAATAAAAAGATAAATATTTAAAAACTTCTGATTATATACGTTTTTTTACTATGTCCCGCTTTCGACGAAAGAATCCCGCTTTTTTCACTCAAAAAGTTCCAAAATCCCGACTTGGCAAAAAAAAAAATCTGGCAACGCTGGATCTAGGCTACTTTTTATCCCAAAAATAACCCTTATGAGGGTGAACAGGGTGTTGAAAACCTTCATAAAGGATACGCTGTATCTCTGAAATTACTTAAGTTAAAAAAGAAATGCATGTTCGACGCTATTTTGAACACACTACCCGAACGGGGTGGGAGTGGATTTTATATAAAAGAATTTTACCGGTTACAATGCATCTACTATACTACTCGGGCAAACCGCTAGTTGTATAGATAAAGATAGACGCTCGACAACTATTACAGTTCGTAGTTGTTGACCACTCCTATAAAAGGAGGTATACAGCAGTGGTTATACATACGTAGACACAGTGTAGGGAACTCCCGTAAAATTACCGCTGGCGTTTGGGGCGATACATCTTCCCGGTGACATATCAGTATCTCCAAGCACAAGCACACATTCTCTCTAACCGTCTCTCCCGTCCCACCCCACCCCTCGCCCCCTCCTGTCCCGGTTTCATCCTCTTTTACCATACTCCGTACCTTTTTCCATCCCGTTCGCGCCTCCCATTTACAGAGAGGACTCCAACAACGTCACCCTTCCCTGTTTGGTCGGAATCCTTAACACTATTTATGTCCTGTTACATAATCATAATATACCTACTTTCAAACTCAACTCAATTATTTGATTGTCTTTTGTTTTGTCTTATCTGTACGATTAATTTATCTAGAGTTTTTGTTTTCTCTATTTTCATAAATAAAAAAAAAGTTCGTTCGTAACCAGTGCCGTCTTTAAGGCATTTTCGAACGATTATTTGATAATCTTCACATCATTAATTAGAGCTAGTATAAAGCGTGTAATATAGAGCTCTGCAACTAGATCAGGCAACCGTGGCGACACCCAACTTTCTCGATCTGGTTTCAGGAAGACAATAGAGTATTTGACACTATAAAAACTAAATGTAAATAAGACGCTAATGAC
This sequence comes from Venustoraphidia nigricollis, assembly GCA_034508555.1. NCBI lineage: Eukaryota > Metazoa > Arthropoda > Insecta > Raphidioptera > Raphidiidae > Venustoraphidia > Venustoraphidia nigricollis. Next base: position 11,410,466 of record JAVRKA010000010.1, on the reverse strand, counting down.
CTACGTTCTCGAGCGTCTATAGTTTAGAATAAATTAAAAAATAGAATAGTCAACAGAGACTAGATTTATTAACGAGTTGGTATTTTTATATTTCGTAAAAGATTAGTTGGGTAGCTTCAAAGTAATTTGAGAACGCGAAGTAATTAATTACAAGAAAAAATATTTAAAATATGTTCAAAAGCGCAGGTAATAAAATATAATTAAAACGCAATGCATGTAATGGAATGGTGGTAATGTAACATTTAAAATAAAAAAGAAGCTCCCGAGAATACGGTCCTCTGTACACAGAACAATATTCCTTATTTTCTCCACCCGTGTACAGTACACTTCCTCTAAGTCGACGCTGACTTAACGAGAGCTCCTTCTCTTTATTTCTATTTAGTAAAAACTGAGCATATTTTGAATTGGTATCATACTCCATTTTAAAGTGTTGAGACTTTTGACACTATTGTGTTTGTTGTACAAAGGAGTAAGTTACACATTAGCCATTCCGACTGATTTTTATAATTATCCGTTTTTTACATTTTTTGTGTCTTAAGGGGGTATTCTTATGTGACCACTTCGAAAAATCGATTTTTTTTTCATATTTCAATAGTAAAACCTATCGAAAATATGCTGTGAAAAATAGAGACCGAAATTCCTAGTTTTAAATAAATTACAACTCATATAGTGGCCGACGCGCCGTAAGCGACTTGTTGGCTTTTGAAACTTTAAACGCATTTTTCTGGAAACATTGTTTTCTAAAACTGTCATGGTCCTAAAAAAAAAAGTATTCAACCGATTGCTTTGAAATTTATATATGTTCTTCTACTCATTAATGGTTATCGTCCGTACTAAAATTGTTTATTTTCGAAAATATTTTCTTATTTTTTTTAAACAATTTTTAACAAAAAAAAAATTAACAAAAAACACAAACTTTTTTTCTACAGTCCGCCATTTTTTTATTTTTAATGAAATTGATTAATTTTAGTAGGGACGATAGCGACATCCATACTGAACAATGATCCATTCGATTTTTTTATTTCAGACAACATGAACAGCCGCTATTACCATGACCAGTGATCTGCTTTTTTTTAGTGTCTAATTTAATTTAAAAAAAATATATATATATAAAATGTAAAATAAGAGACAAAAAAATTTTTTTTATACAGTTTAAGATACAAACAAAAACATATAAAAAAATTAAAATGATTGAATGTTATTGTCGTCTAAAAAAAAATTCCCTAAAAAGAGGTAAAATGTATGCGTTCACATAAGAATATCCCCTTAAAATGAATAAAAAACAACTTGTCTTTATATTCTAACTCTAACCTAAATCTAAACCTTGTGAAATCTGTCACTAACCCGTTTGTTATGTTTGCGGTATGAATGAAGAAGGATGAAGGGAAAATGCTTGAGTTCTAATTTTCACTCAGAAGAAAACTTCTGAACAATAATTTCGAATAAAGTTATGGCTAATTACGGTAATAAGCGCAGAAGCCAAAAATCACGGATATTAAAAATAAACTCGTTTGTTATAAGTGTACACATATAGTAAACCTAACGTACACTTTTTGGAGTAAATTTCACTGCGCTATCTACCAAATACACCTATTAGTAGGACTGCTATATCACAAAAGTAGGTCCGTAGAGTATTAGTAAATAAATTGTCAAATACAGTAGTCGTGTGATTGCGGCTTTACAGAGAGCGACTACTGTACAATATTCTTTATTTTCTTCACCCGTATAGTCCAATTCACGCGCCGCACCAGTATAGCCAACCTAGCAGAGAGATATTGCACCGAGCCCGGAGATAAATTCCGGCCAGACTTCATTTCGGCCAAGCTAGCTGCCGTTTATCTTACACACAATAACTCACGCCAACGTCCGTTTCTTTTTTGTATTTTTGTTCTGTTCTTATTTTCTTCAGTTTTCCTATTGTCTTGACTAGAGTTTTCCTAGCAAGATATACTGTCACAGAATACTGTAATCTTTGTCTACGAATAAATCATTTATATTCGGCAAAATTGTAACTGCTTCTTCTTCTTCTATTCTATTCTTATTGTGTTTTTCTACTTGTCTTTTTTTGGTCGAGGTTTATTTTTGTGTCGGCAACTGTTTTCATTGCACCAGTGTATTATTGTACACTTTACTCTATGTAAATGCGATTTTGCATTCTCTCAGCAGACATTAAATCATAAACTATTTACAGAGTTTAACGTTGCGCTTTTAATATTGATAAAAGAATAACACAAATCCTATAATATTTCTTGCATTCTTACACAAAGAGTTTCATTATATGTTCACTTCATAAGGAGTGTTCAAAAAGTCTTTAAATCTTAGGTGATTATTTATTGTGAAACGAATATACTATATAAAATAAATAAAAACACTTGAAAATTCTCAGAAAATTATTTTTAAATTATTTCTCGACGATCGATTTAGACAATAAATCCATCCTCGGAATATTATACTAAAGTCTAAACTAGCGATTTACTCGCGAGTTCGTCCACGTGGTAGATTGTACCCATAATTCTTTTATACAAAATCTACCCCCACCCCGTTTGGGTAGATGATGATAATGATATTTATTTAATCAGTTGAGACATGACATCTATTTGACATGTCAACGAGAAATACAAAAATGAAATTATAGAGTTATCGGCAACATAAATATTCATCAACAGAATAAAAGTTTTCAATATTTGTCTTAAAAATTGAGCAAGTATTATTTTTTAACCTTTCAGGTAATTTGTTATAAATGTAGGCTGAATAATTTTCTGGGCAATACTTATAAATGTCTATTTTTGCCAACGGTAATTTTATTGCGAGTATCATGACCATGTCCATCCTCTGCTAAACCATAGCTTGCCTTATTTCCATGGGCGAAGAGCAATAAGCAAAAGAGAAAAATGCATGAAGCTGTCATAATCTTTTCTTGAGGAAAGATGTCCCTACATGATTGCTTTCTATTCAAATTGAACATGGCGCGTATTATAGATTTTTGCTTGATGAAAACACTCTGAAAAGAAACACTATGACCCCAGGCCACAATACCATACCTTAACACAGGATAGACATGGCCATAATAAATCGCTTTTAAGATTTTAAGACATCCATACTGGATAAAGATTGAGCTCTTTTCATGACATAAACAAATTTTGATAAGTTTTTACATACACTAGAAATATGATGGTCCCATTTTAAGTTACTTTGTGTTCAAAAGACAGTCGAACATGTATTTCTTTATTTTCTAAGAAGAGTATTTGTCCCGTTTTTAGTTTACGCAATTTTAGAAATACATACAGCGCATCTTTTATAAATGTAAGCCTTCTTGGCAGTCGGGTAACAAGTATTGAGTCTGTTTTGAGGGTTGAGTTCTAAAGATACTCTACGCTTTGACCAAACATTTTTTTTTTAAATGAACGATTTAAAACAGCCATCACGTTACTTGACGAAATTGCCATACACGAATATTAATGATTTGAAGATTTTTTAATCGCAGCGTACATTTGTTTCGTTATTCAATTGTTTGTAACACGTGTACTTTGCCGGATACAGTTTCCATTGAAAAATCACATTATAAAATATTGTATGTAATAATTTAATGTTGAAATTAATATGTTGTCGTGTATTGCAATAGCTTGAAACACAACGTGAAATTGTTTTAATAATTGTTTTTGTTTTTACGCACTTTGAAAATTGATATTTTTATCAAGGACGTTCATACGTGATAAAAAAATTAATTTTTGATATTCGGCACATATAATCACTCAATTATAGTTCTACAAAAAGTCAAAACTTGCTATCAATCGTTTGAAAACAAATCAATTTTTTTTACTTAAACGCGCAGCTATATGCGTTATTTGTAAAGAAAGAGAGAGAAAAAAAACATTGAGCACTGTTATGAGATGGATAGTTCTGATGTTGATCCTGTAGAAAAGAACTTATTGAAGATGGAGTGATGATTTATCATTAGTGTTTTAAGTTATAAGCATTCACAATAAATTAATCTACACTCATATTATAAAGAGGAAAGATTTGTATTTTTGTGTGTATGTTTGTAATAAATAAACTCAAAAACTACTGTGCCGATTTAAAAAATTCTTTCACCATTAAAAAACTACATTCACCCTGAGTAACATAGGTTATATTTATTGCTAGAAAATATATGGGATCCTTACTAAAACTTTAGTAACGTAACCCAAGGTGTAAAAAAATGCCATAAAACATCTTTCGTCGCATGCGCTGCGGAAACTATTGATGATAGAACAAAAGTATGCTCTACAATATTAAAGAACATATCAATAACTACAAAAAACTTCGCGATACTATATGTCCAACTATTATCATTATGTCACAATAACTACTTTTTACATTTTAATAATCTATATAGATAAAAGACGATGTATATGTAATCTATGGACTCCAAACGGGTAGACCATTTTTGATGAAGTTTTCAGACAATCTTTAGATTAGCCCAGCGGGTGATCTTCTGAAGTTTGGTAGCGATCGGATGAATTTTTTAAATTTCTTTTTGGGAAATAAGATTTTTCTTCGATTTTTGAACATTCACAAATAACAGCGATTGAATTCGCGCAAATTCAATACACGTTGAGAATTTAATGATAATGATTCTCATCTTTTATATCCTATATATTACATTAACGGCAATATTGTCACCAACTTAGATTAAATGATTTCAAACGCACGTCATAAGATCAGATTATTAGATAATTAAAACATTATTATTTATTACTTAAACTTATAACTAATTTGAAAACTGTCAGAAAAGAAAAATTAATAGTTGATGTGTTATGTTAAATTATTCATGGATTTGTAAAGCATAAATGACAAAATTCTTAGAAATGTACGTGAAAGATATGTAAATTACATACAACGATGACACACTTTATAATTCTGATACAAGTGAGATTTTCAATAATCTATTTAACTAATTTATCGGAAATCCAGTCCAAACAGTGTACGGTTCATTTATTCTAGTGTTCTGTAAAAAAATGCAATAGATCTACGCAATTCCGGACAGAACCGAGTCGATTAAAATGCACTACAAGCGAACTAACGATAGATACAAAAATTCTTAGGAAAAAAAGTGGTGCGTGTATTTATGAACGCGCGGCAAAAGTTATACTTCTTTGGCGTGATCGCGATAACTAATATTCACATTTTCTTTAAAGATGTACATTGATAAAATAAAATAAGGAGTCTATGGAAATGATAAATATCATTGGAAAAACATTTTTAAACACAAGTTAGGTTATGTTTGTGATCTTATAATATATATACATTTTACCTTTGTTCCATTTTCAAAAGTAACGTTTTTAGTGCCTGCATAAAGTCACTTTTGAACTATTAAATGGTTTTCTACTCTTGAATCCATGATAAAAAAAACGCAACTTCCGTAACAGAGAAAAATTTACCCTCAGTGGGCCAAAAGAAGTATAACTTCAAAAATCTTTAATTAATTTATTAATTTATTATTTTATTTCATTTCGATTAAATTGCAAATGATAAATACTATACTTACAAATCTATAAACATATGTGTGGTGAGCCGGTTGCCGACAAATGCCACCAGGAAGCCACGCACCTGGGGCACGCACTACGCGCAGACGATGTCTACAGCGCGGCGGCACCAGACACACGTGGTGGAAGCCAAAGCCGGCCGACTCTATACGACTTTACCTTCGACACACGACAGGAATCATTAATGAACTTACTATTGTGGACGAAGCACGTCTTTACAGCTTGTTCATTCCCGAAACATATCTCCAATCTTTATAAATATAAAGACGCAAAACGTTTTGTATGTTCGTTGCGAGTAATCTTAAGGCTGTCGGAACGCTCTGAATTTAAGCTAAAAATAGGGCTTCTGCTGATAGCTGATTGTAGACTTATTCGTCAACATTTTGCAAAAATTCTTTCTCTATAAGGAAGATAAAGGACAAATCTAGATCTCTAAAGGACTACTTTTGTAATTTATGTACGATTTTCTAGAAAAAAGTTGGAATTAATTGTGCCAAAAACATGTTTTCAATGTCACACTACGACCTTATTCGTATTTCTTTTACACAATTGTTCCATCACAAACTTAAAGTGACTCTTCCTTTTTCGGAAAAGTTTTTTAAATCTTCAAAATGTTTCCAAAATTTAGAGTAATCAGCTGACAGCGGCACCCTTGCAACAGCATTTTTTAGCCTCGTAGTGTGGCTTAAATTCAGAGCGTTCCGCCCGCCGTAAGAAATATTAAACCGAGTTGAAAAATATTTCACTGTTTAAAAGTCTGCTTTTCCCCGTAAAATTTGTTTAAATATAAACATGCGGTCAATACGTAAAAATACACTTTCTATATTAGCCTGTATCAGTTTCAAATCTAGTTAATGGCTCTTTATACTTTTTAACACGCTTTTATTAGCTTCACCTATATGTATCAATGCGACGAAATCTTTTAACGTAATTTTCACCAACTTCAAGACGTCCGATTGATTAAAAAATTTGCACGCGTATTAAGGACCGATGACAATACAATAATTTGATAAAACTAAAAAATAAATTAAAAAAACACGCTTTAATAATAAACCGAGCTAAAAAGTAAAAAATAATTTATAAATATTAAGATTTTGTTTAACAGCGATATAAAGTCCACTCACTCATTATTCAAACATGTTTTTTTTAGTTTTTTTAAACTATTATTTTAATATAAGTAATAAATTTTGCCATGTTAAAAATATAATTTGTCCTCTTAGTTTAAATTGCCGCCATGTTAACGCCACTTATTTTTGTACAAAACGAATCTAGACTGGTCTATTCCATGTACGAATTTTTCGCAAAAATGTATTTTAAAAGTATTAAAATAAAGATTAAAGTTGAAGGAAAGTTTGATAGAGGAATGATTAAAAAAAGCTATACCGATCTTTTGCTTGTGACCGACGTTTTGAAAAATTTAATTTCATGGTCAGGGCCCCGAGACAAACGACACATCGATAAAGCTCCTTTTAAATTGTTTCTCTACCAAAAATTCCGTCAATCTTAATATTTTATTGGAACAAAACTAATTACGGACAACATCAAAATTAAACAGTCTTCCAATTTGTTTCCTTATTGTAATTTTCTTACATGAACGTACCATAATATAAAACAGCTGGCTAACTTAGCTTTTTACACATGTTTTTTTATGCAGTGACATTCGGAGACAAAGAAAAATGCACTGATAATCAATATTCATGAGAAATGTAGCAGAGCGGCATTTTTATTCAAGCCGAAACGATATACAGATACAGATAATCGATTTATTAGCATAAAGAATATACGCATACTTCAGAAAAGAAATTAAATATACAAATACCAATTCATAATTCTCTAAAATCAATATTCAAAAGTACGGAGTATACTTTTCTTCATTGCCAAAACGCGTTGTGGTCGAATAGCATGAATTTCGCTATGTGGTCCTTCTGTGTCTGCCACAACGCACCATGGGCGTTTTTATATAAGAGTCAAAACACGAATTTCGTTATGTGGATGCTTTACAGAAACCACAACGAATTGTGGCCTTTCTTCATTGCCAAAATGCGTTGTGGTCGAATAGCATGAATTTCGCTATGTGGTCCTTCTGTGTCTGCCACAACGCGCCATGGGCGTTTTTATATAAGAGTCAAAACACGAATTTCGCGATGTGGATGCTTTACAGAAACCACAACGAATTGTGGCCTTTCTTCATTGACAAAGCGCGTTGTGGTCGAATAGCATGAATTTCACTATGTGGTCCTTCTGTGTCTGCCACAATGCGTTATAGGCGTTTTTATAAGAGCCATAACACGAATTTCGCGATGTGGATGTTTTACAGAAACCACAATGAATTGTGGCCTTTCTTTATTGCCAAAATGCATTGTGGTCGAATAGCATGAATTTCACTATGTGGTCCTTCTGTGTCTGCCACAATGCGTTATAGGCGTTTTTATAAGAGCCATAACACGAATTTCGTTATGTGGATGCTTTACAGAAACCACAATGAATTGTGGCCTTTCTTCATTGCCAAAATGCATTGTAGTCGAATAGCATGAATTTCACTATGTGGTCCTTCTGTGTCTGCCACAATGCGTTATAGGCGTTTTTATAAGAGCCATAACACGAATTTCGCGATGTGGATGTTTTACAGAAACCACAATGAATTGTGGCCTTTCTTTATTGCCAAAATGCGTTGTGGTCGAATAGATTGAATTTCGCTATGTGATCCTTCTGTGTGTGCCACAACGTGTCATGGGCGTTTTTATAAAAGCCATAACACCAATTTCGCGATGTGGATGTTTTACAAAAACCACAACCCGTTGTGAGCTGTTTTTTCGTTCAATGAGCGTTTCCGGTCTTTGAGCGTAACAGATATAATATAGCTGGGCCTATAGACCTGAACCTTCCCCAAGAAATAAGCTATCGAATAGTAAAAGCCCTCCCAAATCTATTCCGCGAATTCAAATTGATTTTCACTCGGAAGAAGTCGGGACGAACAGTTATTATAGCCCTAAATCTTCCAAAGAGATTCCACTGTAATATGGCGTTATGTAATACGTATATATATGTGTACATAAGATACATATATGAAGAATTGTTCTTTGCTTAACGTGATTTATGTGAACCACGCTGAAGACAAATGGAAAGATTGTGTTTAAAATTTTTAATGCCTCATTTTTCTTTTGATATTCTACTTTCAAAGTTCGTCTACATATTTTACTTTACAATAAATAGCGAATTTTATTTATAACGCTAAAAACTGATAACATTCGTTTTTATATTAAACTACAAATTCCAAATTTTTTCGTTTAATTCGTAGATTTTCTTCGTTTTGTATCGAAACTTAGTAGCGTAGCGTTCTTTTGCAATATTTTTGAAAACGGAAAAAATTTGCTTTATTTCATTCAAAAATAAATATTAGGCCTGCTATAAACGGACCAAGCCTAAGTGGCTTGGGCCGTTTATAAAATTGAAATACTAAAAATACCAAAAACGCAGTGTCCTAATGAGTTACATAACTACAAAATGTAACAACACGTTTAAAATGAGTGCCAGCTCGAACTTTTATTTGATTTTCATAAATGTTATATGAACAAAAATCGATATTAGTAATAAATGAATCTGTAATCGATATGATAAAAAAGTATTTAACAATAACTGTTACAAAATTAAACAAAACAAAATGAACACATTTTCTTATTCTCAGTTCTGTTTGACTCATGCCTAGTATTAAGATGACCTCGTTTAGCGCTGTTTCGTATAGCGCAGGAACTTATTGGAACGTATTTCCCGCGTAAAGCGGGGTCTTATTGTACATAATATTATGTGAATATAATATTGGAAATTATTAGTTAAATCCCCGTTTGAAGTTATTATTTCTCTAGTTATTATTACATCATATCGATTAATTATCTACGTATAAATAATAATATGTAAATTTGAAATATTAGTCTTGTCAAATTAATCTACATAGTTTAACTAAAAAGAGTGAAACACATGATAACCAAGTGAGATATTAAATGAGATAGAGTGTATCATACAAATTATGCATATTATCCATAAAAACATGTTAGTAAATACAGAACTGGACAAAAAAAACTAAATATAAGTTCTCTAAAAACAGAAACAAAACAAAAATTGTCCCTAGAATCAAAATTTAGCTTTTTACACTTCACGATTGAATTTCAAATTTTTACGTCAAACAATTTCAGAGAGAATCGCTTGTGATAGACGGACGGACGAATACCGAAGTGACTTTTTACCAGCTGTTCAATATGATCCCTTTTTCATCTGCATTGCTATAGTTTACAAGCAGATGGAAATCTCTAGTTTCTATGAAGTCAATCTTTGATGATGCTTAAAAAAAACTAGAAATATGTACCATTCTTTCCATATTTCTTACAGATTATTTGATCAAAATAAAGATTTAAAATGAAATAAAAACGAAAAAAATTAGCATAAGTGTTACACAAACTTTTGTAAAGCAAAAATTAAATTTGAAATAAATTATTGAGCAAGCCAAATTTGACAGTATAAAATAAAGAGAAAATTTCAAAATGTTAAATTAAAACGAAAAAATATTGTAAAATTTGAAAAGTGAATGTTGATCTAAATTGATACCATGATACAATATTTTACAAATTATTCTACGTTAAAATACGTCGCAGCTCTTGATCGGAGTGTTTAATTTTGTCCGATACTGCACTTAGTCATTAATGAACATTGATAATTCCATCAAGAAAGATGTCGGAGTCTTTAAATCCATTGTAGAGTCGCAAGTTCATCTTAAGAGTGCATACATTATCTATCTTGGGCTCGAGTAGAACGTACCAAGAATAATGACAGCTTGCAGCCAGGATAATGAATGGCTTTTAAAACACAATATAACGTTGGTACTTCTCGTTCCGTACAGACAACTTTGTGTCTCACTCTTTATACAACATGCCTCATATCTTCTATACATTGTTGCCAACATTATGACGATAAACATTTTATTAGGTTTAATTCATAGCTCTAGGAATATAGAGACAGGCTTTAGACGAGGGATGTGAAGCCGATTTGCGGGACGCGACGAGGTAGAGTGGTGTCAATTTTTCATTGTGCACTGCGCATGCCTAGTGGCATGAAATTCAAACGTAATAACGATAGTGTGAAGTTATTAATAGTATATTACACCGGAATAGGGGCATGAATTTCAATTTTCTGGCCGTGTGGTGTATACTATTTTTCTTTATATCCGATCGAAAGTACGTAATAAATTAGTATCAGTGTGCACAAGAAAACTGTTTCGGCCCGCTGTTATAGACGACGTGCGAGTAATTCTGTCTGCCTTAAAATCGAAGCCGAAAGAACGTACTTTCGACCGGGTATAAAGAAAAGTGTTTTAATATTAAACTTTGATTTTGTGTTTAAACAAAACTATTACGTAAAATGTATATTAAGTTTAAAAGTAATATAATTTTTGTTGTATAATATACAAACTGACAATGTCTTTTGTAAAAATTTACTCCATTTATTTTTGTTCAATAATCAATATATCATCTATACATAGAAATAAAATTGAATTGTGTCAAGATTTCGGAATCAATTTTTTTTCCTAAATTTATATGGTTATGCATACACTACCAGAACCTAAATTCGCAATTTTTAATTTTTTGTCTGTTGGCCTAATCTCCGAAACGGCTGAATATATTTACTAAATTATACATTCCACAGTCTAACATAATACTGCTTTCAAAATATATTAAAAGTTCTAAACTAATTAATTAAAAATAATACTTTGATTTATCAATCTTACCTTAATAAACGAAGGTCAAATGTTCAAAAATCTAGACGCCATCTTTTTGCGAAGTACTGACTTGTAGGCTTATTTTCAAATACCACTGAAGTCTTATTTATTCACTTATTATTATCAACTATAAGTTAGTTCACGTAAATGTTGCCATTATCACAAGATATGTATTCGTCCAAAATATCAAAAGCTATTTATTATAAAATAATTCAATCACTACGCAATGAAAGAACCTTCACAACTAGACACGAAATATTGACTGAAATGAACAAATAAAAAATCCAAAATGCACGAGGTACAACCTGTTACGCAAATGACCGAATGATTAAATTATTACAGGCGTTATAAAAACTTCTTTCATTCAATTATTTATAAGTAAGTTCTTAGTGTACATAACACAGTGGCGTACCATTTTTGTTTTTCTATTAAAAAAAAAAAAAAAATTCATTCAAACCTCTTTTTCAGTCACTATAAGGAATTTCTCAGTATTGGTGTATCATTTATGTACCTCTAATACCCTAAAAAAATACTTAGCTACATTTAAAGAAAGAAAATTTATTGTAATAAAATTGTTAACTAAAAAGTGCAAAATTTTTCATTGATGTAACGATGTCCAGGATAATTGGGTGTATAAATATTGTAGATTATAGATGTTCAACAACAAAGAGCCCTCACAATTGAACTGATACGTTTGTTCCTGATACGATTTTACATTTTGATTAATTTTTTTACCATTATATTTAAACGGTTAATAAATGGCAACGTTGGGTTTACTAGCCTTGATCAAATGCTTTGCAATTTGTTACGGCAAGGTTATAATTCACTTAAAAATAGTAATTATGTTGGCATATATTATATATACATAATATATAAAAGTATTACATAGTATAAAGGAATTATTGAGATATCAAACCTGATCATTTTATATGAAGTGAATTGGTATGTTTAAAATGTTATATATTATCTCACGGTTAGTAGCGGCTTATTATATTTGTAGATTTTAAATTTATTATTTGATATTTGCATAAATTTATGGATAGTTTCAATATAATCTATGATATTTTTATTTTACAATATATATAGCGTATCAAAAGAACAAAACGAAGGAAAAATATCTTGGTATGTAGATTATCAAATAATTGACTTTATTTCTTTTTCGTCCTTGGTAATTAATATAAAAATTATTAAGTCACGTGACTTTATTTATTAATAGTCAATAAAATTATTAATTGAACATCAACTGTGAAAACATTTTTTCAAAAACGAAATTATTATATAACTTTTTATTAATAATTGTTAAACTCAAATTTATATTTCATGTATATTTTAAATTTTATATCTACTTAATCAAAACATTTAATAGGTATGTAGGTATTATTATTATTTGTTATTTCAATTGTAAATTTTATAAATTGTATTTTTGAAAATTTAATTACAGTTATTAAAGCTTGATAAAGTTCCAAACAAGGAACGAAACGTCGCTGTAAATAAAAAATTAAGTGTTTATTTAAAAGTCCTTTTTCCCGACAAATAATTTTTATAATCAAATAATCTCTCAAAATTTCTTTTTAAATATTTATTCTCAGTATGAAAATTAACTCTTGTTATGACAGTTTAGTAGACAATATCGTCAGATGTCTTTGATTATATGACGCTCCCGTAGTTTTTGTTCGATTGATAAGTAAAGTTTCAATCAAATTTTAATCCGAAAATTTAGTTGGTGTTTTCAATCGATCATCAAAACTTGGAAATTAGTCAAGCCACAAATAAAGGCGTCTCCACTTACGTTTATTTTTTAATATAACAGAAGTCAGTTCGTAGCAAAGTTCACTAAGATATCTGATTCTTCAAATTGTAAAATATGCTCTCGGGAAATTTCGAACTTCAGTGGTCGCAAAATTAATTTTCATCTTCACCTTTGCATTTGTTCAGGAGTAGTAGATTAGCAAATTATTTGTGAAATTTACAAAAGTGGTAGCTAATAAATATTTTTGTAACCAGTACCTAGCACGATACTTGTAAAATATCACATAAATTGCTTCAGCAACTTGAATATATAAATTGATTAAAATATTTCCGAAACCAGTATTAAATATGAATTAACTGTTAGTCGTTTCGGTTGATTTCATCACCCTGAACACACATTAATCATAAATATTTATGTTTTATAAAATTTGTTTTGCAATATACCACAACAAAATTTATGGACATTTTTTTAAATTTCATTTGAAAACGTGAAGGTTTCAGAAATCTGTAAATCTCTTATACATATATTAAGTAAACAGCTTTTAATATGAATATTTTAATTATATATGCGTTGGATTTTTCATTTAACATTTACAATTTTATTTTTACTTATGATTGTAAGTATGTACACTCAATATAATAAATAATAATATAATAATAAAATAAAATGGGCGTTTTGCAGACGAGTGGTACCTACATATCGTCGATGATACTGCCAAATTTGTACATTTTAAATTAAGGTGATTGATCCCTCAGGAAATTTCGAACTGTGGTCGCAAAAATCATTTTATTACTGTTTAAATTAGCTGTTATTAAGCATTAAGTTTCACAAAATTTGGCTTGCTGCTTAAAAATTTCAAAAAACATATATTATTACCATAAAAATTGAATAAAAAAATGTGACAATATTTCTTGACAGCACGTCACGAGATTTCGAATTACGGGAAAGCAAATTGACATTTTGAAATTTTTTGTTACAAACTTATGCTAAAAATACTGGCAAATTTAGTTCGCTAAATAATTTTTTTCAAATTTATTTTTTTCTGTACAAAACTGCGTATAAAATTATGCTATAATTTTTTGATTTTAAGCCGTATATTTAAATTAAATAAACTGTAAAAACTTGGCTAACACTCGCATGGGAAGAATGATACATATTTCTAGTTTATTTTGAAACATTAACAAATGAAAAAGGGGGATATTGAACAGCTGGTAATATTCACCTTAACCTCACTTTCCAATACCGCCTAATGACACTCTGAAATGTGATCTGCGACTTCATTGACGCATTAGTTAATGAACCTATGTTGTTGAGCGTCTATAATCTAGAATACGTAAATAATACATTAACAAAGCACTATAAAATCCGGCTCTAATATAAACACTTCAATCTGTTATAGAAAATTATTAGGAGAATGTATCGTATTACATGTTTTTATATATCATGAACTATTCTGATATAAAAAAACATCTAAAGAAGTGAGATGTATTTTAAAAATATATGTTTGATCATTTAGCTCAGTAGTGGGCAACTTTTTCTTAAAAGCGGGCTAAATAAAATCACATTAGTGATGTGATTCGACGTATGTTTTCAATCCCCGTAACTTCGATCTGAAAAATTGTCAGGATTTACTTATTTTGAGACAGTTATGAAATCCTCACAGGGCCTTAGCTAGAGTTGAATTCAAGGTAGGGCAGCGGTGGTTACAAATAGTGCGGACGTAAAAATTTTACTTTTATTTGATCTAGTCAACCGATTTTCGTTGTACTTGACTTAGGAGTGTGAGTGAGTGAGGTAGTACTTAGTTGTCGGAAGGGGGTGATAGATAGATAGATAAGAGCAAAAAATTCATTTATTCAGGTTTATATTATTTCTCCAAACATAAAATCAAGATAATAATAATAAAAAGTCCCTCCTTAAAATAACTGATTTCTTTGATTCGCCATATTATTAAGAATATTAGTAGATATCTACTAATATTAAAATATTTGGTGTTGACAATTTACCAATATTAAATTGTCGTTTTCCGCATTAAAACAGCCTAAAACGATACAGAAAAGTTCTGTGACTTCGGTCTGTATTATAATAATGGAAAGTTCATCTCTAATTCATTCAAGAGCCCTCGCTACTGTGAGAGTTAATGTTTAGCTATTGCTAAAAATAATTGGCTCTCGCATGTAGTGAATTTGAGTGTTGTAAACCGCTATAATGGAGGATTAAAAATGGAATTGTGTGCACCGTAGAGTAATTGATTAACTCATTCCGCCGCGAAAGTGGAAAGATTCTGGTTTAAATCCAGACGGTGACGTGTGGAAATACATTTTTCTAATATAGTGCTACAACAATGAATGTTTCTTAACAATTATAGCAGACAATACTTAGCTATTATTCTCAATTATTAAGAATGCGAAGGACTTCACTCAGATCAACTGACTTCTAATTATGGTATTTTTTGAGGTAGGGCATAGCCCCACAATGCCCCCCTTTGCTACGGTCTGGAAATGCCACATCAGAATTTACACGTAGAAAACTATATTGATATTTTTATATTTTGACACGAGCGTAGACCAAAGTTAGTCCATATAGGTCCAAGGTTGCCCACTCCTAATCTAGTTAATGTTTTTAAGGTAAGGTTGGGTTTCATGCCTCAAAACTTGTTGATTATAATATTTGTTACGGTATTATCTACAAGAAGATTTGGATATCGATAAAATAGGCGTATCTCATGCTAGTTTGTATGTTTGGAAATCAGTTTCATGGTTTTTACAACACTGATTGTATGTAACAATTTTGTTAATCGCAAATTTACTTGCTCTATGCCGTGTTATGTTTCAACACGATTTTGCCACTAGGTAAGATAGAAGCATATTAAAATAATTTTAATGGGAATACAATTTGCCACTAGGCAAAATAGAAGCATATAAAAATACGTCGTTCGATATGTCAGAATTTAATCATTTTGAACAGCAGGGTCTCCGTAAGCGAGAATGCAAGGGGCGGCCAATAAACACCGACCCTTCGTTAGAGATAAATTTTACTCAATAACTTATTAAATGAAATGACACACATGGCGTGGCAAATTATTATTTATACGATTTTCTGTAAAATAACTGTATAGCGGATGTAAAATGATCCTTTTTCGTACTAGTGCGTAAAGTCAAACAACAGTGTCTCGAGTTAATTATTGCAATAGTAATATCTGTGCAAAAATAACTCTAAAAACTTAGAGTGATGATGATCCTTGAAAGTAGAATTGAGAAATTTCTTAGGAAAAAACCTAGGTGGCACAGGATCGAAGAAAGCAAATACTGAGTTATGTAAATTGCATTTATTTTAACGTTTCGGCAATCTTTTTGCCATCTTCTAACGTTTCAGCAACCATACATTTTTATTAAAATTTCTGGATATGTAATTGAAGAAACCCATGATGGTAGATATGTGGAAAGTCGTCTAAGCCAATGGTATGATCCTTGAAAGTAGAATTGAGAAATTTCTTAAGAAAAACCTAGGTGGATCAAATAAAGCAAATACTGAGTTATGTAAATTGCATTTATTCTAACGTTTCGGCCGAAACGTTAGAATAAATGCAATTTACATAACTCAGGACTTGCTTTCTTGGATCCTGCGCCACCTAGGTTTTTCCTAAGAAATTTCTCAGTAATATCTCTGTCAGTTGCTATATTTAAATCCATATGAGCAAACCAGACAGCATAGTAGGCGTTGCCATCGTAAACAGTCCACATATAGTTTCAATATGGCCGAACGTGAACTGTCAAAAATATTACGAATACACTAATTATGATATGAAAATCAGCTGTTGTATAGGAATTTGATATATGAAGGAAGTTGAGGCCAAATGTAATGTCGAATCCGCCATTTTTGTGCTTATTGCTTATTATTAGTGTATTTGCCATAAGGCAACATACACTATTGGCGTTGGTCGGATGGCGGGACCTAGGGGTACGTATATATATATATATACAGTGTGTTCATTTCAAAAGTATCCACCCTTAATAACTCCTGACCTGATGTGATTATTGTTTTGAGTGAAAACACGTCGATTTAGATATCGAGGGGGAAGTTCAAAAATGGAACCTAGAGAATTTTAGGTTCCATCCCCTAGCCCCCAGCCACCCCCACTTTGAAATTTCAAATTGCACCCCCTACCTTGCGATGCATCATTTGAAAGGGCATAAAATTCTCTATTCAACCATGATAAAAAAAATGAAATCGATCAATTGGTTCTTAAGATAGACTACACAGAAGATGGAAGGTATGAAATCAATTATTATATTAGCAAAACATTGCGGATTGGATACACTGTTGAATTCAACAAACATTTTGAAACACTTATTATTATTTATTTTAAATTACAGTCATAAGAAATTATTTTATACATGTTCGAAATGGCCACCATTATTTGCTAGACAAAAATACATTCTGTTGTGGAACTCTTCACGAACTTTGACGAATGTTTCGTGGGTAATTTGTCTACATTCTTGCGTAATTCTGTATCTGAGCTCTTCGATACTGGCGGGAGGAGTTTTGTAAACTTTAGTCTTCAAGTAACCCCAGAGAAAATAGTCGAGAGGTGTTAAGTCTGGGGATCTTGAGGCCATTCCCTAGCACCCCTCCTGCCAATCCATTTCCCAGCAAATCGTTGGTCCAGCCAATTTCGAACAGGTACAGCGTAATGTGGAGCAGCTCCATCTTGTTGGAAATGCAAGTTTTCCTCACTGAGTATCATGTTTCCAACTTCATCCACTTGGTTCTCCAAAGATTCTGTTATTAATGGATCTATTACATTTTCCAGCATATCAAGGTACAATTCTCCATTCAAGTTCTCTTCAATGCAACATTCGTCAAAGTTCGTGAAGAGTTCCAAAACAGAATGTATTTATGTCTAGCAAATAATGGTGGCCATTTCGAACATGTCATAAAATAATTTCTTATGACTGTAATTTAAAATAAATAATAATAAGTTTTGAATAAATGACAAGTAGATATTACTAAAACATAACAAAGATTCTAAACTATAAAATTGCTTGAAAAAGTAGGAAAACCGCCTACGAAACGTCGCAAAATTTATAAAACTTAGGATTTTTATTTATTTATGTCCAAGTACCCGCTAACCATAAATATAAAATAATAATAAGTGTTTCAAAATGTTTGTTGAATTCAACAGTGTATCCAATCCGCAATGTTTTGCTAATAATAATTGATTTCATACCTTCCATCTTCTGTGTAGTCTATCTTAAGAACCAATCGATCGATGTCATTTTTTTTATCATGGTTGAATAGAGAATTTTATGCCCTTTCAAATGATGCATCACAAGGTAGGGGGTGTAATTTGAAATTTCAAAGTGGGCGTGGCTGGGGGCTAGGGGATGAAACCTAAAATTCTCTAGGTTCCATTTTTGAACTTCCCCCTCGATATCTAAATCGACGTGTTTTCACTCAAAACAATAATCACATCAGGTCAGGAGTTATTAAGGGTGGATACTTTTGAAATGAACACACTGTATATATATATATATATATATATATATATATATATATATATATATATATATATATATATATATATATATATATATATATATGTGTGTGTGTGTGCGGGCAATAACTTTCGAAAGAGTTAATTGATTTTAACGAAATTTGGTCCACGTGTTGAAATCCATCACCGCAAGAAGCCTATTTAAAATGGGCGTAATCGGGGCATTTTAAGGGTAGTTTTTAGGGGTTGAAAAATGTTTTTGGGCCCCAAAATATCGAAAAAATTCTCATAATCGTTTCAAAATTGACATTTAACCCTTTAGTAGTAATTAAAAAGTGTACCTAAAATTTAAATAAAATCGGCCTCACAGGACCGGACTTACAAATTTTATGAAAACACTAGTTTGCAGATAGTGAATTATTTACTGAAAGTTGTATATAATTTGGTATAGAAGTTCGATTGATAATAATATTGCAATTAAGAAAAAAAATGTTATTTTAAGGGGTGTATTAAGGAGTAAAATTTTTTATTTTGCCCAAAAACTAACTTAAATTTGCATAATAAAGCCACACTGCCTTAATAAGCAAATACACTATATTGTCGGCAGGGTTTTGGCACTGCGACCCGAGTTTTTTTTTAAATTTTTGTCTCTAGATATCGTATCGTTTTATGTCAAATTCCACGTGCAAAAACTGTAGTATGTATCTCGATTGTAATGCTTTTATGGCTCGTGTGACTGTTAAAACTAATAAAAAATAATAGGTAATGTCAGATTTCGTTAATATATTTAAAGTTTTTAAAATAAAACACATTTGTCGTACATACATACATGCATACGTATTATGTGTGTACAATAATAATATAATGTTAATATGTTTTTAAACGTTTCATACGTCATATTAAGCCATTATATTATTTTAATGTCGGTATATTCGAGACTCCGCCCACATGGAATAATTGGTTGGAATTAAGAATAGAATAATGAGAATAAATTGTGTACGTAAGTAAAACCGGAGAGGTGATATTCGACCAGGGGTTCCAAATCGATGTGTGTCTGTATTTTAGTCTTCCGTCGATGCTAAGAGATGGTAAAATTATTGTTAGCCGTTTCATTTGGCTTAAGCCTCGGCTCTGCACATGGCAAGATTGGCCCAGTATGTGCTTCGAATTTCGTTTGTCCCTACTCCAAATGACTTCAAGCTGGCCCAATACTCCTTGGCGAATCTTTGCCTCCAGAACACTTAACCTCAAATATTATTATGCAGTAGATATTAATAACACTATAATTTTAATTACCTTTTAATAAACGTTTCATCAAACCCTCAACCATGACGATTAATTGCAAATAAACAAATATACGGAACATGAAGTAAAATTAAAAATTCAAAGAAGAGCTTGATTTTCTATTTCAAATACCAAATAATTAGTTGTGTTAATATTTTAATATACCTACTACTTAAATGCAAAATGCGTATTCTCAAAATATGTTTATTGAAATAAAATACTTTTTGTGTAATTATGTTTGTTATTTCACTTATTTCATTAATACTTATAGGATCACTCGTGTGTCTGTCCGTCCCACTGTCAAAGCCAATTTGCGCCGAACTACTGGACCGATTAAGTTGAAATTTGGTACACATATATAAGTCGGTGACCGTAAGACGGACGTGTAACGTAAATAAATGAATTTCGAACATGGAGGTCATTTTTGATGGGTAAATTAGAAAATTAAAAAAAATTATTTGCAAACTGTACCGTGTGACATATCAAATGAAAGGGCTTGTAGTAAGGGTCTCAAAAATATTTTTTTTATAATTTTAAAATAAATAGCTTTAGCCTTATTTAAGAAAATAGATGAACAATTGACCATTCCCCCCTTATCTCAGAAACTACTGCGCCTAAAATTTGGAAAAAAATTGGGAATGTCAGGTCTCTTGGGTTACAGGAAAATTAAAACGAAAATCTTATCTCTTAAAGTACTCACGGAAAATGGAACAGTACGGAACCCTCTTCTCGCGAGTTTGACTCGCACTTGACCGTTTTTTTTTAATTTATGACAATAACCTTAAGTTAAAAAGTTTGAAACTCCCTGCTTTAAACTGTTACACACATTCAAACACACCCAACAAATGCACAGTGTGAACATGACTCGGTCCACTGAACTCACGAACACTGAATTAAATCATAAAATAATCATTATACGTTACGTTATGGCCATAATATGTCCAAATAACAAGGTTACAATGAGTAGAAAAATTATTCTCGACTGCATTTGTTAATTCACACTGGTGATACCTGGCGTTAGAATTTGGAAGTTATTGGCCTTTACATAGAAATTACGTAACTGTTTTAATTTTGAGATTTTTCTTAATTTCTCTCATTGATTCTGGATAGGAGTAGAAGAATTTCGATCTAATGGTATAAAACTTAAATTCAGAAGTTAGTGAAATTGAAATCTGGCGCGCTTTTTCCTGTCACCTTTCTGAAGCGACCGTCTTAATTGATTTTTTCCTATTAACCTATCGAGCTATTATTATAAGTAAATAATTTCAGATAAATATCGAGATATTTTTATTATATATATATTTTAAAATCGTGGCGAATTAAAAGTTATATTTTAGTAACCTTATTTTTTCAATCAATATTCATCAATTACTAAATATAAAAGTAAATGAAATACATGAATATCAAAGACCGCGCACACTTGTCAAGCATGGACCAGTACAGCACAAACCTGAAACTTGCATGATGTCGCACACTAGACCAGCATAAACTAGCACAAACCAGCAACTTTTAGTGTGGATTCACGGACGATACATCACTAGCACACTAGATCAGCTAGACAGAAATTTCAGGCGATTGACTGAAGGTCGTTGCTGGCGGCTGGCCTAATGTGCGCTACTCCGTTCACGAATAGGCTTTTCTGCTCCGTGCTGGTCCATGTTTGACAAGTATGCGCGACATTTTCAAAAAAAACAGATTTGGTTTTAAAACTTTTTAAGAAATCCAATGATAGCCAATTTAAATAAACAAACTGCAAAATAGCAATTATGGATGCGTTTCTACACAATGTAAGCAAAATTCCGTGTTATATGCAATATTGCGTATTTTCTGGCGGAATCTGTTCTCTTTAACTCGATGTAACCTAGTGTATGACCTCCATAAATCAACGTCTAAGACGTGATTCATTGCGCGCACCACGCTGGTCGGGTTGAAGCCTCCATCTATTGCCGGGAGGTCCTGCAGGAAGAGTACAATATGCACACAGCCTGCTAGAGCACAACATACAAGAGGGCGGGGGTGGTAGGAAATTCACCGTGTTCCTTTTGTACGGACGTCGCGCGGCTGCAACCATCGACACTGTGGAGGTGGTTTCGAAACAAGTGCCAAACAGAGTACAATAGACCAATGAGGTTAGTTTCATGACCTTATTCAATACTAAATTATGTGAGTCGGTTTTTAATTTTTAGGTATTATAATTTTACAAGCTTTTATATATAACTTAAGTTGTAACTTATGTATTTTCGAAGACAATACAATATTTGTCTGCCACCTGATAATAGAATCACGAGTGCGGTGTTCATTTTGCTTTGTTTGACGACGTGTTTCTGCATGGATTTTTATTCTTTTTAGGTAATAACTAGTAGTCCAGCAGCCACCACCTGTTTTCTTAAGTAATTAATAACAGGCTGAATCTTCGTGAGTTCGTTCGGTTTGACGAGACGCCCAAGTTTTTCCTCTGTCCAAATTCTCAAAGAGGAGGTAATGCACTGCGCAGATGTAAAACATGTCGATTTGGTAGGGTGTCGAAATTGTCTGGCTAACAGTAAATTTTTCATTGAATTTTTAAGATAATATGATAATAAACTCGGAAAAACAATTGTCCTACAAAATCGATGGTTTGAGTTGGAGCGCCCTCCACGCCGAATATGTCGAAATAACGAGGTCATAAAAATTATTAATAACCAGCTGATTTTTTGTATGCAGCTTACTAAATATTAGTATAATTGAATGGCCACAAAGTCCTACAAATGTAGTGGTAGGTTTTCCTAGTCCTACGCTTAGAAGTTGTCGATTCCACGGTAACACTTTTTTCATTAATAACAACCTAGGTTTGATTTTGTCCTATCGGGAATAAAGTGTAGAACTCAATTTTACCAAGCGTAGGACTAGGAAAACCTACCACTACATTTGTAGGACTTTGTGGCCATTCAATTATACTCATATTTAGTAAGCTGCATACAAAAAATCAGCTGGTTATTAATAATTTTTATGACCTCGTTATTTCGACATATTCGGTGTGGAGGACGCTCCAACTCAAACCATCGATTTTGTAGGACAATTGTTTTTTCGAGTTTATTATCATATTATCTTAAAATTTCAATGAAAAATTTACTGTTAGTCAGACAATTTCGACACACTACCAAATCGACATGTTTTACATCTGCGCAGTTCATTACCTACCTCTTTGAGAATTTGGACAGAGGAAAAACTTGGGCGTCTCGTCAAACCGAACGAACTCACGAAAATTCAGCCTGTTATTAATCACTTAAAAAAACAGGCGGTGGTTGCTGGACTATAGCTATTTGTTCTGATGAAAAACGTTGGAAAGTTAATTATAAAAACGATTGACGAAAATATGCATTAGAATTTATTAATTCAAAAAACATAATTACTATTGGATTCTTGGTATACCCTTACACAAAAGCATAATTATCTATTTTCATTGAACAACTTTATATAAATCTAACTCAACACAACATATTGTTAATTTTTCTTTCGTAGATGTTTCTAAATTTACGTTGAATGTTTCCTAATCGAATATATCAAAACTTTAATTGAATTCAGTAGTTACAATAGTTTTCTATTTTTTAATATTTGTATGTACATTGTACAATACACAAACACAAAATTAATTCTCGCGTGCTGTACCGTCAGACAAAACAAAAGTATGTCAATAATTGCAAAAAAATAAAATGAAAACCTAAATGCTTATGATTGTGAAGAATCATGGCGTTGTGTTGCGTTCTCCTCAAGCTAATAAAAACAGAATACTATATAATTATTAGTGTATTTTTGGAAATATTTATATTGTACATCGACAGACTTATTTGATTTAAATGAAATTTGGTCCACATGTAATACAACATCGCACGAATTCTATTTAAAATGGACCCAATCGGACCTATGGAATGGTGGTTTTTAAGGGTTGAAAATTCTTTTTAAGTCCAGAAAAACCGAACAAAAGACAGACTGGATTTAAAAGTGAATTATAATTCTTTACTAAAGATCAAAATATGCTACTAACATTTTAATAAAATCGGCCCGACAGAATCGATTTAAAATGGACCCAATCGGGCCTATGGAATGGTGGTTTTTAAGGGTTGAAAATTCTTTTTAAGTCCAGAAAAACCGAACAAAAGACAGACTGGATTTAAAAGTGAATTATAATTCTTTACTAAAGATCAAAATATGCTACTAACATTTTAATAAAATCGGCCCGACAGAATCGATTTAAAATGGACCCAATCGGGCCTATGGAATGGTGGTTTTTAAGGGTTGAAAATTCTTTTTAAGTCCAGAAAAACCGAACAAAAGACAGACTGGATTTAAAAGTGAATTATAATTCTTTACTAAAGATCAAAATATGCTACTAATATTTTAATAAAATCGGCCCGACAGAACCGAACTTACAAATTGTATAACACAAGTTTGCTGATACGGATTTAAATACTGAACGGTGTATTTAATTTGGTGCACATGTTTGAGTGAAAATAATTTTGCAATTAAGAAAAAAATAATATTATTAATATTGGTAAATTCGTGTCCATAATTTAATTAAGTTTGAATCTTAGGGAATTGGACAGTAATAAAAAGAATTATATTTGAATTAGTTGGACGTTTCGTTGTTTATTACTTTTGTATTAAAAATTGTTTTATAATTTTTTTAAAATAATTTATGAAATTGAAAGAAGAAGGAAAAATTTACCATAAGATGTTAATAATTAACAATATAATATAAGAATAAGTTGCTGAAGAAGTTGTAATAAACAACGAAACGTCCAACTAATTCAAATATAATTCTTTTTATTACTGTCCAATTCCCTAAGATTCAAACTTAATATTATTAATATTACTAAGGGGTTAAATTTCTTATTTTGGCAAAAAGCAGTTTTAAGATAATATATTATATTATGCCTATATTAGTAAATACACTATATTGTGGGCAAGTTTTTGGTTTTGCGACCCGAGTTATTACTATTATTTTAAAGAAAAACAAATCTTCATTTCAAACCGTGTGAGAAACTATCTCAAAGAAGACATAATACATATTTATAATACAGTCAGGGTAAAAAAAACTATTGACGTGAAACTGAGGGTGTAGTAGTGTCCCTCGTACTAGAAAAGTTAGGGTTCCAGTAGAATGATGGCCAGCCAAATCGTTTTCAGAATATCAAGTAGGTAGTGGATATGTTAGGATGCTGTGTGTCTCTCTTTCCTTGTTTCGACTATCTCTGTTCTGATACGAACCATATTTTATGTGTAGATGTATTTCAGTATGTACGAAAGTTCTGTGAAGCATATGGGAAAACTAAAAGAGATGGACTCTTCTCAGGTTAGATATTTCATTTTCAAGGTGACATCATTCAGATTATAAAATAAGCTCTCGGGAAATTACGAACTGTACCTATTCGTAAAATTCATTTTATTACTGTTTTGATTATCTGTGACTAGCAGCTCAGTCCGGCTTCGCCCGGGTGTAAATGTAATATATAGGATATAAAAGATGAGAATCATTATCATTAAATTTTCAACGTGTATTGAATTTGCTCGAATTCAATCGCTTTTATTTGTGAATGTTCAAAAGTCGAAGAAAAATCTTGTTTACCAAAAAGAAATTTAAAAAATTCTGTTGATCCGATCGCTACCAAACTTCAGAAAATCACCCACTGGGCTAATCTAAAGATTGTTTGAAAATTTCATCAAAAATGGTCTACCGGTTTGGAGTCCATAGATTACAAATACATCGTCTTTTATCTATACATAGATTATTAAAATGTAAAAAGTGGTTATTGTGACATAACGATAATAGTTGGACATATAGTATCGCGAAGTTTTTTTTGTAGTTATTAATATGTTCTTTAATATTGTAGAACATACTTTTGTTACATCATCAATAGTTTCCGCAGCGCATGCGACGAAAGATGTTTTATGACATTTTTTTACATCTTAGGTTACGTTACTAAAGTTTTAGTAAGGATCCCTAATATTTTCTAGCAATAAATATAGCCTATGTTACTCAGGGTGAATGTAGCTTTCTAATGGTGAAAGAATTTTTTTGAGTTTATTCGTTACAAACATACACACACAAAAATACAAATCTTTCCTCTTTATAATATTAGTGTAGATTAAGCACTAACCTTCACAAATATTGCTTTGCTGTTTGGAAAAATTAAAGAACATGTATTTTTGCCCAAGAAATTTAATCATAAAATGTGATATTCGTCAATATTTGTTGACAGCACGTCACGAGATTTAGAATTACGGGAAGGCTAATTAACATTTTGATGTTTTTCTTTACAAACTTATATTAAAAATACTTACAAATTTGGTTTGCGTAATACTTTTCTAAACTTATTTTTTTCTGTACAAAAATTTATGTAAATTAACATTTTGAACTATTTTCTTCACAAACTTAAGTTAAAAATACTGACAAAGTTAGCTTGCTCAATAATTTTTTCCAAATTAATTTTTTTTTCTACAAAAATGTGTGTAAAATTTATGCTAATTTTCTCGTTTTTATTTGATTATAAATCGTTTATTTAGATCAAATAAATTGTAAAAACTTAGAATGGTAAATATTTCTAGTATATTTTGAAGCATTAACATCAAAGATAGAATAAGATTTTTCATAGAAATTATAGAGATTTCCAAAACGTAAGTGCAATTTACATATGTACACACACGTCCGACTGTTCGTAAGAAAAAAAGGGGTATATTGAACAGCTGGTAAACAGTCACTTTGTTGGAAAATATTCCAGGAAATGTAATTATTGATATTCTGTAAAACAAGACGAAGCAGAGAATTGTAGAAATGTTTCTGTAGAATTAAGATGAGTGACAAGCACTTAAGAAAAACTAAAAAAGATTTCATATTTTAGAATATAAGAAAATATTTTTAAAACTTTTTATATGAATTTATAACAATTTTGAATTACTGAATGTGAAATAGCAGTTCCTTTTGAACCTTACAATAGTTTTGAAACATCGATGTTATATTTTATTTGGTAGTATAATATATTATGGCCAACATTAAATTAAACAAATAAATTTTATAGATTTGCCGTTATAATAGTATTTTCAACAACTATATTAAAATGATTAATAGTATAAAGTCATGGCATCGTAGCATCTGTCATAGTCTGCTAGTATTTAAGATTTAAAGTATAAGTCATATTCTGCTTCAAGTATTATTTCACATAATTTATGTAAGAAACTAAAAATGAAATATGATCTATGTAGGTATATGCTTAAAACTATTACAATACACAACATAATATTCATATTTATATATTTTGCGTACGTGGACACGCCTATGCTAAGATAAACATTTTGTAAAATTATCATAAAATTATCATTATTCTATTAAATTTTGTTCTAATTCAATTTCGGGTGCATACTGCATAAAGATGGACTAATTCGAGTGAAAATTTTGGCTTATTATTATAGACAAGTTAGTCAGAATAGAATTGCGCTTATGTACTTTATTTTGCTTATTCGACGTTTCATCCGAAAATTAGGACTTTTTTAGGCCTCTAAGAAAGCTATACGATATTGCAGCGGTTCCCAACCAGTGGGTCGCGGAAGAGTTACAGGTGGGTCTCGACTCGATCCTAAAACTATCAGAAACCATCGAATAAATCATCAGAAAAGATAAAAAAAATCGAAACAAATCGAATTGTGTTTTGATTGTTTTCTTGGTTTCCCCGTCTATTATGTTCTTGTTTGTAATTATTTTTGTTTGTTTTTCTTCGTCAATAAAATGTATAAATTGTAGTTCATTTTAGCCTTTATTTATAAAAAAAGTATAAAATACGGGTCTGACGTTATATTTTGCAAGAAGCAATTGGTAGCAGAGATGAAGAAATAGGGATGCTTTTGCACCCTATATTACACATATGTATGTGTACACGTAGCATAAATACAGGGTGTTTGACCATTGATGACCTCAACTGTTTAGCGTCTATAATCTACACTTTGTAAATATAATAACATTAAATCTGAGACGCAAATCCTGCGCGATGTTTTCTGTGACACGTTGGATTTTTGTAAACCTGTTTTGGAAACTAAACTGAACTGCACTCTTTACACTTTTCGTGTCCAATTCCTACATCCATCTACAATCCTGACACTTAAGAAAAAAATACATGTTTTTGAAACAAAGAAACAAAGGGAGTAGTCGGAATCAACTCAGCACGATTTTTTCTATAAGAATAACCTCAGGTGTTAGTCAATATCTAATCGATTTTTGATTTTCCTTTTAAATGGAAGAAGTAAGAATGGTCGCCTCCCTTCTTACAAAATTGAGAAATTAATGAGACATAAATCCACTCCGTTTCTTTTGATATGAAGTATACTTCTTCCGAGGAGAAAATCAAAAATCCGCACGGCCACCTTGATACTTTCGAATTTTCGTTAGCGTGCCCAGCTTCATATTTTCGAATTTTCGTTAGTCATGTCAACTTCATACTTTCGAATTTTCGTTAGCGCAACTAACTTCATACTTTCGAATCTTCTCTAGCGCGGCCAACTTCATACTGTCGAATTAGCTGTATCCACGCAACTTTCGTTGCCTGCTAAAATTTTACTCCCAACGCGCCAAACGAAGTATAACATCAAAAATACATGCACTGAAATATTGTAACTTCATACTTTCGAATATTCGTTAGCGCGGCCAACTTCATACTGTCGAATTAGCTGTATCCACGCAACTTCCGTTGCCTGCTAAAATTTTACTCCCAACGCGCCAAACGAAGTATAACATCAAAAAACCTTGCACTGAAATATTGTAACTCCATACTTTCGAATATTCGTGAGCGCGGCCAGCTTCATCCTTTCGAATCTTTTCTAGCGCGGCCAATTTCATACTGTCGAATTAGCTGTATCCACGCAACTTCTGTTGCCTGCTAAAATTTTACTCCCAACGCACCAAACGAAGTATAACATCAAAAAAACCTTGCACTGAAATATTGTAACTTCATACTTTCGAATATTCGTTAGTGTGACCAGCTTCATACTTTCGAATCTTCTTTAGCGCGGCCAATTTCATACTGTCGAATTAGCTGTATCCACGCAACTTCTGTTGCCTGCTAAAATTTTACTCCCAACGCACCAAACGAAGTATAACATCAAAAAAACCTTGCACTGAAATATTGTAACTTCATACTTTCGAATATTCGTTAGCGCGGCCAGCTTTATACTTTCGAATCTTCCCTAGCGCGGCCAACTTCATACTGTCGAATTATCCACGCAACTTCGGTTGCCTGCTAAAATTCATATTGAAAAAAAGAACAAAACTATAGACATCCTGTAGATCCCGACATGGAAGAGAAATGATATCGGCCAGCATGTAGAAGGTGGCGGCAACAGCATACAGGACTCTACAGGAGGTTGAAGATGCAGAGAGGGAAATGACCCGCGTCCTGCGGAGACACTGATGGAGAAGAATGACCGGCTGTTGGTCACCTCTACTAGTCTGCAGTTCTCTCTAATCGCAGCTTGTACAAACGTTTCACAAACACCACTGAGAAATGGTGTATATGTACTCTTCATTCATATAAAGTATGTTTATAAAATGAATGGATATTAACAGTATTGGATCACTTTCACACAGTTTGTGCTGAGACCCAGCGGTAAGAGGCGAGGTAGGCAAAAGACATATTGTGGGTGTGACCTTCTTTAGCTCTGTCTCGCTCAAATCATCCGCACGTTTCAATTTTTGGCTGGTGTCAACTACGAGGCTAAAAAATGTTATTGCAAAGGTGCCGCTGTCAATTCATTACTCTAATTTTTGGAAATATTTTAAAGATTTTAAAAACTTTTCCGGAAAAGGAAGAGTCACTTCAGGTTTGTGATGGAACAGTTTTGTTAGATAAGTACAAATAAGGTCGTAGTGTGACACTGAAAACGTGTGTTTTTTTGGCACAATTAATGCCAACTTTTTTCTAGTAAATCATAAATTACAAAAGTAGTCCATTAGAGACCTAGATTTGTCCTTTATCTTCCTTATAGAGAAAGAATTTTTGCAGAATGTTGACGAATAAGTCTACAATCAGTTGACAGTCGAAGCTCTATTTTTGGCTTAAATTCAGAGCGTTCCGATAGCTTTAAGGCTGTCGGAACGCTCTGAATTATGTTATAACTAGCGAATCCGAGCGAATACTTCGCACTGTTAGTGGTCAGTTACGTAATATAATAGGTAGAAATAAATTTTATTCTATTCTATTCAGAGACGTCAACGCCACTATGTCACTTAAATTTACCAACTGTGCAAATAAACGGATTGCCACCAGACGGCGACATTTGTTTTATTTCATTCTATTCTATTTAGAGACTTCAGCGAGACGCCATATCATAAACAGATTGACACCCGATGGCGACATTTGTTAGTGTATTTGCCATAAGGCAACATACACTATTGGCGTTGGTCGGATGGCGGGACCTAGGGGTCGGACCAAAATTTCTCGACGTTTCATAACCTCCTAAACACTTTGGCACCATTTTTGAAAATGTTTATATATATATGTATGTGTATATATATATATATATATATATATATGTGTGCGGGCAATAACTTTCGAAAGAGTTAATTGATTTTAACGAAATTTGGTCCACGTGTTGAAATCCATCACCGCAAGAAGCCTATTTAAAATGGGCGTAATCGGGGCATTTTAAGGGTAGTTTTTAGGGGTTGAAAAATGTTTTTGGGCCCCAAAATACCGAAAAAATTCTCAGAATCGTTTCAAAATTGACATTTAACCCTTTAGTAGTAATTAAAAGGTGTCCCTAAAATTTAAATAAAATCGGCCCGACAGGACCGGACTTACAAATTTTATGAAAACACTAGTTTACAAATAGTGAATTATTTACTGAAAGTTGTATATAATTTGGTATAGAGGTTCGATTTATAATAATATTGCAATTAAGAAAAAAAATGTTATTTTAAGGGGTGTATTAAGGAGTAAAATTTTTTATTTTGCCTAAAAACCAACTTAAGCTCGCAAAATAAAGCCACACTGCCTGTATAAGCAAATACACTATATTGTCGGCAGGGTTTTGGCACTGCGACCCGGGTTTTTTTTTTTAATGTTATTTTCTGTATTGAAATTGTTAAAATTTTTAAACTGTAATTTTTTATCAAAACATTAATTTTAATATACTAACTTATTTTTCGTCATTAGAGAGAAAAATAATCTCCAAAATTTAGTAATTGACCTTATTTTATCTGTTTCAGGCCTCAGTAAATTTTACCAGTTGACCTTTCATCTTTCAGTTGAATTTCATGGATGTTTTTTCCACTTCAAATTTTGTATATAATACCATCAATTATCCATTCATAAATACGACAGACTTTACCTTGCATGTATGTAAATTTACTTGCTTACATTTTGTACTTATAAATGAAAAAACAAGTTGTTTTAGTGATTTTATGCAATTGTTTCTATTGTAAATATGTACATAGTTAATGAATTATGCAACTACATGTTTCGAATAACTTGTTCCGATAGAGTCTTTTGTCTAAAATCACAACTCGATAAATTACTTTTTTTCTACAGCTTTTATCAGAAGTTTAATATATTTCTTAAATGTACAAAATTGACATATTTGAGGGATCATGTTGACATTGTTCTAATAAACGGGCAAATTCATTGAAAAAAAATAAGTCGTTGGCAATCTTGAGTACCTAATATGTAACGAACGATTTTTGAAGTAAAAGTTTAAGTCGCAAACTGACATTAATTTTTTTTTATGAATACTGTATTTAAGATAAATCTTTTTACAGGAAGTTACAAAAATATGAATTTTACACATTTAGCAGCCTGACAGTAACGATCAGATCTTTCAAACGGAAGCAAATCGGACGATATTTTCAAACGGAAATCATTCTGACGGATAGTACACCTTTCAAACGGAAGTAGATCTTTTCGAACAGAAGTCAATCGGACGCAGTAATCAATCAAACCTGAGTGAGTGAGAACTGGGTAAGCGAGAAAACCAAAACATACACTATTGGCGTCGGTCGGATGGCGGGACCTAGAGATCGGATCAAAATTTCTCGACGTTTCATAACCCCCTAAACACTTTGGCACCATTTTTAAAAATGTGTATATATGTATATATATATGTGTGTGTGTACGGGCAATAACTTTCGAAAGAGTTAATTGATTTCAATTAAATTTAGCCCACGGGTTGAAATCCGTCACCGCAAGAAGCTTATTTAAAATGGGCCTAATCGGGCCATTTTAAGGGTAGTTTTTAGGGGTTGAAAAAAGTTTTTGAGCCTCAAAATACCGAAAAAATTCTTCGAGTCGTTTCAAAAATGAAATTTAACCCTCTGGTAGTAGTTAAAAAGTGTCCCAAAAATTTTAATAAAATCGGATTTACAAATTTTATGAAAACACTATAGTTTGCAGATAGTGAAATATAATTTGATATACAGGTTCGATTGATAATAATATTGCAATTAAGAAAAAAAAATGTTATTTTAAGGGGTGTATTAAGGAGTCAAATTTTTTATTTTGCCCAAAAACCAACCTAAGTTCACACAATAAAGCCACACTGCCTGTGTTAGCAAATATATATTGTCGGCAGGGTTTTGGCACTGCGACCCGGGTTTTTTCGATTCAGATCGGTCTTGTTTTCCTAAATCGTATCGCTCAGATATTTTCAGTTAAACATGGAAATTTTTTATTAACATTTTCCAATACTTTTTTTAAGTTAAAATTTTCGAAAATCGAGAGTCTAGACTGGTTATCAAGTTTGCATAAAAAATATGAAGAATTGATATAACACCTTCCTACACTATGGATATTAGCTTAGAGATGCAGCCGGTAAAGTAGGTAGAGTGCATATTATGTGTTAGACGCATAGCAAATGCTGATTTATTATAGAGAATGGATTAGACAAGAATTGTTTGCCGGCCATGATATACGAGTGTATACACTCTTTTTCTTACTTCGTTACATATAACATTATTATGTATCTAAAGAAGATATGTGCGCTTTATTCGTGATTTTATTTACTACTTTTTTGCGTGACCGAATGTATAGATGTTTTTTTAAAACAGTTTTCAAATAATATTCATTAATAATTTCTTTATTAGGCTAGATAAATTATGGCCTCGGCGTAATTAATTTCGGTACACGCCGTAAAGAAATT
Organism: Venustoraphidia nigricollis; assembly: GCA_034508555.1. Taxonomy (NCBI): domain Eukaryota; kingdom Metazoa; phylum Arthropoda; class Insecta; order Raphidioptera; family Raphidiidae; genus Venustoraphidia; species Venustoraphidia nigricollis. The sequence continues at coordinate 11,377,488 of JAVRKA010000010.1, read as the reverse complement.
GTAAAAATGTAAAGATTATTCTTTGTTATTAAAATATTTCGATTAAGCACGTGGATCTTTACATTTGTTAAATTATTATTTATTAACAAAATAAAATTACTTGGAATATACTGTTCAATTGATTTTTTATTTATATAAAGACGTTTCGACTAACAGTTTTATTTATTATTTATTAAATTAAATAAATAAAACAATTAAAAATTTTATCTAATCAAGGTGAAGTTTAAATACGTCTGATCACAACAATATTGAAATTTATATTAAACTTGTTGGTTTCTTAAGCGTAGCTAATAGAAACTCAAAACAAAACAATGTTGTGGTCGACAATGCAGAGTATTAATGTTGCCTCAAAGAGACCCAACACTACCCATAAACTACCCAAAAACTACTCATAAACTATAAAAATAAAAGAATAGTTACTTCTTACCACAACAGATTTGTTCAGTGGATGTATATTTCGAGAGCTAAACTCCCATCTTCAACAAAACACTAAACTTTTTTTTGTTTTAGTGTTTTGCTGAAGATGGGAGTTTAGCTCTCGAAATGTACATCCACTGAATAAATCTGTTGTGGTAAGAAGTAACTATTCTTTTATTTTTATTGTTCCAACCACAGTGCTCTTAATATTTATACTCATAAACTACCCAAAAACTATACTCATAAACTACCCATAATTTTTTTCTTTACTTTTGCTATGAGATCTTCCTCCGTACCAAATTTCAAGATTCTAAATTTTAACAAATTTAATAATTTCATTACAGAAAATAACATTCAACAAAACAAATGTCGCCGTCTGGTGGCAACCTTTTTAACAGTTGTCGGTAATATGACGTGTTGGGCACTAAAGTCTCTGAAATCTGGTGGCCATCTGTTTATTTTAACAGGTGTCAGTAATGATTGTTAATATTCATAGGTATTTGGATTGACAAGACTTGTTTAAAAATAATTCTTTAATATTTTTGTACAACGTTTCGTCTCTCTCGAGACTTCTTCAGGTACTATAATTAGAACACAAAAAAATAAATAAATAAATATCATTTTTACAAGTCAAGAGTTGTGAAAATATAACTAGTAGATAATATTCAGTGACGTAGTGGCGCTGGAGTCTGAATAGAATAGAAAAAAAACATTTCCACCCTATTATATTACGTAACTGGTCGAGCTGGGTAGAGTAGTGGTGAGAGCACTAGACTCGCATTCGGGAGGTATGGGTTCGAATCCTGGCGGGGGCAGATATGGCTGGGCCGAGAAACGGTAATTCCTGTACCGGCCATCTTGATCGTGGTTTTCCATAGTTTCCCTCAATTAATTCCAGATAAATATCGAGATGATTCCTTATTTGAGGCCATGGCCGATTATCTATCAAACTCCTAGTTCAAAAATTACCTACCTTATCCTAATTTCCTATAATGCCTTCATTCGCCCATTGCTATTACATTAAGTAAAAGAAAAATGTAGAGAATTTCGGAAAGTGGTAAATAGAAAATAGTAATAGTGCGAATGGCGTCTGTTATGACATAAAGTCGAGGAACGAACGTTAAACGCATTATTATTATTATTCATCTTCAAAGTTCAATTCCAGATATATGTTATAATTACCCGTGATCCTGTTTTCTATTATTATTATTATTATATTACGTAACTGACGACTAACGGTGCGAAGTTTCGCACGTGTCCGCTAGATTGATATATTAATTTGAATACCTTTATCCGTTCCTGTGAAAAAGGTTCTTGACGGACAGACAGACGAACAACAAACTGATCTGATAATAATGGTCTTGTTTTTTCATTCTGGAATACGGAACTCTCTCGATAGCAAACCGCGGACGAAAGCTAGTAAGGTCATAATTTATTTGTGATTCGTTAACACTGAATACCAATGTTCTTTGAAGACCACACGCACTTGTCATTCAAATAATATGATATTGACGACATTCCAAAGTCCACACACCCTGCGTAATAAAATGCATCTCATGCATATTCAAGACCAAGCTGTCTATATCCAAATTCAATATCCCGTATCCCACTTCTGCATATACTCGAGTCTTAAACTCTGAAATACCATTCATTCCAAGCTCGCACGCACTATTACATAACGCATAGTTTTCATCTGTCTTTTTTAAGGGCCTTGTTTATCTCAACAATTTTATCATTCCAACGTCATAAATTCACTTTTCAAAATTTTACATTGTTAATGTGGCGCATACACTATTGGCGTGGGGCGGATGGCGGGAACAAAATTTTTATATAAGGTAAAAAGAATCAGGTGAAAAGACCAATTTTGACGTTTTTAACACATTTATTCGTTATACGACGTTTCGTCGGTATTATTCCGACTTCCTCAGGTATCTCGAAAATTCTGTTACAACATAGTTATACCAATCATTTTTACAATAAATAATGCATAAGTCCAAAAATTATTAGATTAACCGATATAAAATAGCTCAAAGTGTTAAAATTTATAAAATTGTCAATAATTATAAATTTTAGATGTGCTGTAAAGAAATATTGACTAGTATCACGTAGATTTAATTTTTGGGGTAAAAATACACGTTCCTTGAGATTTTTAAGCAGCAAGCTAAATTTTGTAAAGCTTAATGCTTAATCACAGCTTATAAAAACAGCAATAAGATGAATTTTGCAACCACGGTTCGAAATTTCCCGAGAACATATTTTACAATCTGAGGTATCTGCAGTCACCTTAAACATTTTATATATCTTGTGCAGTCATAAATTATGAGTAGTAATCAAAAATTCTTTGTTGCACCTGCTATTGGTCTGTTTAACACGTCAACTGTAGCCCTACCTCATTTATATTTTTATTATTATGCATGGTTCGGAGGCACATAATTAGATATAAACAATTCGACGCAGTGCTTCTCAAAATGTGACCACAAGAGGTAATTAATTAAACTGTCAAAGAGGATGAGTTTGTGCACTTAAGGTAGTTGTCGTGGTACAATATTGTCAAAAAGTTATAGATTATACGCGTCACAAAAGTATACTAGCTTGTAGCTAAGTGATCCATAATTCGTACGTGCAAGACTGTACCCGTGGAAACGTAATCCATACAGTATTCATATGCATGTATACTTTTCTATAAATTGTTGAACTTTTAACCGTTATTTATAAATAATTAGACGGTCAAAATTTTTTTCTTATTTTTTTTAAAGTCATAATAAACGCATTGAAAGATTGTCAGTTTTTGGAAAGTTTCTGACAGTTAGTTCTTTTTTTATAAATAAGTAACTGGTTCAGAACTACAGAGATCGTATACAATCAATGTTAATTATCCAATTTTTAATTGAATTTATCTCGGATTATATACGGTCGATCGACCTCAAATTTTCAGGGTAATAATTGGATTATCGTGATCTTAATAAGTATACAAAAATTAAGAATTTTCTGACGGTGTGCCTTAACCACGACAACTACCTTAACACGTAGACTGCCACGTTTTATTTAAATTTTGGGTCTCCTGGGCCACCACCGTATTTTATAAAAAACAGCTTAGTATCATCTTTCTAAGTCTAAATATGTAATGGTTAGTTTCAGAAAAATTTTTTTTACATATATTTTGTAAAAAAAAAATGTGGCACAATATCCGTGCCACGCGGCGTGTTACGTTTTTTTTTAATGTTTACGCCGTGTGGCACAAACACTGTGCCATCAGCCTTCTCCCGTCTGGTAAGATCACAACAATCAACATGTCAGAACTTGCTTGTTCCAAATATGTTCAGACTTGCATTTTCATTATTTCATACACAATATGCATTTGAATTGTGTGTTTCGATACGTTTGGTGGTGCAAATATTGTGTGTAAAATGGGTGACTATGAAAAGGAGGAACAACGATTGTTGAAATTATGGAACGAACTCCTGTCGGATGAAGATGAGCCATTCTCTGATAATGGGAGTTCTGATGAATATGTACCAGGTGAAGACGAAAGCAGTGACGAGAATTCTTCAGATGACGATGCACCTCTTGCCAAAAAACAGAAAACTACACGCTACGAAATTTCTGTTGAAGAAAATATGCCTTCCACAAGTAAGATTTTACTTTGACAAATGAATGATTTTATTGATTTTTGAAATTATTATTATTATTATTATCAGGTAAACAATGCCAGCGTGCCCCGGAAGCTGACAATATTTCAGAAACAATAGAAGACGTTATTCGTCAGATTATGATTGATGAATCTTCTACAGAAAACGAAGAAAGTACTGACGATGTAATTTGGAAACCAATCGATGAGAATTCAAAGTTGACGACGCTAACATTTAGTGAGGACAGACCAGGTATAAAAGAAGAGATTGTTGCAAGGCTTGTTGATAAGGAACCATACGATTTTTTAAAGCTTTTGTTTACCGATGAAATTATTCATCATATAGTAATAGAAACAAATCGGTATGCTGCACAAACAGTAGCAAAAGAGAAGAAACCTAAGTCTCGAGTTCATAAGTGGACGGACACAAATGAAGATGAAATAGAATTATTTTTTGGTCTCATGTTATGGATGGGTTTATGCCATTATCCAAAACTATCTGATTATTGGTCTCAAAATAAGATTTATTCCAATAATTTGAAAAAGCTCATGTCGCGTAACAGATTCGAATTATTACTACGTATGTTACACTTCAGCGATAATGAAGGTGATTTGCATAAGAATGACAGACTGCGAAAAATTTCTCCATTCATAGAAATGTTGAAAGAAAGATTTCAAAGTGTTGTTATACCCGAAAGAGACATTTGTATTGACGAAACCTTAGTTCCCTTTAGAGGTAGGCTTATATTTAGACAGTATATTCAGAATAAGCGGCACAAATTTGGAATTAAATTGTTTAAATTGTGCCTCAAAAATGGATATACATACAATTTGTCTGTATATTGTGGGCAGGAGGAATCAAAAGAAAATGTCAGTGTTCCTACCAAGGTGGTAATGAGGCTAATAGAGCCTTTACTTGATAAAGGACGAGTACTTTATGTTGATAATTATTATGCCAGCGTAGAGTTAGCCAAACTGTTGCTATCTCGAAAAACACATCTAGTTGGAACTCTAAGAAAAAACAGAAAACATAACAGTAAAGAAGTGGTCAACAGTACTCCTAAAACAGGAGAAATTGTAGGAAGAATATGCAGTGAAGGGATTGTAAATATAAAATGGAAGGATAAGCGTGACGTTTTAGCTCTCAGTACTAAACATCTAGACACAATGGTCCCTACACCATCGAGAAGACATCCCGATAGAAAAAAACCTCAACTTATTATAGATTACAATAAATGTAAAGCTTTCATTGATCTATCAGATCAACAGAAAGCTTACAATACTGCTCTGCGAAGAGGTATAAAGTGGTACCGAAAATTAGCCATTGAGTTATTACTGGGAACAACATTTGTAAACGCACACGTTATGTATACAGAAATTACTAAACGGAAAATATCAATAACAACATTTAGGGAAGAGGTTTTACAGACATTACTTGCCAAATTTGAGCAACACAAGCCTACAGAAGGTGTTTCCCAAATTCATGAATTGGAAAATACGGCAAAAAGAAACAGATGCGTTGTTTGCTACGAAAATACAGTCTCCGAATTAGGACGACAGGTTGCTGCAAACAAGACCCCTCGTTCAACGTGGATATGCACAGCTTGCCAGAAACATTTTTGTGTAAACTGTTTTTTTGTCAAGCATAATTCCTATCTAAAATAACGTTTGTATACAATTTTTGTCAATAAATCTCTTACAATAATATACCGCAATTTATTTATACATAAAATTCAATTGCTAATCGAACTAAATTAATTTCTGTAGAATTTTGTTGAAACAGAAAAAAAATTTCGGCGGGCAACACAGCATACAAGTCCACCGCGCCGAGCTTTAAATCTTCCCATATAAATACACGCTCTGCATGGCACAGCTGCAAAGCCACGAGTCGTTTAAACCTAGTCGTGCTAGTGGCACAATATCTGTACCACGCGGCGTCTATAGCAAATTTACTCATGGCACATACGTCAGGCCACATGGCAGTCTACGTGTTAAAACTTTTTAGAATAAAGTTCATGATAGAAACGTACAAGGATGTTGCGTACAGGGCTGTATTAATAACACTTTTCAAGAGTTAGACATATAAATCAAGTAAGAATGTCCACGGCTACTGACAAGTATTTTGGATTTTGTTTAGTGCTGTAGAACCTCAAAATTTCGTCGTTAATGCCTGAAGAGTGTAAAAGTTATGGACGTTTTTTATATGGTCGATATTACTTTATGGTTAAGTTAGATTGCTCACATAAAAATGTCTATAGCTGTAACATTTTTGGAGCACTAACGATTGGCTTAAAAAATTCAAAGAGGCAATATAACTTAGCGTCAAGCAAAATTACACATATAACAAATGTCCATATTCAACATTTTTTTCTGTGAGAGTTCACTTGAACCATTTAGTCGCGCCTAGAACCGAGTCCCAACTCCTACTCTTGTAGGGGCCATGGTCACAGAACTCCATCATCATCGGTTCAAACTCGTGCGTTGCGTCTTTTCTTCCACAACCGCTTGGAACGCTTATAGACCGGTGCCTCTACAACCGCCCACTTCGCCCCAAATACCCACGTGAATTGCGACAGCCTCTGTGTGTAAACACGCAAATGTATGTGTCAAAAGTAGAAAACTTACACACGCAAAATTCACATTAATTAATTTATTATAGTTCGTACTTAACTTGGAAGATTGAGAAATTTAGTTGAAACGCAATGGCGTTCATAATAAATATTATGTTATTAAGTAGATTTTGCCTTTAAACGTATGTAGTTTTCTTTTAAATGAAAATTCACCATATTTACCCGGTGTACCCCTTATCGCTTCGCTAGATCCATTTGTTAATATAGATTTAAAATTTCCCAAAATGTTTTGATCGTGAAAATAGGGGTCAAAAGAAAACAAATTCTATGTCGATCTTTTTATAATTGGATATTTTAATGAGCAAAAAATATTTGTTTTTATTAGTGTATTTGCCATATTACGGCACATAGATTGGCACCATTTTTAAAAATGTTTATTATATATACGTATACAATACAGTGTAAACTCTATATAGCGACGCTGAAGGAACTGCGAATTTTCTGGCGTCATAGAGAGTTGTCGTTATATGGAGAGAACGAAAAATTAATATTGTTTTACTATTATAGTATAATTTAATAATAACGCATAAAATTTACAAATAAACATTACAATTAACACAAATAACAACAACGCTAGACAATAAAGCTGCAGTTCTTACCAATTTCGGCAACTTAAAAAGTACCTACCTATAAACAGTAGGTGCTTTATAAGTTGCTGAAATTACTTGCTTGACATATGGTCGTTATTTAGAGTGGATGTGATGCTACATAGAGTATATCATTGTATGGGCAACAAGACACACCAACTAGAGATGGGAAAAACGGGTCTTTTTAGTGATCTGCATCTTTGCATCTGGATCCCGTATGTGAGCCGGCTCACTGAACCGGTTCAAAAAGAGCCGAGTTCTGAATATGTTACTGCAGTCTGCCACTGAGTTACCTAGTTCAGTCAATCATATCACGACCTGTATAGAATCAAGAATGCATAGCCAAACATGTGATGCATGAGTCATTTGAGCTGACAGATGCATCAAAGCAAGAACTGATACGTAAGTGTAAAATGTGCTTCTGTGTGTTAAGTGTTTCACAAAAAAAAGTGAGTCGGCTCTCACGGATCTTCTGTCGGAGTCGGCTCTTTGAACCGGTTCAGATCTGAGTTACCCAACTCTAACACCAACCAAAGTCAAGTAATTTCGACGTTTTAGGGAATTTGACGTTAAATCGAGTAGTGTTACATGGAGTTTACACTGTATACATATATATTGGTTAATATTGTTATAATAAATTTTCCAAATGTACGCAAAAAGTTTCAAATAAAATTAGCAGAAAAGTAATTATAAACTGTCTGTTGCATAAAAAATCAGATCATTTTCTAACCAAACATTCTAAAACGTTTTTAAAGTAATGTAAACATAACAGTTTGATGAATTGGTTACCAAGATTTATTACAAATCCGCAATTTGTTATAGAAGCTGTAATGTGATTTTAAACAGTCTTGTATTATACAAATATTGCCATACAACTAATTACTGTGAAAACATTCTAATCCATACAAAATATAACTCATATCATGTCAAATTTAAATCGTAATTTATAGTATTCACAAACCTCGAATCTCCATTAATAATTATTAAACATCGAATGAACATCCCAGCAGCAGTTATGTACAGTACGTCCTGAACCAGCACACCGCACTACCTCGTCGCGTTTCTCCGGTTATACGGACGCTAGTCATAGACAAACTGAAAATGTACAGAAACACATTGTTTCTGTCAACCATGCTTCGTTAAGAGTATGAATTCAATTATAATTTTTCTCTTTTAAATCGTCTATAACAATGAAAAAAATATTATAATAAAAAAGCGCACGTTATAAGGCCAAGTTCACACTAGCAAAATTTGTTGAATTGTTAACAAGCTGTTTGTGAACAGTACTCAAACAAATCTTCGTAGTTCCCGGGTTTGTAAGTCGTGGTCTATTGGTATTTTTACTCTAACTCTGATTTTAATTATAAGACTAAAAAGCAAAATTGGATTTATGGGGTAGGCAACGCAACGTACGTCACTGTACAGCGTGTTGATTTTGGGACAAACTTATTAAATTATTGTGTTGTCATCGGTCCTTGATAAGTGTGCAAAGTTCCAGTTTAATCTGACGTTTTAAAGTGGATCAATTTCGCGTTCAAAGATTCCTTTACAAACAAACAAACATAGGTACAGGTGAAGCTAATAAAACCGTGTTAAAAACGGCAGCGGGCGAAGTGCCCTTCTAGGCAGCCTACAGGTAAGTGTGTCGACGACTGGTGTTCTTCCTTCTTTTATGCTAAGCGGGTGTTTTCTACTCGGTCGTAGTTCGCTCTTCTGTAATTGGTCGTTTCGCTCAATTGTTTTGTAACGGTGTACAATTTGTTAAAAATGTTATAAACTGTTTGCGAACAGAAATTAAAGAAAACTTCTTGGTTTGCGGGTTTGTAAGCCGTACGGTCTATTGGTATTTATACCTGTCGTTTCGTCTACAACTGCGATAGACATTTTCAAAAACAGCAGCTGGCGAAGTACCTTCTTTGGCAGCTCACAGGTAAGTGTGTCGACGACTGGTGGTTCTTCCTTCTTTTATACTCAGCGTGTGAATGTTCTCTGCTCGGTCGTAGTTCGCTCTTCTGTGTTTCATTGCTAAGGTGTCCAGGTTTTATTTTCGTTTCGGCTAGAATTTTTCGGTGGAGCTTACTGTTGTCGCTAGAGATGGGAAAAACGGGTCTTTTTAGTGATCTGCATCTTTGCATCTGGATCCCGTATGTGAGCCGTCTCACTGAACCGGTTCAAAAAGAGCCGAGTTCTGAATATGTTACTGCAGTCTGCCAATGAGTTACCTAGTTCAGTCAATCATATCACGACCTGTATAGAATCATGAATGCATAGCCAAACATGTGATGCATGAGTCATTTGAGCTGACAGTTGCATCAAAGCAAGAACTGATACGTAAGTGTAAAATGTGCTTCTGTGTGTTAAGTGTTTCACTGAGTTATGCGGATCCGTTGATCCGTCGGCTCAAAAAAAGTGAGTCGGCTCTTTGAACCGGTTCAGATCTGAGTTACCCAACACTTGTTGTCGCTGCCGTCTCTCATCTCAACTGCGTGCAAAGCCGCGGGTAGCGACTAGTTACAAATACGTACATTAAGTACATAATATGCCTGCGTCACTTCGTTTTTTTTGTAGTTTTTTTCTGCATCCAAATGAAACAAGGAAGTAATTTTGAACCAGAACTGCGCTTTGAAAAGCGCCTGGTGTGTTTCGTCTGCACAAGTTCGTTCAGTCTATAGCACTAAAGCAATATCTCGCGAGTGTTCGCACAACACGTGAATGTGTGTACGTATGTGTGTGTGTGTGCAAATATACAGTGTTTTATAAAGTGCTGACTGTACTTCATTGCTATGCATTGAGGATTTATTTAAGCTTTCCGACAACAGTGTAGGCTTCAGACACCGTTCAAAATGTCTGACAAAGAGACTAAAAGTTAAAAAAAATCTGAAACACGGTTGATCCTGCAGGCCATCCCTGGAACTTCCCGCTATTTTTGATCTATTGAGATGTGATTTATTTACGGTGTTTGTTAAACTTTCGTGGAAATATTTCGTAAATGATATCTCTCGAAAAAATCAATCGATTTTAAATTATCTTTGCGGCATGTGAAGCCATTTTTCAAGCACAAAAAAGCAATCAAAGTCAATCTGACAAAAATTCGTGAAGATCTGAAAAAAACACTTTTTGACGAGTAGACAAATTTGACGAGTTGATAAATTTGACGAGTTAACAAATTTGAAGAGTTGACAAATTTGACGAGTTAGCAAATTTGACGAGTTGATAAATTTGACGAGCCAACAAATTTGAAGAGTTGACAAATTTAATAAGATCGAGAAGAAGTCAGACCTACTATTTACCAGCGGTAAGGCCATTCTTTTTTCAATTAATACAAGAAAAAATAGTTCATTATAGAGTCTATGAAAAAATAACAATAATTGATTGGTATTTGCAACAATTTGGTTTACTGCCGGTTCTTCGACGGCTGATGTACCAGCTGCAGTTAATAATTAAGTATGATAGAGATATCAACAATCAAATTCAGTCCTAAACTCACAATAAATTCAATAGCTTTAAACTCAGGTTGAAAGGAGAAGTACAACATCAAAATATATTAATATTCTTTATGTGATGATTAATAAATTATCTCGTTTCCAAAGCATTTTAAATCAATAAATGCACACTTTATATTTGTATCACAACGTAAAAAAGGAATTTATCAAAAGTCAACAACATAATAATAATATAGTAGTTTTCGCCTATTTGATTCATTTCATCAAATCAAATCAGACAGCATTGCACCCTTTGTCAGACAAACATACTGTTGCAACATATTATAATACAGTTAACTCGCAAATAAAAAATATAAATTACCAAATCACAGTAGACAGTTTTAAGGGTAGAAAATACCCTAAGCTCGGTCCTACATTCGAATATATGTTGTATCATGGTGATACAGACAAGGACAGAGAACAGTTGTAAACGGAGAGAGGCAGCCAAAAACATTCATCAAGGTGGATTTAACTGAAACTCTGATATATTGCTACACTAATGTATGTGCCTCACACCAATGCATTCCGAACGCCACGCCGCTGAAATTATGATAGTGGAATAATTGATTGCTGCATTGCTGAATTTCTACGCGTGTTCTACACACTGCCGCTGTTTGTGCGTGCAGTGACGTACGTTACAGAAGGGAAAGCAGAATGTTTTATATATTGATTAGAGTTACACCGAATACTAGACAATTCTCCCAAGGCCTACCTACTGGATAAAAAAAAGTAGAAATTTGGTACATAAATATGTATAAAGTTAGATCAGTTACACTCAAAGTCCTGGGGCTCCGCTATACCTCAGCGAAGGCTCCACCGAAATACTATTGTTGGGTCTTTTTTAGACAACATTAATACTATGCATTGCCAACCACAATATTGTTTTATTTTGAGTTTCTATTAGCAACGTTTAAAAAACAAACAAGTATAATATAATTTTCAATCTCGTTGTGATCAGACGTATTTAGACTTCGTCTTGATTAAATAAAATTTTGTTGTGTTTTATGTATTTACTTTTTATTTTATATTAATAGATCAATTTGATCATTATAGAACTAAAGAACGAAACACCGACTTAAACAGTTAATAAAAAATAAAAAAACAAATTCATATACCTACCATTAAAGGGAAACAATTTTATCAATTTGTAGTGTAGTCAATACAGTGTTATGTAAAAAACGTATTTTTGTATATAATTGTCGCTAAAAAGAATGAACACAAACCTAGGGTTTGCTTACTTTAGGATTCCGTAAAATATTTTCAAAGGGTTCCGTCGCCAAAAAAGTATGTAACAGCTGAGTTAGATGACTCAATTACGGACCTATAGCGTAAGTAAACGAATTCGGATTAAGGGGGTTAATTTTGAGGGCCAAATTAGAAAATAAACAAAAATATATATAATGAGCTTCACCTTCATAAGCTCACATAAGAAGTTCAACTTCTTTAGTTTTTAATATTATGTCAAACTAATTAAAAATATTTACACATAAACTTCTGTCCTTATCAGTTTTATGTAATTTAGGCGACAAACTAGAGATGGGAAAAACGGGTCTTTTTAGTGATCTGCATCTTTGCATCTGGATCCCGTATGTGAGCCGTCTCATTGAACCGGTTCAAAAAGAGCCGAGTTCTGAATATGTTACTGCAGTCTGCCACTGGTTACCTAGTTCAGTCAATCATTTCACGACCTGTATAGAATCAAGAATGTATAGCCAAACATGTGATGCATGATTCATTTGAGCTGACAGATGCATCAAAGCAAGAAGTCGGCTCTTTGAACCGGTTCAGATCTGATTTACCCAACTCTAAAAATAACTTCCCCTTTATGTGGCAGTTCTACTTCCCTTAGATTTTTTACTTTTTTCAAATAGATACGTCGCTAAAGACATTAAACTTCAAAAAAAATTAACAGGTTTTTATCACAAAAGGAATGGGATTTGGATATTAAGAAATGAAACAAAATTGGTTCATTTTAACATGACTTTTTATTAAAATAAATTACAGTCACACAAATAAGGTAGGATAGGTCAATATATATATAATACACACTTACATCCTAAAGTAGTATACTTTGAGCAACATTTAAGTAAGCAACAGAATAATAAAAAATACTTTAAACAATAAAAAATGTGAAGAAAAACAACAACAAATACATAAAATTGGTATAAACAAAGTTACAGTACAAGTATAAAACGGGTTTAGCCAAGTTCTCTCTACCTGTAAATTTTATATTTGGAAAACAAAGAAAATTATCAAATTTTTTCGACTGGAACCGTAAAGATTCACATCCACTGAATTGTATTGGCTCGGCAGCACAATGTGGTTGTTGCCGAGTCGATTAGTGTGTGGGAACTCATTTAACTCCATGTATCTCAAAACTGCTGATCCAATCCGCTTCAGTGGGTGTGAACCTTTGAGCTACTAGAATACTACGTGGACGTCTGGTGGTTAATTTCATTTTATGATAATCTTAGCGACACTGGTTTAAAATGTAAACCGAATAGAAATAATGTCAATTTCAATTTGGTTTATGATTTCAATTATATCTCTAAAAATAACGATTTAATAGGTTCATTGCGATTTCAAAATAAACAACTAGTGGGAAAATTTTCCCAGAAAGTATTTTAGAATGTTCAGATGTTGATTTTAAGTTGAATCATTTAGAAAATCAACCAATTTTCACGGTTATAGCATTTAGAATTTGTATTTAATCAACTCTTAGTTAGATTAATTTTATTTCGTCTGTTTTATAAGAATTAAACACCTAAATATTATGTCGTATTTAATATACAGGCATGAAGAAATACATCGTCTAAAGTTGCGTTTTCATGAAACATTATTTCCACGTAAAATACAGTAAGACCTCGTTTAACGCTGTTTCCGTATTAGGCGGTTTCTAAAAAAAAAGGATTCAAAAGTTGATAGAAGTGCAAAGGCAAGACGAAGTGTCATTGATGCAATATCTTGCTGTTGACAACAGCTTGCCGAACGAAACAGAAAACGGCAAACGACATTAGATGACTTCTTCATAAAAAATAAAATATGTCAAATGAGGAACCTTTCTCATCACAAACATAACTTCTTACTCGAACTTTTATTTGATTTTCATAAATGTTTAATGAACAAAAGTCGATATTAACAATTAATAAATCTATAATTAATGTGATAAAAGAATATTTAAATGTTACAAACAAAAAAAAAAAAAACTAACAAATTTTCTTATTCTCTATTAATTAATTATCTACGTATTAAGATGACCTCGTTTAGCGCTGTTCCGTATAGCGTAGGAACTTATTGGAACGTATCTCCTAAGCGGGGTCTTACTGTACAATACATATTTATGGAGTTATATTTTAAACAGAGAACTTGATATATAAAAATCGTAAAAAAATGTAATCTTGAAGGTGAAAATATACGTTCACTGTAACGAATTAAACAACAATTTGTTTGTAAATTTTAAAAGCAGTGATCAGCTGTTTTATTTTTCGTATTATTTACATTGTAATTAATATTTACAGCACAATTAAAAATTAAAAATATATAACTGCGATAAACACCAATTATTCCTTACGAAATACAAGTTCTTCGGAAATAAACAGTGTTGGTTATGACAGCGTCTATTTGGATAGAAATAAGTACAGATCTCTTTTAAGTACAACACTTAGGACTCAAATAGTTCTTTCTTTGAGCGAAACCACCACTTATTTATAAAGTAGGCGAAGCTTAAGTCAGTGGGAGGCAATGAGTTTGCCTCTATTCGAGCCAAATTCATGTAAGGCGGCTCCTTACACATATACTAGACGAGCCATTGGTTAGTCACGAATTACAGTATTTATGCTTAAGTGCCTTTTTTTCAGGTAGTTTCGAGGGCAACTACTTTCCTAGAAAGCGTCTTCTTAATGAACCTTACGTCCACGTTTGCTTACTTTAACTCAATGGGTTCATTTTCGTGGTAAAACATTGCATTCGGTGAAATGTACAATTCTTGACTACTGGATGGACAGATTTTTGCGCCAGATTTACTCCAAAAACTCATTGGGTGACCGACGTTTTGGAAGTTATACTTCTTTTGGTGCGTTATGAAAAAGTAGTTTTTACGATGCATCATCAAAATTAACAGGATGAAGTAGCTCGCAAAAAGAGGCTAGAGATAGAAGCCATTGACCTATATTAGTGGACATGCCTTTGCCATAAATCAGTGCAGTTGTTTTTCGATTCACTGAGTGAGAAGGATAGAATATGTTTCTCATTTGTAGACACTGAAACTTTTTTAAAAAGAACCCATGCACGTTTTCATTTGATACCCCTTCTCAATCAAAATTTGGAACCAGAATCGGGGCTTCAAGCAAAAACCATTCCACGCTGTCGTTGAGAATTGGATATTTCGAATTCAACTACGAAATACTGCTACATACCATTAAACTCTTGTTCTTGAATATAAATTGTAAGATAACAGTGGTACAACGCAGTTTCGTTTGATGAATTATAGACGCTCGAAAAGTGACGGCATCAACTTCTGTAAATATTTTTATTTCTATCCACTTTGACGTTTTATAAAAACACAATTCATTTAAAAAGGTCTTATTTAAAGATATTTTGGTCTACTCAGAGTTCCGATTAAAATTGAAAAAATTACATTTCAAAAATTTAAATAAAAAATTTAATTGCAATTTAATCCCTTTCGCTAAATATTTCTTCTAATAGGTACATAATATCAATTCTATTTTTTAAAAACACTGACTTATCTGTAATTAAAAGAAACCTTAATGAAGTCAGAGTTTTTAATGTTTAAAAATAAATATGTATAATAATTACGATTTCCTATTACTTGGAGATCAAAGTAGTTTTTGTTCAGTAAGTTTTTAACATTATCAGAATTTTTTATTGATAAAATCATCTGGACTTGTAAAATTCTTGAAAAAATTGCACTGCTGAACGTACGATCATACACCCTTCTCCAATACTTAAACGTGGTAAAGTGGGAAGGTACCAGCAGTGTCGTATTTTTTTTTAGTAAAAAACGGACAGCTGAATAATTGTTGCTCACCACTTATCGAGAGATGTATTCAGATTTTAAAACTTAACGCATTTTTCCAAAGCTATTTTATCCGGTTTAACTTAGAGGAAGTATAAAAGATGGTATTTACAAACGGCGCACACATCTTTTATTTTCAATTTTTTTCAAATAAGTAACCTTTCAATTTTGAAACTATAAATGAGAATTTAATTGTAGAAACGCCATGCTATTTAAATACACTTTGAATGACCGAAATTGAAGTATAAGTATTTACATCATGGACCGACTTTACGCTGACACTTATCGCTTCCGTGCAATGTGCGTCACCCCATAAGAATCAGTGTATTCTAATTTAGTGGTGGGTCACTGACGATTTAACAACAACGAAACGAAATCGTAACTTATGCCGCGTGTCAAATAGTTAAAGAAAACACACTTGATTTGATCTAGTGATGTAAAATTACCGGTTATTTTTTATTAATTTACCCGCATATTTAATCTATAAAATAGCAAGGCGGTTTTCGGTTTCTGTTTCCTTGAACAACAAAAACAAAATAATAGAGCAGTTTTCTTCAGTAGAATCGAAGGAATTAATTAAATAATGCATTTACTGTTATTTGTTATACCATGAGTAAAACTTTCTGCGCAGCCTTGTATAATAATAATAAATAGCCGCGGATATTTAATCGGATAATTAGCCGTTTATTTAATCTCTTTACATCGCTAGTTTGACCCAAACTGACTGACAAACACGTGAAATTGAATAAAAGCTTGTAAAAATCTGATCATTGATGTCTAGTTTAAAAAATTTGCAACTTACTGAACATTTACGTATAACTGAGAGGTATATAATTTCTATTTATCTATAAATACATTAATATTAATAGTTAAATTATTTTAATTAATATTTACAAAGTAATTAATAATCAACTGTACATGAATAATACATCAATGAGTATTTTTTTATTTTCTGTACATTGGGTGCTATCATTAAAAATGTTCAAATAACAAGAATTAAAAAAACGTGGGCTAGGATATTTTTTGAACATCAATTTTTTTTAATCAAAATGAACTCTCTAATTTTTGAAGTGCAACTTCTTACGCGAGATTTATTTTACGTTAAATATTTAAAGCTAACGGTATAACCATGGAAAGGAAAAATAAATCATTCCACAATTCATGTTAATTAATAACATTTAGGTCCAGATTTTCCGAGAGCTACAGTTGTTTAGTGTGTACTGTAACCGACTGAGCTGTGGGATTTGATACACGGGCGGAGTCGTAATGTCGAATCCGCCATTTTTATGTGTTTATGGTTTATATTTCTGTCACCAGATATCGTATCGTCTTGTGTCAAATCCCAATAGCTTTTGCCTGCTTAAAAATTTGCGATTCAGATCACAGTTCGCAGATTTTGAAGTTTCGCTTGTGTGATGTGTAGTGGAAACTACGCGGTCTTAAAAGTAACCTTTGAGTTTTGCATAAGAAGTTACATTTCTTCGGAGTGTCGCGACACAAAATTGCTTTTTTATATAAAAAGTATATTAAATTTCTTTATTAATTTGGAAAAATTTAAGTACGTTTCTCAAAATTTTTTTCTTAGCAAATATATTATAAAGGCAATATTTTTATAAAACATTAAATAAAATTTCGTATCACGATTCGGGCGATAATTTACTGTTTTGGTGATTTGAATCTAATCAAAAATGGTTAATAAAATATATGCCACATTTAATAGTTGATTTTTTAATAGCATAAACCTGAATTAAATTTAAATACTGCATAATTAATTTTTTTGTATAACTATGTACTGTAATTCGCAGTAGAGGTACTAAAATCAACACCGTTTCAATTTTAAAAATATAAGCTATTTACAATTTGTCAGACAGCACGGATATAAACAAAAAAACTTTTGCATATATAAAAAATCGTTACTATATTTTTTGGAACTCAAAACGCAAAGTCCGAAGATATAAATAAATATGCGTTGTAAAAAAAAAACACTTCTTTATAACACTTTTAGTGTCAACAATTAATAACCTTAAAAATAGCAACTTTACAAAATTGAGTGTTGAAATTTTTTTTTCTTCTTACTTGTTATTAAAAATGTTTTAAACGATATCAGACCTGGTTACCGCCTAGTAACATGAGTTTTTATACACAATGAACTAAAGCCAACAGAAAAAAATGAATTCAAATTGAATTCAGAACGGCAGCACTAATAATTCCACTTGGTCTAAATAAACAGTTTGTTGATAAATAAATTTTAATAATTTTTAAAATTTATACGGTGTCGATAGTTCATGATCTTGGTTGTTTTTTTTTTTCAAATTCGTTATTGGATTAATGTAGATTTTTAACTTACGTCACAGTAACAGTCTATAATGATCTATTTACAAGAACTAAAATTAAAGGTGCACAAAAATGCTTACGTATATTTTTAGATTTTTAAATTTATATTAAATTTTAAATATTTAACTATTCTCACTTAAAAACTAAGTAGGACTATTTCATTACGTATATCGTTTTCCTTTTCAGTTGTGATAGAAATTTCCCTTACGGAAAATTTCTTGTCATCTTATATTTAAAATTAATTTTTATGTATTTTATATATTATGGCACAAATTTAAATTACGTATATGGTTTTGTTCTCAATAGTAAATATTAATATATATTTTTTGAATAGAAAATTGTCTAAAATTTTGCACTTTCACGAATATTTTTAGTACTTAATTAAGAGTGAAATATGTACCTACAAAATTATACATCGTTAACTTATTTTAATTAATTATAAAGGTATACACAATCCTCACAGAAAATAACGTACCCATTCAAAAGTAACGGAACGTATTTTTTTTTATATATAACACTTAATTATATTATTTAGTTCATTTTTATACTTTTCTGTTTCGACAGCAGATTTCACACCTTATCAAGTCTGGAAGGCGTCGTTTTTTGTTTGATCTTCGGGCAGCTTGCGAAGTTCTCGATCATGGTTTCTACTTCACGTTGAGTGCGAGAGAGAGTGGAAGCCATGTTTGATTGGATCCGCGTCTGGAATTCGAACGAAGAAATCTTCGTCAGTTAATTTGTTTGATGAACTTTTATATTTTCAAATAAATACATTATTTTATATCACACATGCACTTGAAAGTATATTTTCCTATAACTTTTAAATACCATGCCAAATGTTTTTAATAATATTGAAGATCACTTATAAGTTTCCATGCTTCATGCTTCTATTTAAATTTTTCAAAAACAATCGTAGCCTTTTAAATAATTAAAAGAATATCTAGTTTACGAACATTCCGCGATTTTTTCCAATTTTGAAATATTCTTCACAATAAAAACAAACAAAATATATCAAATGAGGAATCTTCTTCATCACAAACATAACATCTTTCTCGAACTTTGAAATCGTCATTAACAATAAATAAATCTATAATTAATGTGATAAAAAAGTATTTAACAATAAAGTTTACAAAACTAAACAAAAAAAAAAAAACTAGCAAATTTTCTTATTCTCGGTTCTTTTTCACTTATGTCTATTATCTACATATGACCTCGTTTAACGCTGTTTCGTATAGCACAGGAACTTATTGGACCTATCTTCCGCGAGTCTTACTGTATAATAATAAATCACTTTTGCTTTATTATGAAGAATTAACTGTTAAGATATCGCACCGTAGAGTAACTGATTAACTCATTCCGCCGCGAAAGTGGAAAGATTCGGGTTTGAAGCCCGACGGTGACAGTGGATAAAAAAATATTTTTTTTTTAATTTAGCAATGTAACAATGAATGTTTACAACAATAATAAATCACGGCATAATTGTTGCTCGTCAGGACGAAATTTGGTTGTTCTGTAATTTGTCTAAATAACACAAACGAAATGAGTAGACGAGGAAGTAGCAAAATAGAGTGGTTATTTATGGTTCGATGGGATGTCGAACTTCCAACCATAATTTAAACGCAACTTTCAGCACGAATGCACTGCTACCAGTAGTGCATTTGCAATGGTGATGCACTGCTATTATGATCATAGATGCACATGAAAACAGAATATCAGATACGTCATTTATCTCATCTGCTTCATTAAATATTACCTACTGAGCATTGTTTTCTTGACAAGTATTAATTTTGTTGGATCTTAAAAACGCGATAAATAAATGACTACGCATAATCAAAATAGATTTATACAGGGTGTATCACAGGAAACTGTACATAGGGAAATGTACACAGTGCAAATTAGTTATGCTCAGAGATTGATTTGCCCACTATTCAGAGGTCGTTGCCATGGTTACCATGGTGTACGCATACAGTAACAAATGCATATTGTTATTCATTTGACAGTTTAGTTATTGAAGTTTAGTTACAAATAAAAATAATGCATTTTATCGAAGATACTCTAACTGGTCAGGTGCCGCTAAAAAATTTGTCCTGCTCTCGCAGAGTTATCAGATGACATAGTAGATTATGTGCGGCTTCAACAGGATGGTGCGCCCGCTCATTATTTTGCAGTATTAGACAATTTTTGAATCGAAACTTCATCAGTTGGATAAGCCGAGTCGTTCTCTGGATGTAGCTCCAATCGAAATTGTTCTTTGGGGCTATTTACATAATGAAATCTATTCGAGACGGTGGCAAATTTGGGTGAACTTAAAGACAAAATCGTCGAAGTATGTACTCTTGTAATGTTAGACAAAGTGAGAAAAAGTTTTTATAACCGATTAAGCCACTGCTTAATTAAAAATGGAGGTTTATTTGAACATTTACTTCAATTTTTTATTTTAACTGTTTATCTCATTTAATTATTAATTAAAAAAATATTTTTTTAATAATAATTCTTTATTCAAGATTGCCATTATGACAAAGAAAGCGTCAGTAAATTACACAGTACAATAACTAAATACTGGAAAGGTCATACGGACATTTTTCTAATAAATACTCTGTAACTTTTTTTTTTAAATATATTGTAGCTTTGCACGTTCAAAACCACTGGTGGAAGACTCGTAAAATTTCATAGCAGAGTAACGAGGTTCTTTGGCATACAGGATGAGGCGGTGCCCCGGTACACCATGATTAAGACATCCCCGTGTATTATTAATCATGATCCGGCAAATGTTTCATTAATAAAAATAAATTCATTTAATATTGAATAATTTATTTTACTGGTTTTTCTAATTATTCATTATTAGTTATTATTGTTATTAAATAACGGTTAGTCAGTGTTACCATATGTGGCCAAAGTAATCGTTGATCCTAACTAATTTGCACAATTGAGTTTTCCTTATGTACGGTTTTCTGTGATACACCCTGTATAATCTAAAAATCTAATTATTCAATAATGTGGACATGATTCATCGGAGGTATTCGGTATGGATCCATTTGTAGTGACTTTTAGTTCCGTGCAAAAAAATTAAACCATTAAATTGTGAACAAAATCCAATTCAAATAGGTAAGTATATACATCCAATATAAACACTAATAAATTATAAAAATGATTTTTCGGGAAAAAGGACTTTATTTATAAGTAAAACACTTAATATTTTTACTTATAAATAAAGTCCTTTTTCCCGAAAAATCATTTTTATATTAATTACCAAGGACAAAAAAGAAATAAAGTCACTAATAAATTATGTTTCAAGTTCAAGGCTCCACTACTGTTGTAGCTGCCAAGCAGGTTATAAAAAAATTGTTTCATCTCAATTGCGGGCGAATTCAAGGTTACCGCTAGTTCTATATAAAAATCCTTGGTAAAAGAAGCTCTGTGGTCGCGCCTAAAAAAGACTAAATAAACTACAAGTTATGTGAAATGAATAAAGTTGAAACGCATAAGAATCAAATAAAAATATCATTTGATATATCAAATCGTTGTACTGGTGGCATACAACCCCATTCTCTAAGTTGTTTTATATTTATTTTCTTCGTAAATATATACAACAGCAAACATATTACAAACACGGTCCATTTGGACGTAGAAATTTTATCTGAAATATTACTTTTTGGAACTTGTCACAAACTTTAATCTTTACGTATTTTATAATACGCACAACTAAACTCAAACTCCGAAATCGTAAATATATCGGTTTTTGTTTACTGAATTTTTAATATAATTATTTCCCGTATGTCGGAATACATAAAACATTCTTTAAAAAAATGCATAAGTCGTTTTCTGAATGTTATTTTCTGTAATGAAATTGTAGAAATTTTTAAACTGTATTTTTTAAATGAAAACATTAATTTTTAGATATTAACTTATTTTTCGTCATTAAATATATATGAGCCTCACCCTCATAAGCTCACATAAGAAGTTTAACTTCTTTAGTTTTTAATATTATTCCCAAGTTTAATTTTTTGTATGTGAAACTAATTAACACACTATAAACTTCTGTCCTTGTCAGTTTCATGTAATTTAGGAGACAAACCAACTTCCCCTTTATTTGGCAGTTCTACTTCCCCTCGATTTCTTACTTTTTTAAGCAGACACGTCGCTAAAAAGTTAACCTTCAAAAATAATTTCCAAAACGGCGTATCAAACGTTAATTTTGATACAGTATTAAAAGAGATATTTCATACCGAAAAAAAAACACCTTTGAGAAATATTATATACCGATTGGTATAGGTTCTAAAAACTTCTAAATTTTGCATAAAAAACTGATTTTAAAGCTAAGAAGTGTACCGGTCGTTTCTTGTGAATGTATAATTTTATTATATATATAAAAATAATAATTGTAAGATAAATAATTTATTCGCAATAAACAATTAATGGACGCTATAATGTGTTCGTAGGTTATTTATGATTTTGGCACGGAAAGCCTACAGCTCGACTATAAGAATAGTATGTATCAAACTTACAAGCGATGTTAGAAAAAGTTATATTTTACGTCGTTATTTACAATCTAGGGGCCAGACTTTCCACACACACGGCTATTTGTCAGCGAGCATAAATCCATCCAATGGTATTTTTCTTCTTTTATTTCTCTTATGAAGTTTTAGTCTTATGTATGTATTTATATGTTTGTATTTCTGATAACTACGTACGTAAAGCTTTGCAAAGACTAAAGTTGTGTAAACAATCTCATCTTGATGTTATTTCTATTTATACAAGAGAAAGTTTTTGCCAATAAAAATGAAAATATTTGATAAGACTAAAAATTGACATGGTTCAAATATAAAAAAACCCGGGTCGCAGTGCCAAAACCCTGCCGACAATATAGTGTATTTGCTTGTATAGGGCCGTGTGGTTTTATACTTTTATTATGTGAAATTAAGTTTGTTTTTGGGCAAAATAAAAAATTTAACCCCTTAATACACCCCTTAAAATAACATTTTTTTTCTTAATTGTAATATTATTATCAATCTAACGTCTACATTGAATTAAATACACCCTTGAATAAATAAGTCACTATCTGCAAACTAGTGTTTTCATAAAATTTGTAAATCCGGTCCTGTCGGGCCGATTTTATTAAAATTTTGGGGACACTTTTTAATTACTACCAAAGGGTTAAATTTCAATTTTGAAACGATTCGGAGAATTTTTTCGGTATTTTGGGGCCCAAAAACATTTTTCAACCCCTAAAAACTACCCTTAAAATAGCCCGATTAGGCCCATTTTAAATAGGCTTCTTGCGGTGATGGATTCCAACATGTGTGCCAAATTTCGTTAAAATAAATTAACTCCTTCGAAAGTTATTGCCCGTACACATATATACCTATATATATATATATATATATATATATATATATATATATATATATAAATATATATATATATATATATATATATACATATATATATAAACATTTTTAAAAATGGTGCCAAAGTGTTTAGGAGGTTATGAAACGTCGAGAAATTTTGGTCCGACCCCTAGGTCCCGTCATCCGACCGACGCCAATAGTGTATGTTGCCATATGGCAAATACACTAATTAGTACTTAAGGTGATTGATCCCTCAGATTGTAAAAATGCGTTCGGGAAATTCCGAACTATGGTCGCAAAATTCATTTTATTGCTGTTTTTATTAGCTGTGATTAAGCATTGTGCTTCATAAAATTTGGCATGACGCTTAAAAATTTCAAAACAAAAAATTTTTGTCTCAAAAATTGTACCAAAAAACATGATATTCGTCAATATTTCTTTACAACACCACATGACATTTCCAATTATGGGAGGACTAATTATCATATTAAAGTTTTCTCTTTAGAAATGTATTTAAGCTTGTTCAACAATTTTTTTGAAACTGATTTTTTCTGTATATAAATCGTCAAAATAAAACAGATAATACTTAAAAAATAATTTATGGTATGTAAAATTGTTAAGATTTGTTGTTTTTGTTAAAAAAATATTTGTAATTATATGTAGGTACCTGATGAAAGAATAAATTAATTCTGAAACGTCGTGATTAAAATAAAAATTTAGTATTGACTTAAAAAATTGATCCTAAGTCCTCAGACAATTTTTCATCTATTTAATAAGTCAGGATCGGAACAATCTTTAAAATCGTCAGTTTTATTTGATTTTAAATCATTTATTTCATACATCCCTAACGGGGGCGGCGCCGCCCCTCAGTGGGGCACTGGAACCTTGCATGAGGATTTTATAATTTTTGATAGATAAATCAATAGATAAATTAGGTGCAGATAATATGCAACAATATTTTAATAGTTCATATTATGGACTACGCGGCGTTGACATTTTTTTTCTTATGTAAAGGAGGCGGCGGTTCAGAAAAAGCTGGGAGCCTCTAATTTAGTTCGATCAAATAATATATTAAAATCAGAAGCGTTTGTTAATTTTAGTTTTCGAAGAAATACATTTATATTTGCTGAAACATCTTTCCGTATAAAATTTCTGAATGAAATGATTTCTCGATTTTGCAATCAGTCTACGTTCATCCGAGCAGAAAAGCGTAAAATTTATTTAAGTATATAATACGTTATGCTGTATGATATTTGTCGCGCCATTGACTTCACATATTACATAATAGGTATGTTTTGATGTACAGTGTGATCGTTATTTAGTGGCGATAAATTTTCCACATTTATACAAAATATTTTTTCAGTACGTATTTTTATTTATTTTCATACAAATCTTACAATTTTTAAACGCATATTCCATTTATTTTTAATCGACTTAAAACAGACGTACATTTATTATGTTTGTTGAACTATAATTTATCGAGGAGTTTACCCGATTTAAAAAATTCGACGTCGTTTTGTTCAAAATGTTTACGGAATGGTTCAGTATACATTTTTTTGAAACTGACTTCCCAAAAAGGACGTTTATTTAGTATGTTACCTAATACAGTACAATTCACGTAATTTCAACTTCTCTTTCATTCTCACTTCGGAGCTATCAGAAAAACCCTTTATTAATTTGAGGTTAAGCGTCAAATGTATTTTTTCATTGGCTGAGAACCGTAAGAGAAGACACTTTGCGTGAGAAGTAGGAACTAAAATACGTGAGAAAAATTACTTGAAAATACATGAGTAGTAGTATAATTTTCAACCTGTCTGGAGACTCGACTTATATAATTTCAACTTCTTCTTCGTCCTCACTTAGTTCATAGTAATCAGAAAAACTCTTCGTTGATTTGAACCTTAAATGTATTACTTTGCGTGAGAAGTAGGGACTAAAAACTTTAAAATACGTGAGAAAAATCAGTTGAAAATAGTTGGTGTTGAAAATACATAAGTTGATGCGCATTTTAAATGCTACAAAAACTCATTTTCATTGCTAACAAGATTTTATTTCCATATTTCCAAACATACATTATAATATAATACAAAATGGAGTTTTTCGTAACTTTTATAATTTTTTTGAATACGTATTCTGACGTAAAGTACACACAGAGAAAGATTGAACAATGTATTTGTAAATGCGACTGTAGATTGTGACTGTTTATCTACAGATTGTATATGCGAACAAACAATTCACCAAAAGTGCATTCACAGTCTAATATATCAGGCTGAATGTCGTCAGAACGGAAATACGACTGTTCGCCAAGCAAAGAGAAGAAAAGTTACAGGCGGATTCTCTTTCTAGTTTTGATACTTTAAACCGACAAAATAAAAACGATATGACAATAAACTTGCTTTGCAATGCACGAACACGCAAAAATAATACTAAATCTTTTAATATATGTTTATTTATTAGATTCTGTTTGAAGCCGGATGACAAAATATCATCATTATGAGACTATTAACATATCTTTTACAATTTATCTATATACAAAATCTATAATTTTCGTCTGTTAAGGCTGTCGGAACGCTCTGAATTTAAGTCAAAAATAAAACTTCGGCTGTCAACTGATTGTAGACTTATTCGTCAACATTCTGCAAAAATTCTTTCTCTATAAAAAAGATAAAGGACAAATCTATGTCTCTAATGAACTACTTTTGTAATTTATGTACGATTTACTAGAAAAAAGTCGGCATTAATTGTACTAAAAAAACACACTTTTTTCAATGTCACACTATGACCTTATTCGTACTGATTTCACAAAACTGTTCCATCACAAACCTAAAGTAACTCTTCCTTTTTCGGAAAAGTTTTTTAAATCTTCAAAATATTTCCAAAAATTAGAGTTATCAATTGACAGCGGCACCCTTGCAATAATATTTTTTAGCCTCGTAGTTGGCACTAGCCAAACATTGAAACATGCGGATGATTAAAGCGAGACAGAGCTAAAGAAGGTCACACCCACAATATGTCTTTTGCCTACCTCGCCCCTTACCGCTGGGTCTCAGCACAAATAAAATTCAGAGCGTTCTGACAGCCTTAACACCGAGTTGGTGTACAAATTACGCTACAATTTTAACGAGATTTTCGTAGTTTCATAGTCAAAGCTCTTAGAAAGATCTACATTTTGTTCCGTTTCGAACGGGATCGTTTACTTTTTTGAAGTAAAACTTCTGTTTGCCCGGTTTAGTAAAATCGATTCATGAGATTGAAAATGTAACGAAACGTTGCAATATACGTATACCGTATACTTTACAAAACGATTAAACTAAGATAGCGGCGAGGTAGAACAGTTACCTTGTAACCGGTTCTGTAGCAATTCAACCGCGGACATTTCAACCGCGACATTTCAACCGAACGACAGTTCAACCGCAGGCAGTTCAACATCGAACAGTTCGACCGAACGACAATACAACCGATCGAGCGTTCAACTGATCGAGAGTTCAATAAGTTGTGTCAAACATTTTTCCTGGTTCTTCTAAAATTAGAAATACGACCAGAGGCCTGTTTTTAGCTTCGATCCACATTAATTGTATTTTTGAACGAATGCTTGTCAACAAAATTTGAACTCTAACTATTATGAATAAAGATTTTTTCAAATGTTTGTTTGAATTATAAATCGCTAGAAAATAAAACACAGATATTATTATGTAGAACACAATAATAATGTCCATGCATTAGTCTGGTGTGTTATACACGATGTTTGTACTTTGTAGCAGTCGTCACGTCACGACTAGTGGCGCCACCGTCGCCAATTCTGCATCAGTGGCTCCACACAAGGCAAAACGGACGCACACCGAGTCTAATTCTACTTCCTTCTTATATCCTGTCTTGCGTGCTTGTCCAACTACACCATGTTAAGCACGGCATATACATGTTGTGTATCGTATTTACATGTTTGTATAAAGGTGAGTATAAAGTCATTAGTTATTGTTTTTGAAGTTTAACTTCCTTAGCGACGTATTTGTTTGCAAAAAGTAAGAAATCGAGGGGAAGTAGATTGAAACAAATAAAGAGGAAGTTAGTTTGTCCCCTAAATTACATGAAACTGACAAGGACAGAAGTTTACAGTTTTGATTCGCAAAATAGTAAGACAAGGATGAACGTTTAAAACTACTAATTGAATTACAAAATAATTTCTGCAATTTGACGTACAAACGGTAGGAAGTCACATATTTCATGTAAATTCAGAAAAGAAAATATTCAGTATCATATTCTCTTTTTTCATATATCAGAACAGTTTTCGGATTAACCATTTTTTAAATACAAGTATATGTTGAAACGTCACATAATGTGAGGTTATGACTTTTGATATTCTACAGACAAATCATATTAAAAATGCTTTTCTGTAGATTATAGTATGTTATGAATGTGACAATCTGTCCGCGTGAGAATTTTCGCAAGACATAACATCAAAGTGCCTTCTTAAAATGCGTAATAATTTCGACGTAATTATAATATTAAAAATTAACATCTTATATGAGCTTATGAGGGTAACTCAATATAATTTTTATTTTTTATAAGCGTTTATAAACCACGTAACTCGATCACGAGGGAGGGGGGGTCAGTTCGAAAGCTACGCTGAGCTACGTGAGAGGAGGAAGGAGTTGGAGTCAAATACGTCATTTTTTGACACAATGGAAATAATTTGCAGAATAAGTTGAATATTGATTTTCTAATATTGGTTACTTTTATATCTTAAAAACGCTATATTCTTACAATTCCGTATGTATGTGCGACTTGAAACTAAATTTTTTAATAATTTGTTAGCAGATAACATAAAATGTCTTCTAGACTTGATAATAAAAAACTATTTTCCATCCGAGACATCAATATGTCGGCCTCAACGAGTACTTTATTATCAACGTGGGGTGTCAAAGTTCAACGCGCTGACTTTACCAGATTTGCCAAAGTCGCAACCGTTCAAAACAATTAATCTTCTAAACAAAAAAAAATAGCGAAATTTGGTGATTGATTTTTTACGACGTTTTGAAAGTCAGTATTTCAATTTCTTTACATACACGGCCGTACAGAATTTTGGACAGTTTTTACACACTGAAAAATATCGGTTTAATATGTTGAAAAAGTATTTTACACTCTAAATTCCCGCGTTAGTTTTGCATACAAATTGTTGTGGGGACATGGATGTCCCGTGGATGAAACATACCTAATGGCGAGCATATTATTTTCAGTGTTATGCAGGGACGTATTTGTAAAATTTGCACTCCTCGCAAAAACGATTTGACGTTCCTCTTGTTCCATAAAAAATAAGAAGTAAAAGAAAATATAAAAATGTGATCATGTTAATGATAATATTATAGAAGACTGTGTACCAAGGCCGGAATGCCGACGATTTTGACGAGTGTGAAGTTTACTATTCGAACGAAGCGACGTGAAAACGGAGTGGCTGGTCAACGCTTTCACTTCACGTAAATTTATTTCGGTTTTATGTTAAAAGACCCAAATTTTCAAAAATCAACATCAACATTTGTGTCATCAAAATTTTATTTTGCGCTGGAAATTGTTTTTCACATTTGGCTTTTTGGCGCCCCTTGCCATCTGGCGCCTATAACAACCGCTCCTCTAACTCTATACTCCAGGGCCAGCGCTGGCGACGATTATGTTAACTTTGCATATCGGTCGACGTGACGATTGTGTCGCCTTTGTAAGTCGGCCCCCACGGGCATGTGCCCTTTTAGTCATGTGGTAAATACGTCCCTGGCATTATGTACAGAGCGAACAGCGAACAATGTTCTGTTGATTATATATAATATATAAAGCTCGTCGAGTCGTCACTTTATGAAGATATATAATAGAGGAAGGGTGCCGCGCTTTCATACACTATAGCGCCAACAGAGGGATGTGGTGAGAAGATAAACCATAATTAGCACCGTGTCATTTACATTTGTTATTTGAATTTTAAATGCTTGTATTTTTTACAGATATGCATCTCTCTTCTTAACTGCCCCTGTTTAAATACCACTCACGCTTTTTTTTTATCTAAATAAAGTATATTTTAATTTACTTCGTATGAATTAACTCAACAAAAAATTTGCGTCACTTTCAAATGAATTGTTACTACAGGAAACGTAGATGAAAATACGGTTTTTACTCGACAAAAGCGTAAAGAAAAGTTTTTAACAGTTTACTAAAGACTATTTGACTCTGACTTTAAATTGTCTTCATATTAAGTCCACAGACAGTTTTATTTCGTTTAAATGTGATCGTTTTATAGAATGAAATAGCAGTCAAAATTTTAAATATATAAGTTTGCGCGAAGACACGGGTTGCCATGTTAACGTACTCTGACGTCACTCTTGTAGTATATAAACAAGTGAAAATAAGGCTCAATATCGTTTACACGAAGCTTTTTTAGTGTTTTACTCACATAAGTGTATATGTGTGTCGGGTTTATATGTGTGTTTACTACAAATCTGACGTCACAGTCTTTTATACAATGTGATAAAAATTATAATTTTAAAATTGAAATAATTAATCTACCTCGTGTTTTTGTGAATACAAATCGATAATTTCCGATTTCTTATTCGACAAATTATCGTATTCACATAATTTAACCATTTATTTTTTATGGTGTCAAATAATTCATAGGTGCTATTCTGTGTGTAAATATAAGAATTTACAGTGCTGCTAATATTTTGTCACGTAAGTTAAAGTGGCACAGATATTTAACAGCGCTGTTAATTTTAACACTGACCGTACAGAATAGTATATTCCAAAAACGAAAATTGTTAGGATTTTTAGATTAAGCGCCTAAAATATAATGCAACCTTAATTTAATAGCTTGGTAAAAATAGTTTTTTGTTTTAAATTTCAGAATGTGTAGTTCATTCACGAAAAAATCTATAAAAAAAACAATAACAGTAGCATACTAATGACTTAAATTTTAATAACCTGGTCATTACGGTTTTATTACTAATTAAGTCAACATAAATTATATTGTCGACCGTATAAACAGTTTCACTCAATTTACAGACAAATTTATGACCCGTCTGACCTATCCCAATAAAACGACAAAACATACATAAAAGCCAATAAAAAACAGACTACTTAATAATCTAATTATTCGGTAATAAAAACCCTGACCTAAGTCAACATGAATAAATGACTGAAAGCGACATTTATATAGGGTACTGATTTTAATTTGACATATCTTACATTTCTCACAAATTACTCTTCCAGTCAAACTACAGAAGAACAATGTGTTACTGTGTTTAGCGAGCTGGCCTCTTGACCGAAGTGTCGTGGTTTCGAATCCTGCCTCTGTTCGTGAATGTTTTGTGATGTCGTTTGGTTTTAAGTGATTATGTTATTTGATGTAATTAAGACGCTAATGACCTTAGTTGTAGAACGTCTACAATCTACAATAAATTAATATATACAGTTAAATTGTAGAAAATGAATTTAGTATCGAAGCTCTTAGTTATTTTTAGAACGTTTTTTAAGTATAAACTTGATTGTAGATTATAGACGCTCAATAACTGGGGTTATCAGTGTCTTTGTGTGTATCAGAGAGTCTTGGGAGTGTTAATTTCCATAAAACACTGCAATTCTAACTACATTCCAATGTTTCCCTTGAGGGATTAATGTTTTGCTAAGTTTTAGGATTTTGTAGTGACGATTTTTGTTGGAACGTTGATCAATAAAAATTAAGTTCATACTAAAAAAACAAGAATTGCGACATGTATACAGATCGGACGAATCGACAACTGCTGTTTGCGATGTTTGATTATTACAATTTAAAGAGTTATTTTAAACTCAAAATCAATCTAAAAATGATTCTATTTTATCCCGGAATTTTCAAAAATACAAACAAAATTTGAGAAAGTGTTCGCCGCATTTCCTTAAATGTAGCTCGATTTTAATTAAATATTCGTTTTATTTGCTCGTAAAAATAATCAGCAGATATATCATCTGTTTCTCAAAAATACAATTAAAAATATATTATAGTTGTTCGTTAGCAAACAGTTTTACGAGTTAACTTAGTACGCATGTCACGTGATTAAGTTTACGACAATACTTAAAAAATCATTTAAATGACATTATGCATACCATATAATAATATTTACATTATACTAACCGTAAAATTATTATTCGATAAAGTTTAGTGCCAAAGGTGTCACAATTATGTCTTATATTTATTTTCAGAAATACATTTTGCAACAAAGTATACATTTGACTTATACCAACGTTTACTCTTTCACTAATTTTTAATTAACCCCAGGCCAAACAAAAAGGGGTGTTATGTGCTTGAGTCGCCTGTTTATATATTTCTTTATAACATCACATGGGTGAATTCAACGCCGAATATAACTTTTTGGTGATCTAGGTATTTATAGTGAACGGTGCTCTAGTATGTATAACAATTCTACCTAAGTAAATTTGTTCCTTTGCTTTGGCTTCGAGGCGAAAATATACATAATATACTACTGATAATTGGCAATTAATAGAAAATATTCTATTCATCTTGATTTGCAGTAAGTTTTTATTATAATTCTTATTAAAATGTACTGAAACCATAATGAAGTAATCATAAATTGTGCAAACAAATAATTTTTAATCTAAAACCGAAATAATTCTAACCAGGAAAAAAGTAGTTTATTCATGGCATGTCACTGTGTAAAGTGAATAGCAGTAGACAAGATGCAGATTTCACGTACACACTACTACTGTCAACTGGTTCCTGCACCTCCATGCTCACGTCGATACGTTTCGTGGCTCCTAGTCGCGAATGAGTTAAATGATACATGCTGCGCTATCTGTGGTTGGCGAACAAAGCTCGCTACAAACAGTTGAAGGTAAGCACCATAATATACTAACAGTCTGTATATATTTTTAGTGATTTGCAGTCAAATATCTCTAATCGTTATTTCAATTCAAATTCAAGGAAAACGTTAGTCATTTTCTAAACGATAATTCGCATTCAAAACATGAAATATATTGATTCTAGTCACAGAGCGTAATTGGACACCTTGCCATATTATTCACCTATATATTCGTTTGGCAAACTTTCAGATCGACAACCAATAAAAATACGTGCAAGTATGTTTCTATGTCTTAAAAACGTGTTCCTTGTATTGTTTAAGAGCTGTTTAATGGAACTGTATACAAATTGGCACACAACTATCTTACTATTATTATTAATTTGATTAATCTATACTAATATCATTAAAAAGAGAAATTTTGTAACGGGTGTTCAACTTTAAGATTTAATTTAATAATAAAAGACACGAAAAAGTTGAAATGTAATTTTATTACTGGCAAACCCGGTAGGCAGAAGTTGTCCTGCCACAGCTAGCATTGAATTGAGAGGTGCTGGGAGGCTGAAAATTGAGGTTATGTTTTTTATATGAGAAATAAAAAAAAATTTGTAGGAAAAAAAATATATTTCTGGACCTCGACATTCGCGCCACCTACTGGGTCCAACTATAGCTAAGAACCATCCAGGTGACTTCGTAAGTACAAAAAAAAATTCAGCAAAACCGGTTAAGCCGTTTAGGAGAAGAGAATTACGAACACACGCACTCCGAAATTTTATATATAAACCCCAGTTTCCTCTATTAAAATGTGAAAATCCAAAAACCCTGAAACGCGTCATTATTTATTTATGATGAGTAGCTACGATTCCAATTTTCAAGTTCCTATCTTTAAAAAACCGATACTCCCATACAAACTTTCACCACCCATTTCCCATCCTTCACTTTGAAATTTCCAAATATTCTTTGTGAGTTAAATCTATTTTAAAATATTTTTAATAATAATCTTTAGCTTTGCTAACATTTAATTTAATAATAGAAAACAGTATCACGGGTAATTGGAATAATGAAAATAAATTCTTGTTGATTGCAATGAGTGTTTAAATTGATTTATTTTCATTATTCCAATTACCCGTGATACTGTTTTCTATTACAACATATATCTGGAATTGAACTTTAAAGGTGAATTTAATTTAATATTTATTATTTCTGGAAACAATCTACATTTTATAATATAAATCATACTATTTAAAAAGCTAATTATTTAAAATCATATATTGTTTTCTAACAATTTTATTTAATAATTAAAATTAATAAGCGAAAAAATAAAATAGCCTTTTCGTATGTTGTAGACATAAATCACTGTCAGCATTTATTTCAGGGTTACACAAAAAAACTTACGCATATAAATTTTGCATTTAAATTATATCTGACAAACATACATAGCATGTAAGGTAAGGTGGGGTCTGGAACACACCTTTACATACATTTGTGGACTACTACTACAACCACTAATCGAGGATTGCGTTTTTAATAAAACATTATGTAATTTAATTAAGTTCACTGCGGTAATATAAACATTGTGTAGATGAACTTAACTAATATTGTGCTAGCATTTTGCAAGCACAACATCATTTAATGTGGATCAAAGATTTATAACAGAAAATGTGGGCCAACCCTAAAACTTCCCACTATATGTTAAATGCGTTATAATAAATTGATACCATTTGTATTTATAAATAGCTCACCTAATTTCAAAATTCTGACATTATTGAAAAGGAACTTTTTTGTTAAAAAAATAAGCTTTATTGGAATATTTAATAATAAATATAAAATTCCGGTAAAAAACATATTTTCGTGCGGTATCTTGTAAACGAACCTTTACATGAAAAAAATCCATTAGTGTCAAAAAATTTCTATAATAAAATACTTTAATTTTGGTAACATGTAAATTTTTCGTATTCTTCTTTATTTAAGTTAAATAATACAATACATATTACCATTAAAATCTATATGGACTAAAGGGTTCAACGGTCCCAATTTAGGATTTAAGGAATGACTTAAGTTTTAAATGAATCAGTGAGTGAATGATTACATCTGGGCAGTTATTACGAACAGATATTATATTATGGTATAGCTTGTTATATACATATTGTGTGCATGGTTGCGGTGCAAGTTGGCTAGTTGACAATACGAAGGTACATCTTATTGCGAATTCTGTTACATGCACCATCTTTACGACTGACAACTAATCTGAATTCAAATCAATACCTCGATGCTCACAGTGGCTTGATCGACAACTGATTTGCAATATGACACGACGTATTGTCGGCACAGAAATCACGATAGTTTGTTGTTCCGGAATATCAACTCCAAGACGTATCTGCCACTAGGGATTGCAATGCTGGATCCAGCAATACAGCTGGATCCAGCACATTTTTGGCTTTGCTGGATCCAGCATCCGGTGCTGGATCCAACGGTGCGGATCCGTAATCAACTAAAAACAGGTAATTAACTGGGTTCGAGAAGGATTATGATAAGATATTGAAGAAAGAAACGGCACTTTATGAAAGTTAGGGAGTAAGAGTGAAAACCTAACTTTAATCTATGATTATTTGATGACTCTCAAGTCAACCAGCGTAGAAGTAAAGAGAGCCATTTCAGCATTCGGGTTCTTTAAGAAGTAGGCTGGGAGATGTAAATGTAGATAAATAGTTTTTAAAGTTTCTAGAATTAAAAAATTGCTACATTTATTTGAAAAATCGATTAATGCTGGATCCAGCTGGATTTACTTTAATCCCGCATAAATCCAGCTGGATTGAAAATGCTGCTGGATTGCAATCCCTATCTGCCACATCACTTTGGTGTATGTCTTTTCGAAGTCAAATACTGTTTTCCTAATAGACACACCATGCGAAAGTCGTGATATTACTGTTTGAAGAGCAAGTTGGTGATCCTAGATCGTAAAATATAGTAAAACCACGGCGTACAAGCCCGGAAATCAAGAAGTTTTACAACAACGCCAGTCGCGAAAGCTTACACACTTGTCTAAAAACTTGGTTAAAAGTCATATGGGAAGAATGGTACCTACATATTTCTAGTTTATTTTGAGGCATTAACATCAAAAATTGAATAAGATTTTTCACAGACATTAGAGATTTCCGAAACGTAAGTGCATTTTACATGCACATCCAATGCTCATAAGACAGAGCTATGCGTGAGAAAAAGGGGGCATATTGAAAAGCTGGTAAACAGTCATCCTAACATGACGAATGCGTTTACGACTCTGCAACGTCATGACGTCCTTTCGAAGTCTTTGGACATTGTTTTAATCAGTTTCCCACCAAATGAGATTTAAGCAAATTAGGATCTTGGATGACAATTATTATATTACCGATTACATTATGTGCACAAGTAGGAAGATGAGATCATTTTCCAGGCACCGTACTAATGTCCGCATTGTGCAGTCAGTTGTTTTAGATGTTCGACGCCAATATGGCTGCCACGTAAACGCTATAAAATAGTTTATGGCTCACGTGAAGGTACGATTATTGTATTTCACTTTCCATATGATCCTTTGACGCTTCGCGATTTACGCCGTGATTAAAAATGCATTTTGCTTATCGAAGCCTGGATCTTCTTGCATATTTATTGCCATTGTATTAGCGTTTTGCTAATATATGTATTTAGCAGGTCCGGGTAAAAAATAGACCACATCTATCGAGTATCTACAATCTATTTTTGTTTGTTACTTTGTTGTTACTATATTAATATATCGGAATATAGCTCAACAAAAAGAATTTTTTTTTTTGGTCAAAATCGATATGAACGCGAATGAAGCCACGAGTAAAGATTAATCATCACAGTTATTAGATACAGAGGTGACCTCATTCCGTTGGATTCCGGGGGATGTCGTCATCCAGTGGACTCTAACTGATATTGCGTGATTGATAAAAATATTGAACAGTCTTCCAGCTGACGTTATTCATTAACGAGGTAACCTGTGTATTTAATGATCTTGGCTAACAACAAGGTTACTAAACACAGAGGTGATCTTGTTTCGTTGGATAGTAGTTTGGGATGATGTCATTCAGTAGACTTTGAATTGATATTGCATGGTTGATAAAAATATTGAACGGTCTTCCAGCTGAAGTCATTCATTAACGAGGTGACCTTAATGATCTTGTTTGTAATTTATGTTTAATAAAAAATATTGTGTACTTAGTTGCAAATCCAGGCCTGTTCAAATCCGACTTTAGTCATGGATGACGTTTTTTACTAGTTCATTAAAATATATGTATATTTGTAATTTGAATTCACGATTAGCTTTTAATTAAATTTAATTAAATGGTTGCTTTTTTATTATACTTATATGCACATAATTTAAACAAAGCAGGAAATACCACAATTTTTAATTGCTGTTTCTCAAAAATATGTATGTTGCTATGACATTAAATTCATATAGAAAAATAAAATTAGGAGTTGAATATCAGTTTCGTCGTTAAAATGGATTAATTTACTATACTGACATACTAATTAAAATTTTAAAATATTACATAAAAACCGAGTGAGTCAGAGTTATCGGAAGGTGCTTGGTTCGAATTCCGGCGGGCTTGTCTCTACGGTTCCTCTTGCCAAAAAACTATAGTTTAAGTATCGGCCATCTTGTTGAGATTTTCCGTGGTTTCTCTCAATAATTCAGATAACGAGATATGGTTTCTTATATACTAATTAAGTTGCCTATCTTAATTTCCTATAATTCCTTCACTCGCATTTTCCTTATAACTTAAAAAAAATCTTTTTTGAAGCCTTGTAAAAACCGAGTGAACCGATTTAAAAAAAAATTATATGGGACCACTCGGTAAGTATTTTGAATAAAATCGTATTAAAATTTTTCAAATCGGTTACTCCTCGAAATAATATAGCTGCCACATAAATAAAAAAAAAAAAAATACGTGACGTTTAATAACCTCTTTTGTTCTAAGTTAGTTAAAAATACATTGAAAATAATGATAATGAGACAGTAATGGTGGATTATTATAACAGTGGCGAAAAAAGGACTTTGACTGCATTATTATTACACCAATTCATATTTTGAATTTATTTTATTTATTCATAAATTACAACAATCCGTACATACGTGAACATATGCTTTCTACAAATTTGTATTATCATAAACAAATAACTTAACAGTAAATTTTTACGATATTTCAGTTTTAAACGATCAATTTATTTGCAATAAAAATTGCACGAAAATAAACATATATTTCAAAAGCCAACCCTTTTGAAAAATGATATGAGTAAAATATTTTTTGTAAACATTTTAACACGATGGATATAAAAAGGTTGAGCAAATAAGTGAAGAGCATTTTTCAACGCATGATTAAGCAGATAAATGTACTATTTGTCCAATGAATAGAGGAGGAACTACTAAAGTTTTGTTACAGTGTCGTCTGATCGAAATTAACGTTCCATAATAATATTAATCACATAGTGAAATATGCCCTTCCGAAATTCATTTTATTACTGTTTTTATTAGCTGTAATTCAGCATTAAGCTTCACAAAATTTCACTTGCCGCTTAAAAATTTCAAAAAACATATTTTTGCCCTACAAATTGAATAAAAAAACGTGATATTCGTCAATATTTCTTTATAACACGTTACGAGATTTCGAATTACGGGAAGATAAATCAACTTTTTGAAGTTTTCTCTTTACAGACTTATGTTATGAATACTGACAAATTAGGTTTGCTCAGTAATTTTTTCGAATTATTTTTTTTCTGTAAAAATATTTGTGTAAAACTTACGTTACTATTCTCGTTTTTATCTGATTTTAATCGTCTATTTAAATAAAAAGAACTGTAAAAATTTGGCTAAAAGTCATATGAGAAGAATATCAAAGAGTGAATAAGATTTTTCAAGCCAAATGTGAAAAACAATTTCCAGCGCAAAATAAAACTTTGATTGAAATTAACACCAAATACTAATTTAATTATAACGCGGTAGGAACTTTCTTAATGTTAAACAACCAGACGTATAATAATTAAAGCTACTTAATTAGTGTATTTGCCATATGGCAACATACACTATTGGCATCGGTCGGATGGCGGGACCTAGGGGTCGGACCAAAATTTCTTGACGTTTCATAACCTCCTAAACACTTTGGCACTATTTTTGAAAATGTTTATATATATATGTATATATATATATATATATATATATATATATATATATATATATATATATATATATATATATATATATATATGTGTGTGTGCGGGCAATAACTTTCGAAAGAGTTAATTGATTTCAACTAAATTTGGCCCACGTGTTGAAATCCATCACCGCAAGAAGCCTATTTAAAATGGGCCTAATCGGGCCATTTTAAGGGTAGTTTTTACGGTTGAAAAAATGTTTTTAGGCCCTAAAATACCGAAAAAATTCTCTGAATCGTTTCAAAATTGAAATTTAACCCTCTGGCAGTAATTAAAATGTGTCCCTAAAATTTTAATAAAATCGACCTTACAGGACCGGATTTAAAAATTTTAAGAAAGACTAGTTTGCAGATAGTGAATTATTTACTGAAAGGTGTATATAACTTGGTATAGAGGTTCGATTGATAATAATATTGCAATTAAGAAAAAAAAATGTTATTTTTAGGGGTGTATTAAGGAGTTCCCAAAAACCAACTTAAGTTCGCATAATAAAGCCACACTGCCTGTATAAGCAAATACACTATATTGTCGGCAGGGTTTTGGCACTGCGACCCGGGTTTTTTAATTTAAACTCAATAAGTGTTGATTTTTGCAATAAAAGTTTTTTTTTTTTTAATTTGGGACTTATTTATTTAACATAAAACTGAAGTACAATTTACGTGAAGTGAAAGAGTCGACCAAAGGGCGCTGAAAGACAATCTCGCTCTACCCTGATCAAGGGCTAGAGTCGGCGCTGATTCGACTGTATTTAGGGATTGTTCGATATTTCAAGAGTCCACGCACAGTTCTCTGATAGACACCACGTCAGTCCCATTGCAATAATTCATATGAAGAACTAACAGTTCATAATTTTATGTAACTCTCCGCTTTTTGTGTTTGCGCATTTTATATTGAATAACAATGATAAATCACAGACACTGGTGGCTGTAGTATCAACGAACCATTTGGCTACCGGATAATGTTTCCAATGTTTCAGTATGAAATATGAGCTTGTTTATAACTTTACGATGTTTGTAAAATGTCAACCTATGTATCAAATAGATACGTAATTTTTTTGATTTATATTCAATACATACACCAAAAATATTTCTGTCGTACATAAAATACATGTTAAATCAAGTTGAACAATTTATCAATGTCCTGAACTAAACAAACGAATTTACCTTGTTTAATAATTAAATTACGTTCATTAGTTTTGTTCATAGAAACGTGATCAAGTTCACCT
The DNA here is from genome assembly GCA_034508555.1 of Venustoraphidia nigricollis. Classification (NCBI taxonomy): domain Eukaryota; kingdom Metazoa; phylum Arthropoda; class Insecta; order Raphidioptera; family Raphidiidae; genus Venustoraphidia; species Venustoraphidia nigricollis. Next base: position 11,337,770 of record JAVRKA010000010.1, on the reverse strand, counting down.
TGAATTTATGATTATTGATCTACATTTATCGAATTGACTCAAAAAAAAAAAATCATAGCCTTTAAATTTCCACGGCAGGTTCGTAACTCTTTTTTTTACTAAATAACCTGCTCAGCGATAATGGCTACGTTTGAAAGATATTTTAAACGTCGATGGCTTCAGCTATTTAGCGTCTCTAATCTATGGTATTTTAAATTTTTTATAGGAACAAAAAGCACATTTCCGAAACAAGGGTCAGGGTGATCTCATTGGATTTAGTGTGCTTTTTAGTGTATTTGCCATATGGCAACATACACTATTGGCGTCGGTCGGATGGCGGGACCTAGGGGTCGGACCAAAATTTTTCGACGTTTCATAACCTCCTAAACACTTTGGCACCATTTTTAAAAATGTTTATATATATATGTATATATATATATATATATTTATATACGTATATATATATATATATATATATATATATATATATATATATATATATATATATATATATGTGTGCGGGCAATAACTTTCGAAGGAGTTAATTGATTTTAGCGAAATTTCGCACACGTGTTGAAATCCATCACCGCAAGAAGCCTATTTAAAATGGGCCTAATCGGGCTATTTTAAGGGTAGTTTTTAGGGGTTGAAAAATGTTTTTGGGCCCCAAAATACCGAAAAATTTCTCCAAATCGTTTCAAAATTGAAATTTAACCCTCTGGTAGTAATTAAAAAGTGTCCGTAAAATTTTGATAAAATCGGCCCGACAGGACCGGATTTACAAATTTTATGAAAAAACTAGTATGCAGATAATGAATTATTTACTGAAAGGTGTATATAACTTAGTATAGAGTTTCGATTGATAATAATATTGCAATTAAGAAAAAAAAATGTTATTTAAGGGGTGTATTAAGGAGTCTAATTTTTTATTTTGCCCAGAAACCAACTAAAGTTCGTATAATAAAGCCAACACTGCGTGTATAAGCAAATACACTATATTGTCGGCAGGGTTTTGGCACTGCGACCCGGGTTTTTTTATTTTAAAATGCTTAATACCAAATTTATCGGAGAAACTTTAGTGCCAAAAACAGCCGAAGCTTTGTGTAACTTCAAAAGAAAAGCTTTGTTTTTAAAACTAAAAATCCCTAACGAACACTTCAAGTTAAAAAAAAACTTATATAAAAAAATATGCAAAATCGAATTCGCTTACGTGTAGGTTACTACTTCTTTTAGTTTAGAAGTTTCTCAAAATTTAAAACATCTAAAATAGATTAGAAATTGTCATAACAAAAAATCAGGAAAGTGGCGGAGACTGTTTAAAAATAATCTTACAGGAAAAAGTACACGGAACCAATAACTCGCAGATCTGTATCTTTTTTAGTTTTGAATTAATGTCGTTGTTAATTTTTAAAGAAAATTATAACATGTGTGAAGTCGATGCAGTAGACTGTAGAGTAGAGAAATTTCACATCGCAGCGGGCTGTTAATTAAAGCGGGAACACATGCCAAATGTGGAGAAATTGGAACATACGTTTTGCTTCGTACAAATAACCTCCACCAGTTGCCCCTCTGCTTAATGTGTCTATCCGTCTGTCCTGGTACAACGACAGAACGTGTGGACGTATGTTACAATTTATTAGGGATGTGTAAACATGCCAACTAGGTATATATTGAGCCTTTTATATAAGTGCACTGAATCGAATTTTGTTCGAGAGGAGGCAGCAGTTATGAGATTAATCCTTTGAGTGCCACTCCTTAATTCCAAAAACAATAAACAATTAACAAGAATCGACAAGTATGAAATAGAGGTCGTATTATTCATTGAGATTTGAGGCACACAAAGGGTTAACATGGGCATTCGGTTATCATGCTGCAATGAGGTTATAAACGAGTTCGTGGAAGTTTCAGTTTAATGACAGGGAAAAAATAGTATGAAATAAGCTTCATGAGTTTTCAAATTTTATTCCATCGTTCCAGATCACAAGGAGAGGCAGTAGCAAAGTAAATTTTGCGGCCAAAGTTCCAAATTTCTCGAGAGCATATTTTATAACCGAAGGAATCAATTTCCTTAAGAATCCATTATTTTTTTAGTCGTGGTTTGATATAATTATTTCTTCAGACTCTCAGCATTACATTAGATAATAACGAACTCAGTTGTGGAGCGTCTATAATCATTCTTTCATATCTTTCTCTACACTAGTTAACAGTGTTGTATCACTTTCACACAGCTTGTGCTGAGACTTAGCGGTAAGAGGCGAGGTAGGCAAAAGACATATTGTGGGTGTGACCTTCTTTAGCTCTGTCTCGCTCAAATCATCCGCACGTTTCAATTTTTGGCTGGTGCCAACTACGAGGCTAAAAAATGTTATTACAAGGGTGCCGCTGTCAATTGATTACTCCAATTTTTGGAAATATTTTGAAGATTTAAAAAGCTTTTCCGAAAAAGGAAGAATCACTTTAGGTTTGTTATGGAACAGTTTTGTAAAAGTACGAATAAGGTCGTAGTGTGACATTGAAAACGTGTGTTTTTTTGGCAAAATTAATACCAACTTTTTTCTAGTAAATCGTACATAAATTACAAAAGTAGCCCATTAGAGACCCAGATTTGTCCTTTATCTTCCTTATAGAGAAAGAACTTTTGCAGAATGTTGACGAATAAGTCTTCAATCAGTTGACAGCCGAAGCTCTATTTTGGGCTTACATTCAGAGCGTTCCGACAGCCTTAAGTAAAAACGGCGACGTGCATTTATTGTTCACCTACAACCCTGCATTGCAACATCACAACAAAAACAAATACAGGTGGATCTCTTCCATCTGCAATGCTCACAACGGCAGTGCGGATTCGGAATAGCGGAAGTGGTGGAAGAGTTTTTATTTCCCTCCATCTGAATGATGAATAAATTAATTCGAAAAAGTAACGCAAATTATTCTTATGTAGTTATCTCTAGTTAAATAAAGCGGTACTGCCAACAAACACTAACAGTTTAATTAAATACAGTATTCGTATTTACGAATTCATTCAGAAGCAAAAAAAGTTAAACGTGGACAGCCGCCATATTGAATTTAAACATTTGTTCGAAGCATTAAACATAAATCAATTTGTTTCTGACTTGATTATATTAAATTTGGTATAAAAATATCAGGTTAATATGACAACCATCTTTACATTTAGAACAGACAGCAAAAATTATCAAAGAAACGAAAAAAGTTCAATATCAAGAAAAATGTAATATTTTGTCCATTATAAAAATTTACCATATTTTAACTTCGCACTGAAAAAATAAATACAAAAAAAAACATTAGGTCCTTCCAAATGCGATAAAATTAATAAAATTTTGAGACGTATTCTGAGCCAAGTTGTCTTGCGACATCTTTATATGTAAAATAAGAGATTTAAATAATCAATAAGCAAATTTACCAGCTCAACGATTTTATGTATAATTAATGAATTAACAAGCATTCTTATAAAAGAAATATGGCGCGACTAAATCAAATTGGATGTTTTGTGTTACTGCTATAATTTTTGTCAATTTCCAACAGAAGAGCCACGGGGGCTTCTACGGAATTGATCTCGTGCCGGAAAAAGATCCAATTAGACGTGGACAAGCTGATTTATTTCAGTAGCTAAATTCTTCTACGTTGATTCTTATAGACTATAGAGAGTTCGTATATCCACGTGGAATATGTAGTATGTAAAAATACGACTTGAATTCTAGTTTAAGATTCTGAATTTAATTTAAAAGGAATGTTTGTTTATGATAACGAATCATCAATTAAAATCTTCTTTAATCATTTATATTCATCTACATTTTTTGTTTAACAAGAAATTGGAATACAAAAAAGTGACAGTTATCAAATTAAAATGCTACGTCTGGCCGTTTATAGCTCAGGAACAACTAGACCGATTTTTAAAATTCTTTCACTGTTTAAAAGCCAACCGAATGAGCTAAGCCAGTTAGATTCCGATTTAATTACATCATAATTTTATTAAAGCCAGCGCCAGACACAGCAACAATATCTGAACACTTGTTTTAACACTTGTGAGGCACTGGTATTTGGGTATTTGTTCAAAGTTTGATCACACATTTGTACTTTGCCATTCGGTGTCGGTTTTTCGAGCGCACATCAAAGCGTTCAAAGTTCAAATGTTTGCGTAGCTGCTAAACTTGCGCAAAGTTCAGTTACTCGTAAATCACTTAGTAGAACGGTCGCATTGTTCAGTCGCAAGATGAACTGGAGCAACGAAAGTGTCCTTGAATTTATTGAGTTACTTGAAGAAGAACCATGGATATGAAACCCAAAAAATAAAAATCATAAAAATAGAAATTTGGTCAATGATGATGATGATCAGAATAAATAATAAATTGTCAGTGCCTTGCTCTATCGAGGAATTAAAAAAGAAAATCGTCGTTCGTCTTGTTTGTTAATTTGAATAGTTTGCAGACATGTTTGCTACAAATGTCTGCAAAGCATGTCTGGCTGGTGCAGCAAATGTGTGAGCAAAGTCTTTGTTCAAATATTTGTCTGTGTGGCGCCCGGGTTATAGTAACTAGTAGTTTACTAAACTAAAATCTATACATCTAAAAAGATGAATGATACATTTCAAAGTGACATTTACGAGTATAATAAACGGCTTCAATTGTCTATATAACATGAGTTTTTTAAATTACTGTTGATTACGCTCGACAAGTAAAGTCGTTAGCGTCTAATTACACCAAATTAAATTAGACGACATGAGCAGAGATGCAATTCGGACCCAAGGACCAACACGCTAGCTATTATTTATATATTATAAAACGAAGTACTAAACTTGGCAACAAGCATAGAACAAAACAATGTTAAAAAATATCAAACAAAACTCGTTCTTCGTTTTCAAAAACCAAACTGGACTGAAGCTGTCCACCTTGATTTGTATTCAAGATTAACCGCGAAATGTTCGCGCGCCGAGAATGGCCTAGTCTCTCTCTCTCTCTCTCTCTTGCTCACTCTCTGGGAACTCGATAGTGTAGTTGTGTGTACGCGAAGTGATGGCGCGACGAGGCGAGGGGGGGAGGAAGGGGACGACGACGGTTGATTACAATCCACGACCTCATCCCTTGCCTCCCCCCATCGTACTTCTCGGTCCCACTTAAATCACTACACCGCAGCAGCGTGTGGGATCCAAGAAAGATTGATGACAACATTGCATACGAACCGATGTCTCAATTTCACTGTGTATAATGTCAGGGATGAGACAAAGTACTTCCAATCAATACCAATATACAAAAAAAACTCGGATCGTTGTGCCAAACCCTGCGGGCTATACAGGTTGTGTATTAATTGAGTGCCGATACTTAAGGGCGTGAATCCTTGGGTAATTTTAAGAAGAAAAGTTAATATTAACAGATTTCCTAAACCTCTTAATTTTTGAGTTACAGGCTGTTAACGTTTTAAGAAAAATATAACTTTTATCACAATTTTCTTAGATATTTTTAAGAAATTTTGTACACACCTTTTAATCATTAAGGAGCATTTTTTTACGTGAAAACGGTGCGTCGTACGAAAGTAAGTAAAACCAAATGTGCTCCAAAATAAATGAGGTTTTCAAAAATAATTTTGGTTTTTAGAAAAATCAGTAGCATACCATTTTTTTCTTCAAACATATTCAGTCCAAACCCCGTACAGACGTCACTGGTAAAAATTTAAAAAAATCTCTTACGTCAAAAAATGCTCTTTAATAATTAAAAGGCGTGTACAAAATTTCATAAAAATATCTAAGAGTGATATGAAAATTATGATAAAAAAGTTATATTTTTCTTAAAATTTCCTAATTTCCTATAATTCCTCCATTCGCCCATTGCTATTAATTAAGTTTTAAAAACGTAGAGAATAACAGGAAGTGATAGATGAAAAATAGTAATGGTGCGAATGGCGTCTATTACGACACAAAGTTAAGAAACGGACGTTAAACGCATTATTATTATTTGATTTTAATCCGGTTTACCCGAATTATGCCACTGATCTAAAATTCTAAACAATTTGATAAAATATTCGACCAAATGGAAACTAAACCTCTGTTAGTAATATCCTTTTTTTCTTGCGAAAATAAAAATAATTCCTTAACCCTGAGACAAACGGTTCAGCTTCTCTAAATTTGCTTCATCTCTCTGGTAGTGCAGCCTCCTATCAGGCTGCTTTTAAATTAGTGTTATTGGTTAAACAGCGTATATAAGTTGACGTGATTGACTTTATTTTAAGCCGCTTTAGGCACAGATATGTTTATTTAAAATAAAGTAGAAATTACCATTGATTCATTATCATTACCATAACGGCACACCTTGAAAATTATAACGCCGTATAGCAATTCGTTTTAAAACCTTTTTTTTGCGGAAAACAGACTAATTTAATGAAAAATAAAATTACAGTCCCGATAAAAATGGATAAATTTGAGTACCATTTCTATTTATTTTATTTTCAAAATTTCCCAATATCGATACACAATTCTTTGGTGTCAGACTTAAGTCCTACTTTTTATGCCGTTAAAAACAAACGAAAGAGAATATAAATTCGACATAAACCATTTTTAAAAAAGAACAGTTGGTGCCAAAATGTTAATGTGCTCCATTTAATAATAAACAGAACAATATAACGGTATATTGGCAAATGTCCTTGAATATTTTTTTACAAAAAAAAAACTAATTGCTTTTTCAGGTATACCAATTTTAGTATGCAATAAATCAGATTTGTATGAATGCACCATAAACACAGATTTTTTTTGTAATCAGTATCATCAAAATAAAAAAAGGTGGGCAAAACAAAGATTCTCAGAAAATAACTGTAGTTCTTAAGGTCTCATTTATGTAAACATTTGCTATCTTTTTTAAAGATGTTTTAGTTTAAAAAATATGAACTACTAATTATGTCCAACAACTTAAGTAACAATATTTTTTTGTATAAGAGGATACTATGAAATAAGGAAACTTGCTCCAAGCAAAATTCAGAGTTTCGGGTTCAATTTCCGTCAGTGGCATTTACATTTTTTTCTTATTCTAAAAAAATATAGCGATAATTTCGTCTCAGATATTATTCACAAATATTGTGAATTAATTGAGGTATATGAGTCGCAACATATAGAATACTAGGCGCTACCCGCGGTCCTGTACGCTATTGAGATGATACACGGCAGCGTTGACAGTAGTGGAGCCATCGGCTCCAGTGGCAAGTTACAATAACGAGGATATCAGAAAAACCTTCTCCATGAATAATAAATTTACATTGGTATGCCTTCTAGAGAAATGTTATTTCGAAGGTTTAAAAAAGGTATCTATTGATTTGTTAGAAGGTCGGATAGTAAAAATACTAATTTTTATTTTATCGTAGTTAAGTATTGTCAAAAAAAGGTACCTATTTGAATAAATTACTAAAATTGTGTAGAGGTTAATTGCAATTGAAATTAAAATATGTAAAAACATATTTATGACTAAACATCAAGTAAGTATATTAATTCTTTGGAATCGAAAGACCTAGTTTTTAAGTAGTTAATACCAAACGAAAAAGAATACAATTTAAGTTCAGTAAAAAATTTAATTTTACAATTTTTGATTTATACTTGACTTCAGAAAATCATGATTAGAAAAATTAGTATTGATAATAAAGTTTATTTCTGGTAAACAGTGATGAATGTATTTGAACGCGAAACTAGCGTCTTATTGATCCACGGAGCAATTCATGTTATATAGGTGATAAATTACTGCAGTCCTGCGAAAACACAGAAGAACCTTCGTAACAATACTGAGAACAAATTTTCGTAGCACAATGGGTGCTTCTACGACGGTATCTCATACGAGGGAAAACGAAAATTCGAGCAAACTAACAAAATTCTTTAGAGAAATTACACAAAAAAGTAACTGCGTTTGAAGTTATTCATTCAAATATTTTATTGAACGAAAAATCTTCAAAAAGTGTAAGAATAATACTTACAAAAAAATAAAAATTAACCTCGAATATTTTAAAACACTTCGGATATTTTATTTTGGTTTTTAATTTGTTCCGCTGTATGACACTTAAAACAAGTATTGGTTGTAATCAAAGGTTATAGTCGTCTAGTATATTATGTAGTTTCTAGATGACAGAAAGTGCATTGATTTCTTCCATCTGTCATTTCAGTCATGTTCTCTTACGGCTAACTTCATGGTACCATGATTCTCGTTCTCCCGACAAAATATCCCCGGACAAAATATATAATATTAATATATTATATTAATATTATATAGTTTTTCTGCACCTTATTATAGTATACTCTCAAATTTTTACCCAGGATAAAAGGCTTAATAAAAACAATATGTTCATATTAGGGTTTTATTAACGGTCTAACGTTTCGGTTGAAGATTCAACCATCCTCAGAGACCTTAATCCTAATTAAAAGTCAAATACTTGAAATAATTATTGTAATTTTTCATATTAAAGTAATATGACTATTTGTATGAAAAATTACAATAATTATTTCCAGTATTTGACGTTTAATTAGGATTAAGGTCACTGAAGATGGTTGAATCATCAACCGAAACGTTAGACCGTTAATAAAACCCTAATAAGAACATATTGTTTTTATTAAGCCTTTTATCCTGGGTAAAAATTTGAGAGTATTAATATTATAATTATCATTTAGGGATATTTTGTCGGGGATATTTTGTTCGAGGATTAAAACGCCTGATACTAACTTCATACTGTAGAATTTTCGATAGCTGTGCGCGCGCAACTTTTTAGTATGTGAGAAGCATTTATATAAATAAAAAAAAATTTACTTCTCAAAGCGCTAAAAGACGTATAACTTCAATAAAATAATCTGTTTTCAATTGTGATTTTCAAATTCAAACAGATAATACTTTGATTTTGTATCATATGCACTTTGTCAGCTGTTCGAAGCACTAAACTCACAATGTTTATCAAAGTATAATAAGTAATGGACGGTATAATGACTCCAAATAGTTCTAATTCGAATTTATGTGAGGACATATTAATAAAACGACTACGCAAAAATTTAGACACTTTTTTATTAGTAGGCGGTTCCAAAACTACCGGTCTTATTAGTCATCCCACAATTGTTTTGTTTTAAACTGTTTTTTATGCAAAGGCAATTGGGTAGTATGCGTAAGTTAAGAATATTCTGAAGTAATTTATTTTATAGAAATCGCACTCCATCGACTTAAGAAAATCAAACTATAGGATATAACGCAAGTATGTGTGTGTGTTGTGTGTGTGTGCGGACAGTAACTTTCGAAGGAGTTAATTGATTTTAACTAAATTTGGCACACATGTTGGAATCCATCACCATACGAACCCTATTTAAAATGGGTTTAATCAGACCATTTTACAGGACATATTTAGGGGTTTAAATGGTTTTGAGGCCCAAAAACACCGAAGAAATTCCCGGATTTGATTAAAAATTCAAATTTAATCCTTTAGTATTAATTAAAAGCTGCTCCTAAAATTTTAATAAAATCGGCTTGACAAGGCCGGACTTATAAATTTTATGAGAATAATTTTGTGCAGATGATGAATTGATAAAACAGAGGCGAAATATTGAAATTAAGAAAAAAATATTATTTTACGGGGTGTATTAAGGGGCTAAATTCTTTTATTTTGTCCAAAAACAAACGTTAATTCACATAATAGTTACACTGTCTGTATTAGCAAATACACTATATCGTCAGGCAGGGTTTTGGCACTGCGACCTGAGTTTTTGATATTTGTTTCCGAGTTATCCAAATTTAGTTTCAGGTCAGCTCCAATTCAGTAAATGGAATATGTTGGATGGCCAACAGAATAATTTTTAATACTTGTAAATTAATTGTTTGCCCCCCGTATAAAGTATCCAAAAAAACGCGATAACACGCTAGTATAGCTGCTATAATATAGCGATATGCCGCACATGTTCTGTTCTTTGAGCAATTTCTTTTTGCGGGTCGCATCACGTCGCGGAGGCCGCCTTGTGATATATATTTGCAATTTACTATTTTTCATCTCGGGACGGCAGCGTGTGTAGCCCGCGCCGTCACGTAACCGGCATTCGTCTTCTCAACACCAAAACATTCGTTTTATTTCTCACCGACCAGTGCCACGCAACCGACGGGGCGAATATGGATCGTTGTAACGTGTGAACTATGGCCGCATATTGGACGAGGAAGGAACAAAAAAAAAAACTAATTTCGCACGAACACGTTTTTTTTATTTCACGACCATGGAGCTATACAAGGAGTACGAAAAGGTTCCTTAAATAAAATTAGAGTTTAAAAAAAACTAAACAACTAAAAAATCCTAATCCTAACTAATATTATAAATGCGAATGTGAATTTGTTTGTTATGCTTTCACGCCTAAACCGCTGAACAGATTTCGATAAAATTTGACAAGGTAATAGATTGCATCCTAAAGAACATAGGTTACCTTTATAATAGAAACTTAAAGGGGGTGTAATAGGGGATGAATGCCACTGATAGGTCATCACGATACCTTGCGGAACTATTAGACCTCCAGATCTCCAGAAATTTGGCACAATGTTTCTTTTGTTGAGTATAGAGATACTAAAATAGTTTTCTAAGGTGTCATGATTCACACAATCCAATTTTTAAATTACAGTTTCTATGGACTGAAAATGTAGCTGTTAGGTCTTGATGAAGATTCCTACTACTGTTGTTGTTGCCGTGTATCATTACAATCGCGGACGAAGCCGCGAGGAGCGGCTAGTGCTTAAATAATTTGACAACAAAATTAGCTTTATTGTAAAAAGCGTGGGGTGCTATCTACTTAAATTTTCATAATAGCTCTACGTTTAGAATTAGCTATTAAATGAAAAATTTATTACCGATATTAAGCACTCACGCTTTTTCCAGTAAAGCTAATTTTGTTGTCAAATTATTTTGCATTTTTTAGTTCATAAAAGCGTGTTGTTTTGGCTTTTTTAAACATTAATTTTAATTGTAAGACAGACAACATTGCATTTGATTATAGGGTAGGCAACGCAACGTACATCATTGTACAGCGTATTAGCCTGCTTGCTGTAATTTTTCAAGTTTTTTTATCCTGAAGGTACTGCTCAGGATAATGGGACGAACTTACTAAATTATTGTAGTGTCATCGGTCCTTTATAAGTATGCAAAGTTTCAGTTTATCTGACGTTTTGAAGTCAGTGATTTTCACGTTGAAAGATTCTTTTACAAACAAACATACAGATGAAGCTAATAAAAGCGTGTTAAAAAATAGTATCTAATACCTATTTGACATAAATATTTTTGTCTTATAAAATCTGTTAAATTGTGCAATTCAATCAAGTTTATATAGTTGTATAATTGTATAAGTGCAATTAACAAATGACGAAGAAGCAATAAAATTTGTCTCGGCAGAGCAATAAATCGCCACCATCTGACGTCACACAAACGGAATCTGTTTTGACACGTCGTTCGCATAAGGTTCGCTATTGCAAAATGTGTTCACGGAACGCGGATGTCTTTATATTGGTCGTAAATTATTATACCTCTATAAGAACAAAACGACGAACTTGAATAATAACAAAAGAAGCGCGTTCACCCTGGAGAATTATAATATCCGTTTGTAATCTAATTACAGTAGCATTTAAGCAATAAAGCTATCTCCAGTTCTGCCAGATTGAGCCATCTTGTGGCCGCGAAACAAGTTTTCAAGAAACGCCATAAACTAAACGTGTACCTCCAGCCATTGAGTCGCGCCCCGCGTTCTTTTACAATCCATACATACGTTATTGAGTTAAGAACATTCAGGGGATTTTTTGAAGTTTAACTTCTTTAACGACGTATCTGTTTGAAAAAAGTAAGAAATCGAGGGGAAGTAGAATTGGCCCCGAAAGGAGCAGTTGGTTTGTCTCCTAAATTACATGAAACTGACAAGTACAGAAGTTTATAGTGTGTTGTTAAGCATGTGTAAATATTATTAATTGGGAATAATAAAAAAAAAATAAACTTCTTATGTGAGCTTATGAATATATGAGCTTATAAATATACCACTTTTTGGCTTCTACAATTTTAGTGTAATTAGCCACGTTTTGTTTGAAAAAAAAAATTATAAGTATATAAATATAATAATAATATAAATGAAAAAAATTAAATTGAAAAGAAATAAAAAAAATCCCGATGGAGGGACAGTTTACATGATAAGGACCAGGAAATGAACAGGGGATTTATAAACGACGTATTTGATTCGAGGTTTTGCTTACATTATTATTTTTTTTTGAGCCAGTCATTCATCATCTTCGTTTTATCTTAAACCTAGCATTTCGGTTTACCTGTTTTTGGAAGTTATACTTCTTTTGGCGCGTTGAGAGTAAAATTTAGCAGGCAACGGAAGTTGCGGAAGCACAGCTAACGAAAATAGAACAGTACGAAGATGGCCATAAGAGAGGCTCAGACTGATATGACAAGTGGACGAAATCAATGCACTTTCTGTCATCTGGAAATTCTCTAGACGACTATAACCTTTGGTTACAACCAATAGTCGTTTTAAGTGTCATTCAGTGGAAGTTATAATATCGTATTCTTGAAGAATTGTAGATTATAGACAGGCCCTGATTAACCATTAGGCTAATTAGGCTGCAGCCTAGGGCGCGAGGATCGGGGGGGCGCGCGCTAAAATCGTGTCTTCGCATGCACTAATCTAGCATCATTGCATCTACCCTACATATTTCAACTAGACCGAGACAAAACACTAAAACTAAATGCGTTTGAGAGTCCTTGATTTTAACAATAAATTTTGAAATTTTAAAAAGCGCACGTAAAACAAAAACTTGTTACTCCGTAACACACCTGGCGGGTGCGCGTCCTCATAATTAGCCTAGGGCGGTCAGACCTCTTGATCAGTCGCTGATTATAGACGCTTAACAACTGAAGTCATCAGTATTACTCAATGGATTGAATATAAAAATAAAAATCAAACTAAATTTTTTAAGGTATTTTAAAATAACTGAGGTTAATTCTAAGTATTATTCTAACACTTTATAAAGATTTAATTTCAATAAATTATTTGCATGTATATTAAAAATTAGGTTTTAATAACTCCAAAGAAATGTAGCTTCAAACGCACCCAAATTTTTAGATTTTAAAACGTATCATAAAGTTTTGCTTCAAATTTTTATAAATAGTCCTGTGTTTTTAAAATATGTCGCTATAGCTCGAAAGATGAAAAAATTCTCTACAAAAAAGGTCATTACTTGTTGTGGCTGGCATTATTTACTGTTTTAACTTATCAAAAAATAAAATATCTCAAGTTTAAAATGTTTAAAAATTACCGCTATTTTAAACTCCAAAGTCTGTTCCACTATTAAAATTAAATAATTTTTTTTAAATGCTCTAGCAACAAGAGTGTTAAAAAAAAGAAATTACAGACAATGGTTTCGTTGCAGTTAATTCATGGTGGTGAGAATTGTAATTCCTCCATACGTATTTTATCTCGATTGTGCAAGATACAGCCACTTAAACAACCAGCTTCCCATAAATATTCCTTCACTTACTAGTTACTGGTGGCTGGTGCCTTGCTTACCAGTCGTTCTTTACTTTGCATTTAAATACATACTTTAAAATAATAGCTAATTATGCTTGCAAAATACAAGCATAGTTATTTTAAAGTATGACATTTTAATTGATGAAATAATGGGAAAAGCGAATTTAACCAATTTCTTGTCGTTTAAAGATTCAAACAATATATGGGGTTGCAATCCAGAAAAATTTGAAATTATAAATTAAGATTAAGCCTGGCAGTTGGGACCTAATTATACAATTCAAAATCTTTTATTAAAGTGTTTTTTCCGACATCAGAAGATGTCTGTAAATTATTGTACAGATTAAATTTATAATAGCAAATCATACAGCGTCAAGAGGAGCAAAAGATAAAATATTTATAAAATTAGTTATTTCATTAAAAGTAGGCTTAATGCAGTAAAACTCGGGTCGCAGTGCCAAATCCCGCCGACAATATTGTGTATTCTCTAATACAGACATTGTGATTTTATTACGTGAATTTGAGTTTGTTTTTGGACAAAATAAAAAATGTACATTTCCAAAAATGGTGCCAAATTGTAAGAAACGTCAAGACCTCTAGGTCCCGTCATCCGACCGACGTCAATAGTGTATGTGCCATATGATCAATACACTAATAACATATTAAACGAAGCTTTATGCATTTACAAATTTTCAATTAGTAGCTATTTGTTAGTGAATGATCTCTCCCAATAGTTTAATGATAAAATTTATAACTACTTTATTATGTCTCTTTAGTAATTTATTGCAATGCACCGGTAATTTATTTGTTGCAAGGTTCTCTATTTAAGGTTAAGGTTTACCAACTGTTCAATATGTCCTCTTTTTCACTGTGCACTTACGTTTCGAAATCTTTATGAAAAATCTTACTCAATCTTTGATGTTAATGCTTCAAATCAAACCAGAAATATGTGCCATTCTTCCTATATAATTTTTAGTCGAATTTTTACAGTTTAATTGATATAAATACACGATTTAAAATCAGATAAAAACGAGAAGATTAGCATAAATTTTACACACATTTTTGTAGGAAAAGTTTTTATTTGAAAAGCCAACTTTGTCAGTATTCTTAACACAAGTTTGTAAAGAAAACACTTCAAAATGTTAATTTGCTTTCCCGTAATTCGTAATCTCGTGACGTGCTGCAGAGAAAACTTGACGAAGATCACGTTTTTTGATTCAATTTTTAGAGCGAAAATATACGTTTTTTGAAATTTTAAAGCAGTAAGTCAAATTTTGTGAAACTTAATGCGTAATCACAGCTAATAAAAACCATAATAAAATAAATTTTCCGACCACAGTTCGAAATAACTCGAGATATTTTATAATCTGAGGCATCAGTCTCCTAAGTTATTCCCATTATCTTAGAACGTTTCTAAGAGGGCGCCAGAAGTCAATCAAAATAAAGAATGCTAGGGATGTGGGGTGCCAAATGAATGCTTTGCCTCGAGTGAAATATTTTCCTCTCGCACGACTCTGCTTCAAGTTCTGTAAGCGAATGAACCAACGAGCCAACAGGTAAATGTATTTACATTTATCTGTAACGAGCCTCATTACCTGATTGCATTAACATGATATCGATCAGTCTCGTCGCCCCGCATTCGCCGATCACTGATCAATAAATTGTGAACTGAGCGCCCTTCAAACAGAATAGGTTAGGTACACTGCAGCTACAATCGTATGTCCGTTCCATGTGGTCGTTCTACTAAAGAATTGACGTCAAAGCGACAAACGTTAAGGTGAATGATATCTCAGATTGTAAGATTAAAAGATTAAAATAGAATGAGGTGGTCTCTTGGCCCAAATGCACCACATCTTGAAAGGATTTTTTGTTCTTCTCCCTGAATCTAGTCAGCAAATAATCTGGATCTTCTTATGAGCTCCAGAAGATTTGCTACTAGATTGTCCCGTGGACCTATTCCATCCTCATCAATGTAGTCAAAGATGGTTGTCCTACTGTTGGTTAAAGTTTCACATTGTATAAAATATGCTTTCGTGAAATTTCGAATTGTGGTCACAAAATTCATTATATTACTGTTTTTATTAGCTGTGATTAAGCACTAAGCTTCACAAAATGTAGCTTGGTGTTCAAAAATTTCAAAAAACATATTTTTGCTCTAAAAATTGAATAATAAAACGTGATATTCGCCAATATTTCTCTACAGCACGTCACAAGTTTCGAGTTACAGGAAGGCAAATAAACATTTTGACGTTTTTTCTTTACAAACTTATGTTAAAAATACTGCCAAATTATCTTTATCAATAACTTTTTTCAAATTAATTTTATTCTCTACAGAAAATTATGTAAGACTTATGCTAATTTTCTTGTTTTTTAGTGTATTTGCCATATGGCAACATACACTATTGGCATCGGTCGGATGGCGGGACCTAGGGGTCGGACCAAAATTTCTCGACGTTTCATAACCTCCTAAACACTTTGGCACCATTTTTGAAAATGTTTATATATATATATATATATATATATATATTTATATACGTATATATATATATGTATATATATATATATATATATATATATATATTTATATACGTATATATATATATGTATATATATTTATATACGTATATATATATATGTATATATATATATGTATATATATATATGTATATATATATATATATATGTGCGGGCAATAACTTTCGAAAGAGTTAATTGATTTTAACGAAATTTGGCCCACGTGTTGAAATCCATCACCGCAAGAAGCCTATTTAAAATGGGCGTAATCGGGGCATTTTAAGGGTAGTTTTTAGGGGTTGAAAAATGTTTTTGGGCCCCAAAATACCGAAAAAATTCTCAGAATCGTTTCAAAATTGACATTTAACCCTTTAGTAGTAATTAAAAAGTGTCCCTAAAATTTTAATAAAATCGGCTCGACAGGACCGGACTTACAAATTTAATGAAAACACTAGTTTGCAGATAGTGAATTATTTACTGAAAGTTGTATATAATTTGGTATAGAGGGTCGATTGATAATAGTATTGCCATTAAGAAAAAAAATGTTGTTTTAAGGGGTGTATCAAGGAGTCAATTTTTTTATTTTGCCCAAAAACCAACTTAAGTTTGCATAATAAAGCCATACTGCCTGTATAAGCAAATACACTATATTGTCGGCAGGGTTTTGGCACTGCGACCCGGGTTTTTTTTTTGTTTTTTTTTACCAGCTTTTAAACTATGCATTTTAAAATTATAAAAAAAAATATATTTGTGTTTATCAGAACAAACTCTTTCATATGAAAAACAACTATATTATAGGGATATTATGATTCATGGTAGATATATTTAGCACATATTAAGGTATGTTGTAACATGTTAAATGCACCCAAGGTTATTAGAGCACTACAGGTTGGATGTCTGTGAATCGATTGTTTACGTCATTCGAAACCCTTGGTTTGATTTTTCAATTATAATGAACGTTTGACAGTTGGGAAAAGGTATCAAGACCTACAACAACGTTTGCGCCCAACCTATAGTATTCTACCAACCTTGATATGCACCTACCTGGTAACAGACAGTAAGTGCAACAGCATGCGCGAGATATGCAAACACATGTGGCTAAATTGTACATATTTGTGTTTCAATTAGGGAAATACAAACTACCTAAATACACACAAACAAACGAACTACTGCTGTGTACATTATTATTACATGGTGTACATGTTGTTATGACCTCGTTTTATTAAATTTACTAACCACTGAAACTGCACTAATCTTTTTGTTTTGTGTTCATTATATACTTCACAATAATATAGTTTTTCCTTTTACCTGTTTCGAATGCAAAATAAAATGTTATACAATTTTCATCAACTGGATAAAACGTTAATATCACCGTCCGATTAAAAGAAACTTTATATTTTTGATATAACCAAGCCTTATCAACGACCAACGCCCATAGACTCAAAGAATGAAAACGTTCATTTTGCGAAAAACATTAACCACAACGCGTTGCGATTAATTCAAAGTATATAAACATATATGTAAATGTGTATGTGCATACAATATGTAAACAATAAATAAAAATTCAAGTGTGCAAACTTTCGCGGTCTGCGTTGTTTCAAAGCTACTTGATTTACGGGCGTGTAACTCTATAATAGAAAGTGTGTGTTGACAAATAATTTTTGTTTGAAATTTTCTTGGTTCCCGGGCTTGTTAGGCCCTAGTTCATCGGTATTTCTACCTGACGTTTCGTCTACAACTGCGGTAAACATTATCAAAGGAAGTATGGCAGCGACGAAGTATCCTTCTATTTAAATTATGTAGGCTTCCATGGCCGGTGTTGTTGCAAATTTTCTTGGTTTCCAAGCTGTCAAAGTACTATATAATAGAAAACGTGTGTTTTAGTTTGAAATTTTCTTGGTTTCCGTACCGAGGTCCATTGGTATTTCTAGAAATAGAATGGACCACGGCTTACAAGCCTGGAAACCAAAAACACACGCTCTTTCTGTTATATAGTACTTTGACAGTTATACATTGTAATAAAACACACGCAAAAATAAGTTGCCACAGAGTATATACGTGTAAATTGCCCCTTTCTTTCTTAAGGTTACTCATATATCCTCGTTGTTGAATCGTTTCTAATGTCACAGAAAATTTCAAAGAGATACGTCGCTAAAGATAAATTGACGGGATATTAAAAGCAACAAAATAGGTCGTCTAGGTCATGATCTCTTCTTTGGTACCATTTAAACTGTTAAAAAACAAACACGCTAACAAATAAATTTCAACAAATTTAAGTGTTATTGCAGTCAATAATAGGTTCTGCTTGGGTGAACTGAATCAACATCTGTAGTTTCTTTTTAATTATCTTGCGAACGTACTGAGACATAACTTAGTTCTGTATACACAGATACAAAAAGAAGAAAGAAGAGGCAAGTAAAAATGTTTATCAGTCGTGCGAGTCCCATTTCCCGAAAGAACGTCTTAATAGGAGAGCAGAAGAACACGCGCGGTAGTCAGTCCAGTCGATACGTTACGATGTGCAGCGTCCGGTGCCGGAGACTTTCGTCCGCGTCGGACGATTGTCTCCGTTGATAACGATTGTAATATATTAACCTGCGAGAAGATCTTCTCAGAGTAAACTAAACTGAACATAACCTCACTCATTCCACATGTACACAAACACATTACGTCAACCAGTGCTTGCACATTTACAAGAAAAAATAAACCAACCGAATTTTTTTACCAGAAAAACGTTGTTCTTTCTTTTTTGCCCTACTCTTTGATAAAATGCATGCATGACATTTATCTGTCAGTTGTTTTTAAGAGCCTATTACAAGTGACGTTTGTTCAAACGTGAAATTTTGTAAACACATTTTAATCCTTACTGAAGTGTTTAAATTTCAATTTTGAAACGATTCTGAGATTTTTTAAGTATTTTGGAGCCCTAAAACTTTTTTCAACTCCTAAAAATCACCCTTAAAATGGTCCGATCAGGCCGATTTTAAACAGGTTTCGTGCGATGATAGATTCCAATACGTGGACCAAATTTCATGTAAATCGTTTACGTCTTTCGAGAGATATTGTGTCCACATACAAACACACATCGACACATATAATGAGTCATACATTAAGTGTAGCGATAATGGCGGGTATATAAAACTGGACGGTCATTTAGTTCAATCCGTGTTGTTCAACCATTAGCTAATACAGCTAAATCAACCTCGTGCTATATAGAATACTTTACCTACCTACAAGTAAAGACATTAAAGCCTTTTGTTTATCTTATAAACGTGTATTACTTTATTCATAAAAAGGATCTAAAAGTCTATTTTCAATACCTCCAAAGCAGAAAGACACATACGTTGTAATAATGCAAATGTTCATAAGTACTTCATGAGCGTATGATCTCTTGATACTTACAAAGAATTTGGTTTTTAATACAATGCTTTTCATTGCTTGAACAAAAAAGATAGAAACAACATCAATTAACTGAAAACTGTGGATGGTCCGAACATGTACGTCATATTTGTAGCAAACTCGCTAAAAATGTTTATTTGATAAGAAGACTACGAATGATATCAACCGATCCGAGACTTTTGATAACAGCTTATTACGCTTTTATTTTCCCATTTTGAAAGTACGGCATTCTTTGCTGGGGTCAAACAGGTCTTCATTGTCAATGATTATGAGGTACATGTTTGGATTAAAAAGAACTGATTCTTGTCTTCCATATTTTAAACGTCACAATATCATGACTAAAATGTATTTTCATATTTTACGCAGCCTTATACATAAAAAAGAGTTGTCACCATTTAGATACACCATTTATCCTACACGATATGGCGATGCATTTAAACTGCCAAAGTGTAATACTAATACGGCATCATATCATAACAGTCCAAAAAATTCCTCAATTACTGTTTTTAACAAACTGCCTAGAGAAATAAAAGACATTGTAGTTATTAACAAATTTAAAATAGCCCTCAAAAATTTTTTACTAGATATGTCTTTTTATAGTATAAATGACTATTTTCTGTAAAAAAATATGTATTTGACAAACCAAGCATCACTTTGTGGATCTTTTGGCAATAAACGTATTATTATTATTATTATTAATGATAATATGCAGTCGGAGGCATACATATAGTAACTACAAAAAGAAAATGAACAGAAATATCTGATCCATCCGACTCCATATTATCATTTGATCTTGTTTTTATCTTTTTTGTTCAAGCAATGAAAAGCGTTGTAATAAAAACTAAATTCTCTGTAAGTATAAAGAAGTCATAAGCTCATGAAGTACTTATGAACATTTGCATTATTACAACGTATGTATGTATCGACTTTTAGATTGTTACGCAGTCGGGTTTTTTTGATTATTTTAATTTACTTTTTCTTTGTAGTTGACTTGGTAAATATACATTTAAACCGAGTTCATTTATGATAGAAGTTAAAGGAGAAAAAAGTCAGTATATTTCAGCACGGAATTAAATCTCTGTGAATAGATTAAACGAAGTAGTGTGTAAAATTTTCCGCAGTTTATTTTGAAAATAGACGGTCGTGCTCTAGTTTATGTATCTTAAAGCCACAAGGAAACGAATTGAATGCTGGTTGTATGTACGCAGAGAGGTAGATCAAGTGACAGAGATGTATTATAGTTACCAGTACGTCGTATAGAAACTGCATAGCAACCATTTCATTCCTGCAAAAGGCAAAAACTCGTACCTCTCAGTCTATCTCGCGTATAAAGCCACTTTAATTTAAAACCATATCTTATTCCATCTTTTTATGCGGACACACACGAAAACTTCTACTTTTATATTTATCGAACTTTTCCACTTTACAGACGATATATCTAAAACTGGTGAATAGAAAAAAACGACTTAGACTGTGAAAAACAAATATAGCTTAATTCAAATATCAGTTACATTCTAATGGTTATATGCGTATCATATATTATATACTGCTTTTTTCCTTCTTTATTTCATTCTCCATTTATCCCTCTTTTCTTTTCAAAAACCTATTTGTTACGCCAGTGATATCATTTCTCGTATATTTTCCTCCGTTTGTCGCAATCAACATCCGGTTTTCCAGTCTGGCAGAGAGAAAGAAGTGAATTTGTGATCTCTAGCTACGTTCTTCATTCTATATTGCATGTACAGACATAACTACAACCCACATATGCATCCCTATTACAATAAAATTGTGTCGGCTAAAATTGTTACTTTAGCCGACACAATTTAACGGCTCTGAAATAAGAGACCGGTAGCTACCGGTCTCTTATACATCGTATGGTAAAACAAAAATTTTACTTATCGCTAATTTTAATGTAATTTTGTTTGACAATTATATCTAATTGTAACATTAGCTCTGCGAATAAAGATATTCTATGCTATTCTATCTTTTCTGTTGAAATTCTATGCGTGCTTGTTAATTCTATGGTTTTCTTATATAGATATATGTGCGGATAGTAACTAGATGTTCTGTCAATGACTTGAGTTTCCTTGAAGAAGATCTTATGGTTGTCCACTATTTCAGATGTTTGACAAACACAGCAGCAGCGTTGCCAGACGTCCCGATTTTTAAATCAAAATTAAATGTCCCGCGCGGGACAGGCTCAGTCCCGCTTTTCGGGGATAACTCGTAAATAATTATTCTCTTATTGTAAGTTGCAATTAACACTCACTCCTCAGACTATTGTTTGAAACGCCATATTTTTCTAATAAATAAAACTTTTTTGATTTTTATTTCTGTTTTTTTTATTTTTTTTATTCAGAAGACGAATAAGACTCAACTATTTAACGATAGGGTAAATCTGATTTAAAATATCATATTTTTAATAAAATACATTTTCTATGGCTATTATTGCTATCTATTGTCACGTAAACGTAATTTGAACTCAAAAAGATAAATATTCAAAAACTTCTGATTATATACGTTTTTTTACTATGTCCCGCTTTCGACGAAAGAATCCCGCTTTTTTCACTCAAAAAGTTCCAAAATCCCGACTTGGCAAAAAAAAATCTGGCAACTCTGCACAGCAGGTTTGTTTCTTCAATCCGACTGTACGATCAAAACTTCACTTGGCCATCTAATAAAAGTATTCTTGTAGTTGGCAATACTGATTCTCGCATATATATTGTCAGTTCGGAGTAAGTCACCCTACGTTTAGAAAATAGTGTCGATAGTGAACTGTGATAGGGCCGAAAGAGCATTTAGAAACTCCGGCACCACCATGAGGCCCGATGCAACAGAGATACAGCGACGCCGTGGTAGTTGTCTCTTCTTGTTGCCTCCTCCCTGGCACAGAGAGAGATATACGGCATGCAGAGGCTAGCAGAAACGACACACAAGTTCACAAGACAAGTCAGTTCACAGAAACAATCTTGATCTATTTGTTTTCTGATCTCCATGTTTTCTCTGACAGTTTCTTATCAGACGATCCCTTATGTTTCTTTCTAAAACTTCTTCATCTACGCGTATATTATATAACAAACAGCATTACGTAATTTATCTTTTATTATTGTGTGTATATAAAATATACGCATGCATATTTTATACAGGGTGTTGTCTTCTGACAAACGCCTTGAGTTAACTGACGTAAGAAGTTTACAAGAAAATTCAATACGAGATCACAGTATCTGCTATACATCATTTTTTTTCGTAATTTTGAAAACCGTTAGAATCTACGATTAAAACATAAACATAACACAAATATGCTTAGGTTTCAAATTTCTAAACCTGTTCCTGATTAAAATAAATTAAACAAAAAAAATTAAAAGTAAATTACTATTTTGAAAAATGTATAATCAGATCCTTTTGATGTTAATAAATTATAAATATTTTAGAGGAATTAGGATCAAAGAAATAAAAGACAAATTATTATTTCACAACGTTTCGTATTAATATTAATACTTCATCAGGTGATCTAAAATAAAATAACAAGACAATTTAACAATCAATAATAAAACAAATAAATAAATATTTATTTATTTGTTTTATTATTGATTGTTAAATTGTCTTGTTATTTTATTTTAGATCACCTGATGAAGTATTAATATTAATACGAAACGTTGTGAAATAATAATTTGTCTTTTATTTCTTTGATCCTAATTCCTCTAAAATATTTATAATTTAGTAAATTACTATGTTTTCTTTTGTTTTGCTACTGTTTTTTTTTTATTTATTTATTTCAAATCCATACGTTTGTGTAATCAAAACTAATGCTGACACAGTTTTCAAAGATAAAAGTACTTTTAAAGTAGGGACATTTCAAGGTTAGTAGAGTACTAGATGCTGGACGTAAGAGACTATAAAAGTTGTCACGTCTGTGATTAGTTGAATTGATTGTTTACGTCATTCGAAATCCTTGGCTTGATTTTTCAATTTATAACGAACGTTTGACAGTTGGGAAAAAGGTCTCAAGGCGTATTGCTCGCGCCCAGTCACACTTTCAATAATGTTAACGCCCAACCTATAGTATTCTACTAATCTTGGGCACATTTAGCATTGAAATTTATTGTGGTTTCTATGGTAATTTAGTGCTAATAGTACTTTTAGCGCTGAAAGTTCCGTGTCATATGGCATCATATATATAATCATATTTACCTTGCTATGTTTAACAAGTTGAAAACATGAGTTAATCACCTTTTCTAGATTTCTATATGGATTCGTAAGAAGAAGGAAGTTCAAACAATACTCGAGAATATTTTTTGAACAGCCCGCTAAAAATGTCACCCATAAATATGGCGTTGAACAATGGCCGTCATCCACAAAACAATAAAGATATGTGAGTTATGGCTCAAGAATTTTCTAGTGCACCACTTGATAAAATTAAGCATATGATTTATTATATAACAAACAACTAGTCAAGCAATAGTAGCAAAAACAATACAAGTTCAATAGACTTTCCATACAAAAAGTTAATAGTTGAATGTGTAGGTGGGAATAAAATGCGGTTAATCGTGAAATTCTCGCAAAATACGGGTAAAAATATATCAAAATCGTAGTGAATATATATGGAAGCGATTATAAATCCTGAATTAAATATATGTACGTAGAGCTGGTTGGCTATAGAGTGAGAGAGAGAGAATTCACGAGATATATCGGGCTGCAAATGCGGGCTGACTAGACATTACTCTAACCCCTAATCCGAGAACAATCCCCCAATTTATACCAGAGCTGGCAAGGTGTACACTCAGCCTGTGTACATACGTACCTATGCTCATCGGTAGAGGACAGTGGTAGCCACCATAAAAACCGCGGGCAATTTAAAAACACATTTAATTTCAATGTTTTAACTTCACCTGTAACTATTGCTGGGTTGCACAAAACATTGTTAAAAAATGGGGTTTGACAATGTGATAATATAATTACAGTTTTCATACATGCAAGAGCAGTCTAATGTCGTATTCAAACTCCCTGTCATGTACAATATTAGATTGTATTCACACACAAACAAATGCATTTTTCAAGTCGAATTTTGATGAAAATGCGTAGAACAATGTCGTTTCGAAGTAAAAATTATGCAAAAAGCTATGTTAAATACACGTATATACAGTTTAAAAAAATTATCATTTCAATCGTTTAATTATTTTTCGAACAGAATTAAATTAAAATTCTACAATAATACAGAAATATATGTGTTCACAATCTAAGGTCATTGTCAAATCTAATTATTTGACAATCCTTTCTGCAACCCAGCATATGTATGTAAACAAATCTTGGAAGTCGAATTTAACCAACTTCTAAATGTCGTATCAATTTGAAATTTGCAAATGTATGTAGTGCCGATGATAATACAATAATTTGGTTTCATCGAATTGATCTAATGATTGTCCGCTACTCAAAACAAAAAAACTCAAGTCATTGAATACGACGGCTAGAAAAGGAATTTAAACTAAAAAATAAATGATATGTAGCTTAAAAAAAACTAAAAAACATGCTTTTATCACGCACTAAAAATTATAAAATAATGACCAATTTAAAAAGCGTGGCGCGCTTTTTGGTTATGTGTACTCTCAATTAATTTAGACAAGCGCTCCAGACTTTTTAACTTAAGTCATTATTTTATAATTTTTAGTGCATGATCAGTGGCGGATTTACAAATTTGCCGCCAGTAGGCTATTAAATTTTTGCCGCCCCTACTGACTTCTGAAATTCGATACCCTAGTTCGCAATCATATTAATTACAAAAACGACTTTGTACAAAAAAAAAGATTTAAGTGTTGAAACATATTACACGTTGATTCAATTGTATGAGTGGACCTAGTAACATTCAGGTACATGGAGAAAAAAATTATAGTAATGAATAATGATTAATAAAAAAAAAGACGAAAATTTTTGGGCCAAATTTGCCGCCCCCTAAAATCTGCCGCCCTAGGCTTCAGCCTACTCAGCCTGCTGGTAAATCCGCCACTGTGCATGATAAAAACGTGTTTCTTTAGTTTTTTTTAAGCTACATATAATTTATTTACAGTTAGATCGGTTTGTAGCGCTTCTGGAATTAGTGGTTTACATTGATATCTTTAATCCAAGGTTATTAGATACAGAGGTGACCTCGTTCCGTTGAATAGTAGATGTCAGCCAGAAGATCGTTCAATATGAATTGACAGTCCACTGGATGACGTTCTATACAACGGAACGAGGTCACTTCTGTATTTAATAACCTTGATAATTGATATACCTACAAATTACACATTTTTTTAAATGTCTGTTCATTTTTTACTGGACTTAAATCAAAATTATATTCTCTTTCTAGAGGTTTTTCGTTTAACGGCCACCAAAGAATTTATCAGTGTATTAAAAGTTCGATTTATGTTCCCTTCAGTAAAAAAACATTCACACACCACTGGATAACATATATACACATATGTATCCAGTGTCGGCCTCGGCCAATGAGGGAGGTGAGACGAATCAAAAGGGGAGCTTTGAGGGGGCCTGGAGAGAGAAATCGGGTGGTATGTATCTCTCGCCACTAGCGGGGTTTGATGGAGCACCACCTATCTAATTTATACGATGCTTAAAAAGGATTATGCAAAACAAGGGAATTTCTGCACAATGTACAGACGAGATTGTATTTTGTAGGTATAAAGGGCCCCGTATGCTGTACGCGTTTAATATGGAATGGATCTAGTGTGTTAGCTAATACCGACAGGTAAAATAGGGAATTTAGTTACAGTAGTGTCCCAATTAAGTTTTTGCTCATTAAGTCAGTGCCATACTGTTTTCAACCATCTTGCTAACGTGTCTTAAAACCAATATATTATGATCACTGATTAATGAAAGAATTTAAGGTGTTGTTATGGCGTGATCCCCCAGATCGTTAAATATGCTTTCAGGAAATTTCGAAACTGTGGTCGCAAAATTCATTTTATTACTGTTTTTATTAGTTGTGATTAAACATTATGCTTCACAATATTTGACTTGCTGCTTAGAAATTTCAAAATACATATATTATTCTCCCAAAAATTTGAATAACAACAATTCTTTACAGCACGTCACGAGATTGTGAATTACGAGAAGGCAAATTAACATTTTAAAGTTTATTCTTTATAAACTATGTCAAAAATATTGCCAAATTTAACTTGCTCAATAATTGTTTTTAAATGGAATTTTTTCTTTACAAAAGTTTGTCTAAAACCTACTTCTTGTTTTTAACTGACATCAAATCGTTTGTTTAGAATTTAGATGAAATAAACATAGTTAAAAGTCATATGGGAAGAACGGTAAGCATTTCTAGTTTATTTTGAAGCATTAACATCAAAAATTGACATGATAGGGAATTTAAATAATTACTGGGACAAGACTATTGATTCGTTTCTGATATGACATTCAGCTTTATATCTAGATTCAAGAATGTCGTTTGTTTTCAACTAAATTGAAATCAGTTACTTAATTCACATATTAATTAAACAAAATTTGATTTCAAATTCAATAATTTATATAAATAAAAATATGCGAATGAAAAATGTTGTTTATGTTTAAAACTTATACGAAACCACGCTTCGTTCAAAATATGTAAAAAAACTTGGAATGTCGAAAATTAAGAGCAGTGGAATCTACATACATAAAATTTCGTTTTATTTTGGCGAAAAAACGTAAAATATAAGCAGAATTATAGCACATATGAAGCGTTGTTGTGAAGATATGATTCTGCGAAATATACTTTACGACGTGAAAGAGTTTTTGTGTATATAATACATCCAATGTACATATAGAACTTCCGTTTTGGCCCGATTTACGTCTCGAATGCAAAATATACGAACCGAATAGAGTTGGGAGATGAGAGGACAAGGAGTACATCGTCTATGTTAGGGATAGATCAAAATCACCTAAAGTCAGAACAGAAAAAAACAATATGGCGACTGTTTAATATGGCCCTTTTCTCTATCTTACAAGCAGTTGGGTGTGTGTGCATGTAAAATGCATTTAGTCATGTTTCGGAAATGTCTATTAATTTCTATAAAAAATTTCATTCAATCTTTGATGTGAATGCTTCAAAATAAACTAGAAATATGTACCATTATTCCTATATGACTTTTAGTCAAGTTTTTACACTTTATTTGGTCTAAATAAACCATTTAAAATCAGATAAAAATGAGAAATACGTCGTAGACAAATTTTTGTACAGGAAAAAATTAATTTGAAAAAATTATTGACCAAGCCAAATTTCCCAGTATTTTTCACATAGGTTGTGAAGAACAAACTTCAAAATGTTAATTTGCTTTCCCGTGACGTGCTGTAATGAAATCTTGACGAATACCACGTTTTTTGATTCAATTTTTAAGGCAAAAATATATGTTTTTTGAAATTTTCAAGCAACAGGCCATATTTTGTGATGTTACTTAATCACATCTAATATAAACAGCAATAAAATGAATTTTGCGACCACAATTCGAAATTTCTCGACATCATATTTTACGATCTGAAGGCCTAGTTACCTTAAGTTCTCGGTATTTTCAAAAAACACTCAGATTCGAACAATACTGACATTACATTAACTTCAAAAAAATGTACAGCTAATCAATGAAAATTGATACCAATAGTGGATGTTTGTGTCACCTTCACACAAATTGATTGAATTCAGTAACACTTTCACGGCACCAAAAGCATTTAAGTTCTTTGTATTTTCAAGAAAAAAAACGATTGAATTCAATGACACTTTTTCAAGCCAATGAATATTTAAGAACTTCTAAAATGCGTTGGTCTGAAAATGAGAAACAAAGTCTTTTGGATATTTCAGTAATTCGTTTCAATTATAACCCCAGTTCAAAATCTATAGAAGACAAAATTATAAGTTATGGATTAATAATATTGATTCTACCAACAGTAATAGATATATTAACAAAATAAAATTACTTGCAATATACTGTTCAATTGATTTTTTATTTAATTTTAGTTTTGAAAATTGAAAAGGACTAAAACTGTTAGTCGAAACGTCTTTATATAAATAAAAAATCAATTGAACAGTATAATGCAAGTAATTTTATTTTGTTAATATAAGTTATGGAATTGATGCTAACATAAACTTCTAAGAAGTCCATTAATCATTGACTCAACCCATCCCTGGAACAAGGAATATCGTCTATTATACATACGGGAGCCTGTGTACAACACAACAAAAACTTGCCTCGTTCCTATCATACGCGATATATATATATATATATATATATATATATATATATATATATATACGCGTGCCATATATCGTGTTTCTCTCACATAATATACATATGAACTCGAATGTCCTCGAAATGAAAAAGTTACCCTTATCTAAGTAGACGGATATGATCAAAGTGTGCTGGCGAAAAAAATATACAAACATCTCCATATTATTATGCACGCCCTGTACATTTAATGAAGGAAACAGAAAAAAATATATAGCACACATTTCAATTTTATATTCACTTCAATGACGAGGATTTTAGCATCAAAACTACTTTCATTTATAGCATAAAAAATAAAATTTTAATCGTTTGATTAACTCCGAAGTTGTGATATCAATTCCTTCAGTTCCGGAATTGATATGTTGTCCGGAATTTCGGAATTCCGGTTTATGTTTATTAAGAAGATTGATGCAAGTTAAATGTACAAGTACGCAGATAGATGCAGATGTAGAATCATAGAGGCATGCGGGAACAGTGGTAGGATGGATGTAGTGGGACCAAGGGCGGCTACATCGACGTCGTGGGGCGGTAGGACGACGGCGGGCGACAGTATGGCGGCGCCCTGTATGCCACATTGCTCATTCAATGTTCTCGCAACAGATTTTAAAATGTATTTTTGTTACATATATAACATAATATTGTGTATACAGGCGGGTCAACATTATTTTACCGAAAATAAGTTCGAATTTTATAGAATAGAATAGAATTGAATATATTTATTATCCGATACAACAGTTTAATAGGTTTCGTCAACAAAAGTAGTTTTAATAATTATAATTAATCGAATAAAATTACAATAATTAGCAGTCTTCAGCTCTCTTTTGAATTTAGGGAAGGGGAGTATCTTCAGCTCAGCAGGAAGGTTATTGTGAAATTTTAAAACTAAATATGTTTCGACAAAATGGAAAAGACAATATCGACTCATAATTCGTGTTTTAATAAAACTGAAGTTGGACGCTGTCTATGGGGACCCTTCACTATTTATGACCACGGTGAGATTACGGATCGATATTACTCTTTTTCCATTTTGTCGAAAAATACAAAACACGAATGATACAACTGGCTGTCAAAAATAACCTAACCTATGAATTTATCTACAACTCAGCACGAGGTCGTTTAAAAGTCTGCAGTACACGATGGTAAAGTCAATTACACTCGTCAACGCCATCTGCCATCAAACATGGGTATTTACTGATCAATCTTCTATATTGATGCAATCTTGACCGGCCTGTATGATGCAATGAAATCACAATAACTTGTATTGTACGCAATTTTATACACTATGTCATATGTCCTTATGAATTAATGGATAAACTAAAAGCCCCTTTGTACATTAAAAATAATATTATACGTCATCCCGATATACGAGTATAAAGCAGAAAACTTTTTAACGTATAACTTATGTTTCCTTCGTATATATAAAACATAATATATACTTCTGAATTTTGTGTCAAACATACAACTCTAGAAAAATAAATATATACAACATGTGAAGAAGGTGCTTTTGTTGCCAAAAATATCCGATACACTTGAGAATCTCAGCCATGAAGAGTAGAGAAATAGGAGACTGATTTCCATGCATTCACCCGTTGTCAAGAAGATATTTGACTACTACTTTTTTTTTGCAAAATAAAAAAAATCAATTAAAAAAAGACAAGCTTTTATTGCAGTGTACTAAAAAGGATAAAAATAAGTTTTAATAATTTAAAGTTCATAATTATAAAAGCGTGGGTTGTAAGCTCTATGATAGTCACGACCCACGCTTTTATAATTATTAACCTAAATTATTAAAACTGATTATCCTTTTACTTTTAATATTAAATCGTATTATCGATAATAGGTTTTAAAATATTTTAAGAATAAATACTGAAACGATAAACCGGAATATGTTTTTAATAAAAATATAATTAAAAAAATAATGTATAATGTAGTCTCGGTCGGCAAGAAAGTATACGCTTTTTATATAAAATTGTAAACAATCACCACAAACTATGAAACGACTAACCACAAATTTCCCATTATTCCGGAAACGTATTAAATTAACTGAATGGTTGTATGGCATGTCAAAGACCCATTTTATCAAAACTTTTTCCGACACACACACGGAGATTTTTCGTACAATAGCCCATATAATATAATAATATAATAATAATAATATACTACTGACTCACTCTTCTAATTTTTTTAATAGGGCTGAAAAACTTAGAGATAACGTTATTTTTCAAAAAGGGAAAAAAATATTCAATTCATAAATCGGGGTTACTTTTGATGTTAAATAACATTTTATATAGAAATAATTAGCCTGCTATAATATTATTGTTGCTTGTCAACTATTTTATTTTTGACAGATGTTCAGGACAAAAGGACACCTAATTTTTATTTTCAAAATATTTCCGAAACTATGAAGCTTAGAAAAAATTTTTGTTACGAAAAAATAAATAGAATAAAAAACCGTTATAAAAAGTACACTACTATTATACAAAAACAACATTATAGCAAATATGTCTTCTGCGCATGCGTCAATTTTCTCCAAAAACAATAGAGCTCTTTTCATACTAAATATCCTCTTCAAGTTTGGTTTCAATCAGCTCATCCGTTTGACCTGTAGCAGACATACAGACATTGTCCAAAAATATGTTTTTTTGGATTCAGGGGACCTCAAACCGAAAAAATACTGTACAATATTCAAAAGTAAATTTTGCCCTAAATTAGTAACATTTCTTACTTGTAGGTTGGAATGCTAATTTGTCAAAAAAAACAATTATGCTAAATTGTGAAATGTTGTACACTCCTCGTTTAACATGCACGCATGTGTAGCAAAAGAATGAATTGTCGGACAATCCAATAATGGTGTAAAAGGCAGGTAACTTGACTAAGGGGGTTGGCCACTTGAGGGTTAATTGAATTCCCGGTAGGGGTGTTCGGCAAAGCATCTGGAACACACCATCGCATCATCACGAATGGTTTCGGCCATTGTTCACTATTATGGCCGCTGCATCATCATGACCGTCGATGATTAGTTATGTAGGAAGGGAACCTCCTCGCAGGTATGGGGTCACTCTAAAACTGGACATGCATCTTATATATTGTCATGAATTAGACAGAAAAAATCGAATTGAGTAGAGAAGTAAAGGGGACGTCTCATAAGATGCCAAAAACGTTCTTAAAGATCAAACATGTAATTGAAATATTATTACTATTATTCTTTATTTAATTTCTAGACTTTTATTTGCTTTTACTGATTCTGAGGTACTTTTCGCTATTTTTCAAAGTTTTCTTTGTGGATTATCGAAAACACCAGGGCCAGATTTAGCCATAAACAAATTAATCGGTTGCTTAGGGCTTCAGTTTAGTGGGGCTCTCTGATACACCGAAACATTGCGAATTGCGTAACTAGATTCGACTTAACTTTTTAATTTAATAAGTTAATTAAAGTGAACGATATCAATAATTGATCACTTCAATTATCTTAATCTATACGTAAAGTAGTGTAAAATGATTTTACACTACCTTACGTATAGAATCAAACTTCGAAGTTTGTGTTTCAATGACATAATTGCGCAATTTGCACTTGCGAAATTCAGAAGGAGAGTTTTGTGATTTATTTTTTTCTTAAATACTAAGAATCTTTAGTTAATTTTTCATACTTCGAAAAATAAATACCTCGAAAAATAATTTATGTACAATAATTAATTCTTCAATTTTAGAATTTGTTTAGTTTAGGTTCAATTATTTCTGAGGTTAGTGACAACTGTTTAGGACCTTTACAAATATTAATTTAGCGTTGGAAAACAGACGAATTCTGAACAAATATGATAATAAGAAACGGCGTTTTTTCAGAGACAGGGATATTTTTTCGAACAACTTTATTTTGAAATCTAACCGGAATAAAACTGGCTTGAGTACATATAAACTGTATATTTTTCCAAAATTGTTATTTCACATTATCAGTTATTTACAAAAATCTTAAAGTTTTCCTAATAAAAAGTAAAGAATTAAATTAAAACAAGTATTCACAAAGGATATATCTTATAGTTCTTACGAAATGGAGTTTAGCTTTGAAATCATGTTGAAACGATAAGCCTACATGTATTCGTAATAAACGAGATAAAGTACTCAACCCATTTACGTACGGTTGCGAAGACAATGTAAAGTAAATATTTTGGAAGGCACCTATACAGAAATTGCTCATTCCCGAGCAAGTCCGGGTAAATACGTCTCATACTAATAGAAGAAGAGTAAGTACTCCGTTAAGTCACTCAATTATTATCGTATTTCCTCCCCAATAATTTTATTTCAATGGTGCAATACAGCATGGTCTATTCATAATTTATGTGACTAATTAAATTTTGCTCTGTGCATGAAAATGGTACGCGGTGTTATTTATTTTTTATTAACTGTACATGAGGTGTTGTACGCTCAAATTTATGAGTGTGTTTTCAGTGTTAGGTACTTTCATTAATTGTTTAACTGCATACATGTGTACCCAGTACCTGCCCACCGACCTTACAAAATATTATTAAAGCTGCTGTGGTGTCTATCCCCATTTTGTCACGTGTAATTTATTATATCAATATTTTGAAAAGAAGTATCGCACATCCTAATCGATAATAAAATTTTTTGGAAAATTACTTCTCCAGTTTAATTTTTGTCTTGTTTTTTATAAGATAGCGGTACCGTAATATAGCGGCCGTGATATGCCGGTGAACGACAAAAAAATGTGTGCCTAGTAGTAAATATATTGCGGTGGTGGTGCCGCTACAGAGAAAACCATGCCCTTTTACTTCTAATCACACACTTTTTGTTACGTCATTCACCGTCATGGTACGGTATCGCTATCTTCAGAAAAAAGGTTTTATACGACGCATAGACGATATTGTTATAAACTAATTTATATGCGCACAAAACTGGTTATATTTTCAAAACCGCTTATCCGATTGGCAATAAATCGGATAGATCTGGAATCCTTCCTTCTTAAAAACACACATCGGTTCATTCTTGATTAAGTTGTCGTCAACCAAAGAAAAACTCACAGACATACATATTACAATAATGCAAAGGCAAAATCAGATTTTAAAAATTTTGTCTCAGGCATGATTTTTTGAACCATCACCTCACGGAACATAAAGTAAAATTAATATTTGTGGGGACGAAAAGAGACAGAGATTGTAGATTATTGACGTTCAACATCTGAGGTTGTGGGGACAAAGAAAACAAAATTTAACATCAAAACCAGAACCTATCACAAACCAATATTGGTTTCATGAAATGTCTTCCGGAAACAGTCAAAGTATGATACACTGGTAATAAAATAGTAAGTATTCTGGCTAGTTTCTTCCATAATCTCAACATAAAATATGTTCAGTAAGCTATCCACCTATACTTTGGTCACAGAGGCGAGTTTCGCATATAGAAATAACTCGAACTTTTCGCCTATTATCAAATAGTTAAGGGAGGTCCTAGTTGACCTGTACACATCCTACAAGGATACGTGTTTCCCCTTTTTATGCTGAATCAAGTCGGAAAATAATCTGGATCTTCTTATGAGCTCCAGAAGATTAGCCACTTGATTAATTATTCTGTGAAATGATTTCGTCCTCATCTATGTAACCAAAGATGGGTGTCCTACTGTAGGCTCTATCGAAAACGTTATGGGGTAGCATCTTCCATTTCGCTACACAGAGATTTGATTTCTGATGTATATCCTGAATACGGCGTTTTCTCGGTCAAGAGCCCAACCAACTTTCTGAGTGCAGGCTTGCTGAATTTGATTATGTCCTCAGTGAGCATTAGAAAAGTACCTACGATCAATTTCTGTTACACGAAACCATAGTTGTTGATCGCAAGTCCATTTCTCTAAGAAATCCCATAAATTCTTCACCTATATTAAAATTATGAAGAAGAAAATTTTATATTCCTTTTGCAACAGGTAAACACAGAACAGTTCAGATTTGAAAAATGCATTCACTGTTTAAAAGCCAACTTATTCCTGAGTGTCACAAATAGAGGGATGAACAGTAAGCAAAAATGTAAAGAAGTCCAGGATCCCGCACGCGATGTTTCGCCGAATTTGATATATGAAGACAGTGGTTAAATTGTCGGAGATACACTAAACTGATATGAGAGCTTTGTTGCCCTTGGGGTTTGCTTTTCTTCCGATGTCGGCCGACATTAGGCCTTCATTAGGTAATAAAATCCGTTCAAGGGTTTAGAAGTTGACTTACAAGTCCAATGAATATGATGGTACTTCTATAAACTGTGGTTTGGAACTGGATTCCAGTGTTGCCAGATATTTTTTTTGCCAAGTCGGGACTTTGGAACTTTTTGAGTGAAAAAAGCGGGATTCTATCGTCGAAAGCGGAACATAGTAAAAAAACGTATATAATCAGAAGTTTTTAAACATTTATCTTTTTATTTGAGTTCAAATTACGTTTCCGTGACAATAGATAGCAAAAATAGCCATAGAAAATGTATTTTAATAAAAATATGATATTTTAAATCAGATTTACCCTATCGTTAAATAGTTGAGTGTTATTCGTCTTCTGAATAAAAAAAACAGAAATCAAAATCAAAAAAGTTTTATTCATTAGAAAAATATGGCGTTTTAAACAATAGTCTGAGGAGTGAGTGTTACAAATTGCAACTTACAATAAGAGAATAATTATTTACGCACGGTCGAGTTATCCCCGAAAAGCGGGACATTTAATTTTGATTTAAAAATCGGGACGTCCCGCCAAAATCGGGACGTCCGGCAACGTTGCTGGATTCCCTGACCACGCAATAGAAAAGGGCTCGTTCAATGTTCATATAATATTAAGTACCAATGTAAGTAGCCTATGTATTGAAACGGCAAGTTGAGACCTTTGAGTGTTCAAATAAAATGTCAATAAGAAAAACTAGATGTACGATTTTCCCGGCTGAAAAAAACATACCTTCAACAAGCTATCTATATTTATTTTACAGCTGAAGAAAAAGATAGAAAATCGTGGGAATTTTCAAAATAAAATAGTTTCATAAAGCATGGCCATTTTATTACCAATATATCATTCTGAATCCTATATAGCGATTTAGATATGTCGTAAATTGACACTTAGGTGAAAGCCTTTAAGACATTTGAAGAATGTGATGGTTCACTACTGTAATATATAGGGAAACAATCACAGTCTAAGATGAAGGATGATATCATAAAATGAGTTTTCATAGCAAGGCTATATAAAAGAGTCGGGGAAAGGATGTTTAACACAGAAATATCACAAAGGGAAAATTCAGAAGATAAGTAATGTTACAGCGCACGGTAAATAAATATTATACCTTCATATTATTGCACTTGTATTATGTATTTATCGATACCTGTGTACAGATAAAACTCGTTCACTTACAAAAAAAACGGGTCGCAGTGCCAAAACCCTGCCAACAATATAGTGCATTTGGTAATACAGGTAACGTGACTTTATTATATGAATTTGTTTGTTTTTGGAGAAAAAAATTTGACTCCTTAAAATAATATTTTTTCTGTATTAATCCTTTTTTTTTTGTTGTTTATTAGTGTATTTGCCATATGGCAACATACACTATTGGCGTCGGTCAGATGGCGGGACCTAGGGGTCGGACCAAAATTTCTCGACGTTTCATAACCTCCTAAACACTTTGGCACCATTTTTAAAAATGTTTATATATATATGTATATATATATATATATATATATATATATTTATATATATATATATATATATATAGGTATATATGTGTGCGGGCTATAACTTTCGAAGAAGTTAATTTATTTTAACGAAATTTGGCACACATGTTGGAATCCATTACCGCACGAAGCCTATTTAAAATGGGCCCAATCGGGCCATTTTAAGGGTAGTTTTTAGGGGTTGAAAAATGTTTTTGGGGCCCAAAATACCGAAAAAATTCTCCGAATCGTTTTAAAATTGAAATTTAACCCTCCGGTAGTAATTAAAAAGTGTCCCTAAAATTTTAATAAAATCGGCCCGACAGGACCGGACTTACAAATTTTATGAAAACACTAGTTTGTAGATAGTGAATTATTTACTGAAAGTTGCATATAATTTGGTATAGAGGTTCGATTGATAATAATATTGCAATTAAGAAAAAAAATGTTACTTTAAGGGCTGTATTAAGGAGTAAAATTTTTTTTTTACCCAAAAACCAACTTAAGTTCGCATAATAAAGCCACACTGCCTGTATCAGCAAATACACTATATTGTCGGCAGGGTTTTGGCACTGCGACCCGGGTTTTTTTTCTTATTTTCAATATTTAGTCTCTGTTTTATCAATTCATCATCTGCACAAAATTATATGCCTACAGTCTTCAGCAAGTGTAATTCTCTATCCGCAAACGTTTTATTTTATTAGTGTATTTGCCATATGGCAACATACACTATTGGCGTCGGTCGGATGGCGGGACCTAGGGGTCGGACCAAAATTTCTCGACGTTTCATAACCTCCTAAACACTTTGGCACCATTTTTGAAAATGTTTATATATATATATATATATATATGTGTGCGGGCAATAACTTTCGAAAGAGTTAATTGATTTTAACGAAATTTGGCCCGCGTGTTAAAATCCATCACCGCAAGAAGCCTATTTAAAATGAGCGTAATCGGGGCATTTTAAGGGTAGTTTTTAGGGATTGAAAAATGTTTTTGGGCCCCAAAATACCGAAAAAATTCTCAGAATCATTTTAAAATTGGCATTTAACCCTTTAGTAGTAATTAAAAAGTGTCCCTAAAATTTTAATAAAATCGGCCCGACAGGACCGGACTTACAAATTTTATGAAAACACTAGTTTGCAGATAGTGAATTATTTACTGAAAGTTGTATATAATTTGGTATAGAGGTTCGATTGATAATATTAATGCAATTAAAAAAAAAATGTTATTTTAAGGGGTGTATTAAGGAGTAAATTTTTTTATTTTGCCCAAAAACCAACTTAAGTTCGCATAATAAAGCCACACTGCCTGTATTAGCAAATACACTATATTGTCGGCAGGGTTTGGACACCGCGACCCGGGTTTTTAAAATTTTAGGAGCACCTTTTAATTGATACTAACAAATTAAATTTGAATTTTGAACCATTTCCGAGAATTTTTTCGGTGTTTTTGGGGCCCAAAACAATTTTCGACCCCTAAATACATAATAGTGGTGTCAAGCGTCGAGAAATTTCAGTCCGATCCCAAAATTCTCAGTGCTCCATGAAATAAAATTAAACAAATCTACTTGAAAAAATTCGGGAAAAAAATGGACATGAGTGATTTTGGCCTTGCAACCACAATTTGTTAACATCGATCACAATTTTATAATCCCGAATGCTTTTAAGCGAATTTTAATAAAAATACTAAAGT
Source organism: Venustoraphidia nigricollis (assembly GCA_034508555.1). Lineage (NCBI taxonomy): Eukaryota > Metazoa > Arthropoda > Insecta > Raphidioptera > Raphidiidae > Venustoraphidia > Venustoraphidia nigricollis. Next base: position 11,299,756 of record JAVRKA010000010.1, on the reverse strand, counting down.
TTCCAAAAATAAATATTAATCTGAGATAGCTACATAAATCAAACATTTCATTTTGATTATTGAGTGCAAATATATTTATTATCTAGACCGTGTTTATCAAAGAACGATCCAGATTGAAAAGCATTTATATTTTCTCAAAAACATTACATAAATCAATCTGAAGCCATTAGCTAGTCAGTGAAATGCACCCTCTCATGATAATAATATAACGTTTCTCTGATCTTCTATTTGTTATATCTATCTCACTTCTACATATATAATTCAGGTCATACGAGAGCAATCAATAACTAATATATGTATACAATTCTAACAAGATAACTGTCCGTGATTTCGCTTTCTGGGCGTTTTTTTTTAAGTAAAACATCTATAGCGAGGGTATCTGCTTGAAATTTTTTGTGACGATAAAGGGGAAATAACGTGTGACGTTTAAGGGGAAAAGTAAAAGAAACCTTGTCAACGCTAAATTCTATAAATAACGTTTATGACTAAAGAAGTTTCACTTTCCCCGCGAGCTTATGTGAATAGGCTCACACTTTCTTTTTGGATTGGCGTTTCCTTGTTTATTATTTATCTCGTCTGTTCTCGAAAAGTGAACACATTTTTAAAATATTTAGGAAATTTTTTTAACCGATTTCTTTTACATTTATATACGGTAAGCCTAGATTGGGGCGAGCGAATCTGTAAGCAAAATTGACGTTATGAAAAAAAGTTACAAATTGTATTGCATATGCTACCGATTATAACTTGTTATTTAATTTTTCGAAATTACACGAAACTATATGATATACAAATGAATATAGATAAATTATATTTATAGTTTTTATACTATGAGTGCCGAGTGTCCTTAATATTATAATTTTTGGAGAAGCGTGCTGCCTGTATCTATAATGTTTATATAATGTGGACCATATAAATTAATAATGGCTAATTTTTTCAGTCGAAAAAAATACTCAAACTGTTTTTATTATATCAAAAAGATGGAGGAATAAGAATCGGTTTTCATCAATTTATTCAATTACATTTTGACAATATTTCTTGGCTAACGTGTTGGCTTTTTGACCAGACGAATCCTGTCGCTACTCATGGATTTTTTTTTATGTCGTTTAGTTTTAAGTGATTATGTTATTTGATGCAATTAAGACACTAATGATCTAAGTTGTCGAGCGTCTAAACCCGGGCTGCAGTGCCAAAACCCTGCCGACAATATAGTGTATTTGCTAATACAGGCTATGTGACTATGTGACTAATACACCCCGAAAATAATATTTTTTCCTTAATTTCAATATTTTGTCCCTGTTTTTCAATTCATCATCTGCACAAAATTATATACAGCCTAAAGTAAGTATAATTATTTCTCCCCAAAAATATCCGATTTTATTAAAATTTTAGGAACACCTTTTAATTGATACTAAAAAGTTAAATTTCAATTTTGAATCAATTCCGAGAATATTTTAGGTGTTTTTGGGGCCCAAAACAATTTTCAATCCCTAAATACACTCCTTAAAATGGTTCGATTATACATCCATATACCTACATATAAACATTTTCAAAAACGGTGCCAAATTGTTCCGGAGACTATGAAACATCGAGCAATTTTGATCTAACCACTATGTCCCACCATCCGACCGACGCCAATACTGTATGTGCCATATATGGCAAATACACTAATAAATAAAATAAATCAAAGGGCGCACGACCTACCTCACGGCTTCTGAAAGGTTTTGGCGATTCCTTATGTCAGATTTTTATGATCCACCGTGTATCATGTGACTGTGTTAGTGTATGCGCGTGTGGGTATAGTCACTCAAATACGGCAGTTAGCAAACACCCCTCGGGCAGGCTCCAGCGCGCCCTGAGCTCAAGGAGGCAACAGCAGACACCACGTCTGGTTGTCTAGCTTATCAGTAAATAAATGGCGGGAAGGACGAGCACTAACCATACAATACACAGAGCCTGCTTATATTAGGTCAACCTCAGACTGTAACCTTAATACCGCAAATAAAATACTACCATAAACTATACAAGTCACATTCTAAACTTTCGTGAACACATTTGCAATATCGAAATACGATGGCTCTTATATTGTAATGCCAGAAAAGAAATTCAACGTGAATCTAGGCTATAAAATACTATAAGATATGATTTGTGGGCCGAGCTTGTGAAGTATAATAAAAAAGATAGAGCACAAATTTAGATAATGTATATTTTACAGACGAATAAATCATGAGAAAGTGCGCGACTGCTTGCGTTTGTCGAGTGTCGACCCAACGTACCAACCTAGAATGTACCACAGTATGCCACGCATGCCACAATAAACTAACACTTTACCGAAATATGCTAAATTACTTGCACATTTATTTCGTGATCGATTGCGTTCATTATTAGTGTATTTGCCGTAAGGCAACATACACTATTGGCGTTGGTCGGATGGCGGGACCTAGGGGTCGGACCAAAATTTCTCGACGTTTCATAACCTCCTAAACACTTTGGCACCATTTTTGAAAATGTTTATATATATATGTATATATATATATATATATATATATATATATATATATTTATATACGTGTATATATATATATATATATATATATATATGTGTGCGGGCAATAACTTTCGAAAGAGTTAATTGATTTTAATGAAATTTGGTCCACGTGTTGAAATCCATCACCGCAAGAAGCCTATTTAAAATGGGCGTAATTGGGGCATTTTAAGGGTAGTTTTTAGGGGTTGAAAAACGTTTTTGGGCCCCAAAATACCGAAAAAATTCTCAGAATCGTTTCAAAATTGACATTTAACCCTTTAGTAGTAATTAAAAGGTGTCCCTGAAATTTAAATAAAATCGGCCCGACTTACAAATTTTATGAAAACACTAGTTTACAAATAGTGAATTATGTACTGAAAGTTCTATATAATTTGGTATAGAGGTTCGATTAATAATAATATTGCAATTAAGAAAAAAAATGATATTTTAAGGGGTGTATTAAGGAGTAAAATTTTTTATTTTGCCCAAAAACCAACTTAAGCTCGCAAAATAAAGCCACACTGCCTGTATAAGCAAATACACTATATTGTCGGCAGGGTTTTGGCACTGCGACCCGGGTTTTTAATAGGTGTGTTTAGTATATTGGAGTTGATAACTCAGTGTAATTTGCTCTGAAAAGGGTAAAAAAAAATACACTGTAAAAAACTAAAACAACACGCTTATATGAACTAAAAAATGCTAAATAATTTGACAACAAAGTTCACTGTAAAAAGCGTGGAGTGCTTAATATCGGCAATACATTTTTCATTTACTAGCTAATTGTAAACGTAGAGCTATTATAAAAATTTAAGTAGATATCACACCACGCTTTTTACAGTGAAGCTAATTTTGCTGTCAAATTATTTGGTATTTTTTAGTTCATAAAAGCGTGTTGTTTTAGTTTTTTCAATTTTAATTATACGACTAAAACAATTTTGCATTTGACTATGGGGTAGTCAACGCAATGTATTACGTCACTGTACAGCGTGTTAGTTTGCGTGCTGTAATTTTTCAAGTTTTTTTATCTTGAGGGTTTTAGTCAGGATAACGGGACAAACTTATTAATTGTATGGTCATCGGTCCTTGATAAGTGTGCAAAGTTTCAGTTTAATCCGACGTTTTGAAGTGCCTGAATTTCACGTTCAAAGATTCCATTACAAACAAACAAACATACAGGTGAAACTAATAATAGCGTGTTAAAAATGTCCACAAATGGCATGTTATGATAAATAATTGAGATTTCTAATTATTTTGCAGTGCGAGTCTTGAGATACGTATCTTAAATAAATTTAAACAATTAAATAATAACATCTAAAATATTTACAAGTTAATAATATAGAAATTAGTTTCACGGGTAATTGGAATAAAAAATCAATTTAAACACTTATTGATTGCAACGTTTCGTCTTTATTAAATCAAGACTTTTTCAAGCTCTCAGCATGTTTAAATTATAATTAAACTATGATATAAAAGGCAATTTTGCATTACAAAGATCAATAAAATTGAAAATTGTAGAAAATAATTTTTATTATAATTTAAACATGCTGAGAGCTTGAAAAAGTCTTGATTTAATAAAGACGAAACGTTGCAATCAATAAGTGTTTAAATTGATTTTTTATTCCAATTACCCGTGAAACTAATTTCTATTATTACATATTTTGGAATTGAACTTTAAAGATGAAGTTAATAATATAGTTTTTTATCCTCCTGGAAACGTGCATGAACTATATCACCATGTAGAATATATAAAAAAATATTTTTTTTTCTGAAAATATGTTCGGCATAAAATTACAGGATATGCAAATTATTTTCTTGAATACGTATTAAGCTATTAAAATCCAATTGGTGAATACATTAATTTTTCCTAAATTAAGAGTGTTTCTTGAACGAAATAAATTATTCAAAATTAATTTTTAATTACGAAAATACGTACACAAAACACGAGGAAATAAAAAAGTGCTGAAAATAAAAAAGGCTAATTGAAAATACAAAAATGTATATTTAATTTGTATTCTGTGAGAATTCTGTAGCAAATGAAGTCACTTAATCATCTCTCCGCATCACTGACAGAGATACAACATAAAGTAGAAGTGAGACAAAACAACTGGCTTCAGTAAAACAGAACAAGGATAACCAAACTGTTCAAAATTAAATACAGTCCAAACATTTTCAACCAAATTTTATCGAGTTTTATTACCTGCCACATCCATTTATGTATTTATAAATTAATAGTATAAATATAAAAATCACATTTATTTCAACGCAAGAAAGCGTAGAAAATACACTTCTTCTCTTCTATAACGTTTAAATGCGTGGGGCACTCAATGAATTAAATAGCTATTGTCACACGCTTTTAAGTCTAAGATATATTTATTTTTTACTTTTTAGTGCGTTGATATAGATAAGCGTGTTTTTTCATATATATTTTTATTTTTAAATGTTTAGTTATTATTGTGTTGTCATATTAAAATTTTAAAAGCTTGGAGACCCGTCTTCCCGCTACTGAAACCGACACTTCCACCATATTATGTTTATTTTCAATTTCCAACTTGTTATATAATTATTAATACAGCAAAACTATATTATTTTTTTATTATTTCATTAAAACTACGTACCATTACAAAATTTCACGTGAATTGAACAATTAGAAGAGGGTAAAATTAGAATTTCAAGATTTTTTTACATACAGCGTACAAGTCAAGCTAACATAAAAGCATATTGAAAACGTTTAATTTTTTATATACAATGTTTGGCATGGATGTACTCGTTATGAAATTCGATGGGGAAATAAATATAGTATATTACAAGACAAGGGCAGAAAGTTGAAATTTCACCACGGGCATCATGTCGCGCAGTTCAGAGAGTTTAACTTTTTGTCCGTGTGGTGTATACTATTTTTCTTTATATATACAGTCGAAAGTACGTAATTTCACCATTATATAAAAAGACTAATAAATTTCAAGTGAGCAATTTTGAGGTATAGCGCGCTGTTACAGATGGCGTGCAAATAATTCCTGCAGTGTTAGGCTTTCTGTCTTAAAATCGAAGCCGAAAGTACGTACTTTCGGCATGGTATGAAGAAAAAGATATTGCTAACGAGTTTAGCGTTAGTATTTGTTTTGTTTCAATAATGTAATCGTTGAAAGGAAGTTTGGATGAGGAACAATAAATATAAAGAAGCTTTACCGATGTTTCGCTTGTGGCCAACGTTTCAAAATATTTTATTTCATCATCAGGGCCTTAACGGAACAACGGTAAAGCTTTTTTATATTGATTGTTCCTTATCTAAACTTCCCTTCAACGAGTTAAATCGTTTTATATTTTCTATAAATCCCGACAACTAACTTCGAAGACGATCTGTGTGTTGGTTTTTACAATACAAATATGTAATAATTGTAAGCCCTGTGAATTCGTTAGACGCGAGCACAGTACAGCAGCCGTAGTACATTATTGCATATTAATCTCTTTGCTGCAGTATTAGTTACGTTAATTATACATCCGCCATATTGAGAAAGCGGCATATTCTGAGCCAACCACTACTGAGGAGACATGCGCCAGTTATTATGTTTACATGTCAATTTATACACGCACACATAATCAACCAGCCTTTACAATGTCATAATTTATCATTTCATTTAGCTCCGAGTGCAACCTGAACAATTAACTACACTTATCTTTCACAGTTACCTGATTAAATATCGATTATTGCTGCAATGAAGTAATTATAGGTTATAAATAAGTTTATCAGATTTTAACAAAATGGAGATGGTGGCCATTTTTTTGTAATTTAAATTCACAAAAAAAACCCGGGTCGCAGTGCCAAAACCCTGCCGACAATATAGTGTATTTGCTTGTATAGGGCCGTGTGGTTTTAGACTTTTATTATGTGAAATTAAGTTTGTTTTTGGGCAAAATAAAAAATTTAACCCCTTAATACACTCCTTAAGATAACATTTTTTCTTAATTGTAATATTATTATCAATCTAACGTCTACACCGAATTAAAGACACCCTTCAATAAATAAGTCACTATCTGCAAATTAGTGTTTTCAAAAAATGTGTAAGTCCGGTCCTGTTAGGCCGATTTTACTAAAATTTTAGAGGCACTTTTTAATTGCTATTAAAGGGTTAAATTTCAAGTTTAAAACGATTCTGAGATTTTTTTCGGTATTTTGGGGCCCAAAAACTTTTTTCAACCCCTAAAATTCACCCTTAAAATGATCCGATTGGGCCCATTTTAAATAAGCTTCGTGCGGTAATGGATTCCAACATGTGTGCCAAATTTTGTCAAAATTAATTAACTTCTTCGAAAGTTATAGCCCGCACACATATATACCTATATATATATATATATATATATATATATATATATATATATATATATATATATATATATATATATATATACATATATATATAAACATTTTTAAAAATGGTGCCAAAGTGTTTAGGAGGTTATGAAACGTCGAGAAATTTTGGTCCGACCCCTAGGTCCCGCCATCCGACCAACGCCAATAGTGTATGTTGCCATATGGCAAATACACTAATTAACGAAGGACAACGAAACGTCTTAATTGAAGAAAATCAAATTTCGTAATTATTTTCAATAAAATACAAAAAGATTTCATTGATTTTATTTTCCGATCAAAAATGAGAAATCCATTATTTTGAAATGCCTCAAATATTATATTAATAGTTATTACCAAATGTTTTTGAAAATATGCTTCTTTACGAAGGCCTCGGGACAAACAGGGAACTGCGAAAAAATGAGCGATCGAGCGATATGTGAGATGACAATTTTTTTATAATTCACATTTAAAAACCAAAAAATGTAATGATTTAGTTTTTTTTTGGTGTATACCTAAATTTCAAACAATAAATTAAATGCGTAAGGAGCATAGTTTCTGTCGTGTATCCAAGAAGCGACACACCTCTTTTTTCTGTTACGGAGCCCATCATTTTTTTTTAAATAATATGCTTAACGACACAATTATAAAATGAACCAATTTAAAATTAGTTCAAATGTGAACGTTGTGATTTTTTGATTAAAATACATAAGAGACATTTAGAATAATATGAATGTCTATTGTGAGAGGGCGTTGAAATTAAATAACGTTTAAGAAATATTTCTACAATAACAACAGTATAATTACATTATAATAATTTTACAATTACAACAATCATCACGATTTTATGCGACGTATTTTTTATAATAAATTTCGGTACAACGACAAAACATTTCTATAATTTGCACTGATTTTTCACTCAGAACTTGGTAGAACATGATTAATAGTAACAAATAAATAAAAAGATATGAAAATTCTACAAAAATTATTTTTAAATTATTTCTTGACGATCGTTTCGGACAATAAGTCCAGCCTCACGAATATAAAACATGTTTTATATTCCTGAGGATGAGACTTATTGACCGAAACGATCGTTGAGAAATAATTCAATAATAATTTTTTGTAGAATATACCAATGTTTTTATTTATTTGTTATTAAAACATTTCAAATTTAATTTTCGCTGTTCAGAAAACAAATTTAGAAATAAATAATCATTTTTTGTGCGTACAAAATGCACACAATAATTATATATTACAAATGCGTATATATATTAAATATTTGAACATTATTTTGACTCCATATTGATATTATTATTATGACTGTTTAACACATAATAAATATTAAGTCATAACTAGTTATTATTGTAATTAACTCGGCTACTGTCAATACATTAATAAACAAATGAATATTCATATAAAATATGCAATATGTGTAAAAACAGTAAATTTTAATTATAATTTAATATTGTACTACACATATGAATAGTTCAAGCTATGAAGTATGGGTTTGGAAGCGGCGCGAAAATTATCGATTTTAGAATGAAATTATAAACATACAAAGCGTAGGGGTGTACAATACAGAGCTGTCATTAGGCGATGCATTTTATCCGACATTTCTTTGGTGTCAGACTTAAGTCTAAAAACCTAGTTTTTAGGCCGTGACAAAAGAGAATACACTTTAGACTTGAGTCCAGTAAAAAATTAAACTTAACCATTTTTCGGGTACCGTACCTTAAAAGAAAAAAAGAACCCTTATAGGATCACTTCGTTGTCCGTATGTCGGTCTGTCTGTTGATGTATGATAATTAAAACGTTTTGATCGAATTAAAGTAGTTCATTTTGTTTAGTGCAGCAATTGTACATATTATTATAATCAAATCGACACGCCGAGACACGTGCATATATTTAAGGATGCCGCGACTATTGAACCGCGGACAGTTCAACTGAACGACAGTTCAACCGGATAACAATTCAACCGGCGACAATTTAACCGGTAACTCGTCCCCAAAAAATTGATAAAAATAACTATATTTAAAAAAAAATGTATTTCAAGAACGCCCTTCTCATATTATTTTTAAGATGCGAATTCTTTCGTTTTTATTAAAAGATTTATTTATTAAATTTTAATTTGATTATTTAATTATATATGATTCAACTAAAAAGCTACAATATGTCCATGATATTGCTGCCGTATTGTCACTGTGATTTTTTAGTCAGTTATAATTTTTTCGATATTTAATTAATTAGTTGCAATGTTATGCCAAAGTATAATCATTATTCTTTATTCACTACTTTAAGTATTAAATAAATAATATAATAAAGATAATTCCTTCATATCGTTTTCTGAATTATTTTAATTTGAAAATATGCATGGGTATAGACTGTAGGTTATAAATATTGGATTAAGGGATAGTTTAATGATTACATGGTTGATTTGTCCTGCTGTTAAAGTGTCATCGTTTGAACTGTCGTTTGGTAGAACTGTCCGCGGTTGAACTGTCTGCGGTTGAACTGTCGTTCGGTTGAAATGTCGTTCGATTGAACTGTCGTTCGGTTGAACTGTCGTTCGGTTGAACTGTCGTTCGGTTGAACTGTCGTTCGGTTGAGCTGTCTGCGCAGTTGAACTGTCGTTCGGTCGAAATGTCGCGGTTGAAATGTCCGCGGTTGAATTGTTACAGAACCATATTTAAGATGTTTACACATACTATGGGAACACTTTTTTTTTCAATTAGTTCATGCATGATAATTAGAAGGTTTTGATCGAATTAAAGCTGTTCATTTTGTCTAGTGCAGCAATTGTACATATTATTATAATCAAATAGACATGCCGAGATATGTGCATAGCGTAGATTGTGTTGTTCTCGTACCCGTAGGTGAAATATAAATTATTTGCGCACATAGCACAAATATCAGCAGGGTGTTTCAGACTATGTGCAAGCGATTACTATATAAGAAATGCCGATATCTATCATGTGGCGCGTTTATGTATATGAAGACATAGCCATGTTGTACACGTTCTTGTTCCACAAGCACCGGTTAAGTTATGGCCTCACTCTGCTCAGCATTGAGATGTTTTATCTCTCGACTATATCGCCTCTGTTCTCCTAACTAACCATTGCTGATCGATACGTTCCTAAGTCTAGTTTCTACACTATTCACACTATATGACGTTTAAATACTCAAAGGTCCGCGGATTAAAAATTTAGACGTTTTAACGAATTGATTGTACGTAATGTTTCTTCATATTGTTTCGCTGACTCCGCAGTACAAAAGTATATGGGACTGTAGGGATGTCAGAAGTGCCAAAAAGTATCGATATATATCGTATCGATATATCGGAACTTATATATTTTTTTAAAAATATCGATATATCGGTCCAATTTTAAAGAGAACATTGGCACTTGAAGAAATTTAGTATAATTATTGGCTAGCTTAATGTAATGTCAAATAGCAATTAGCGAACATTATTTCTAATAAATCAAGTAATAAATATTTATCTGAAATAAAACATAACGATAAGAATTTTTTTTGTTTGTTAATCAAACGTCTAATACATAATTAGGAGCAGATAATTTTAGAGATTAATTGAAAAATTATCCAGGGATGCCATGCGTGTCAGAGGTGACATTCGACAGAAAATTGTTGGTACAGCATGAATTGAGGTGTAAATCGAAATAATTAAAAATATTCTAGATGTTCTAGAAATGAAATGAAATATTGCATCAATAGCTAGTTTGACTGTTTATTATTCCGAAAATATCGAAAAATCCGGTGAAAAAGAAACGTATTTTATGTGTGCTTTTTTCACTGTTGTTGTTTTTGGAACGCACTTAAAAGTATGTTCCAAAAACATATGTAAAAACACATGTATAAAAGGCGATGTATATACGTATATTATCTATGGACTCCAAAACGGCTGGACCGATTTTGATGAAATTTTCAGGAAATCTTTAGATTAGCTCAGCGGGTGATCCTGCGAAGTTTAGTAGCTATCGGAATAACAGAATTTTTGTTTTTTGACAATTTTTATTTTTTTTTGGATTTTTGAGCATTCACAAATAAAAGCGATTGAATTCGCACAAATTCAATACACGTTGAGAATTTTATGATAATGATTCGCATCTAATCATAATACTATTCATACTTTCATATAAAATGTAACAATAATAAAAAGTCCTCTGGAGCATATGTCTATCTTTAACAGACAATCTACAAATTCGAGCGAAACTGGACCGGGTCGCTAGTTCTAAATATACTTGGAGGAACTAGTTCCTTTATATTTGTGAAGGAGTGTAGATAAGCGTATAAAAGAAATAATGAAATAGTTGAATGAACCCGGCCTAAACGAGAATGTAACATTCGGAATTGGAGATTTTAACATATAGATAATGGCATTCTATGTACATACTTGTAACGCAAGCTCATGCAATCGGGGCCCGGCTTATGGACGAGTTAATAAAATCGATATATTATTATTTCAGTGCATGAAATATTTGATCGAAATTATTTATATTCAACTGTTTGAATAACCGCTACGATTTTTTTAAAAAGTTAACTGTCTTCGATTTATATGAATTGTATTTTATAATTTGTGCTGAATAAAAGAAAACGTGGGTGCGTGTATATTTATGTACGCGCGTTTGAAGTTATACTTCTTTGGCGTGATTAAAAACTAATTTGAATATACATGCAAACAATTTATTGAAATTAATATTAAAAAACTTTAAGAATACAGCTTACAAAAAATTAGCCTGCAATATTTTACAATACTTTCAAAATTTTACTTTCCATAGTTTTTACTTTTATAAGTAAGCAATCCACTGAGTAATCAGAAATACGATATTATAAATTTCTCTGGATGACACTTAAAAACGACTATTGGTTGCAATCAAAAGTTATAGTCGTCTAGTATATTACATAATTTCCAGATGATAGAAAGTGCAGAAAGTTCATCTGTCATTTCAGTCTGAGTCTCTTATGACCAACTTCATACTGCTGAATTTTTGTTAGCTGCTAAAATTTTACTCTCAATGCATCAAAAGAAGTATAACTTCAAAAATATTGCGAGACTTAACTTAGATCTTTCTTTGAGCGCTTTAATTTTAGATATATCATCACGTTGAAATAGCAATTATTTTGTCAAAATCCTGTTTTTATATAAAAATGTGTTTTTTTGCATCGTGATAAAAAATATTGAAGCTTAAAAGTTTCAAAAACGATAAAAAGAGTTCATTACACGGTGAAGTGATCCTTTTTTTAAATTTCCTGTATTTGATAAAACTAGTTTTCAAACACAATATATTTGGAGGCAATTCAAACTACCTTACAAGGTGTTTATTCAAAGGAACTTGATTTTAAAACATTTTCTTAAGTGTTTAAAATTTGGTTACGTATTTTTAAACAGCCTGTATATTAAAGTTAAATATTCAAGAAAAGATGAACCGCGATAAAATAATAAATAAAAGAATCAGTATTTTTGTGAAAAATTACATTTCAATTTTAATAAATGTTTATGAAATCAGATAGTTTTAAAACCGAATCAAATAAATTAACAGCTGGTACAAAATATGCATAAAAAATAGAATATAAATTCCTAGAAAAAAAAGCGCAACTCACCAAATTTCTTTAATCAAAACATTTGACTGTAAGTTGACCTCACCTGTAACAAAAAAGCATCGAATTAAACTGTGATTATCAAAATCTAACAGACATTGATTAACGACACCAACTAAATACATATTTAATATTATAATTTATTCAGAATAAAAAAAGTTAAGAAGTAATTTTAAGCATGGCCCTGACAGATAACATGGCGCATATTTTAAAACAAGAATTATAACAGCTCCGGTGTAACGCTGCGGGGTGGATTGAGGATAACTTGTGGAGAAAGAGGGATGATGGTAGAGAGAGCTGCAAGAGAACTATGTAAAATACAAATATGAAAATATATATACACAGATGCATATATGTACAGAAAATTGTTCTCTTTTTTATGTTCATCTTCCTAGTTCCTTCATAATAAATTAAGTTGTTTTAACCTCAAAAAAATATTAAAATTAAATACAACAGAAAAACAAAATGTACAACTTATATTATGTTTTATTCGAGTTGTAAGCTCGCTTACTTTTTGGAATAATCACATTTTTGGGTAGGTATTTGAGGCATTGTGAAAATTTGTACAATAACTCTTTAGTAATATCCGAATACAAAAACACAGACCTGGCTGAAGGGTAGCGGGGCTTAACCGATTTATCAAACATTTTGGCAGGTAAAATGGCCCACCAAAACGACCTGTCTTTTTGAATATATCTACTTTTAGTTACCAATATTATTCTATTTAAATTTCAACGTGCCTTAAGTAAATTTTTAAGTTTAAAAAAATATAATAATATAAAAAACCCGGGTCGCAGTGCCAAAACCCTGCCGACGATATAGTGTATTTACTTGTATAGGGCCGTGTGGTTTTATACTTTTATTATGTGAAATTAAGTTTGTTTTTGGGAAAAATAAAAAATTTAACCCCTTAATACACCCCTTAAAATAACATTTTTTTCTTAATTGTAATATTATTATCGTCTACACCGAATTAAATACACCCTTCAATAAATAAGTCACTATCTGCAAACTAGTGTTTTCATAAAATTTGTAAATCCGGTCCTGTCGGGCCGATTTTATTAAAATTGTGGGGAAACTTTTTAATCACTACCAAAGGGTTAAATTTCAATTTTGAAACGATTCGGAGAATTTTTTCGGTATTTTGGGGCCCAAAAACTGTTTTCAACCCCTAAAAACTACCCTTAAAATAGCCCGATTAGGCCCATTTTAAATAGGCTTCTTGCGGTGATGGATTTCAACATGTGGCCCAAATTTCGTTGAAATCAATTAACTCTTATCGCGCGTACACATATATACACATATGTACACATATATATATATATAAATATATATAAATATATATATATATATATATATAAATATATATATAAATATATACATATATATATACATATATATATAAACATTTTTAAAAATGGTGCCAAAGTGTTTAGGAGGCTATGAAACGTCGAGAAATTTTGGTCCGACCCCTAGGTCCCGCCATCCGACCGACGCCAATAGTGTATGTTGCCATATGGCAAATACACTAATAAAAATAGTTTTGCAAACATCTGGCTAAATTTTAGACCCGATAAAAAATAAAGGAAAATTTAAATCAAAAACAATACAAAACAAAAGATAAACAATAAGACTTTATTTCTTTTTCATCCTTGGTAAAATTATTAATTGAACATCAACTGTGAAAACATTTTTTAAAAAACGAAATTATTATATACTTTTTATTAATAATTGTTAAATTCTAATTTATATTTCATGTATATTTTAAATTTTATATCTACTTAATCAAAACATTTAATAGTTATTAAAGCTTGATAAAGTTCCAAACAAGGAACGAAACGTCGCTGTAAATAAAAAATTAAGTGTTTATTTAAAAGTCCTTTTTCCCGACAAATAATTTTTATAAACAATAAGTGTATATAGTTTTCCATATAAATAAAAATATTATAAAAAAGCGAGTGTAAAATAGAGGCTTTGGCTTAGGCTATTTGCGCCTAAAAAATTAGATAAACCGTTTTAAGTCCGTAACTTCTGAAAATCTAAACAGCAGATCAACATTACCAGGATCATTTCCTAAAACCACCGGCAGATCACCTGATAATCCGATCTGCTGACGAGGTAGAGAACAATGTCAAACTTAGTAACGGTAAAGGAATAGGCAGTTGATAGAGATTTAAAATGGATACAGCGTCGCGGTCGCGTCGTGGTTGCGTATTATAAAAAAAAAACAATATCATTAGTAGAAAATATTTTTGCAAGTTTGTCAACAAATAAATGGTTTATCGCGAACGACAGCTAATAGCAACTATAAATTAATCGAATATATTGTTAGACTAATAAAAATGTCATCTTTGGACACCCGAAAAATAGAAAAAAAAAATGGAATTCATCGCAGAAACAAACAAATTTATTATCGAAGTGTGTTAAGAGACATTGTGATAAATTTTATGAATGTGACACGCTTATAGATGTCATCAATAATTTATCATAAGCACTTATTTTTCTTATTTACAATATAAAAGAAAAATATGAGATTTGCGAATCAGGCTAAACTGCGCTAGTATAAATTAATGGCTTTATTCTTTCAGTTAAGGTGATATCAGACGGTTCATTCCGAATGAATATTCATTTATGTTCATTTTTGTTTCATTTCGGCACAGACAGAATGACATAAAAATGAACGTTCATCCAGTCTTTTCCTCGAAGATATCGTGGAATAAAATTGTGCGCCTAGAAAATCGTTTAATTTGTGATCATTTGATCACAGAATTGACAAAAAAGAAGTAAAGTCTAAGTTTAAATCATTAATTAGAGATTTTATAGAATTTGCCCGCATTGTTCTGGCTTTGTATTCGTCGAGTTTGTGGTTCCAAAGACATTGATAATTTTTGAAATTCACCACAAACAGCAGCGTGTTTTGGTCGTTCCACTTGCATATCGTTTTATCTCATACACAGACATAATATATTCACTATGCGGTGTCGTAGTCCCAAGTCTTACCGCTACAAGACACGACACAAAATCATCAAACCCGAATGAATGTTCTTTCTTGTGTTCAGACGTTTTATTTTTCATTAATTCCGAGTGCGAATAAATCATACTGAATGCCGATATCTAGCGTTGTTGGATCGGTTCATTAATGAATTTATTTTTCATTATTATTTCATTTTGTGTTCAGACGTTTCATTTCGAATAAAAGATGATGAATGAAAGGCAGAAATGAACAAAAAATGAACCGTCCGATATCACCTTTATATTAAAGACTAAATTTTTAAAAAGAAATAATTTTGATAAAAAAATTACCCATTGCGTTCAAAATACTACAGTACAAAAGTCTATTGAACAACACTTCTAAAATTGCTAGACATCCGTGATTGGATCATCCACATTCTACATCATACTAATATTATAAACAGGAAAGATTTGTATTTTTGTGTGTGTGTATGCTTGTAATGAATAAACTCAAAAACTACTGTGCCGATTTAAAAATTCTTTCACCATTAGAAAACCAAGGTGTAAAAAAATGCCATAAAACATCTTTCGTCGCATGCGTTGCGGAAACTATTGATGATAGAACAAAAGTATGTTCTACAATGTTAAAGAACATATCAATAACTACAAAAAACTTCGCGATACTATATGTCCAACTATTATCGTTATGTCACAATAACCACTTTTTACATTTTAATAATCTATATAGATAAAAGACGATGTATGGACTCCATACGGGTAGACCATTTTTGATGAAATTTTCAGACAATTTTTAGATTAGCCCAGCGGGTGATCTTCTGAAGTTTGGTAGCCATCGGATCAACAGAATTTTTTAAATTTCTTTTTGGGGAATAAGATTTTTCTTCGATTTTTGAACATTCACATATAAAAGCGATTGAATTCGCGCAAATTCAATACACGTTGAGAATTTAATAATAATGATTCTCATCTTTTATATCCTATATATTACATTTACACCCGGGCGAAGCCGGACTGGGCCGCTAGTCTAAGTGTATATGTACCCAATTTTAACTTTTTTCGTTTAGTAGATTTGGAAAAAATAAACTGTGACCGACGGATAGACAGACAGACACGAGGGTTCCGTTTTTTCATCGCATGTACAGAACTCAAAAAACGAAAATAATATAATTTGTACACATAATACTTATATTTTCAAGTAAAAGTGAAACGCGCACATTTACACAGTGTAACATGTCATTTTAATAAAACGACAAACCGGGGGATTAAAATAATATGGCTGCATGCGTCTCGCGGTCTCAACCCGCGCCGCGGACCAGTGTTGCCAAATAGTGGATAAAATCCCTACATCTACGTTTCGTTGACTAGACGCAATTACAATAATTTCGCAATCCTATGTTTTTTGAAATACATTTTTTTTACAATCAGTAACAAATTACTAATTTTGCATCTACTTATTTTCATAGAAACTTTCAGCAGTGGAAGATGCAATACAAAGTAAACTTCTTTTCCTTTTTTTACTGCCATCGGTTGGCGCGTTAACTAATCCCTATATACTAGTACAGCGGTTAATTTAGAGATGGGAAAAACGGGTCTTTTTAGTGATTTGCATCTTTGTATCTGGATCCCGTATGTGAGCCGGCTCACTGAACCGGTTCAAAAAGAGCCGAGTTCTGAATATGTTACTGCAGTCTGCCACTGAGTTACCTAGTTCAGTCAATCATATCACGACCTGTATAGAATCAAGAATGCATAGCCAAACATGTGATGCATGAGTCATTTGAGCAAACAGATGCATCAAAGCAAGAACTCAAAAAAAAGTGAGTCTGCTCTCACGGATCTTCTATCGGAGTCGCCTCTTTGAACCGGTTCAGATCTGAGTTACCCAACTCTAGTTATATTAGAATAGAATGACTACTTTATTAGAAACCAGGAGGTTTAATAGCGTCAGACATAATAAAATATTAAAATAATCCCTTATCTCAAACATGGCCATGAGGACGTTGTTTAAGTTCTCACCTTGGGATCCGGAATTAAAAAGGGCCCGTCGTGGAAATAACGCTGGGCCTTTTTGATACCCTACATTGTTTTGGTTTGAGTTTCTACATAAGCTATGCTGAAGAAACAAACAAGTTTAATTTTATATGTTCAATCTCGTTGTGACAAACGTATTTAGACCTCGTCTTGACTGAACCAAATTTTATTAATTTTATGTAAAAATCAAACAGATCTTTGTGATATTATAATGATCGAAATTGATCA
The DNA here is from genome assembly GCA_034508555.1 of Venustoraphidia nigricollis. Taxonomy (NCBI): domain Eukaryota; kingdom Metazoa; phylum Arthropoda; class Insecta; order Raphidioptera; family Raphidiidae; genus Venustoraphidia; species Venustoraphidia nigricollis. The sequence goes on along the minus strand of JAVRKA010000010.1, from coordinate 11,282,042 downwards.
TTATATAAAATAATATAAAAAATAAATAAATAAAACACAATAAAATTTGATTTAATCAAGACGAAGTCTAAATACGTCTGATCACAACGAGATTTAAAATTATTATTATCATTTGTTTCTCAAGCGTTGCTAATAGAAACTTCAAACAAAACAATGTTGTGGTCGACAATGCAGAGTATGAATGTTGTCACTAGGAGACCCAACAATATGAACAGAAGATAAAAATCGAAACATTATGAAATTGAACAAAGACTACAGGATGTGGAAAGAAGCTCCCCACCGCTACTTGCAACATGATTTTTTCATATCCGATCAGATAAAAATGAGTTCTTTCAAAACGAATGTGGGACGTTTTTGGAGTTTCATTTTTGTTCCATACCTCATTTCTGAGAATAGTCAGGATCTGACAACAGTGGATCGGTCGCTAGCGCTAGGAGGTAGCGGGTGGTAGCGTTTCAATGTATGTTTAGTGGAAATAACCAACACGCGGACGTAGCCACAGTCAGTTTTGCTCGGCAGCTAAGAAGCTAAAGCAACAAGCACTTTGCACGCGTAAAGAACATGTCTTTAAAATTAAGATGTAGCTTCATAGCGAACGACTGCTGTGTATGATTTATAATAACCAACTGACATCTCGAATCTTTACATAATATACACAAACGCAACATGTTTAAGCGCAGTTTGTAATCGGATTCGAAAGGAAACAGCGCGACGCGCTAACCATGCGATGCAAATCTAAGCGATGCGATGGACGCAATTTTCTTAATTAGATGTTAAAATTATTGAGAATAATAATTAATAGTAATAATAACACATACTTATTTGCATTGCCAAAAAAAAAAAAAAATGGACACAAAACGTAAATACATCTTAAAAAATATTGTTTTGATTCTTTTTGGAAATTCTTAAAATTCTTTTCTTTTTTAATCATTTCTGGTAGCCTTCCATAGATTTTGTATAATATATACGGGCATTTTTTATAAAATGCAGTTTTATGTTTTATGGCAACATTATCTACTGCTGGGTTGTGTATTTGTGTGTCTCAAATTGTAATCCTTATTGACAAAGTTTGGACATTTCAGTAATCAGTTCATAAACAAAAATCCCGTAATATTCCATATAAGTATTTTAAATTACATATTACTCTCAAAATTTTCTTCTGAATTTTGAAAACTCTATTGATGGCATATTTTAGCTTTGCAGAGTAGTATCGCTTAGAGAAGAAGTAGTAAGAAGAGTGGGAAAAGCTATCAGTAGCGGTGTGATTTGTATTTTGAGTAATCTGAGTTGTCAGTGGTCCGTCTCGACTAGCGACGAACAACTAAATGGCCATATTTATAGAATCACATGACATAAAATAATAACTGACAGACATAAATTGCTATTCTGCAACTAGTTTTTTTTACTGCAGTGCACTAGTGCGTAATGAATAATTTTACATGGTAGCTATTTTATAGGGGATATAGGGCAAAAATATAGCACACGGCACTTTCTAGCTAATACTTTTTCATACATCTGTTTCGTAAATGATTTTTTGTGTTCGACACATATAAAATCAGACGCTTATGGTCTCTATTGTCGATCGTCTATAATTTACAATATCTAGCTACATCAAAATAAATAGATATAGAGCCATATCAAAGCATGTGATGTGTCATTGACTTTAAATTAAAGATGTATAAAATACAAACAAGTAAATCTTATTTCTGTATTATACAGGTAAAAACAAGTCCCGTGAATTGCACTTAAAACAGAAAATATAAAAAAATGTGAGAATTGCAAAGTCTGAAAATAAATCATTCTAATCTACATAAAATGACAAATCCATATATATATTTCACATACAAGCAAAAGTTTTCTGAATCGAGCTTTATATGTTTACAAAAGATATATATCAAGCCACGTTCTTGCCGCCATTTTATAAAATAAATCAAAAACTTCTACTAGTCTGTCGTCCTCACCTTGCAGTCTGCACTACAAGAGAGAAACTGAAAAATTCCATTCTGAATCTATGTATTATAAACTACACTTTGTTGTATACAAAATGATTTCAAAAAAACATTTTTTAAACTGCATTGTGAATCTTGTGCTTTTTAGTGTATTTGCCATAAGGCAACATACACTATTGGCGTCGGTCGGATGGCGGGACCTAGGGGTCGGACCAAAATTTCTCGCCGTTTCATAACCTCCTAAACACTTTGGCACCATTTTTAAAAATGTTTATATATATATATATATATATATATATATATATATATATATATATTTATTTATATGTGCGGGCAATAACTTTCGAAGGAGCTAATTGATTTTAACGAAATTTGGCATACATGTTGGAATCCATCACCGCACGAAGCCTATTTAAAATGGGCCCAATCGGGTCATTCTAAGGGTAGTTTTTAGGGGTTGAAAAAAGTTTTTGGGCCCAAAAATACCGAAAAAATTCTCAGAATCGTTTCAAAATCGAAATTTAACCTTTTAGTAGCAATTAAAAAGTGCTCCTAAAATTATAAGCAAATCGGCCCGGCAGGACCGGACTTACAAATTTTATGAAAACACTAGTTTGCGTATACGAATTTACTTACTGAAGGTCGTATTTAATTTGGTGCAGATGTTGGATTGATAACAATATTTCAACTAATAAAATTATTATTGTAAGGGGTGTATTAAGGGGTTCATTTTTTTTTTATTTGTCCAAAAACAGACTTAAGTTCATTTAATAAAGCCACAATACCTGTATTAGCAAATACACTATATTGTTGGCAGGGTTTTGGCACTGCGACCCGGGTTTTATTAGATTCACTTGTATGTTTGTTTGTAAAGGAATCTTTAAACGTGAAATTCACTTAACTGAAACTTTGCATACTTATAAGGACCAATGACAATACAATAACTTAATAAGTTTGTCCCGTTATCCTGACCAAGACCTTCGGGATAAAAAAAATTGAAAAATTACAGCAAGCTGTACAGTGCTGTACGTTGCGTTGTTCACCCCATAGTCGAATGCAATATTGTCTTTTAGTTTTATAATTAAAATTAGAGTTAAACTAAAACAACACGCTTTTATGAACAAAAAACTAATTTGACCACAAAATTAGCTTTACTGGAGTGCTTAATATCGATAATAAATTTGTCATTTACTAGCTAATTGTAAACGTAGAGATATTATGAAAATTTAAATAGTTAGCACCACACGCTTTTCACAGTAAAGCCAATTTTGTTGTCAAATTATTTAACAATGTTTAGTTTTTTTTAAACTCTAATTTTAGTTAAAGCACAAATGACGTTATTGCATGCCGTGTGAAAAAAGTCTATCCATACCAACAGAAATTAAAAAAAAAAAACGAAAAATGATAAAGTTTTGAAGTCGACGCCAATTTAGTTAAATAGTTTAACTTTTTATGAACTTATAATATCTGTATGTACCGCGAAATACTGAAACAGCGTTTCGCAGAGCAGTGTAAAACGAGGTCTTACTGTATACCAGTTCGACAAGGTTAAGATTTTTTGACCAGACAAAACAAGAGCTGATGACACCCGTTTCATGAAGTGTTTGATTCAGGTAGAAATTTTAATACAAAATTATATATAGGTACGATGTATAGGTAAATGAGTGTTTGCTTGGCTTTTCTGGGTACACCAGGTACTGCGCATACAGGAAAGATTTACAAAAAATATGTGCCAAAAAAGTGTGTGATTCAAAAGCCAACAAGTACTATTCGAAAGTTAAGTTAATTTTATATAAATAAATAAATGAGGCAGACACTTTTGGATGGATTAACATTAAACCAATATACCAAATGAAAAAATAATTAATTAATTCACTCAGAAATTTTTATAGCAACTTCATTAGATATATTTTAAGAGATTTGAAAAAAACCAGACACTTTTTCCGGGGTTTAAGACTATTTTTGGAAACTTATTTATGGGTACTTATGCACGATTTAAAACACTTTCCCAAAAATAGTTTTAAGCCCCGGAAAAAGTGTCTGGCTTTTTGCAAATATTTTTAAATACACTTTATGAATTGGGTGCCATCAGCTCTCCGATCGTAGCGACGTATGTCAAGATTCCAAAAGTTTTAACTGAAGTCCTTCGGAAAAATTCACTCTGTATGAAACTTTACGATGTTGAAACATGACGTTACGCTACGTTGAATGTTACCGCGTATGAATCTCTAAAATCTCTTCAGATTAATTCAACAAACAGTCTGTAAGCAGCGTCGCTAAAGCAGCATACAGGAAAGCGCCATAGCAATGTACGAGAATGAAGTCTGACATTATTCATATAAATTACTGAATACGAGTTTGCTTACTGTTCCAGCAGAATCGAAACGACGACGTCACAGGACGAATATAGAGAACTTGTCCAAGTAACACAACACGCATGTAAAAAAACTTGTATATTTCTATCTCTGTTCAAAAAATCGTCGATTCGAATGAATCACAAATTGAAACATCAAATAACTTCGTCACGGTTTCGTGAGTTTTATATTAATATACAGTTTGGTTCGGTACATAATAAACTTGTAATGGTAAACTTATTTCATAAAAAGCACTGATCTCTTATACATGGATTGTGGATAGTCGACTTATTCTTACTCTTGAAACCTCTTAGGCAGTGTCGGATTTATAATAAGGCACACTAGGTACCGGTCTAGGACATCATCACAGAGGGATTACCAGAGAAAAAAAGGTTTTTCCTAGTTTGAACTACAGTAAGCAGACCTCTCTTAACGCTGCTCCGCTTAAACGTTATTTCTGTATTACGCAGTTTGTAAAATAAAAAGTTTAGCCACTGTAACGTAAATTATGGATCAACGCATACAAAATGATTCAAATATTGATAGAAGTTCAAAGGCAAGACGAAGAGTCATTGATGCAATATTTTGCTATCGACAACAGCTTGCTGAACGAAACAGAAAAAAGCAAACGATATTAGATGACTTCTTCCAAAAAACAAAATATGTCACATGAGGAATCTTTCTCATCACAAACATAACTTCTTACTTGAACTTTCATATGAAACAAAAATCGATATTATATCGAAATTATTGTGATAAAAAAGTATTTAACAATAAATGTTACAAAATTAAAAAAAAATAACTAACAAATTTTATTATTCTCGTTTCTGTTTGACTCATGCCTATAATATTAAGAGATAAAAATATTCTCATAAAATTAAGTTCTATTATTTTAACAATTTCACGATCTTTTATTTTCGTGCCAACTTCGGTAACCAAAAGCGTGATGTTAAAAATAATTACATCGTAGAAATAAAATTGTTCTCAATTCTCAAAATATCTTCTCTTTCCTGATTTTTTTTAATAGACGTGCAGCGACTGGGCTATGCATCAAGTTTGATTTTAAATTTTAGTTTAAATGCCTGATTTATTTGTGATCTATAATTAATGCTTAAAAATAAAAAATGGTGGTCTTACATTTATTTCCGTTGATTTTAGGTCCGTGAATACCAAGCTGTTACTGTACGCCACTGCACACATCATAATTTACACAATTTAATGTTCAAAATTTTATAAACTTGATTGCAGTCGGTCTAAATGACAAAAACAAAACATTGACTTTAACACGTGGTATTTAGAAAATTATTATTATTTAGAAAAAATTCACGGAACGTATTTTTGTTATTCAGTTTAGGAGATTGGGAGACAAAGAAAGATAGCACTATTTATTTGCTAAATTCTTTTAGTAACCAATGTTTCGACAATATCATTGTATTTTCTTCAGGACCTCCAAAGAAAACACAGTTATTGTTGTAACGTTGGCCCTGTTCTCCTAAAGAACGAAGTAAATAATATCTTTTAAGACATTATTATTATTATTAATATCAAGTATTTTATTTAGTACATTAAGATTTCAACCTGAAATACTTTGACACTAGATTATTGCAATTTACGAGAGTCTCGTTTATTATATTATTGCACAAAAATTAATTTATGGTATCAGTAATAATTAAATTGCATAAAACTCATTTTTATTTAAAGTAAAGCGAGATTATACTACATGCGAGATTCATTTTTAAATCTACACAATAATTAATTTGATATCATTTATAATTATTGTCTGACGAAATGCTCAATTCCCGTCGGCATAACACCAATTTTATTTCAAAACACACTAACGCGACATTAAACTATATGCGAGAGTTGGCAACACGCAAATTTTACACCGATAATTACATAAGTTATTGTGAAATTATTCACTTTGTTAAGAATTTTTGAAAGGGAACGATAATTATATATTTTAGATTATACCCGTTCAATTATCAAGGTCACTAACGTCTACTAAAAAAACTAAAACCTCAAAAGAAAAAAATTACGACACGATTATGTAAGATATTCACAAATTACTAAATTTTAAAAATAAATGTATTCAATCAAAACATTTATAAGTGAGAGAGATTATAGACGTTCAACATCTGAGGTCATCAAACTTTAAGTAGAATTTAATGCTAAAATATTATTCTACCCGAGCAATCAATATGCACTATGGTAGTTTTTGTACTAAAACATTTAATAAATTTTATTTTACCTCAAAACTCGTTATTGAAACGTCTTTGTAATGACATTCAAATAGGTATGTACAGTAAGACCCCACTTAACGTGGGAGATAAGTTCCTGCGCTATACGAAACAGCGCTAAACGAGGTCATCTTAATACGTAGTTAATACGCATAATAGAACCGAGAAAAAGAAAATTTGTTAGTTATTGTTTTTTTATCACATTAATTATAGATTTATTAACTGTTAATATCGATTTTTGTACATAAAACGTTTATGAAAATCAAATAAAAGTTCGAGTAAGAAGTTATGTTTGTGATGAGGAAGGTTCCTCATTTGAAATATTTTGCTTTTTGTGAAGAAGTCATCTAATGTCGTTTGCCTTTTTCTGTTTCGTTCAGCAAACTGTTGTCGATAGCAAGATATTGCATCAATGACACTTCGTCTTGCCTTTTAACTTCTATCAACCTTTGAAAATATGTCGCACGATAATTGAAATAATCTGATCTTCGCAAAAATCCTGTGAAGATTGCAAAATAACAGGCAATTGGTTTTTTGTAAACAGTTTTTTAATTTTGCTACGACATATAATATAAATTGTTCCATTATTTACGTTATAGTGGCTAAACTTTTTTTTTAGAAACCGCGTATTACTGAAACCGCTTTAAGCGGAGGAGCATTCAGTGAGGTCTTACTGTAATTTAATTTGAACTTACGTAATCACTAAGCTTTATCTGTAACATAATTTTTTATTTTATATCGACTTGAATCACACACAATACGTATTTCTGTCCGAGAACTTAAGCGGCAGTCGTTTGACAAATTTTAATATACCAACTCTACTTTGTATCATCGAAACTAATTTGTATTATTACAATACCTACTTATACAAATAAATAAAAACTTAAATGATCGTTACAAGTCCAAAGTCAAAATCAAACTAAACTTGTCTAAACAAATATTTTTTACTGAATTTTCGTGCAAATAAAAACGGTTTAGAATTGAGATATTTTATTATATTGTAAAAGCAAGGGCGTTCAAGGTTTGAATACGGACAAAAAGAACAAGTTCATTCATAGTAGTCTACCGTTAGGTTATAAAATATTATTTTTACAAATTTTTATCTTTTTTACTATTTTTATGACTGTTTTGTTGTTTGACGGTCTATTTAATTTTTTTGAAAATATCTGAGACAGAAAAAAAACATTTAACAATATTTGCAATGCATTTTAGATATAACAGTAAAATCACGTACATTTTTTTTCGTTTAATTACTAGAACCTTAAATTTTAATTAATTAATTTTTTAAATAAGTTATTTAAAAATAACAAATTTTTAAGTGATTACAGACTTTGTTATTTATTTAATAAAACTAACTTCAGTAAAATTCGTTAATAAAGCAATTCTCGCAGCTTATGGACAATTGGCTGTAATATCAGTGTTTCTCAAACTTTTTTGAGCTCGGCCCGAAACGAGGTTTTATAATTTTTCGCGACTTACGTTATAAAAAAAAACATTTATTTACAAAATAAATTTTATTTTTTAATAGAAATGAAGTTATTTGTTTATTTCACACACAAAAGTTTATATTTTTTTTTCGCAACCCGGAAAATTTTTCGACGGCCCGATGTCGAGTCACGACCTACATATTGGGAAACGTTGGGCTATATATAAACACATCAATCATTAATTCTGTAAAGAGTGTTATATTGTACAAAGTTTGGAATTGTCGATTTTATTAGTGTATTTGCCATATGGCAACATACACTATTGGCGTCGGTCGGATGGCGGGACCTAGGGGTCGGACCAAAATTTCTCGACGTTTCATAACCTTCTAAACACTTTGGCACCATTTTTAAAAATGTTTATATATATATGTATATATATATATATATTTATATATATATATATATATATATATATATATATATATATATATATATATATATATATATATGTGTGTGCGCTATAACTTTCGAAAGAGTTAATTGATTTTTACGAAATTTTGCCCACATGTTGGAATCCACCACCGCAAGAACCCTATTTAAAATGGGCCCAATCGGACCATTTTAAGGGTAATTTTTAGGGGTTGAAAAAAGTTTTTGGGCCCAAAAATGCCTAAAAAATTCTCAGAATCGTTTCAAAATTGAAATTTAACCCTTTAATAGCAATTAAAAAGTGCTCCTAAAATTTTAATAAAATCGGCCCGACAGGACCGGATTTACAAATTTTATGAAAACACTAGTTTGCAGATAGTGAATTATTTGCTGAAAGGTGTATATAATTTAGTTTAGAGGTTCGATTGATAATAATATTGCAACTGAGAAAAAATTGTTCTTTTAAGGGGTGTATTAATGAGTCAAATTTATTATTTTGCCCAAAAAACCAACTTAAGTTCGCATAATAAAGCCACACTGCCTATATTAGTAAATACACTATATTGTCGGCAGGGTTATGGCACTGCGACCCGGGTTTTTGTTTATATATGTATGATTATAGTTTAGTTTTTAAGTGTCCAGCCTTGTTACACAAATGTCCGGCTAAACTGGCTAGTCAATCTGACTTTTTGAGTTTTGCACCTGGCAAACCTACTTACACCGATACGTCTCGAGGCTCCTACTGGGAAAGGGTTAAATTATATAATGTTTAAATACAATCCGACGTGAACAAGTTTGCATAAGAGAGCAGAGTTTTGTTTAGCTTCATCCCTTTTACTAAAGTAAAATAAATTACATAGGCTACAAATGCATGTACATATAAGCAGAATGTATTCTATATTCGTAGCTACTAGGCCTTTCAAATTCCGAAATATCAGATTAATTTCAAAGCGTGCATCGGTACCATTACATTTCTGTAATATCGACATGCACATCGGGCTAAATCGTAAATATATAGAGTAATCGGCCAATAAAATTTTAGTCTATTTTTTGCCTACCATAAAATAGCTTCTTTTCATGCCTGCACAGCGATCGTTGTCACATTTAACACTAGTACTGTAAAGTTAAGAAAAATAAAATAAACTGGCTGAACACAGGAATCTTTGAACGTGAAATTCACCCACTTCAAAAAGTCAGATTGAACTGAAACTTGGCACACTTATCAAGGACCGATGACAATACAATAATTTAATAAGTTTGTCCCGTTATCTTGACCAGGACCTTCAGGATAAAAACAACTTGAAAAATTCAGCTAACAAGCTGTACAGTGACGTACGTTGCATTGCCTACCCCATAGTCAAATATAATATTGTTTTTTAGTTTTATACTACACGTTTTTATGAACTAAAAATGCAAAATAATTTTACAACAAAATTAGCGTGGAGTATTATTTACTTAAATTTTTATGATAGCTCTACGTTTACAGTTAGCTAGTAAATGAAAAATTTATTACCGATATTAAGCACTCTACGCTTTTTACAGTAGAGCTAATTTTGTTGTCAAATTATTTTGCATTTTTTAGTCCAGAAAAGCGTGTTGTTTTAGTTTTTTCAAACTCTAATTTTATTTTAATTATAACTTTAATAATAGAAAACAGTATTTTTATAATTGTTTTTTGTAATGCCAAATTGCATATTATATCATAGTTTTACTATCATTTAAGCATATTGAGAGCTTGAAAAAGTCTTAACTAAAGAAAAGACGAAACGTTGCAATCAATGAGTGTTTAAATTGATTTATTTTTATTATTAGTGTATTTGCCATATGGCAACATACACTATTGGCGTCGGTCGGATGGCGGGACCTAGGGGTCGGACCAAAATTTCTCGACGTTTCATAACCTCCTAAACACTTTGGCACCATTTTTAAAAATGTTTATATATATATATATATATATATATATATATATATATATATATATATATATATATATATTGTGACATTATGCCCATATGTCACAAGAATATATAGTATAACCTTAATAGTAAATTAAATAAATAGTTAATAATTTAATTATATCTGAACAGTTATAGTCAGCTGTGATTCGGTATTGCATTTTCTGATATCCGTGGCTACTACGATATCATGCCTCACTTAGCAACGAACAATAAAGCCTGACATTGTTGTGTAATGAATATGTTTGCTAGGTGACGGTTTCGGTGGAATAATAAACAATAAATAAAAGAACAAATCTCTCTGTTCCGGTATTTGAAGGATATAGACGTATCTGTTTTCTGTTCCGTAGTCTAAGTCGGTATTTTGCGAATTGTTGTCCGTTCTGTCCGTTTGTAGAATTTAAGCATTTGCTCCGTTAGTAATTATTAAAATAGTATTATATTAGTTAAGTAAACTCTCTCTGTTCCGGTATTTGAAGGATATAGACGTATCTGTTTTTGTTCCGTAGTTTAAGTCGGTATTTTGTTGGATTGTCCGTTTTGTCCGTTTATAGTAATTAAGTTTGCTCCGTTAGTAACTATTAAAATAGTACTATATTAGTAAATAAGTCATTTGTGATTTTCTGCGTACATGATATTAGTGAGATTGTGAATTATTGACCGATTGTCCGTTCTGCCTGTTTATAGCACTTAAGTTTGTTCCGTTAGTAATTAACACGTTTAAATATAACTAAGTATTAACACGATTGTTTCCTTTTTTTGTCTTAAGGGTCTGTGTTGATCGGACGGCCATAGGCGGATATCAAATTATCTGTCAGATAAACCAAACGGGCCCAGCAACTTAAGATCAGATATCCTCCTGCGACGCCGACAACACAGATTTGACTGTTGTCTTTTTTCTTTTCTTTTCAAGACAGTGTTGTAACAAGTGGAAGTCCGTCTACACAAGAGAACATCAAAATATATATATATATACGTATATATATATATACGTATATATATATGTGTGCGGGCAATAACTTTCGACAGAGTTAATTGATTTCAACTAAATTTGGCCCACGTGTTGAAATCCATCGCCGCAAGAAGCCTATTTAAAATGGGCCTAATCGGGCCATTTTAAGGGTAGTTTTTAGGGGTTGAAAAATGTTTTCGGGCCCTAAAATACCGGAAAAATTCTCCGAATCGTTTCAAAATTGAAGTTTAACCCTCTGGCAGTAATTAAATCGCAACGTTAAGATTATGTGGAATGTATTTTCGTCAAAAAAAAAAAATGTAAATACAAATTCACACGGTTCGCTGGCTCGAGTATAGGGTATTCAGCTTCCAGGAGAACATTCGTCAGGATTCCCCCGATGTTAAAGCATTTCGTGCGACATTACACATAAAGCTAGTGTAAACGTCATTCTCTCTCGCGCCCCGTGAAATTCTTCCGCTGGCGTTAAACACCTCTAAATCCTTGTTTTTACACATAAATATAAATAACAAAGCTGTTTGAATTATATTAATTAAGACATTACACACACGGCCTGTTTTTTTTCAAGTTAATTATATTTTCACGCTACCGTGAAGCTGTTAATTTCACTGTATCACTATGCCAAGCAATTATTTTTATTCGATATGAAAGATTAGAGAGAAGTGGGCGGTAATTTATAAATTAAATTACATAATTATCCCATGGTTTTGATCGCGTTAATGTCCATTTTAACAGAAATCTGATCGTAACCATTATCTCTACCAGACAATAAATAACCTTATAACCTTAAATTTAGAGATTAAGTTATCCTTCTTCCAAAACGCCGGATATTCAATTCAGACACTGTACTGGATATCAAATCCGGATCCGGAATAAATTGTCGGATATCGAAATTGGATTCAGATACGGCATCCATCTTTGTTAATGATAAAACCGGTTTATAAATTAGCGATGGAAATTAGTATAATCTTAAGTTTAAGGATTAAGTTCTCCTTCTTTCAAAATGGCGGATATTAGAACCAATTACAACTCAGACACAGTACTGGATATCAGATCCGATTCCGGCAAATATTGTCGGATACCGAAATTGGTTTCAGATCCGGCATCCATCTTTATTAATAATTGAACTGGTTTATAAATTAGGGTCGGAAAATGGTATAACCTCAAATTTAAAGATCAAGTTCTTCGTCTTTCAAAATGCCGGATATTGGAACCATTTACAATTCAGACACTGTACTGGAAATCAGATCCGGCATCCGTCTTTATTAATGGTTTACGAATTAGGGATATAAATTGGTATAATCTCAGCTTTAGAGATTGATAAGTTCTTTCAAAATGTCGAATACTTGAATCATTTCCAATTCAGACACTATACAAGATTTCAGATTCAGATCCGGACAAAATTGTCGGATATCGGAATTGGATTTAGATCCGGCATCCAGTTCTATTAATGATTAAACTGGTTTATAAAGTTGGATAACTACGTTCTTCTTGTTTCAAAAAAACAGATACCAGAATCAGATTCAGGCACAAATTTTGAGCCGGATATCGGATCTAGATCCAACTCCCATTTCTAATTATATTATATCTAACATCGTGCTGAATAAAAATTAGTTAATAATCAAGCTCTAAGAGAAATTCGATGAAAAAGACATTTTAAAAATGTTTACGTCAAATATTTTCAGAGAAAATCGCCTGTGACAGATGGACGGGCATCGAGTATGATTCCAAATAATAAAAAATAAACACTTTAAAGTAACATCTGCGAGAAAAATGTCACCACAACAAACGAAAAATTTAACATTATTTTGTAGTTTAATCGAAGTTATTTTTGTTGAAAATGTATCTAGTAATATATTTTGAAACTGTGTGAAGTAAAATTTTCCTGACTTTTCCGCAGTGACAAAAAAGGAACATAAACATTACTTAGTATTATGTAAGTTTAAATCTAAGTCCCCAATTTGAAAATGTTAAATCCGAGGAAATAATCTGCAAGTGGCTAGAATAACCTTACGCTATAATAAAACAAATCTCCCTTAAGAATTATTGCCGTCGTATGGGCTCAACCTTGACGTTACGTAGAACCCGCAACAAGCAGTCCGGAAGATGCGTACAAAATGTACACTATTGAACATAAATTTAAAAATAGTTGCGTATATTTCCAAAACCACTAATCCGATTGGCACCAATATCAAATAGACAAACATTTCTAAAAAGTGGAATCGTGTAATTATGTACGCGCGTTTGAATTTATACTTATTTGGCCTGATTAAAAACTAATATACCGGGTGTCTCAGAAATCGCGCATCCAATTGTTGGGATCGAAAGAGAAAAATATTCTGAGCCCAAAAATCCATGTTCGGAATTTTTTGATAACGTAGTTAATTAGTAATTAATGAAAGTGACCAATCAGGAGCGCGCTACAGAAGAGAGTAATTAACTACGTTATCGAAAAATTCCAAACATGGATTTTTGGGCTCAGAATATTTTTCTCATTCGATTCCAACAATTGGGTGCGCGATTTCTGAGACACCCGGTATAATATACATAATATACAAACAATTTATTTAAATGAAATCTTCAAAAAGTTTAAGAATAATACTTACAAAAAATTAACCTCAAATTGACTTTATTTCTTTTTTGTCCTTGGTAATTAATATAAAAATGATTTTTCGGGAAAAAGGACTTTATTTATAAGTAAAACACTTAATATTTTATTAAGGACAAAAAAGAAATAAAGTCAATATGTCACAACCAGGGGGTTTATTTAATTGATAAAGTTCCAAACAAGGAACGAAACGTCGCTGAAAATAAAATATTAAGTGTTTTACTTATAAATAAAGTCCTTTTTCCCGAAAAACCATTTTTATATTAACCTCAAATATTTTAAAACGGTTATAAAATTTTATTTTAGTTTTAACTTTAAATCATAGGTTGTAGTCGTCTAGATAGGTATTATTGTATAGTTTCAAGAAAATGCATGTATTTCGTTCCTCTACCATTCCAGTTTGAGTCTCTTATGGCTTACTTCATACTGTCGAATTTTCATCCGCTGCTAAAGTTTTACTCTTAACGCCCCAAAAGAAGTATAACTTCAAAAGAAACCTCTTTAAAAACAAGTAGGAAGAAGAAAATAATAAAATCTTAATTACTAAAATGTTTTTACATCAAACGAATCTCAAACTCATTTATAAATAAACTCAAAGATGTAGAAAAAAAAAATAAAAGAAAGAATAGTTACTTCTTACCACAACAGATTGCTGAAGGTGGGAGCTTAGCTCTCGAAATGTACATCCACTGAATAAATCTGTTGTGGTAAGAAGTAACTATTCTTTCTTTTATTTTTTTTTTGTTCCAACCACAGTGTTCGTAATATTTATATCAAAGATGTAGGTATAAAAAAAAGTTGTATTCTGTACTTCTGAACATTATTCTATATAGTACATTTGTACATATGCTAAAATACAAACTATGTAAACATACATAAATATGCAGATTTCGTGACAAAAATATGTATTTATATGCCGGCAACATGACCTTCAAATTTTTTAAAACAATTTTTTAAAATACCGTGTTTTATTTAAAGTAATTTTTCTGCAAACTAAAGAAATTATTATATACCTGCAAAATACCGTTTTTTTTTTTTTTTTTAAATATGAAAATAATAAATTTTAGTTGTTATTTTCAAGGTGTTTGTTCATTTGTAACTTTAAAATTCGTGCGCCGTTAATGGCCCAAAATTTTAGCTATTTAGAGATTCTCATGGAAAAAAATATCATAAATAACAACGTAAATTTGTAAACGGATATTTTAAACACTTTGTTAAATAATAAAGATGTTAATATTACCACATAATATTTTAAGAATAATGTCGATAAAAATGAAGTAAAACTTTACCGACGTTTCTAATAGTTTCTAAAAAAAAAAACCCGGGTCGCAGTGCCAAAACCCTGCCGACAATATAGTGTATTTGCATGTATAGGGCCGTGTGGTTTTATACTTTTATGTGAAATTAAGTTCGTTTTTGGGCAAAATAAAAAATTTAACCCCTTAATACACCCCTTAAAATAACATTTTTTTTCTTAATTGGAATATTATTATCAATCTAACGTCTACACCGAATTAAATACACCCTTCAATAAATAAGTCACTATCTGCAAATTAGTGTTTTCAAAAAATTTGTAAGTCCGGTCCTATTGAACCGATTTTATTAAAATTTTAGGGGCACTTTTTAATTGCTACTAATGGGTTAAATGTCAATTTTGAAACGATTCTGAGAATTTTTTCGGTATTTTGGGGCCCAAAAACATTTTGCAACCCCTAAAAACTACCCTTAAAATGGCCCGATTACGTCCATTTTAAATAGGCTTCTTGCGGTGATGGATTTTAACACGTAGGCCAAATTTCGTTAAAATCAATTAACTCTTTCGAAAGTTATTGCCCGTACACACACATATAAGTATATATATTTATATATATATATATATATATATATATATATACATATATATATATAAACATTTTTAAAAATTATGCCAATGTGTTTAGGAGGTTATGAAACGCCGAGAAATTTTGGTCCGACCCCTAGGTCCCGCCATCCGACCGACGCCAATAGTGTATGTTGCCATATGGCAAATACACTAAAAATAATCGAGTAGGTCGACAATTTTTTGCACTAAAATTTACGATTTGAGGTTTTAATAATATGTATCGTCTTTACTTAAAATGTTTTTAATTTTACAGCAAATAACGTCTTAATTACTGAGTAATGACTCATGTACTTTTATTTTTATATAAAAAAACCTCTAAGATTAAAAAAAAAATTCCAAAAAATTTGTAAATTCAGCGCAAATCTAAACCAGAGCTGCAATTTTGATCCACGCCGTCAATTTAATGTAAGCCCCACATTTTTAAATAACATTTTATAGATAATTCCCAATAAATAAATAAATATCCAAGTATTGTGAAATTATAATTCAGAGAGTTAAAAAGTGTGCGTAGTGTAGTGTTCTTTTCTACTTTAGCTCCCAAAATTAACCCCATAAATCGGAATACGTTTATATACGCTACACGCATCCGTGATTGGTTCATCTTGTAGATTCGAAGAAAATAAACTGCGACAGACGGACAGACAGGAGTGTGTTACCCGTTTTTTCATCGAATATGCGGAACTAGAGATAGGAAAAACGGGTCTTTTTAGTGATCTGCATCTTTGCATCTGGATCCCGTATGTGAGCCGGCTCACTGAACCGGTTCAAAAAGAGCCGAGTTCTGAATATGTTACTGCAGTCTGCCACTGAGTTACCTAGTTCAGTCAATCATATCACGACCTGTATAGAATCAAGAATGCATAGCCAAACATGTGATGCATGAGTCATTTGAGCTGACAGATGCATCAAAACAAGAACTGATACGTAAGTGTAAAATGTGCTTCTGTGTGTTAAGTGTTTCACTGAGTTATGTGGATCCGTTGATCCGTCGGCTCAAAAAAAAGTGAGTCGGCTCTCACGGATCTTCTGTCGGAGTCGGCTCTTTGAACCGGTTCAGATCTGAGTTATCCAACACTATACGGAACCCAAAAAATTACAATCTGGAAAATATGAATTTATTAATAGTCTAAGCTGTTAGTGGCTTAAAAAACAATAATTTCGTGACGACAAAAAATTTGAATAACTTCAACAAGATAAGGCATCAAAATTAATTGGAAGCGACTCCTTGCAGAGAGATTTCGTTCTTCTCTGTTCTTTGGAGTTTTACAGTGTTATATTTTAATGATTTATAAATGTAACAATGTATACGGAGGAGGTGTTTTATCACATAGATTTCCTTCGCGTGAAATAACACCCAATTATAATTTCTAAGGCGTTGATTACATTGTATGAAATATATCCTTTACTCCAAAGCTCGGATATTTTGAAATATAGTGTTGGTTTATGCTAAACTTTGTATAAAGGGATGCGGCAAAATAAACGTGTAAATGTTTACAAACGTATATTAAAGGCTCATGTAAATATTATGTAAATCTTGTTATTAAACGATGCCTCGAAATAAAGGTACCTCACACAAACACACACACACACGCATATTACATTGTAAATAAACTGCAGTGCTGTAGTGAACTTCCAGCTTTGCTGTTTTTTAGTGTATTTGCCATATGGCAACATACACTATTGGCGTCGGTCGGATGGCGGGACCTAGGGGTCGGACCAAAATTTCTCGACGTTTCATAACCTCCTAAACACTTTGGCACCATTTTTAAAAATGTTTATATATATATGTATATATATATATATATATATTTATATATATATATATATATATATATATATATATATATATATATATATATATATATAGGTATATATGTGTACGGGCAATAACTTTCGAAGGAGTTAATTTATTTTAACGAAATTTGGCACACATGTTGGAATCCATCACCGCACGAAGCCTATCTAAAATGGGCCCAATCGGGTCATTTTAAGGGTGGTTTTTAGGGGATGAAACAAGTTTTTGGGCCCAAAAATACCTAAAAAATTCTCAGAATCGTTTCAAAATTGAAATTTACCCCTTTAATAGCAATTAAAAAGTGTTCCTAAAATTTCAATAAAATCGGCCCGACAGGACCGGATTTAAAAAATTTTTGAAAACACTAATTTGCAGATAGTGAGTTATTTCCTGAAAGGTGTTTTTAATTTTGGTGTAGACGTTTGATCGACAATAATGATGTAGTTAAAAAAAATGTAATTTAAAGGGGTGTATTAAGGAGTTAATTTTTTTTTTTTGCCCAATAATCACCTTAAGTTCACATAATAAAGCCACAAGGCCTGATGTATTAGCAAATACACTATATTGTCGGCAGGGTTTTGGCACTGCGACCCGGGTTTTTTTAAATTATTTGTGAATACTTTGGCGTTCGCCCCACGGATAAATTATTTCTTCCGCATTAAGATAACTGTTCAATAACCCCCTTTTCCACCTGCATAGCTCTATCCCAGGGTTGATGTTTGTGTGCATGTACACTGCACTTACGTTTCGGAAAGTCTCGGTTCTATGAAAAATATTTGATAAAACACATTAAGAGCACTTGTGGTTGGATCAAAAATAAAATAAAAGAACAGTTACTTTTTACCACAACAGTTTTATTAGTGGATGCACATTTCAAGAACAAAGCTCCCATCTTCAGCAATTAGTGTATTGCTGAAGATGGGAGCTTTGCTCTTGAAATGTACATCCATTAATATAACTGTTTTGGTAAGAAGTAACTGTTATTTTATTTTAAAATATTTGATGTTAATGCTTCAAAATAAACAAGAAATATGTACCATATGACTTTTAGCCAAGTTTTTACAGTTTATTTGATCTAAATAAATGATTTAAAATCAGATAAAAACGATAAAATTTGCATAAGTTTGACACAAATTTTTGTGCAGAAAAAAATAAATTATAAAAAATTGAGCAAGTCAAATTTGACGGCACTTTTACCATAAGTTTGTAAAGAAAAACTTCGAAATGTTAATTTTAAGTTTGTGATGAGAAAGGTTCCTCATATGACATATTTTGTTGTTTGTGAAGAAGTCATCTAATGTCGTTTGCCTTTTTCTGTTTCGTTCAGCAAGCTGTTGCCGATAGTAAGATATTGCATCAATGACACTTCGTCTGGTCTTTGAACTTCTATCAACATCTGAATCATTTTGTATAAACTGATCCATAATTTACGTTATAGTAGCTAAATTTTGTTTTTAGAAACCGCGTAATACTGAAACAGCGTTAAGTGAAGCAGTGTTAAGCAAGGTCTTACTGTATAATATAACAAGCTGTCAGAATAAATTCAGGTACTTCATGTAACGTTAACATAGCACTGGTGCAAAAGCAGACGGAATACACTTTATTTTGAACATTTATACTTTAATAAATCTACATCAACAAATTATGAAAAATCAACAACAGAATAAAAATCATTTTCTATATTGCAAGTCGGAAAAATATCTATTTTGTAACACACACGTCTTCTTCTTTTTCTTCCGTCGTGCTGGCCGCGTGGAGGCGCGCAATTCAAAACTTAATTCTTAACATAAGAATATGTTAATTCTGTAATGCTTCAGAACGAGCTATATAATTGTTATAAACATTCATTGTTACGTTGCTAAATTAGAAAAAAATAAATGTTTACAACAATTAATTCTTAACATCTATCTATATAAAAACACACCAATAATTTCTCAAAAAAACGGTAACCTGTTGTTGAGTCGAAAGACAGATAGGAACCGAGTTGAGAATATAAAGTATATATATTATAGAGCGATGTATAAAATTCCTTAAGTTGGGAGTTCATTGAAATGCAATAGCATCGTATATAAAATTTACGATATAATCATGTAATATCCCTTCCGGCGAAGGCCGCCCGTCCGCCGGGGTCGTCGACGTTTGTCTGTGTGTGTGTGTGTGCGTATCAGTTCGCGTCGTTTGGGTAAGCGTCATGAGCGTCCCGACGAAAGCATGGCGTTCCACTGTGTTTAACGTCAGTGTCCGGTGAACGCCTTCCCCCCTCACTCCTCCGTCAGTACCCTTTCATTCCGTATGTGCGGCCAAAGTGGCCATTACGTCCATTACCACAGGTTGCCAATAAAAGCCTGCACATACATGTAATATACATACGAGGGTTGATCAATAAGTACCTGTGTTTGACGACAGATGACGTTGACGAGTGAAATTGACTTTGCCATCGTGTACTGCAGACTTTCAAACGATTTTGTGCTGAGTTGTAAATACGTTCATAAGTTATTTTTGATAGTCAGTTGTATCATTCGTGTTTTGTATTTTTCGACAAAATGGAAAAAGAGCAATATCGATCCGTAATTCGTTTTTTACTGGACCTGATAACAAACTAAAACTTTTTAAAGAAATGCGAGAAACCGGAGAACGACAGAACTGAGTGAAGTTTGTCAACAGTATTGCTTGACGGCTGTAAACGTTACGGTGATTCCCCGATCAAAGACAATATAAGCCCCAAATTATTTTCCAAATAAAATGGACAGTGTTTTTCAGTCTAGTTTTCCAATAAATAATTCCTCAAGATGGGTAGTAAATTGCAAGTGCTTATCAGGGCCATTTGAGATTTTGATATTTTACTGATTGCCTGATTGGAGAGAACAAATTAGAGATGGGAAAAACGGGTCTTTTTAGTGATCTGCATCTTTGCATCTGGATCCCGTATGTGAGCCAACTCACTGAACCGGTTCAAAAAGAGCCGAGTTCTGAATATATTACTGCAGTTTGCCACTGAATTACCTAGTTCAGTCAATCATATCACGACCTGTATAGAATCAAGAATGCATAGCCAAACATGTGATGCATGAGTCATTTGAGCTTACAGATGCATCAAAGCAATTGAACTGATAAGTAAGTGTAAAATGTGCTTCTGTGTGTTAAGTGTTTCACTGAGTTATGCGGATCCGTTGATCCGTCGGCTCAAAAAAAAGTGAGTCGGCTCTCACGGATCTTCTGTCGGAGTCGGCTCTTTGAACCGGTTCAGATCTGAGTTACACAACTCTAGAACAAATATAGATCGATGATTTCTGTTAATATTTAATATAATCATGGTTGACAAAGTACTGCAGGTAAAGATAAAACGCGAAAAAAAATGTCAAAGGAAAAGTTATTTACTAGTGTTTACTAGTCTGAATTTGATTTTTTTTTTCGAAGTCTATTGTGGGGGCCTCTCTTTTGTGGAGGCCCCGGGGCTGTAGCCCCGGTTGCCCTCGCCTAAATCCGTCCCTGCTTTGGTGTACGGACAATATATTGTATTCAATTTTGTCATTCAAAGTAGCATAGAACACGTCACTACAAAGTTGCTAAAATACATATTATTCTTAAAAGTTATATTGTAGTATAATAATAATAATGAAACACAAGTGAGTCCCAAAGTAATCGGTTTTAGTAAACAAAAATCGTTTTTTTTTTAGGTTTTTCTAAAACCGATTCACATCACAGTAGATTTTTGGTTCACACGGATTATAAATTAGAACAAAAAAGAAGGAGCATGTTAAAATGAGAACATTTTGTGTATAAACAATTGAAAAGCGCAACAAGAAGACTGTCGGATGGATGAATAACTATATAGATAGAGGAGGATGTAGTGTCAGCAGCCAAACACAATTTACACTAGCGTGTTAACTGCTCGTTTACTGCAGCCGACGAAACGGATTCACGTGTCGTAACCACGTGTGCAATGTTAGGGGCGTAAATTGATTTAATTTATGTCCGATACTTACTTCATACCGGTCGATTTCTTTACTATTTTGTTGTAAATCAATCATATTTTCTATTAAGGTGATTGATCTCTTAAATTCTAAAAAATGTGGTCGCAAAATTACGTTTATTACTATTTTTTTTGCGTATGATTAAGCATAAAGCTTCACAAAATTTGGCTTGCTGCTTAAAAATTTCAAAAAACATATTTCTGTTCTAAAAATGGAATAAAAAACGTGATATTCGTCAATACTTCAGTGTAGCACGTCACGAGATTTCGAATTCTGGGAAGGCAAATTAATATTTTGAAGTTTTTTCTTTATCAACTTACGTTAAAAATAGGTGACAAATTTGGCTTGCTCAATGTATGTAAAACTTATATTAATTTTTTCGTTTTTAACCTGATTTTAAATCGTTTATTTTGATCAAATAAACTGAAGAAACTTAGCTAAAAGTACCTAATATTTCTAGTTTATTTTGGAAGCCTTTCTATCAAAGATTAAATTTCGCAATATTTAATGGAGTTATGAATGTGAGGTGTTTATTAAGAGACACCCTATATAAATAGCATATCCATACCGAAAAAGCTAAACGTCATGTTGATTCTTAAGACAATTCCAGCAAAATTTACTACATCCTTAGCCCAATTAACGTAACGGATGTTATAACCTTTCATTCGATATAATTTTGATCTAAATTAAACGGTAACAGTAAAATCAGGCATGTATGATTTTTTGGAGACTATTTTTATTATAATTTGAACTGATTAAGTCGCAATAATTACATAATATATGAATAGCGGTATTTATTTTAAAATGTCTTAACTGCTCTTTAATACAGTTATAACTTAGGTATACACGCATTTACTTTTAATAAATCGTCTTTTTATGAACGGCGAATTGCAAAAAAAAAACATATAGGTATTAAATTAGCATATTATTAATCAATTTGAATATGTTTTCATTCTAATTAGGCAGCAAATGATCACTTTGAGCTACCGTTTTCAAATACAGTAAGACCTCGATTAACGCCGCCCCGCTGTTTCAATATTACGCGGTTTCAAAAAAAATGTTTAGCCACTATTACGTATATTATGGATCAGTTTATACAATACAAAATGATTCAAATGTTGATAGAAATTCAAAGGCAAGACGAAGTGTGATTGATGCATTATCTTGCTATCGACAACAGTTTGCTGAACGAAACAGAAAAAGGCAAACGGCATTAGATGACTTCTTCACAAAACACAAAATATGTCAAATGAAGAACTTTCCTCATCACAAACATAACTTCTTCCTCTAACTTTTACTTGATTTTTATGAATGATAAATGATAGATAGATTCAAATTTGATTAATGATTAGCGCTTGAACTCCCTTAATTGCGTTACATGAGTACGACTTATGCACAAATAGAACAACAATGCTGTACTTTAACATTATATGAAATACAATGTAATTGTAATGGATATCGTGCCAACATTTGCATTTGTGAATTGAGACGTATAGATTTATGTTTGTATTGCGTCTGCGCTAGCGCCAATCTATTCACTTGGAAATATTCCGACTTCATCCACGATATACTATTCAAATCTTATTTATTATATGTGCTTACCGCACGCTAGACTAGAATTGACTTCAATAAAAACTTTAGAATACATCAGGACCTGTTAAGGCTGTCGGAACGCTCTAAATTTAAGCCACACTACGAGGCTAAAAAATACTGTTACCAATTGATTACTCTAATTTTTGGGAATATTTTGAAGATTTAAAAAACTTTTCCGAAAAAGGAAGAATCACTTTAGATTTGTGATGGAACAATTTTGTGAAATAAGTACGAATAAGGTCGTAGTGTGACATTGAAAAAGTGTTTTTTGGTACAATAATGCCAACTTTTTTCTAGTAAATCCTATATAAATTACAAAAGTAGTCCATTATAGACCTAGATATTTTGTCCTTTATCTTCTCTATAGAGAAAGATTTTTTGCAAAATGTTGATGAATAAGTCTACAATCAGCCGAAGCTCTATTTTTGGCTTAAATTCAGAGCGTTCCGATAGTCTTAAGGCGTTTGTAAGGCATGTCCTAAAAGTAATCCTTCTCTCGAAAAAGTCAAGTGCAGAATATGATAACCTAATGTCCTAATCTGATTCGTAGTAGAGCACTAGATGCATTCGGGAGGAACTGGGTTTCAAATTCCGGCAAGGGCAGACGTAACTAGGACATTTTTCTATACGCCGAGAAACGGTGATTCTGTACCGGCCATTTTGTTGAGGTTTTCCATAGTTTCCCTCAATTAATTCCAGATGGTTCCTTATTCGAGTGCATGGTCGATTACCTGTCAAACTTCTAAGCTCTCATCATTGCGTACCGTATCTCAATTTCCTATAATTCCAAGTAATTTCTTTTTATTATTAATCATGTTCTACCACGTGCCGAGTGAAAAATACGTACAAATTCCTATAATTCGTCCAAATCGCCCATTGCTATTAAGTTGAAGTTCACAACCTTAGCAAAATAAGGGGAAGTGTGGTAGTTGGAAAATAGTAATGGCGTCTGCTTTGACACAATGTCGACTAGCGGACGTTAAAAGCATTATTGTTATATCTATGATTAATAGAACGTAAGTTGAACTGGATTGGAATTGATATTTCAGCTAGGCGTGCAGTCAACGCATGACATATAAAAATCATTTTTGCTTTAACTGATTTACGACGTTTATTTGGTTGCACTCCAGTCGACGAACATTTTGATTATTGCTAAAGTTTTGCAGTTTGTTATTTTATATAAACTTGTGTGTTTTATTTGCGTACATTTTTTTAAATTTCAAATAGTGTATATTGTTGGGATGCTCTCGTTTATTTGCCTTACATCGGATACTTCCAAATTCTTATCCGTTCGGTGTTTCGTCACATCAATTTTTTTTAAGTTACTAGTCGCTACTCGCGGGTTTGCATGCGATTGAGATTAAACACAACAGTAGTAAACGTTCAGCTCCACACATGAAAAAATACATATACAGTAAGACTTTGCTTAACGCTGCTCCGCTTAACGCTGTTTCAGACTTATGCGATTTCTAAAAAAAAGTTTAGCCACTATAACGTAAATTATGAATCAGTTTATACAAAATGATTCAAATGTTGATAGAAATTTAAAGGCAACACGAAGTGGCATTGATGCAATATCTTGCTATCAACAACAGATTGCTGAACGAAACAGAAAAAGGCAAACGACATTAGATGACTTCTCCACAAGAAACAAAATATGTCAAATGAGGAACTTTCCTCGTCACAAACATAACTTCTTACTTGAACTTTTATTTGATTTTCATAATTGTTTTATGCACAAAAATCGATATTAGCAAGAAATTAATCTATAATTAATGTGATAAAAAAGTATTTAACAATAAATGTTACAAATTTGAACACTAAAAAAAATAACAAATTTTCTTATTCTCGGTTCCGTTTCACTTATGCCTATTATTAAGATGACTTCGTTTAGCGCTGTTTCGTATAGTGCAGGAACTTACTGGAACGTATCTCCCGCGTTAAGCGGGATCTTACTGTATGTGCCGATTTTCTTGGTGATCGGTTAAAAGGTGTCGAAGTCTATTAATTTCAAACAGGACAACATCCATTTTTATATATGTATATAAACAACTTATTTTTTAGTTTACGCATAAAAAAAATGAATTGAAAAAAAATGGTACAAGGTTATAATGATCCTGATAGTAGACTAAAACAAAACTTTGAATTATTTATATTTTGGGGTGACGTATTTATTAAGTCAATTGGGATTTACATGAGAAAGAGTAAAAGCGGAAAACAAAACAAAGACTACGTCGCGAGTGAATATATAAATAGACGTGATGATGTGTCAGTGCATCATCAATAGTGCTTATGCAGCGCCGCCTTTCCACATGCATGACGGCTATATGAACAGCTGAACATCGCAAAAGCATATTCGGAATAGGAATGTTGACTGTATTCAAATAAAAACATAATTTTAACGAAAAGTAGTAGTTTCTACGATAGAAATACTAAAAAACACTATATTTTTCTTTATTTTTAAGGAATTTAATTAATATTTAATAAATAAAACCTATAAAGTCACTCTCAAGTCACGTGACAACAGACACCAATCAGAGCGTATGACGTCATATGTTCAGCCGCTGTCAAAAAACTTCATTGTTTGGTTAATATTTAGTGTGTAATTTATTATTATTTGTTTATAGGAAACGTCAAATTACATGTAACTATAGCAACGACTACGAAACAACTTTGCATCACCTCAGTTTACTAACGTTTATGAGCACAGAATACGCATCTATAGGATGGTAGCTCCCATGTAAACTTTTGAGCCTCCTTTGGTATGAACAGGTGACGTCACACGACTAGTATTGGCGTTTTGGACCGAAATTTGAAACGGGATTTAAAATACATGATTTTTAAGGCTTGAGTTGTATTTAAATAAAAATAAAAAATATTTGTGGCAATATTAGGTACTTATGCACGATTTAAAACACTTTCCCAAAAATAGTCAACATCCCTATTGCACAAATAGGGTATTTGATAGTATAAAAAATAAATGATTAAATTATGTGAATAATAA
This sequence comes from Venustoraphidia nigricollis, assembly GCA_034508555.1. Classification (NCBI taxonomy): domain Eukaryota; kingdom Metazoa; phylum Arthropoda; class Insecta; order Raphidioptera; family Raphidiidae; genus Venustoraphidia; species Venustoraphidia nigricollis. The sequence goes on along the minus strand of JAVRKA010000010.1, from coordinate 11,255,862 downwards.
TATTATATATAATATTCACTACTTTAAGTATTAAGTAGATAATATAATAAAGATATTTCCTTCATATCGTATTCTGACTTATATTTATTTTAAGTTGAAAATATGTATGTGTATAGACCAGGGGTGGGCAAATATTTTGATAGTCGGGCCACATTGCAGATGAAAATTTGACCTCGGGCCAAACAGTTTTTTTTTTCTAATTTTAAGTATAGTTTTTGCTAAGGATGTCAATTAATGAATTTTAAAACCAACATTTTTGAATCAAAATATTTATTTATCAAGTCATTTGACTAAAAAAATTGAAAAGAAAATTTTTAAACATTAATATCAGATAATTATCAAACTGTACAATTATCATACAAAGGTGTTATTAAAAGTGTTACCACTATCATCTATGCTTAATAAATTGAGTCACAAACAATCACAAAAAACATGAAAAACAAATGCTGGCAAACTAGTGTTTTTAATAATAATATATACAATGCTTCACGGGCCAGACAAAATTCTACCGCGGGCCGGATTCGGCCCGCGGGCCGCCATTTGCCCAGGCCTGGTATAGACTGTAGGTTATAATTAATTTTTTTTTTTTTTTTATTATTAAGTGCTCAGCAACACAGGCTATATGCACCAGTATAATTAATATTGGATTAATGGATAGTTTAATGATTACACGGTTGATTTGTCCTGCTGTTGAACTCTCGATCGGTTGAACTGTCGTTCGGTTGAACTGTCGTTCGGTTGAATTATCGTTCGGTTGAACTGTCGTTCGGTTGAATTATTGTTCGGTTGAACTATCGTACGGTGAACTCTCGATCGGTTGAACTGTCGATCGGTTGAACTGTCTGCGGTTGAAATGTCCGCGGTTGAATTGTTACAGAACCTCTGAATTCGTCTTGACGATTGCACATTGCAGATTCCGAAAAGTGTTTATATAATTTCAAGTATTTCGAAATTCTATTTAAGACTGATCAGATGTACAAATTATGTTGGCAACGCTTTGAAGTCATGCTCAAACAAATTGTCGTTGAACCAAGTTAGAGACAGTTCAGTGTCGCCAACCTAACACCATACCGTTACAAGCATCATTTGTTTTTGTGGATCCTTTTCTCTAACAGCTGACACATTTCTGGCATATCCTGTGTCTTTACGCTGATCTATAGAGCTGCGAGACTTCAGAAAAAAAATTTACGGTGCAATATATACAAGCGACACAAAACAAAAGACCAGTTCTATTTTCAAAATATTAACGAAACTATATGACTTACAAAACATTGTTTTTTGCAATTTTTTTTTTTTGTAAAAATGAATTAAATAATATAAAATGAAAACATATCGTTATAATAAAAAAAAACGTTATAGCAGATATATCTTCTGCGCATGTGCCGATTTTCCCCAAAAACAACAGGGTTCTTCCTATTTACATGTTAAACATCCTATCAAAATTTGGTTTTGATGTCGTTCAGCCGTTTGACCTGGATCAAGCTCTAAGACTAGCATAAGAAAGTACGTTCAACTACTTAACAGGTTTTAAGGTAACAAAATGGCGGACTGACCTGTTAGTTAGACTATGAGCTCAGTACAAGTCAAACGGCTGAACGGATCGAAACAAAATTTTGGTAGGATGTTTAACTTGTAAATAAGATCTCTATTGTTTTTTGGGGTGAATCGGCGCGTGTGCAGGAGAGATATGTGCTACAACGTTGGTTTTTACTAATATAACGCTATACTTTACATTCTGGCTTCTTATTTTATTCATTTTTGCAAGAAAGTAAATATTTTGTAAGTTTCGTAAATATTTTGTTTTGAAGTTATTGCTCTATCAAAAGAAACGAGTCAGTTTATATATCAAACCATAAGTAACTATGGAAACGAAAAGCAAACACCACGCTAAGAATATTTGTTACTAGCCGTTACCCGTGTTGTCGCACGCGTAAACATAAACTGTATTGTTGTATCTGTGACATTTGCACTCCGGAACTCTGAACAGACCTGTATATTGTTATAATGCTAGGCATGCTGCGTTTTAAGATTAAGCCGTTGCATACGTATGCAAGCAGTTATCTTTCTCCACCGTTCAAACCAGCTGACAGATTGTAGCTCCACACGTATGCAAGTGCAGCATGCAATATGGGTGACGCGTCGATATATATAAACTGGATCAGAAATCAATGCCCATATAATATTAACAGTGTTGGATCACTTTCACACAGTTTGTGCTGAGACCCAGCGGTAAGAGGCAAGGTAGGCAAAAGACATATTGTGGATGTGACCTTCTTTAGCTCTGTCTCACTCAAATCCTCCGCACGTTTCAATTTTTGGCTGGTGCCACACTACGAGGCTAAAAGATGCTATTGCAAGGGTGCCGCTGACAATTGATTACTCTGATTTTTGGAAGTATTTTGAAGATTTTAAAAACTTTTCCGAAAAAGGAAGAGTCACTTTAGGTTTGCGATGGAACAGTTTTATGAAACAAGTACGAATAAGGTCGCAGTGTGACATTGAAAACGTAAGTTTTTTTGGCACAATTAATGCCAACTTTTTTCTAGTAAATCGTATATAAATTACAAAAGTAGTTCATAAGAGACCTAGATTTGTTCTTTATCTTCCTTATAGAGAAAGAATTTTTGCAGTATGTTGACGAATAAGTCTACAATCAGTTGACAACCGAAGCTCTATTTTTGGCTTAAATTCAGAGCGTTCCGACAGCCTCGAGAAGTTAAATAGTTAAAATAATAGAAAACAGGATCACGGATAATTGGAATAATAAAATTAAATCAATTTAAACACTCATTAAAAATTTTGAAAAGACCAAATTACTTAAAACATGAATTTCATGTTTTAAGTAATTTGGTCTTTTCAAAATTGTTTGTAAATGTGTAAGCAATTAATGAGTGTTTAAATTGATTTAATTTTATTATTCCAATTATTCGTGATCCTGTTTTCTATTATTTTGTTACATTTTGTAGTAAGTAAAGAATGATGTCTTAGCTTAAAGTTGGAAACAAAATCAGTTAGATCCTATGCTTTTTTTTTTCATAACCCGCCAGATCCAAAACTGAATATCAAAATCAGCTACATCCAATTTTTTGGCACAAAATATGCATATTTTACTTCTAAAATGAATGAATTTAAAATCAATACGGTGTTTGCTGTACTTATCAAATATTGCTTTAAAAAACTATAATATTCACGTAATATTAATAATATAAAAAAATCACATACTGTAAAAATTACATTTTTGGATCTAACTGAATTTGAAATTAGACGCCACAGTTAATAAATTTCTGGCACACCCCTGTATGGTCCAACTCGTCTAGGTAGATGTAGAGGCTGTACTCTAATTGCATTAAACAGAGTAAGAGAGAAGTGTAAATATAGAAAGAGACAATTAGACCTGACAGGAGTGAATCTTAGTTGAGATAAGTCACGGACTGAATCAGGAAATGAGAAAGAACACTAGAAATGGAACATTATACAAGGTACCTTGCTGCTACCCGGGGTGCGGTGTAGGACATGGGCAGGGGGTTAACTTTTAAAACCGGCGGAGCTATAAATTGGTGCATACAGATGGCAGTGGTGTCGCGTGAGCCAACCCGAGCCGGCGGCATCTGCGGGAGATAAAGCTCCTCTGCTGTGATGCTGCACACACATACACAAAATATAGGTGACACGCTCGAAAAATTAATGAATAATCGTCTCACTAAGCCGTGAAATTTCGCTAATGGTTGTAGTCTACTGAGTAGCCGAGATTGTTGAGTAGTTGTTGTTTATACTATATATCTAATATTCCTATAACGCTATTGGAAGTGTCACGGAGTAAGTGAGACAGCAAATGACTATTCCTATTTCTTTTTAGACTACTCGACCCGTTTTGTGTAAGCGTCACGAGTTTGATGGGGCAATTAACAAGTGTGGGGGGGCAAACCCCTTCCCACGAAGCTAAAAGTCTAATTCAAGGACATGCGCGTATAGGACTCGAAGTAGTTACGAGAGAGATAGACGCATATACACCGTAATGGTTTCGTCCTTCTCCAGACCCCTACTAGCAATACAGGAGTATTAGATATATGTTTTATACGAAGTTATAATCGACTCATCGTATTCGATTCTGGATGTATCAAAAATTTGGAAAGATTGTATTTTGTCAACGAGTGCAAGTATGATGCAAATAGGTTAAACATACTATAGCATAGGATCTTTGCGACTTAAAAAACAAGGATCAACAATATGAAAAAATACGAAATTGATCTATTACAGAGATGTTTCAGCATGTTGAAAGATTATGTATGTAAATAAAAATTAGAGTTTAAAAAAACAACACGCTTTTATGAACTAAAAAATGCAAAATAATTTCACAACTAAATTAGCTTTACTGTAAAAAGTGTGGGGTGCTATCTACTTAAATTTTCATAATAGCTTTACGTTTACAATTAGCTAATAATGAGAAATGTATTACCGATATTAAGCACTCCACGCTTTTTACAGTAAAGCTAATTTTGTTGTCAATGTTTTTTTGCATTTTTTAGTTCCAAAAGCATGTTGTTTTAGAAACTCTAGTTCTAATTACAAGACTAAAAAACGATATTGCATTTGACTATGGGGTAGCCAACGCAACGTACAGCTGTAAATTTTCAAGTTTTTTATCTTGAAGGTCCTGGTCAGGATAATGGGACAAACTTAGGCATAAAATTATTGTATTGTCATCGGTCCTTGATAAGTGTGCAAAGTTTCAGTTTAATCTGACGTTTTGAAGTAGGAGAATTTCACGTTCAAAGATTCCTTTACAAACAAACATACAAGTGAAACTAATAAAAAGCGTGTTAATAATGGAAACACAGATATTCGCGCAAGCCGTTCATACGTTGCAAACTGTGTGGAAATTTAACAGTTTTGATTAATCGTTTCGCGATTGGTTGGTTTTTAAGTGAGCAACTCGCACGGCAACATGTAATATGTATTATGTGCAATACGATTCCGGGCAATGTGTTCACATCGGACCTCGATCCCTCCCCTCCGCGTATTGTTTTATGTACATACAGGTTTGCGCGGTGTACATGTTGAGTATCGGGGATGTACAGATACTCCGAGAGGCGGTACTGTAAGCAATTAGTTGTACAACTATCTTATCAGCAAAAACAGAAATTTGTATAGATTGATAGTCGATAAGTGAGAAACTCGCAACACTAAAACCGATATCAGATTATACACGCTTGAAAATTGAAGTCAGCAGCAAACAAAATATTAAATAAAATATTAGTAATAAAACCTTTTTGAGACCAGGTTTTATTGAATTGTACTAAAAAAGAAAAAAAGCTCGTAAGCTCATATAAGAAGTTTAACCTCTCTATAGTTTTTAATATATAATCCCAAGTTTATTTTTTTATGTGAAAAAAATTAATAATATTTACACATACTATAAACTTCTGTCCTTGTCGGTTTCATGTAATTTAGGAGACAAACAAACTTCCCCTTTATGTGGCAGTTCTACTTCCCCTCGATTTCTTTTCAAATAGGTACGTCGTTAAAGAAGTTAAACTTAAAAAAAACATACAACCCACGCTTTCATAATTATTAACCTAAATTATTAGGTTCATAATTATAAAAGCGTGGGCTGTAAGTTCTATGATAGTAACGACCCACGCTTTTATAATTATGAACTAAAATTATTAAGAGTTATTTTTTTCCTTTTTAGTACAATTTTACGAGTTAGGAGTTTCGTTTAGATTTTCCTGTAAACTGTGAGTTTTTTTTTCTTATTTTTTTTAAATGTTCGGCACAGTTACTTCGGAGATAAGGGGTAGAGGTAATGCTCGATTTTCGTATATTTACTTTAATGTGTTTTAAATATAAAAAAAATATAAAATATATATATAAATATAAAAAAATATATATTTGTATTTCTTATAACGAACCTTGTCATAATATGAGGCACTTAAAATTTTTTTAAAATAATTTTCCAATTTACCCCCAAAAATAACGCCCAAAATCGTAGGTTCGAATTCTGCCTCTGCTCATGGATATTTTGTGATTTCGTTTAGTTTTATGTGATTACGATATATATAATTGATGTAAATAAGACGCTAATGAGCTGTCGAGCGTCTATAATCTGCAATAAAAAAAGACTGGAATCAATGATTGCACTAATTTGTGCGGGTTATTTTCAAATGCACTATAATATCGACATTTCTGTGCAAGCAATTGCAATTGCCGGAATAGAAGCACCGCCGGACTGCAATTGGCATGAACGCAATGCATAATAAACCGGTAAACGTTTACTGGTCTGTAATTATTGATAGATGTTACCAACGCAGGGTTGCCAGACACCCGAAAGAAAAATACCGGACGGCAAGGTTATTGTGAAAACGGGTACATCTTATGAATTGTATGGACAGTAAGATCCCGCACAACGCGTGAGATGCGTTTTCTAATAAGTTCATGAGTCATACGAAACAGCGCTAAACGAAGTCATCTTAATACGTTATAGATAATAGGCATAACTGAAACAGAACCGAGAATAAGAAAATTTGTTAGTTTTTTTTTTATTTTGTAACATTTATTGTTAAATACTTATTTATCACATTAATTATAGATTCAATTGTTTTTGTAATGCCAAATTGTATATTATATCATAATTTAACTATCGTTTAAGCATATTGAGAGCTTGATAAAGTTTTAATTAAAGAAAAGACGAAACGTTGCAATCAATGAGTGTTTAAATTGATTTATTTTCATTATTCCAATTACCCGTGATACTGTTTTCTATTAATTATAGATTTATTTATTGCTAATATTGATTTTTGTTCAAAAAACATTTATGAAATTGAAATGAATGTTCGAGTAAGAAGTTATGTTTGCGGTGAGGAAGGCTACTCATTTGACATATTTTGTTTTTTGTGAAGAAGTCACCTAATGTCGTTCGCCTTTTTCTGTTTCGTTCAGCAAGCTGTTGTCAAAAGTAAGATACTGCATCAATGACACTTCATCTAACCTTTGACCTATCAACATTTAAATCATTTTGTATAAACTGATCCATAATTTATGTTACAGTGGCTAAACTTTTTTTAGAAACCGTGTAATACTGAAACAGCGTTAAGTGGGGTCTGATTGCACGCCGTTTTGTGTTTAAAGCTGCGACCAGACATGCGGGATTCGCCAAGCGCCGATTAATCGCCTAGTGCCGAGTGCTTGGCTTCGTATTCGGCAAGTAGTGAGCGTCGTTTTCTTCGGGAACAACGATGAAGTGGAGAGGCGGGCACTATTACTCGTCGCTCCGAGATGTACGAGCACCCATCCCAATACTCGCTATTCGGCGAATAATCGGCTCGGCATTCGGCGAATCCCGCATGTCTGGTCGCAGCTTAAGAGTAATCTCTATGTTACGAGTATCATACTTATTTGACTTTTTACGTCAAAACTCGGAGTTCTTATTAAATATTAAAAGTTCATAGACATAAACACCATAATAGGTTAAGAGCTCATTATTTTTGACAATTGAATGACCGGACTCTCCGGGTGAAAACCGAACACACGGCAACCCTGTATCAACGGTACCAACATAACGCGCATGCTAAACTAAAACAAACAGTCGATCAAAGCGTTTCAACACCGTTTACAATTTACATACCGATCTTGTCTGTATGTCTGTCTGTTTCGCATATTCTACGTAGATTATAAGCTGATAAGTAAGCTATCAATTTTAAGAGTACTGACCTCTTAGATTGTAAAATATGCTCTCGGGAAATTGCGAACCGTGGTCAGAAAATACATTTTATTACTAATAATATTGACTCTACCAACAGTAATAGATATATTAACAAAATAAAATTACTTGCAATACTGTTCAATTGGTTTTTATTTATATAAAAGACGTTTCAACCAACATTTTTGGTCCTTTTCAATTTTCAAATATAAATGTAAATAAAAACCAATTGAACAATATTGGAAGTAATTTTATTTTGTTAACATTTTATTACTGTTTTTATTAGCTGGTAGCGACCCGGTCCGGCTTCGCACGGGTAGCACTAATTATCTATAGCCATAAAAAATGAGAATCATTATCAAAAAATTCTCAACGTGTATTGAACTTGCGTGAATTCAATCGCTTTTAATTGTGAATATTCAAAAATCGAAAAAAAATCAAAGTAGCCAAAACACAAAAAAAATTCTGTTAATCCGATCGCTACCAAACTTCACAGGATCACCCACTGGGCGAATCTAAAGATTGTCTGATAATTTCATCAAAATCGGTCCAGAAGTTTTTGAGTCCATAGGGAACATACATAATTACATCTTTAAAGTTCAATTCCAAAATATGTAATAATAGAAATTAGTTTCACGGGTAATTGGAATAAAAAATCAATTTAAACACTTATTAATTGCAACGTTTTGTCTTTATTAAATCAAGACTTTTTCAAGCTCTCAGCATGTTTAAATTATAATAAAACTATGATATAAAAGGCCTTTTATATCATAGTTTTATTATAATTTAAACATGCTGAGAGCTTGAAAAAGTCTTGATTTAATAAAGACTAAACGTTGCAATCAATAAGTGTTTAAATTGATTTTTTATTCCAATTACCCGTGAAACTATTTTCTATTAATACATAATTACATATACACATCGAATTTTATACATAGATAGATAGATAGATGATTAAGCAATTTGATTTGCTGCTTAAAAATATCAAAAAACATTTATTTTTGTCCTAAAAATTGATACAAAAAATGTGATATTCTTCAATAGTTCTTTACAGCACGTCACGAGATTTCAAATTACGTAAAGGCAAATTAACATTTTGAAGTTTTTTCTTGACAAGTTTATGTAAAAAATTCTATTATTACTATTGTTGTCGCTGCAGTGTTTTATCTCAATTGTGTGCGGAGCCGCGGGTAGCGACTAGTATTTTTGTAATTTTTTTGGAGTTGTTTTTATTCGATTCCCTTATACCTACGCAATTGAGCTTGAAGCATTGGTTTAGAAAACTCAATAATAAACGTGTTGCAATTACTCATTTTAACTGCCATTAAGTATTTTTAGTCGTTAATCAATTTCTTGAAATAAAACATCCAAAAACCTTTTTGCAGATAGTTGTGAATTTAAAAAATTGTCCATTTAATCGAACAGATGCGTTGAAAACAGTAAATCAGCACGAAACTGCAGAAAAATTGCGATGATAATTCTCGAAAATAAAGCCATAAATATAAATTATTTTATTACACAAATCATAAGAGCATAAGTTAGAAGTGTTATAATACGATGTGTAAAATTATGAACATCTGACTCCGCGTGGTGTCTTTTAGTTTAGATAATAATACGGATATTAAAAAACGATTTTCGTGAATGTATATTTTATAGATAAATATCTCTGGAACTAATCAGTGAGATTAGGTTAATATTAAAATCGTAAATTAAAAAATCTATAATATTCAAAGAAAAAATAAATGTAAACATTTAGAGTACGATCAAATATATTGTATATTTGACGAGTTTGGGCAATCACAAGTATTTAAAAATTTATTTTTATTGTGCTTTCTTTTTTATACGCTTTTATTTAGCTTGCTATCTTTATCAGTCCGGTCAAATCTTGCGAACAAAAGTTCGACCAGATTTAAATAAACTAGAGCTTTGAAATTTTGCACACGTGTACAAGTTCGGTGACAATGTATAAATCCAATATGGTGGACGCCCCAAAATGGCGGATTGTCTTTTTCTCCACAATCCTCTTGACACGGGTATCAAATGAAAAAGTTTGACGAATGGAATACGATAAGCTATGTGACGTCATTGTACAAATTATAAGTTTATTAACGTACCGAAATAAAAAATCCAAACACTAATTTAGTTTAGTTTTTTGCTGAAGATGGGAGCTTAGCTCTCGAAATGTACATCCACTAAATAAATCTGTTGTGGTAAGAAGTAACTGTTCTTTTATTTTATTGTTCCAACCACAGTGCACTTAATGTTTATACTAATTTAGTTTTAGTATTGAATAATACTTACTCTAAATATTTTTTATCTTCTCGGAAAATTAATTCTCTTACTTTAAACGCTGACAGTAATTCCGCGATTAATATAATTATTTCCTTGACAATTTACCGTTTTGACAAGTTTTATGTCATTCTTTATAAAGACTTTGTAAATTTATATTTCCCATGTTTTAAAAGAAAGCGCTTTGCGTTTTTAATTGTATCATTTATTGTCAATGACATAAATATAAATAATAGCATTTGTTTAAATAATTAAAAAAGGTTCCCAATGGCATTTTAAATAATTATATAATGTAGAATACGTTTCAATCTAGCATCCGCTGTTAAGATTATGCCAAATTATGTTTCTTGGTATACTTTTTATCCTTAAGTTATATATATACCTATAGATTTATTGTATTACTTGATGTACTAGTGTGAAAAAAACGAGCGTCACATGTGCAATAAAAGCACTATACTCTAAATACATATTTTTGCACGTACCTATAAAATACCAGATTTTTATTTCGTAATATCCTGTGTATGCAATTATATTGCATTTCATTTGAGTTGTATACGCCTGCTTTGTGTCGGTTTGCTATCTCTGTTCATCTAAAACGCTTTTGGAAATTATTGTAATTATCAGGTTTTTTACTTTACGTACTCGTGCGAAATGGGTCATTTTACGGCCGCTATACAGGCATGAAAAGGGTGTACAAAAATACTTTTATATTCTCACAGCTAAAGTAATATCCAAACTGGAGAAAATAAAATACAAATCGCGCGTAAAAGATTGTATAATGAAAAACTTTTGCCAAAGTATGAAACCAATTAAAACTTTTCAAACAAAAACAAAACAATTGTATATAGTTTTTCACGAATGAGACGTATCACTCCGGAGTCTTTCTTTTCTCTAGACCACTTATAGAAAGAAAACACGACGGAAAGAGCATTGGAAAAAAGAAATTGGGTTCCCGAAAAGAATTCACAACACCAGTGTACATTGTACACATACTTATACATATGTTGTAACGTTAGACACAACGTAGACAACAGTAAAACAGTGAAACGTCGATTATCTGGTCGTCGGATAATCGGATAAATCGACTAGAGGTCTGTCTGTAATAATGGTAATACGGATAATTTTAAAAACGCTAATATCTAATTTCGTTTGCCTTTTTCTGTCTCGTTCAGCAAGCTGTTGCTGATGTAGTTGGAGACCTGATGACACCCGTTTCATGAAGTGTTTGATTCAGGTAGAATAGATGTATAGGTAAATGAGTATTTGCCTGTCCTACTTGGGTACGCCAGGTACTACGTATACAGGAAAGGTTTAAAAAAATATGTGCCAAAAAAGTGTTTGATTCAAAAACCAACAAGTACTATTCGAAAGTTAAGTTGATTTTAAATAAATGAGGCAGACAGTTTTAGAGAGGTTAATATTAAGCCAAAATACCCCAAAGTTGAATGAAAAAATCAGTGAGTGATTCACGCTAAAATTTTTATAGCAACTTCATTAGATATAATATTTAAAAATATTTGCAAAAAGCCAGACACTTTTTCCAGGGTTTAAGACTATTTTTGAGAGTGTTTTAAATCATGCATAAGTATCCATAAATAAGTTCCCAAAAATAGTCTTAAACCCCGGAAAAAGTGTCAGGCTTTTTGCAAATATTTTTTCTTACCTATATATACTATTGTATAAAATTTCTGCCTGAATCAAACACTTCATGAAACGGGTGTCATTATTGTTCTTTGACTAATAGCAAGATATTGCACCAATGACACTTCGTCTTGACTTTGAACTTCTATCAACATTTGAATCATTTTGTATAAACTGATCCATAATTTACAGCGTTAAGCGAGATCTTACTGTATTTAGATAGCTTACAAGCATGCCTTGGTAAATTTTTACATGCGAAACTATATCATGTAAACAAAAAGCCAGCATCATGATATTTATTACTAGTCGTTACCCACGTCGCCACACGCGTTAACAGAGCTTGTATTTTATCTTAAATGTCAGTATTTTTGAAGTTGGAATGGTTCAACTGGCCGGAATTTTTAAAACGCAACACATATTTTTATTATGTTCGTAAATTAATTTTCTTTTTATTTACAAGTAGCCCAGATAAACATCGTTTGACTATACAACTGAAGGCAAGCATAGCTCGGCTGATACACACACATCACTGTCAGAATGTGAGTGTTTATGTCAATTTGTACAAATGAACTGTCACAGTCTGATTGTTTTGGGGAAGTTCGGTCACGGATAATGCTTTTACGAGTATCCAGGGTAATATAAAGAAAATGAAAAACACTATACGACTGCTATGGTATTGTCTCAAACTATAGGTGATACTGACAACTGTTCTAACTTGAACGGAAATTGTATTTGCCACCCCTACTTTGTACGAGGGGTGAACGCGTAAGGTAGCAGTAGGTACCCCATGCCGCAAAGTCCCTCATTGCCAATACACATATAGAAACTATATATAGGCCGGGAAGACCCATAGCCATCGTCGCGTTCAACTGTCTACCCACACCACCTCTGCCGGCCTTGCCTCGACGGCCAGTCGGGTGACAAATATTCTAGGATAAAGGATATTTTATACATTATATTATCTTGTCGTATTATGGCTCACTGTTAACCGACTGTTAGCTACTGGCAGCGATTTCAAGACGAGTCGCAAATTTTGGCTAGCTGTCGGAACGCTCTGAATTTAAGCCAAAAATAGAGCTTCGGCTGTCAACTGACTGTAGACTTATTCGTCAACATTCTGCAAAAATTCTTTCTCTGTAAGGAAGATAAAGGACAAATCTAGGTCTCTAATGGACTACTTTCGTATTTTATGTACGATTTACTAGAAAAAAGTGGGCATTACTTGTGCCGAAAAACATACGTTTTCAATGTCACACTACGATCTTATTCGTACTTATTTCACAAAACTGTTCCATCACAAACCTAAAGTGACTCTTCCTTTTTCGGAAAAGTTTTTTAAATCTTCAAAATATTTCCAAAAATTAGATCAATTAATTGACAGCGGCACCATTGCAATAGCATCTTTTAGCCTTGTAGTGTGACCATCCAAATATTTGTACAGAAAAAATTATTGGTGAAGCCAAATTTGTCAGTATTTTTAACATAAGTTTATAAAGAAAAAACTTTAGAATGTTAATTTGCCTTCCTGTAACTCGAAATCTTGTAAAAAAAATATCACGTTTTTTTATTCAATTTATAGGGTACAAATATGATCAATAACAAGTTATTTGTTATTTCTAATCATGTTCTATCAAGTTCCGAGTGAAAAATCAGTGTAAATTAAAAATATGTTTTGGAAATTTTTAAGCAGCAAGCCAAAATTTTGTGAAACTTAATGCTTGATCACAGGTAATAAAAACAGTAATAAAATGAATTTGCGATCACATTTTTATTCAATTGTGTTAACTTTATACACTAAAAAATCGCCAAAAAATTTGCATGCGTTCAGGTAGATAATAGGCATTATTGAAGGAAATATATTTACCATTTACATATCAAGTTGTTAGCACTTTTAAAAAAAAAATTGAAAGCTGTGTCATAACGCGAATTAGGAAGTTAACAGCTCATAAGCTAAGGATCTGAGCCAATAATGTATTGAAGACTGCAACGGTCGATAAAGAAAGAAACCTCGAAATACTTAATTTTTGTGATTAAATGCAAGGAACTCGTTTATTGACACAAATTTTGCGAAGGTTTCTTGTTCAAAAAAGTAAGTTTTAAAACTATCGAAAAAATTAAGAATATATTATTTTTGAAAATATCTTAACGTAACATAATAATATATTGTTATAAATAAATAAAAACAGTTAAACCGAGAAAAGATATCAAAACACGAAAAACATACGAAGAATTGTAAGATATATTGGAACATTCAGAAATATAAAAAATAATTTTGTTGGTACTTATTACCGACTTTAAAAAACATAAAAATATTTACCCTTGCCTTTTTTAAAATAGATTTTTACTCAACACGTACTCAATTAGTTACCGTATACGCAAGGAACCTTCCGACGGCAAAATAAGAAGTTAAAATTTTAAAGAAAAGATAAGTTTGATTAATAACGATGTGAAACTGGTACAAAAATATGCTTGATATATTTTTTTTCCATCTAAATCATTTAAAAAAAAATAATTTTGACTACTTTAAATAGGTTTTTTACAATTTTGTTATAGAAAATATTAATAATTATAACCGTCGGGTTCTCAAACCTATCAACGAAAATTTTGACGTATTTTTTGGTTCATTACCTCCTATTTTTTACAAAAAATAGGAGGTATTTTTTACAATACATGTGGATAAACCAATATTATTTATATAGTCGCATGTTTAGTAATTATTTAATTTGACAAATTAATTGTGTATAAATTAGCTTGTGAGAATCTCAAATATATTTTTTTTTTATAATTTTAAGATAGAGTTTTGAAGTTATTTAAGAAAATAGGCGAAAACTGGCTAACCCTCCCCCCTTATAACCGAAATCAGTGGTCCTAAAATTTTGAAAAAATAAGGAATGTCGGGTCTCACCCATAGTTTACAGGAAAGCCTAAACGAAAATCTTAAGTCTTAAAGTATTCACGGAAAACGGAATAATACGGAACTCTTTTCGCTAGTTTGACTCGCACTTGACTGGTTTTTATTATTTCGGCCGTTTATGAGTTTATTGGACCACTGTGCGCATTTAAAACACATAAGTACCGTTTCATTTCAAATTTCGGAGTGAGGCAATTACTATAATCTAGCGGCCCAGTTTGGCTTCGCCCGAATTAAGACATATTATAATAATAATAATAATAATAATAATGCGTTTAACCTCCGTTTCTCGACTTTATGTCATAACAGACGCCATTCGCACCATTACTATTTTTCATTTTACCACTTCCCGTTTTTTCTACATTTCTTAAACTTCAACTTATATAATAGCAATGGGCGAATGAAGGAATAAGGTAGGTAATTTTTGAACTAGGAGTTTGATAGGTAATCGGCCATAGCCTCAAATAAGGAACCACCTCGATATTTATCTGGAATTAATTGAGGGAAACCATGGAAAACCTCAATCAAGATGGCCGGTACAGGAATTACCGTTTCTCGGCGAAAGGCAGTAGGAAAAAGTCCCAGCTACATCTGCCCCCGCCGGGAATCGAACCCGGACCTCCCGAATGCGAGTCTAGTGCTGTACCACTACTCTACCCAGCTCGGGACATATTATGCTGCAGTGGTTTTTCTTATAGAATAATAAACAAATTTGCCCGGTGTTGCTTTCTATTTATTATTAATAGCCGCACGCGACTGAGATACAACACGGCAGCGACAACAGTAGTGGAGTCTTCGTCTCCACCGTATTATTACCTTACCTCGCCGCGCTGCGCCCCACTTCTATCATCAATAGTTTCCGCAGCGCATGCGACGAAAGATGTTTTATGGCATTTTTTTACACCTTGGGTTACGTTACTAAAGTTTTAGTAAGGATCCCTAATATTTTCTAGCAATAAATATAGCCTATGTTACTCAGGGTGAATGTAGCTTTCTAATGGTGAAAGAATTTTTTAAATCGGCACAGTAGTTTTTGAGTTTATTCATTACAAACATACAAAAATACAAATCTTTCCTCTTTATAATATTAGTGTAGAGTAACGAACTACGAATGAACTAAATTGCGTGCTCTTTTTAGTGAAGTAAAATGCCCAAGTCTATTAGATAATACTATATGGCTTGTGTGGCCGATGCCTTACACAATATATAACCGTATGCAGCTCCACTCTGAGCGACGATGTGTTTCATTTTAAAATGCTAATCGCCTCGAATGGGCCTATACGTCTTGTGGAATGTACGTTTAATTTATTGCTAGCTTTACTTTTTCCATTTAGTTTTTTTTCTATCTCATGGCGCATGTAGGTGAACACTTAAGGCTTTACAAAAACGCTTTTAAAATTGAGTGAGTGTGTTTTTTCATGTGTGACAATATTACTTTAATTTTAAACGTCAAAAGTCTTAGTGTTGATAAATTCTCAGATTTTTTATCGTCATACTAACATTTAAAATTGTTTATAATCTTCTCAGCTCAATCCAATTTCAATTAGTGACATTCAGTTACCAATCTTCATAAACAGACTCGAATTTATTTTTTGATAGCAGAGAGTAGTTTTTCAACAATTTGAACCGGCGGGAGACCGAAACGTCATTTCAATTAATGCTATTTTTTTAAATTTTTATGAATAATTATGGATATTTTCAAAATAAGCAACAGTTTAATGATAATTGTATTGTTAAAAAGTTAGAATTTTTAAAAATCATTTCAATTTGAACTTACCAAATGTTATTATGGCAACGTCGTAAATAATTTAGAATTGTAATGTTGTACTTTTTTATTACCTGGGAAATTCTAAAGGCTGCCTCACACACCATTCTTTTTAAATTACTTAGCACCACGTTAAGTATTTTTATACTTTTCATAACAGTTTATTAACTTATTTATTTTTCCACGCAAGTTTTGCAAAAAAATCCTAAATTTTACAGTTTCGAAAATATTTTGAAATAAAAAAAAAATAGCCGTTCTTTTCTTCTGAAGATCTGTCAGAAAAATTAGAGATTAAAAAACTAAAACAACACGCTTTTATGAACTAAAAAATGCAAAATAATTTGTAATAAAATTAGCTTTACTGAAAAAAGCGTTGAGTGCTGAATATCGGTAATGAATTTTTCATTTACTAGCTAATTGTAAACGTAGAGCTATTATGAAAATTTAAGTAGATAGCACCCCACGCTTTTCACAGTAAGGCTAATTTTGTTGTCAAATTATTTTGCATTTTTTAGTTCATAAAAGTCTTGTCTTACTATTTTTAACCTCTAATTTTAATTATGAGACTAAAAAAATAATATTGCATTTGACTATGAGGTAGGCAACGCAACGTACGTCACAGTACAGCTTGTTAGCTTGCTTGCTGTTATTTCTCAAGTTTTTTTATCCTGAAGGTCCTGGTCAGGGTAATGGGACAAACTTATTAAATTATTGTATTGTCATCGGTCCTTGATAAGTGTGCAACGTTTCAGTTTAATCTGACGTTTTGAAGTGGGTGAATTTCACGTTGAAAGATTTCGTTACAAATATACAGGTGAAGCTAATAAAAGCGTGTTCAAGAAATAGTTAGATAGCTGGCAAGTTTATTCACCAAATCGAAGCCATTCTTTTAACATTGCATTAAAGGACTCCTCGTATTTATACTTCGTGAATCGGTTCAAAGAGCCGACTTCGACAGAAGATCCGTGAGAGCCGACTCACTTTTTTTTGAGCCGACGGACGCATAACACACAGAAGCACATTTTACAGTTACGTATCAGTTCTTGCTTTGATGCATCTGTCAGCTCAAATGACTTATGCATCACATGTTTGGCTATGCATTCTTGATTCTATACAGGTCGTGATATGATTGACTGAACTAGGTAACTCAGTGGCAGACTGCAGTAACATATTCAGAACTCGGCTCTTTTTGAACCGGTTCAGTGAGCCGACTCACATACGGGATCCAGATGCAACGATGCAGATCACTAAAAAGACCCGTTTTTCCCCCCATCTCTAATCTTGATTGAGTAATGAGACATTCTATATTATGCATGAATATATCATGAAACTCAAATACCAAACTTCATGTAACGTTAACATAGCACTGGTGCAAAAGCAAATGGAATACACTTTATTTTGAACATACGGGATCCAGATGCAAAGATGCAGATCACTAAAAAGACCCGTTTTTCCCATCTGTAATTTGAGGTTATAGAACGACCTTTATAAACAATATATATATATATATAAAATGCGCGCGCGTTATTTATTTTTTTCCGTTGTGACGAGGGTCAGATGGCTGGGTCGTTCGGGCCAGAGACGACCAAGTGAGCAAGTCGACGTGAAGCAGGTAAACTAGCGAGATTACCTGAGAGTTGAGACATGCCAGACACAACTGCCAACCGAACCTTATACACACGTGTGGCTGTTCGACCCATTGAGGTATGAGTCGCAGAAGACACAATCATGGTGGATTTTTGTAACATTAATCACTTCAAAATGGAGACACTACAAACATTCCGAAATATCGCAGAGGTCGAATAAATTAATTGTTAACTGCAAGAGACAGTACTAGTGATCGCACACTTTCAATTTTATTTATAGACTAGCTTGCTGCCCGCGGTTTTGCATTCGTGGAGTCGTGTTTTTAGTATAAAAAAATGCATGATTGCCCAAAAAAAAAACCGATATGTTTTTTCTATAATTCTAATTTTCAAATTCCTGCTTTAAACTTTCCCCCTCCCCCCCTTAAAATGTGTAAAAAAACCCTGAAACACTTCATTACTTATTTATACTCAGTAGCTGTAATTCAAATTTTCGTACAATATAACCCAGACACCCGCAAAATATCAAGTCGACTAGAGAAACATTCATTAACAACAGATGTGAATTTAGTAATTCCCTTAAACCTCGGAGGAGGACTGTGTGGTCCAACGGTTAGCGTGCTGACTTCTTGAACGGACTGTTGTGGGTTCGAATCAGCGTTGCCAGACGTCCCGATTTTGGTGGGACGTCCCGGTTTTTAAATCAAAATTAAATGTCCCGCGCGGGACAGGCTCAGTCTCGCTTTTCGGGGATAACTCGACCGTGCGTAAATAATTATTATCTTATTGTAAGTTGCAATTTGTAACACTCACTCCTCAGACTATTGTTTGAAACGCCATATTTTTCTAATGAATAAAACTTTTTTGATTTTGATTTCTGTTTTTTTTATTTTTTTTTTATTCAGAAGACGAATAAGACTCAATTATTTAATTATAGGGTAAATCTGATTTAAAATATCATATTTTTATTAAAATACATTTTCTATGGCTATTTTTGCTATCTATTGTCACGTAAACGTAATTTGAACTCAAATAAAAAGATAAATATTTAAAAACTTCTGACTATGTCCCGTTTTCGACGAAAGAATCTTGCTTTTTTCACTCAAAAAGTTCCAAAATCCCGACTTGGCAAAAAAAATCTGGCAACGCTGGTTCGAATTCTACCTCGACTCATGAATGTTTTGTGATGATAAGTTTTATGTGATTATATTATTTGATGTAAAGACGCTAAAGACCTACGTTGTCGAGCGTCTATAATCTACAATAAAAAAAATTTTAATCTGGGCACGTTAAAAAAATCCCCCCGGATGCCCTAAAAAAGAACACGGTGTCCAGGGAATAGAAGACGGATGGTAATCCTAAGTTAGTTTTTATAGTAACCCCATTAGAATCGTAGAATTAAGTTAAGCCCTCTACTTGTATTGCTTAGCTAAATAGTTGAAGGGGACGTCGTTCTTAGGGAGCGTGTTCTTAAAGGAGAGCGTACTATATTTTTGAAGTTATATTTCTTTTGGCGCATTGAGAATAAAATTTCAGCAGGCAACGGAAATACGCGCTCACAGCTAACAAAAATTCGATAGTATGAAGTTGGCCGCAAGAGGCCCAAACTGAAATGACACATGCACTTTCTGCCATCTGGAAACTATATAATGTGCTAGACGACCGTGACCTTTGGTTATAACCAATACATCGGAAAAAAGTAAAAACCAAAATTTAATTTTGATAATGTCAAATATTCGACGCTAATTTTTGTAAGTAGTATTCCTAAACTTTTTAAACACTTTATTTCAATGAGTTATTTGCTTGTATAATAAAAATTAGTTTTAATCACGCCAAAAAAGTGTAATTTCAAACGCGCGTACCTACTTTTTTAGGGTTCCGTACCTCAAAAGGAAAAAACGGACTCCTTATAGGATCACTCGTGTGTCTGTCCGTCCCTCTGTCACAGCCAATTTGCTACGAACTAGTCGACCGATTGAGTTGAAATTTGGTACACATATGTAAGTCAGTGACCCAAAGACGGACGTGTAACGTAAATAAATTAATTTTGAACATGAGGGTAATTTTTGGGGGGCAAATTAAGAAATTAAAAAAAGTAAACTGTACCGTATGTCATATCAAATGAAGGGGCTTGTAGTAAGGGTCTCAAATATTTTTTTTTTATAATTTTAAAATAAATAGTTTCAAAGTTATTTAATGAAAATAGATTAACAATTGACCTCCGAAACTACTGAGCCTAAAATTTCGAAAAAAATAGAGAATGTCGGGTCTCATTCATAGTTTAGAGGAAAACCTAAACGAAAATCTTAAGTCTTAAAGTAATCACAGAAAACGGAATAGTACGGAACCCTCTTCTCGCAAGCTCGACTCGCACTTGACCGGTTTTTTTATGACTGGCTGATCTCCTGATATTCTCACTTCCCGGGTATTCATTATTCTGTAACCACGTTTATAAGTTTACAGGTCAAGATCGAAATGATATAAACACTGTACCAATCTATTGTGTATTTATATAAGATTGTTTCTAGAAAACAATAACTGCTTTGAAGTCAACAAATATTTAGTAAATAATGGTCTAAGCGTTGCATCAGATTTGCTATAACACGAGGAAATCGATTGTTGGATATCAAAAAAATTCTAGCACTCGAAGAGTACTGTATTTATACTTTTTTTGCACTACCTCCTATGAAATAGCTGATTGACATGCATGTAAAGTGATCCATTACGTACTCGTGCAGTAAAGTAAAACAAAACTGGTCGCGCACTACCAATTCCGCAGTAAATCACTGTAAGTAAGTTTTTTTTATAATTAATTACTATTATAAGCGACGTTTGTTCAAAAGTGAATTACCAAAAATTTTGAAAATGAAGTGAAAAGCAATTTTACTTCAAAAATTAATAATCGTCAAATTTTAATTGCAAAATCTGAAGATATAAAAAAATATGCTTTGAATGCCACATAACCGACGGCATTACTACACTAACTCGATAATAAAACTTTAAACATGCCATATAATTTTTTTAAAAATTCTAAAAAAATATTCTAGAACATAAAATTATAACAGCTTTTTTTTATTCAAGTTAAAGATATAACTTAGGGGACTGTATTTAAAAAAAATTATACTTCTTTGACATGATCGTGTTAATTGATATTCATAAAGACGTACATTGACAAAATAAAATAGGATGTCTAGGGACATGATGAATATATAGTTGGAAAAACATTTTTAAACACAGGTTGGGTTATGTTTGTTGTCTTATAATTTATATACATTTTAGTTTTACCTTTGTTCCATTTTCAAAAGTAACATTTTTAGTGCCTGCATAAACTCAGTTTTTAACTATCAAAGGGTTTTCTACTATTGAACACATAATTTTTAAAAAAATACTCGTATTGAGGTTATGTAACTGTCAAAAGTTGTTAACAACACTATAGCTTTTAAGAAGTTTCGTCCTATGTCGCTAGTATAACCTACCTTGTTGTTTTATGAAATAACTATTTTGACGTTATCAGAAGCAACTTCCGCAACATATGTGTCCCATTCTGCCTACGCAACTTCCGTAACAGAGAAAATTTTACCCTCAGTGCGCAAAATATTCTACAGTCCAAAATTATAACAACTATTCATTCAAATTAAAATAAAAATATATAAGTTAGGGGTCTGTATTTGAGATGCGTTCTGTTGTATGGGCATTCTATAGCTTGTAACGATTTTCTTCTTACCACAAGGGAACAGATAAAGCACGCTGTTCGTGCAGGGGTAGGAGGAGACGTGGCGTTATTGATCAGCGGCCTCCACCAACTCCCACCCTCTCTCGTCACGTGACGCATAACTCACCCTAACTATAACTCGCATTTCTCTCGTCTACTGTGCTCCACTTCCACATCTATATACCCGGCTACACTGGGTACGCAGTGATGGATTCTTGCAGCATTCATGTTGGCTGATACAACTATACCGGAAATTCAAGATATTTTTAAAAGTTAAATGAATACAGATTGTAAATTAGAGACGCTCGATAACCGAGAGTTAAAGGAATACAGATAGCAAATTTATAATAATAGTAATATATTGCAATAATAAATTAGCAGGAACTTGAAGTATGTTTATTACAAATTAATAATTAATTATTTTAACAACGTTTCGATTTTTTTTTCTATCTTCATCAGACGTTATAATTAAACTACAAAAATATGAGTAGATATTTTACATACGCTTGTAGCTATGTACCAGCTGAATTAATTTAGTATAATAGCTTTTGTCTGCTATAATTGCTAGAAACATTCATTGTTGTAGCACTATATTAGAAAAATGTATTATTCCAACACGTCACCGTCGGGATTTAAACCCTAATCTTTCCACTTTCGTGGCGGAATGAGTTAATCAATTACTCAACGGTGCACACAATTCAAGGATTAAAATGTAGAATTGTGTGCACCATTGAGTAATTGATTAACAGTGCTACAACAATGAATGTTTCTTAACAATTATATAGCAGCCAAAAGCTAATATACAAAAATATGATAAAATTATTAAACAGATCTCAAACATACATATATGATTTTTCTTATTGACAAAATAATTAATTATTAATTTATAATAAACATAATCCAAGTTCCTGCTAATATATTATTGAAATTAAAAATAATGGATGCTAATATCAATATAGGTAATATATTGCGTTTAACGTCCATTTATTGACACGTTGTGTCATAACAAATGCCATTCGCACCATTACTATTCTCCATCTACCACACTTCCTGTTATTTTTCTACATTTTTAAACTTCAACTTAATTAATGGCAATTAATTACAATTACAGACTACTTTACGATTTTATTTATTTGTATTAATTACACTTCTGTAAAATTCATTAAAAAAGTAACTCTCGCAGTATGTAGACTTTGTAATGCGTTGTCTATATATACAAACACATCAATCATTACATCTGTAAAGAGTGCTGTATTGTACAAAGTTTGGAATTGTCGATTTTATTTATATGTATAGATTTTTAAGTTCATAAAGATTTTATAAGCGTTCTTCCAATATTTTCGTGGCAAAAAGTTTTGAAAAAATGTACCTTAAATTACAAATAATCAAGCGCGTTTTGAGAGAAGGGTTTATGTGAAATATGTTATGAAATTATTTATAAAAATATGAAAACGTGTTAAAATAAAAAAAGTAAAGCTTTATGCCTTAAGTAATATCATCAAGAGAATCTAAACAAATTACAGCTAAGGGGAATAAATTTGAAATGAAGGGTGGTGAGGTATTATAGTCTTAAAATACTGTCATGGGGAAGGTATGAGTGTTTTTAAAATTGTAAAGAGGGCGATTGCGTGATTATTATATTTTCATTTCCACTAACTTCAGCGATGATATCAACTGATAGATTCAATTTAAAAACTGATATACAAAAATGTACAGTCTAATAACGCTTCTAAGAATAAAGGACAATGAAAGCATTATTTTACAATAAAAAAGTAAAAAAAAAATCGTAAATATAGTGGTTCCCTATAGCGTTAATTGATCTTAATTAGAATCTAAATAATAATTTAAAGATTTAAAGCAACATGACAATTTAAAGTATGCTGTAAACCTGCTATGTACTTTAGCGTTTAGATTATAATGTTGACCAATGTTAACAGTAGTCTTCAACATTTGTTCCAATGCAAGGGTTTCACGAAGCAATTTTAAGAGTTTCTGACTATACATAATGCATGGTACACGTTTCTGCAAAACATTATTGTCTATAAGTTTTTTCACCTTGACAATGGTTAATAAATAATAATAATAATAATAATAATAATAATAATAATAATAATAATAATGCGTTTAACGTCCGTTTCTCGACTTTATGTCATAACAGACGCCATTCGCACCATTACTAGTTTTCATTTTACCACTTCCCGTTTTTTCTACATTTCTTAAACTTCAACTTATATAATAGCAATGGACGAATGAAGGAATTACAGGAAATTAGGATAAGGTAGGTAATTTTTGAACTAGGAGTTTGATAGGTAATCGGCCATGGCCTCAAATAAGGAACCACCTCGATATTTATCTGGAATTAATTGAGGGAAACCATGGAAAACCTCAATCGAGATGGCCGGTACAGGAATTACCGTTTCTCGGCGAAAGGCAGTAGGAAAAAGTCCCAGCCACATTGCCCCCGCCGGGAATCGAACCCGGACCTCCCGAATGCGAGTCTAGTGCTGTACCACTACTCTACCCAGCTCGGTATGGTTAATAAATATATGTATTTATTTTAAAGGGTTCCAAAGATTTCAAAGGTTAAGGACCACTGTTATAACGTATCTAATAACCAGCTTGACCGGTAGTTGTAACTCTACGAGTGCTATCATTGACCGGAAGTTGTTAACGCGGCAACTGCCACTTTTTAGAACGATGCTCGTTTATTTAGTAAATACGGAAATGCCGGTCGTATCAAATAATAGGCCCGCTGTAGTTCAGTGTAGAAATGGATTGGCGACTTCAATGATACCATCACATCAATAATTTCTAGCTGTATCATTTCTCTCTTGACAACAGCGCAGTACATCAATAAAAATTTAATGAAGCAGACGAATTTCTTTAATTATTCCCTTAATCTTATGATATTGGAGAGCAGCATCATTTAAAAATGATTAAGGGTGAGGAATCTGTGTTGTAGGAAGAGTGGGAAAAGCGATCAGCAGCGGCTTCCATAGGTGATAGTTATTATGTCAATGATGAATCGCCACGACTAGCGATAAACAACTAAATGACCATAATTATAGGACCCGTCCGACCCGAATTTCGGCTGTATGCAGAAATGACGCTAGGATCTTTTCTAAACGAAACTGTGGGTATAGAAACGTAGCAAGGTGGGGAATCTGCGTGGTAAGAAGAGTAGGAAAAGCAATCAGTAGCGGTGTGATTTTGAATTTAATCGTAGGCGATACCTGTACTGCCAATGGTGCGCCTTGACTAACGACGAACTAATAATCATATTCATAGAACCACCCCTTGTTAGAAAACATAGACTCACCCATCTTTAAAGCGATTCTACTCTACTTCGTAGAAAAAAAACTGAGCTAAGATTTTTGTTTTGTGATATTTTCCGAGGACTGATTTTAGCAGACAAAAGTGAAAACCCACGCAATTTCACTTCAGGGATAGTTTTTCGTCCATTCACGATTAGGATAATATTTTTTTAGTCTTTTTACTCTTTAGAGTTTCAGTGTCAAAAAATCAAAACTAATTTTTTTCCTCTATTTGACAATTTTCATCTTCGCCTGGACTACAAGTAAATGATTGTGATACACAAATAAAAGAAAATGAATGCAGAACATTCTTTAAAATTAATTTGACGTTCTTCTATTATTTATTTTTTATGAGACATAAATTATTAATTAACTAGGCACAGTAGTGTTAATAAACATTGTCTAAAAATTACCTATTAAAAATTCAATTACGGAAAAAATTAAGACAAGTTGAAATAATTAAAACAAATATCTAAATTAACTCAGCATTGTGTGCAAATATACCATTTACATTATATATACCGAGTGTTTTAAAAACATTAAGATGATCACCGAGTTCGTGAGACAGACGATCTACTAGAAAGCCGTATTTACTGGAATATAAATGCATTTTAACTTTTCATTTTTACACCGAGAGATGGCGTTACATGCTATTATCATAGTACTAAACCTTATCTTAGTACAAAACCTTATTTAAACAAATGGAAATTTTATTTTACCACTGAGTCGTCGGTGCAGCTATCTATGGCGAATTGCAAAAAATTCACGAGGAGAGAGTTTCGTATCCTGTTTTCCGTGAGAAATTTAAGACTTAGGATTTTCGTTTAGGTTTGCCTGTAAACTATGGTGAAGCCCTATAGTCTCTTTTTTTTGCAAAATTTTAGGCTCAGTAGTTTCTGAGATAATTAAGGGGGGATGCTCGATTTTTGTATATTTTCTTTAAGATCCCTTAAGTTATGCATTTTAAAACTATAAAAAATATATTTGTACTTCTCATAACAAGCCCTTTATTTGACGCGTTACATGATGCTCTTTTTAAATTTTTTTTTAATTTCGTCCCCAAAATCAACCCTTAAAATCGGAATTCGTTTAATTACGCTATACGTTTATGATTGGTTCATCTAACTCTACATATGTACCAAATTTCAACTTCTTTCATCCAGTGGATTCGGAGAACATAATAGCTGTGACAGACAGACAGATAGGAGAGGAAACACTAAGAATCAACAATCTATAAAAAAAATAGACCTACTGATGTAGTATAGTCTGTATACTGTAGCCATTTAATGATATAGTAATGAAAATTAACAGCCATGAAATGAAACAATTATTTAAATTCCCATATATTATGTTAATATCTTTATAGAGTTGTCTTTATGTGAAGTTGTATCATTTCTGTTGAATATCATCGATATCTTGACGCGCGAGGTTGTACATACCACTTAAAAGGCTATAAAATGGACACGTTAAGTGTGCATGGTTTATGAGTATTATTATGCATCGTGTACTAGGCCTGTCAAATATTTCTGATACGGTCCCATTTTTTCCAAAGTTAACCAAATATTAGTTCAACCGCAGATTTAAAACGTGTCGTATTCTGCTGAGCCTGATTGCCTCAGTCAAAATGGTTGCCATTTCACGAGTTTTCGGAGACGCTTACCTCAAAAACTACTGAACCAATTTATATGAAACTTATTTGTAATTAGTTGTAATCGTGAATGTTACATATCTACCAAATTTTAGTGTCTAGATCAAATAATTTGCGGTTCCATAGCGTCGGGTTTTTGGACAAAAAAAAGGTATAAAAAATGCCGTACTCTGCTGAAATCACTCTATAAGGCTTTTTTAAACATTTTAATTTTTTATCTTTGTTTAGTTGTATTTGCAGTCGGGTCACCCACTTATTAGATTAAAATCCAATGTTTGGTTGGATTTTAAATTAAACTCCTGTATTTTCAACTTCTCCTTCATTCTCACTTCATAGACTATTCCCAGAAAATCTATTAATTTGAGGTTAAACGTTGTCAAATATATTTTTCAATTGGTTGAGTAGCGTAGGAGAAGTAGGGGCTTAAACCTTGAAAATACGTTAATAAAATCATTTAAAAATAGATTGTGTTTGAAAATACTCGAGTCCCACTGTAATACAATGTCAATTTCATTAAAACTTACATTTTAGGGAGTAAAGTAGTAGGGATTCTAACCTTGGGTAGGGAACCCCAAAAAAAGAAATATTGAATATCGTTTCTTTAATTATTATAGATGTTTGACAGACGTAGCAGGACTGTTTCTTCAACTGAATGGAATGAAAGGAATAATAGCGAGTAGTAATAATGCCTACAGCCTACCGCTATGACTGTTGTATAAAGGAGAGGCAGTTAAAGTGATTTTTATGACCTGTTAAACGCTAGTCGTAAAGTCGTAATAACCTACTCCCGTGTTACCTCGTTGAAACTTTACCTTATCCATATAGTTTGTACAATATCATAGATTTTCCTATGTAAATACATTTGTAGGCGTATTATGGTATGAATGACAAAGATATATATATGCGGGGTATAGAGGCAAAACAGCATATGTCAACTTTTAGATAGAATGTATTTCTCACAAAAAATCTGACATAAACCTCTTAACCCTTCGTCGGGCGCGGGTGATCTTTCATCGTCAAATCCCCATTTCCTAATTTTTGGTGGCCTACATGCAACGTTGCCAGACGTCCCGATTTTGTCGGGACGCCCCGATTTTTAAATCAAAATCAAATGTCCCGCGCGGGACAGGCTCAGTCCCGCTTTTCGGGGATAATTCGACCGTGCGTAAACAATTATTCTCTTATTGTAAGTTGCATTTTGTAATACTCACTCCTCAGACTATTGTTTGAAATGCCATATTTTTCTAATGAATAAAACTTTTTTGATTTTGATTTCTGTTTTTTTTTTATTTATTCAGAAGACGAATGAACTATTTAACGATAGGGTAAACCTGACTTAAAATATAATATTTTTATTAAAATACATTTTCTATGGCTATTTTTGCTATCTATTGTCACGTAAACGTAATTTGAACTCAAATAAAAAGATAAATATTTAAAGCCTTCTGATTATATACGTTTTTTTACTATGTCCCGCTTTCGACTAAAGAATCCCGCTTTTTTCACTCAAAAAGTTCCAAAATCCCGACTTGGCAAAAAAAAATCTGGCAACGCTGCCTACATGACACTTGTGTTTAGATTGCTCACCGCGCCCCTAGGAAGCAGAGGGGGTAGTTTTGGCCTAATAGATACACCGCGCCCGAACTCTTCACGATATAATCAATTTTTTTATGAAATTAAATAAATTGGTATATTTAAAAATGGGTTATGAACTTTTTTTCGTTAGAAAATGTAGTGCCTGCAGTTTAGAAGCGGGAAAAAGGAGGTTGTCGAACCACTATTGCCGAAATTGTAACGACCGTGTGTGTTTATCACATGCAAACATACTGTGTGAACCCTGTTTTTCACAGGCTCAGTTCCCTAAAATAATCCAACCCGAATCCGAAGATTCCTGTTAAATATTACGTTTACAGGTTCTAAGAACCATATTTCATTTGTTTTTCCCCTTTTTATATTTTTCATAATAATAATTTTATAGTTTAAAAAAAACAATTTCATGAAAAATGATAATTTTTGTTTTTTGTTTTTTTAA
The DNA here is from genome assembly GCA_034508555.1 of Venustoraphidia nigricollis. Classification (NCBI taxonomy): domain Eukaryota; kingdom Metazoa; phylum Arthropoda; class Insecta; order Raphidioptera; family Raphidiidae; genus Venustoraphidia; species Venustoraphidia nigricollis. The sequence continues at coordinate 11,227,265 of JAVRKA010000010.1, read as the reverse complement.
TTATTTAAATAATAAAAACTTTTTTTCCAATATTATTGTGTACAATTACTTTCTAAACATCCTAATAAAGACAGCCATGCTCCACTTTTTCCTTGATATTAATTTAAAAAAATTATATAACTATTTTTTTAAGCTGAGCCTGTCAGTTACGCCGCGCCCGATCTAAGGAGTTCTTGAGAGGCGCCCGACGAAGGGTTAACTTTGTAATCACAAATACGTCAACAAGTTGCCTCTAAAGTCTGAATGCTGGTACTAAATGTCAAAATTTTACAGTAGTAACACGTTTATACAAACATAGAAAGAATATTTTAGTGAGGATCCAGAACTATGCACAAAGGTCAAAGTACACATTCTACTTTTTGTGTCTACAGTGCGCGACTTAAAATACTGCATCGCAATTTCACGATTACTTAGTTACTCGAAATTTTTCGCGAAATATCAGAGAGTGGTCTTATAATTAGTAACTGCTTCTGACAATATCCCATTGACTTAATTGCAAAATCGTACGACAAAAAGTAGGATGCCTGCGTTGGTCCTAAGCAGCGTTGCCAGATTTTTTTGTGCCAAGTCGGTATTTTGGAACTTTTTGAGTGAAAAAAGCGGGATTCTTTCGTCGAAAGCGGGACATAGTAAAAAAACGTATATAATCAGAAGTTTTTAAATATTTATCTTTTTATTTGAGTTCAAATTACGTTTACGTGACAATAGATAGCAAAAATAGCCATAGAAAATGTATTTTAATAAATATATGATATTTTAAATAAGATTTACCCTATCGTTAAATAGTTGAGTCTCATTCGTCTTCTGAATAAAAAAAAAAAAAAAAACAAATCAAAATCAAAAAAGTTTTATTCATTAGAAAAATATGGCGTTTCAAACAATAGTCTGAGGAGTGAGTGTTACAAATTGCAACTTACAGTAAGAGAATAATTATTTCCGCACGGTCGAGGTATCCCCAAAAAGCGGGACTGAGCCTGTTCCGCGCGGGACATTTAATTTTGATTTAAAAATCGGGACGTCCCGCCAAAATCGCGACGTCTGGCAACGCTGGTCCTAAGATACTACGGAAGTGTCACTTAAAATTTCTTCCCAAAATGTTTGCTCTTTTGAATGACTCCAGGAATTCTAATAAACGGTGAAGTATATACATAGTAACTTACACTGTATAAAAAATGAAGAAGAACACCTTCAGTATAAGTTGTGAATTTTATGTTTATTTTATTGCTTTTTAAATCGTAAAAATAGTCGTAAATCTTTTTGGTTAAACTTGGATATATATCTCCATAGCTATGCGGAAACCAAGTGATAATAGAAATGTGTTATATCTTGTCTTATTGTCTGTCCAAACGAAACTGTTGCGCTAATTTTTATTACCACTGATTCAAGGTTATTAGACACAGAGGTGACCTCGTTTCATTCGATATTAGTGGGGGATAACGTCATTCAGTAGACTTGATATTGCGTGATTGATAAAAATACTGAACGGTTTTCCAACTGTCTATATTTATTAACGAGGTGACCTTGATTTCCATTCATTATCTTTGAACTACAACTATAGACGAAATCTTTTTAAGCTCACGCATTTTTCAATCTTTTTTTTATTATTCCAACTTGACACGTGGGGGTAGGTACCAATTTAGGTCAAAATTCAATTTCAATAGACTTAGTGATTTCTGACTGATTAAAATCAAGTCTACCATAACGAAGCATCATCTATGAACCACTTTATCAACGACTTAAGTGGATAAAATAGCATTCGACAGTAAACTGTTTTATTGACAATAGTTGTCATTCATTGTTATTATTATTGTAATCACGTGAGTATGTTGTCGATTCGAAACAAACATTTTTTATGCTTAATTTTTTTTTGCTTAATTTTAATTTTAATCTAACGTACGCCTCGACGAAATTATTAATATGAATGTAGAAAAAATACATATGGCGTACTGGGAGGTCAAAAATAGTCGCCTCATCTCTCAAATTTATTCGAAGAACCCGAGAGTACCCCCCTGCAGTAAAAATAACAATATAAAAAACAGCATAAGATCAAAATCTTGGCAAAAAACACGAAATAAATCGCGAGTTTTGCTACCTGTAAGTCGTTGATTTGTATAAAATATATTACAAAAGATACGAGAATTAGGTGTTTTTAATTTTTATTATCGTAAACAATCGTAAAGTTTAATGTAAACGAAAGTATAGCATATGTAAAATGTTTTTTTATGTGTTGTTTTTGTGTTGACTGATTTTATTTATTTTTAAGTACAGTATAATACACATGCAATGAGAGGTAGTACATAAAATAGTTTTACAACATTTTTATTGTTTTTATATTATAGTCATAAAATTTATATTAGGTAAAGTTACGAACACACCGTGAATACTCGCCATAATATGGGTGCCTTGTTGATATTGTGGCGCAGTTAAATTTATTTATCATTTTACAGATCTATTAATTAAATTATTCAAATCAACACACTGTATATGTTGACAAAATGCATGGCATTTAGAAGATAACCATTACGTAACCGTTCAGTAAGCTAGCAGGCCACCCAGTAGTTTAATTTTCGTTATGGAACGCGTAATAAAGTGACTGGTCCCTCAGACCGTAAAATATGCTCTTGGGAAATTTCGAACTGTGATCGCAAAATTCATTTTATTGCCGTTTTTATTAACGGTGTCAAAAATCTGGTTTGCTTAAAGGAAAAAAGGAACCCTTCAACACTCTTTTTCTCAGGATTGCTTGAAGGTATCAAGTTCAAATTAATATCAAATACTCAGGTCCTTTGGAGCTGTGAAAAAATCAAACTTCTAAGTCAACGCAATCAAAAGATATGGCCGTTTATGCCGCATATTTTGACATTTGCAAGGAAATCAAAACCTATCGGGTACTTCCCGTTGAACTAGAATCATGAAATTTGACAAGAAGCAATGTTTTATATTTTTATTTTGTCAGGTTTATAGTATTCACTAATAATTGCTGTTAGTAGAGTAGAACCTATTGTTGAGCTCGTTTAAAATATAGGGCACTTTTATAATATGTTATATGAAATGTCAAACGAGTCTTTTGTTTGATATGGCATTTTACAATCATAAAAAGTGGTAAACCGCGATATTTAAATATTACAGAGACGCTAAAATGCATCGCCGATTAAACTAAAAGGGTAACATTTGACCTTTAATATTTATATTACTTTAAAAAATAAAAGTACTAACACCTTTTTTTTTTGAATTACTACATATTATAAATTAAAGTCCCCCGCCGCGCTGAATTAGTGTAATCTCAGAAACTACTGTACGGATTTTTCATACGGTTTTCACCAGAGGGATTATCTAGGCAGATTATAAGCTATATTTTATGAACATTTTGCGAAAATGAGCTACGGGTATGATGATATTTATGAATGAAGTCGAAAAATCGTTCCTTCTGAGAGCTTCCGTAGCGTACGCTGCGTAAATAGTTAAAGTTCCACGAAAATAATGTATAGTTCCTTTTAAAAAGTTCTAAAAAAAAGCCCCCGATGGCATATGTCTATCTTTTAAGGCTGATTAACAATAACCATTTTAATTCAAGGGTTTCATTTAACAATTGGATACTAATGGCGCCTTACAGTTGTATTTCCGTTAATTCTAGCTTAATGACCTGTCGATTGTCTATAATCTCAAAATCTCTATTTTAATTTAATGGAATTGTAGTTTACAACTCAAAAATATAGAAGTCCGTTAAAAATAAATTTACGTTAATATAAAAGAAGTAAAACTGCAGTTAAAATAACGAATAGAACTGTAAAGAACGGAGATAAAATCAATATTATGATGTGTTAGGTACATAGGGTAGAGCTTCACATAATGCTGCTCGTGAAACAAGTTTACGGGATTGTACTCTAGAGGTCTCCACCACTTGAAGATATCCCTCTAGTGGATTTTAACTACACTTTTTGGTATATTTGTAACGGAATTGCGAATAAAGAGATAAAAATGGTTACGAAAATCAATAAGGCGCTATACACAAGATTTCTTTTACCGTTATTGTTATAATAAAAACATTTTAACGCTGTATTATTGCCGAAAGGATTTTAATAATTTCAGGAGAAAATAAATATTAAGTTCGGTGTGAAACATTGCATACTATGACGAAAATGTGTATTGTAAATTATTTTCGGGAATAAATTTTATAAGCTGCAATATTATTTTAAGGTGCGGAGGGCAGTTTATGGCACTGCTACAATAGATAAATAATATCTTTGTAAAATTGTTCTCCAAAATATAATAGAATTTTGTAAGAAATGAATTTAATTGTAATATGCCTGCAAAATTGACGTTTAAGTTAAACAATGGAAAAGATGTGCGAGTATAATAAAATACGTTCGATAATTTAAATATTGACCCTGAAAACCAGTCCCAAACATAATAGGCTATTAAAATCAGCTGTTCGAACATCTACCGTATGGTTTATAGTCGTTTATGTGTGTATTGTGTCTGTGACTGCAGAAATAAAAAAGACATTTTACTACATTACAACAGGGTAATAAAATGACGACATTGGGCAGTAAATAAAGAAAGGCTAAAGACCCTACTGACCTACTGAAACATCACAACAAACCATAAACATAAAACGTGGTTACGACATTGACGCCATTATAGACAGAGACAGAAGACAAGAATATCTCCTAATCATATGGCAGCTGTAGGTGTTCCAATGTTCCAATCTCACCAGGGGGGCATAGAAAGAATAAAGCAGACTGTAACAGAGATAAAAGAGTACGAGTTACAAAAGTGAAAGAGAAACAGTAGATACAACACTCGAGAGAGGAATGGTGAAGCCATTAATGGCTGCACGTATTGTAGTTCACAATAAATCCGTCGCCGAGGGAGAGCGTTACGAACAATATAACGACATTAGCGCCACTCGACATATAGTAGTCAAACTATAAAATATATCGCGGAGGAATACACTAATTTAATAACACTTAGCAAATATCACAACCTTTCACTTTCCGTTCTCTACAAAATGTACAGGAAAAGCAGTCGTGATGGTAGAGTAGGATTCTTTTATAAAGAGAATAGCAAAAGACAAGGAAAGATTGTAGATTTTAGACGTTCGACCCATAATCTCTCTCTGTCTCGCCACTCTCTTCATAAAACAATCGAGGTCTAATTATGGTTCATATATGGGAAACATATTTGTGGTGGATTTTTACAATTGTGGATTCAAGGTCAGTTCTATTTATTTTGGAGTTACCCGCTAGGTTACTTTCGAATTTCCACCTTTTGATATACCTCTTCCACATTTTTTTTTTTAATTTAAATTGTAATTAAAATTTCAAATCCTTTCCATTTTTAAAATTTAGTAACAAAATTTCCGAAATTTTCAGTCCAGAATTTTATTATACGTCTACTCTAAAACGTGTCTCAAAAATCGTTTCTCTAAAAAATATCCCTGAATATTTATTCCTGCTATGGTCTCAGGAGAATAGAGAAATTCAGCAGGAAATAAACAGAAGCAATAGAACAACCTTAGACCTTAATTAATTAACTTTCCGGAAACTGAATAAAGCTTTATTTTAAGTTTCTTTTATCACTCTACCCATTTCCTTCTCCTCTTTTTCTCCCACTCTCCGGCACTCATAATGGCTCTTAAACCACACCCGATGCGCGTTAATGGGAGTGGTTGAGCTATTGTGGCTATACGTTGTACAGTTAGTTAACAAACTAGTCTATAGATGGCCTTAACGGTTCATAAACAACTACAACACATTATAAAATAGCAGTTTCGTTCTCATTGTAAATTTTAATTTTACGGTTTTGCTTTCAACACACATTTAGGCCATTTGAAAAGAAAACAAATTCTCAAAAAACTAATATTCAAAACAAGTTTTACCCTCTTTCTCACGCTTGTTAGTCGAAAATATTAACAAAAAGTGTGCAGTAGCACATCTAGACGGATCTTTTATCTTTAATTTGAAACCAAAATGGATTTTTTAAGTACAAACATAAGAATTCGAGAGAGTGCAAATAGTGAACCTATTTTTAAATTTTTTTTGTTAAAATTAAAAAAAAAAAGATCTATTTCTTTATTTGGTTTTAAAGTCTCTGCTAAAATGAGGGATTAATCATGGGACTCTTAGCCTATTAAAACAGTAAATTTTTATGCGTCCCTAGAGAGAAAGAGAGAGAGATTAGAGACGCTCGACGACTGAATAAAATATCGATTAAATCCATAAAATTAAATTCCCATAAAAATATAGTGAGAAATTAATTAAAAATGATTAAATTAAATATTATTAGTTTTGTTACAATGGAATATTAATCATTGAGGCACAATTTAAAAAAAAATAAGTTTCTATTGATGTTTCGCTTGTGGCTAACGTTTCGAAAAATTCCTTTTCATCGTCAGGGTCTCAGGCTAGCGGAAAGGTGGTACATTGTACTATTCCTAAATACAAGATCATATTATTTTGGGTTTGAAACAAATTGTAGTAACTCAAAATAAAATGATAATGATTTAGAACTAATACAATTTACCACCTAGCCTGAGATCCTGATGATGAAAAAAATTTTTTTTGAAACGTTGGCACAATTGATACGTCGGGATTGCTTCTTTTTTAAATTGTTCCTCAACCAAAGTTTCCTTCAACAATTAAATGATAGATATAACCTTCTTGTGAAAACACGTTTTATACAATCGTTGATAACATAGAAAATTATTTCTATTACTTCCCCTATTTTGAATTCGTTCAGAGGCTGCTATGCGATACAAACAACCCCTTTAAAACCTCAAAACAAAAACAAAATTAAGATAATTGCATTCTCAGAGAAATAAAGTGTTTGTAATGCATGACGATTTATGCATAGAATTTTAGTGTTTAATCTTCAAGCGGAGAAAAGCCCTCTGTGTAATTATACGCGGTGTGAAAGATGGCACACTTGCTGCCTGTCAGTAGCGGACACGCGAACTAAACTAGCCTTTACACTACGACTAAAAGTTGCCTTGTTAAGGCTGTCGGAACGCTCTGAATTTAAGCCCAAAATAGAGCTTCGGCTGTCAACTGATTGTAGACTTATTCGTCAACATTCTGCAAAAATTCTTTCTCTATAAGGAAGATAAAGAGCAAATCTAGGTCTCCAATGGACTACTTTTGTAATTTATGTACGATTTACTAGAAAAAATTTGGCATTAATTGTGCTAAGAAAACACACGTTTTCAATGTCATACTACGACCTTATTCGTACTTATTTCACAAAACTGTTCCATCACAAACCTAAAGTGACTCTTCCTTTTTCGGAAAAGTTTTTTAAATCTTCGAAATATTTCCCAAACTTAGAGTAATCAATTGACAGCGGCACCCTTGCAATAACATTTTTTAGCCTCGTAGTTGACACCAGCCAAAAATTGAAACGTGCGGATGATTTGAGTGAGACAGAGCTAAAGAAAGTCACACCCACAATATGTCTTTTGCCTACCTCGCCCCTTACCGCTAGGTCTCAGCACAAACAAAATTCAGAGCGTTCCGACAGCCTTAAATTTGATTAGCCAGTGTAAGCGCGGGGATGACGTCTGCAGGCGGACCGTTCAAATGAAGTACAATGATAGATAGACGAACAAACGTTAAAAAATACGAAGTATATTTTTATAACAACATTTAGAGCAATCTGAAGTTCCTCCGAGAACCCACTGTTGACTACTTTATAAAAAAAAACTTAATATTTTAACAGTTTTTGATCTCTATGTGCTACAATGTGCAAGTTTTGTTAAATCTAGGTTTAATCTTTTCGCGGGAAATATTCCTAATCATTTCATACTGTACTAGAACAAGTACAGACTAGACTACACATCTTTGATCACTGTCAACAAAGGTTCAGTTAATTCGATGCCGAACGTTTTTAACAAGTTGCCCGAAGAGCTGAAAAATCTTCCAGACACAAAATTTAAACATTTAAAAGCAATGCTGATAAACAAAACTTTTTACTCGGTTGAGGAATATTTTAATCATAAGTTTTAATTGTATACTTTTATAATTGACGCATTCTACACTGTTTTATACAGTATTAACAGAATAAAGTTTACTAACTATCTATAAAGTTTTTTAATAATCCCTATATAAAAATAATACAAATACAATTTAGTTACCGCCCTGCCAGTATTAAAAATAGGATTACAATCGGTTTAATGGTGTTTGAGTCGGCACAAACCGACAAATAACTATTGAAAATAACTAATCTGGTCTACGCATACTAAAAACTTTACATCTAATGTCGAAATTTCGTTTACAACCTGCGTTTACAAGGTTACCGTTTCATTCATTTTATAAAATAGATTTCGGACATTACGCATGGTGTTGGTTCGTTACTTAAATCAGATTCAATCTAAATTTAAGATAAAATTTTACCTTTCGTAAAAATCCGGGTTTGTTATTTTTGCATGATGATCCAAAAAACAGAACTATGCACGACTGGCACTGAACCAAATCGGTTCTGCCCTAGACAATTGAAATTTTTAGAATTTATACAACAAGACTATACGGAGATCCGCACAGTACGTTCGACCGGTTTGAACTGACCCGGTAATTCATTTATTAGCGTTGTCCTTTATTATACTGATTACATAAATTATTCAAGCATTATAATTTCATTTTAAACTAATGACGCAACATTTGTTTCTATAGAGGTCTCTATACTTTTCTCTACGAATTCTTAAAATTATTTTTTACTTTTCACTTCGGTCTGCTAATAAAGCGTGTTTTTTTAGTTTTTTTAAACTATCATTTTTTTAAGATCTTGATGATCCTGATCAAAAAAATGGGACAAACTTATTCAATTGTTGTATTATCATTCGTCCTTGATAAGTGTGCAAAATTTCAGTTTAATCTGACGTTTTGAAGTGGGTGAATTTCACCTTCAAAGATTCCGTTACAACAGGTGAAGCTAATAAAAGCGTGTTATTAAAGCATTATCGTAAAAATATTTTTCCACATAACTTATTATTCGTACGCCACTGTTCAGAATTTCCAGCAGTCGTAACCGAAGCAAGATCGGATGCATGTTTGGGGGTTGGGGGACGCGCCGGGTGCGAAAGCAGGCTCCAAAACCCTTTTCTTATGATGGCAGAGGCACGCGCGGTAAAGTCCGGACTCCGGGACTATACATAGACTATATTCGGGCCCGTATAACCAATTAGATAAGCGGATATAATTACATTCAAGAGTTCACTATACTATAGCTATGAGCGTCAATGTATCAGACTGTATTTCCTATACAGTCAGACCCCGCTTAACACGGGAGATAGGATAAGTTCCTGCGCTAAACGAGGTCATCTTAATACGTAGATAATAGGCATAAGTCAAACAAAACCGAAAATAAGAAAATATGTTAGTTTCTTCTTTCGTTTAATTTTGTAACATTTACTGTTAAATACTTTTTTATAGATTTGTTTATTGCTAATATCGATTTTTGTTCATAAAACATTTATGGCAATCAAAGTTTGAGTAAGAAGTTATGTTTGTGATGAGAAAGGTTCCTCATTTGACATAGTATTTTGTTTTTTATGAAGAAGTCATTTAATGTCTTTTGCCTTTTTCTGTTTCGTTCAGCAAGCTGTTGTCGATAGCAAGATAATATGACACTTCGTCTTGCCTTTGAACTTGTATCAACATTTGAATCATTTTTTATAAACTGATCCATAATTTGCGTTATAGTGACTAAACTTTTTTTTTAGAAACCACGTAATACTGAAACAGCGTTAAGCAAGGTCTTACTGTATTATGTTTTGTCTATGCTCTATACTCCTTATGTTATTGTTAAAATGGGTTTATTTGAACTTATATCAAACCCATAAACACTTCCAGATGGTCCTTCATTTCAGATAAACAGTTCGTGGTTCAGGAAATCGCTATCGACTGAGTTTTCGTCGAGATTATATTAATGGGAAAATAAAGGCTTTTCTTACTAGGAGAACAAGAGGAAGATATTCCAAATAATAGACGCTGATGACCTGTCCAGAGTCATCTATCTTTCCAAATAATATCAGGCCATTATACTGCATTTAACTAGTCGTAAAAAATCGTTTATTCTCTTATAAATTTAATTCTTCTCTTTTAGCCCTTCAGACGGTTTTGATGGAAAACTGTTTCCGTGATTTTTATGAAAAGAAATCAAGAATTCTTGATTCGACTTCAGAACGGAATTAGAATGCCTCGAAAAGAATTTAATGTGTTACAAATGTGTTTTATTATGAAAAGTGTGTATTGTTTCAATATGTCACTGTAGAATAATTGATATTTTAGCCGCCGCGATAGTGGAAGATTCGGGTTCGTGTTCCAACATTATTTGAATAGTAAATTTTTTTAATATCGCATTATAAGAGTGGGTGTTTCATAATATTATAGGAAACTATTAGCCATTAGTTTTATAGATATAAAATAATTTTCCCTTCGTTTTACAACCTCCTCCCCTACTTTCAGTTGATCGAAAAACGGTGCAATTATTACAATCGTTTATTTACTATTGTCATTTTTAATTGTAAAAAAGTACACATTTTATCCTTTTTTGAAGACCATATTGCAATCATCATCATCAAGACATTACACTTTCATTGCTATTGCGTGCTAATTGACTAAATATATATTTTTAGAAGATCATTAAAAAAGTAAACAAAAATTAGTATCTAATTATTATCCACAGAAAGAGAAACAATTGAGAGTAAACAATAATAAATTTCACACTTAATGGCCATGAAATAAATACTCTGACAAAAATAATTAATTTACAATCTATTAGAAATATGACTTCAAATAAATTGACACCATACGATGTTACAAAAATTACAGTAACAAATAATTTAGAGATGTTAATTTCATAAAAAAAACTTGATAACATTCACATTTATTTTTTGTAAAAAATAATTCCTATACAATTTTGTAAAATTATGTTTTGACGAACCTTCCTACTGTTGTCTTAAAAAAACCCAACAGAAACTCTAAACAAAACAATATTGTGGTCGACAATGCTGAGTATTAATGTTGTCACAAAAACCCCAACACTACTAGTGTAGCTTTTTAAGCTTAAATGTATATTATTATAACATAAACATACTTTTGAACTGTTTTCCTAGCTATTGATTAATTTGTTTAATATATTATCCAAGGGTAACTAGTATCTACAGCTCCTGGACTTAGGAAACATTTAAATTCTGATTTTTTTCCAGATAATTCGTAAACCTGGTGAAAAATAACTACTGTACACAAACAATTACAATATTTTTAATTGTGTGAGTATTTCTTCATTATCAATCCCATGAATCTTTTGATCTGTCTGTTAAGTTAATGAAGTTCTACATTAATTAAGAACTGATTTTAAACTTCCCCTTGCATTAATACTCGAGTGCCTTGATATTAAAAAATAAAAAATTAACTTCTGAATTGTTAACTATCATCACTCCGCCCTCAAGGCAAAATAAGTTGCGCTCCGATGATCAAAAAGATAATTCAAATCATATGTGTAGAATATACATTACTCATCAACATATTCGAGAGGTTCTCAAACTTTCTTTTTTTAGATAACCAACTAGTTTTTCAATTTTATTTATATATTTTGGTTCCATGGCTTACTGGAGACACTGACGCTAATAGAGTTTAGAGTTTGTTATCATTAGAGACCTATGCAAAGGTATAAATATTACATACATGTATAATTAAAATTCGAGTTTAAAAAAACTAAAACAACACGCTCTTGTGACAACAAAATCAGTTTTACTGTAAAAAAAACTGTACCTACCGTGTGACATCAAATGAAAGGACTTTTAGAAAGGATCTCAAATATATTTTTTTATAGTCTTAAAATAAATTGTTATAAAAATATTTAAGAAAATAATTGAAAATTGATCATCCCCCCTTATCTCCTAAACTACAGAACCTAAAATTTTGAAAAAAATAGGGGAAGTCGGATCACACCGATAGTCTACAGGAATACCCAAACGAAAATCCTAAGTCTTAGTTCTGACGGAAAACGGAATCGTACAGAACCCTCTCCTAGCGAGTTCGACTCGCACTTGACCAGTTTTTTATTGGGATTTGTTCAATAAACAAACCATGTATGATGCGCCTTAAATGCAGAGTGCAGTCAGGGATTATGCCATCGAACGCAAAACGTTCCGCCATGCACTAATAAAGTAATAAATCTTTATGTATGTATAAAATGCAATTACAAAACTTGTTCTTATAAGACCAATCTATTTTCAGAAGCCAATCAAAATGAAGAATGCTCCCGATTTGCGTGCACTGATATATAAATTTCTTTGAAGGTACTTACTAATATATCATCGAAACGTCGATAAAATGCATGGTGCAGCGATTGTATATTATACGCTTGGAACGAAAGAGTTTTGGTAAATCAATAGACATTGGCGTACTCAGAACATTCAAAGAACATCTTATAATGGATATGGGTACATGACAAACGTAACGTAGATGGCAGCAGGTACATAACGACCCAAGTTATGATTGGTTTCCACTAAGGAGTATAGTAAAAACCAAATCTACATGTTTCTTCCCAAGCTGCGTAACTTAAGTAAGGTACAATTCAAAGTAAATTTGTGATGTTTTAATATTATAACCAACATTTAAATAAATAGAATTAGTTTTTCTATCTGTAATTTCCGAATACAGTAAAAGTTTTTCCTTTCTGATTCCATATAACCACTGATTTTTCAGTTTCGGAGCCTTTGGAAATACAAAACCTGTATACTTTGAAAATTGGTAAACACCACATCATTGTCAATGTTTTTTTTTAATTTGTAAACTTTTTTTGCACACACTGTTATGAACTATTCACAGACTGAGGTCATTATTTAGCTGGTGCCCCTGGCGGTAAAGTTTGGCAGTGTCCATTTCCATTGGTTTTTATTAATGGTAAATTTCACGAAGAACCTAGAAATGGTCGAACTGAAATGACCACCCTGAATGTATTAAATAGAAAAAGAATTTGAGGCAACATATCTCTTTTTGTAAAATCAGTTAAAAATATCTGACCCGATTTAAAAAAAAAATTATATAAAACCAATTCGTAAACATACTTAACAAAATGGCGTCGAAAATTTTTTAATCGCTTAACACCACGAAACGTTATGGCTGAACAAACATAAAAAATATAAACATACACAATTAAGTTAGCAGGAAAGTGGACAAATTGATGTTAATCAATAAACCAATTATTAATTTAGCGACGTTTCGGTCATATATTTGACTTCATCAGGCATCTATAAAGTACAGCACATGTTAAAATTACGTTCACAACTAAATATACAAATGTTCACAAACACAGCATATTTACCTTAATATATTTGTCCACTTTCCTGCTAACTTAATTGTGTATGTTTAAAAAAAATATGGACGCAACAATTTCCAAAATAAAAAATATATATACATGTTCAATTAATAACTTTTTTTTTAAAGTCGGTTAAACATGAGTATTACTTTATTTTGATCTTATACTACTAACATAAGAAGTTCTTCGACTAATTGTAATACTTAAAAATATTAATATACTTTTTTTTTATACTCGATTCCAAAATTACTCACCTCGACTCGACTGAAAATATTCCTGGCACATCTTCAGGCAAATTACTTTAACAGACGAAATTAATGAAAGTGAAAAGTTTTAAAAGTTGAAGCGTCTTTAAGTTTAAAATCAAATTATATAATTAAATAGTAAGTTCTGGTTTTGTTCGACTTAGGAGATAGTTTTAAAATGGCGTAAATTTCATTATTTGGCTCGCAAATTAACATTTATGAGATGCAGTTAATAATAATACTTATAACATCTTAAAAAAAAATATTATTTTCTTTTAAAAACGTGACTAAAACACAAAGTTATTCTGTATTAAAATATACGAAAATTCATTCAACGTGTTTTTTGATGAGAAAATTGCAATAAATAATGTTGTAGCAATTAAAATACTAATACTTTTTAGTTAATAATTTACAATGACAATCATAGTAGGTACTTATAAAAATTAGTTTTCTTCTTTTTTCTTAAAATCAAAAACAAAAAATGTATTTTTACGACTCTGGTTTCTTCACTCAGTCAATATTTCTACATTTATTTTGTTATCATTACCAAATCCACTTAAAGTATACTAGTGGATTCCGTGTAAGGATGATGTTCCAATAGCTGTGGTTGTAATGTGTACAAAATATTCCCTATTTTTTTCAAAATTTTAGACTCAGTAGTTTGGGAGATAAGAGGGAAGATGCTCGAATTTTATATATTTTCTTTTAAGCTACGCATTTTAAAATTACAAAAAAGAATATGTTTGTGTTTTTCATAACGAGTCCTTTCATTTGTTCACATGTACTTGAAAAAATATATTTGTTTAAATTGTCTAATTTGGTCTCCAAAATTAACCTTTTTAAATCAGAATTCATTTATTTACGCTATACGTCCGTGATTGGATGAACTAATTCTATATATGTACGAAATTTCAACTTTTTCTGTTCAATAATTCGGAGAAAATAAGCTGTGACAGGCAGAGTGATCCTATAAGGGTTCCGTTTTTTCATATGGAACCCTAAAAAATCAAAAACAGAGTCATACGATTAATATTTTTTCTTAATCAAGCAGAATTCATTAAAATTCATCTGACAAAAAATTCATGTATTTTAAATAAGTCTATAGATATCATTATATATTTTTGTTAGTATTTAAATAGGTGAAAAGTTAATTAGTTAGTGTGTTTTTCATCTATTGTATTTTTCAGAGAGCGTTTCCTATGCTGCAATAAATAAACCCGAAGTTAGGTGCAAACAATCAACATACAGTTAACACGCCCCTTCAATCAAGAGCAGCAGGGGAATCCCAGTTGAAAAGGCATAAAATTCGCATGGTGTCGGTTTGACAGAACAGTTCGAACCAAAAACCAACTATTGAGAGATAAAATACAATAGTGACTCTTAATCAATCGATTGTCTGTTGACTTGTTTCTAACAACTGACTACACACTGAGAGCAATAAAGGGACATGTCATAAAACCGGCCAATAAAACTGATCTGAGTTATACGCAAACCTCTTTAACTATGAATCTAAAGCTTGTTTTAAACGATAACAATTTTGTTTTGTAGCTTCGAAAC
This sequence comes from Venustoraphidia nigricollis, assembly GCA_034508555.1. Lineage (NCBI taxonomy): Eukaryota > Metazoa > Arthropoda > Insecta > Raphidioptera > Raphidiidae > Venustoraphidia > Venustoraphidia nigricollis. The sequence continues at coordinate 11,212,143 of JAVRKA010000010.1, read as the reverse complement.
AATGGAGGACTGAGTGAGAGTAAAAGCAATTCATCGTTGAAATAAAACCGGTCATGTGCAAGCCATACTCGCGTGGAGAGGATTACGTACTATTCCGTTTTCCGCGAGAACTTTAAAACTTAAAATTCTCGTTCAGGTTGTTCTCTAAATTATGAATATTCCCTATTTTTTTCAAAATTTCATAATAATAATAATAATAATAATGCGTTTAACGTCCGTTTCTCGACTTTATGTCATAACAGACGCCATTCGCACCATTACTATTTTTTCATCTACCACTTCCCGTTATTTCTACATTTTTTTACAACTTCAACTAATGTAATAGCAATAGGCGAATGAAGGAATTATAGGAAATTAGGATAAGGTAGGTAATTTTTTGAACTAGGAGTTTGATAGGTAATCGGCCATAGCCTCAAATAAGGAACCATCTCTATATTTATCTGGAATTAACTGAGGGAAACCAAGGAAAACCTCAATCAAGATGGCCGGTACAGGAATTACCGTTTCTCGGCGAGAGGCAGTAGAAAAAAGTCCCAGCCACATTTGCCCCCGCCGGGATTCGAACCCGGTACCTCTCGAATGCGAGTCTAGTGCTGTCACCACTACTCTACCCAGCTCGGTAGAGTATTCGCATTCGGGAGGTACCGGGTTCGAATCTTGGAGATGTGGCTGGGACTTTTTCCTATTGCCTCTCGCCGAGATGGTTCCTTATTTGAGGCCATGGCCGATTACCTATCAAACTCCTAGTTCAAAAATTACCTACCTTATCCTAATTTCCTATAATTTCTTCATTCGCCCATTGAAGTTGTAAAAAATGTAGAAAATAACGGGTGTTAGTTATAGATGAAAAAATAGTAATGGTACAAATGGCGTCTGTTATGGCATAAAGTCGAGAAACGGACGTTAAACGCATTATTATTTTTCAAAATTTCAGACCCAATAGTTTTGGAGATAAGGAGTGGGAATGCTCGATTTTCGTATATTTTCCTTAATATCTTTTAAACTATGCATTTTAAAATTATAAAAAAATATGTATTTGTATTTTTTATAACGAACCCTTTCTTTTGATACATCACATGATGCGCTTGAAAAATACATTTTTTTAAATTTTATAATTGGCCATCCAAAATCGGAATTCTTTTATTTACGCTATACGTCCGTGATTGCGTCATTTAATTCTATGTATCAAATTTCCAAATAAAATTATTCACTCTAAAACGAGCTTAAGGAAAAGTTTTGAATGAGACTTTAACGAGCGTCGAATGTAGAAACGTTTGACTATTTTCAAATAATTTTGCAAGAGTCGTAAAGTCAATGTTTTGTTGACGAATGCATAATGCAGCTTCACTGTATTTTATTATTGAACGATAAACTCTCACAATCTTAAATTATCGGACATTGAATCAAAAATGATTATTGAAGATCAGAGCTTATAGATAAGTGTATATTAACAGTGGTGGATGCACTTAAAAAAGTATGATTTTAAGAATCCTTCCTAAAAATTATAAATTTTTATTAAGTAATAAAAAAAAAGTAGATATGTCTAAAATCACACGTAAATAGAAGCTTAACTCTCTCAGTCCCCCGACTCATGAGTATACTCTCTCGTTCACATAAAACAATGCAACCTTTTAAATAAGTGCCCACCTAGGACAATTTATCGGAACCGAGGAAACGCCTTTTCGTTTATTTTTTACCACCATCTGTCAGCGAGTTACATAACTAATTCCTCAATACCCGTACCGCAGTTGTATTCTTTTCTCCTACGACTCATGATTACTTCCGTTCAAGATTAATCCGTACACTGCCGATTGGAATCACCTCTAATACCGTGCCTAAGGAAGTTTCACTTAATAGCGTGTGGAACCGCGGGTAGCTGCTAGTTGTTTAATAATAGCTACTTGTAATATACGAGTACATTAGTCTTGTGCATTCAAAGACATTTAAAAAATACAGTTGTAAATATATGTATCAATACGGACAATAAAAAAATGAATAAATAAGCTAAAAACATGCTGGGAAATGATGTTCAATTCGCAATGTAAGCAATAAGCATAATATTAATAATATATATAAATATGACATTTATAGTACAGGCGATTATTATAAAGCGAAACCCAAGCTTTACAAAATTTATTTAAAGAAAAGAGTTATTTAATCGAAAATGGGTTATGGTTAAAAAATCTATTAATTTAGTTTTGCTATTCTGTATGGTCAAAGTAAGAATTTACAGTGCTGGTAATTTTTAAGAAGTCATGTTTGTAATGAGGAAGGTTTCTCATTTCTCATCTAATGTCGTTTGCCTTTTTCTGTTTCGTTCAGCAAGCTGTTTTTGATAGCAAGATACTGCATCAATGATATTTCGTCTTGCCTTTGAACTTCTTACAACAATTGAATCATTCTGTATAAATTGATCCATAATTTACGTTACAATGGCTATACTTTTTTTTAGAAACCGCGTAATACTAAAACCGCGTTAAGCGGAACAGTTTTAATAATAATAATGCGTTTAACGTCCGTTTCTCGACTTTCTGTCATAACAGACGCCATTCGCACCATTACTATTTTTTCATCTACCACTTCCCGTTATTTTCTACTTTTTTTTCAACTTCAAGTTATGTAATAGCAATGGGCGAATGAAGGAATTATAGGAAATTAGGATAAGGTAGGCAATTTTTGAACTAGGAGTTTGATAGGTAATCGGCCATGGCCTCAAATAAGGAACCATCTCGATATTTATCTGGAATTAACCATGGAAAACCTCAATCAAGATGGCCGGTACAGGAATTACCATTTCTCGGCGAGAGGCAGTAGGAAAAAGTCCCAGCCACATCTGCCCCCGCCGGGATTCGAACTCGGTACCTCCCGAATGCGAGTCTAGTGCTGTCACCACTACTCTACCCAGCTCGGTTAAGCGGAACAGTTTTAAGCGAAATCTTAGTGTACTTGTCTAAAAAAACCTGTTCTGGTCGAACTAAAGTTTATACCGCGCTTTATGAACTTGAAGTATCTTTTTTATAAATCTATCGTGACAAAGTAAATACGAAGAAGCCTTAAGTTTTGGTTTCGTAGCTTTTGATACAATTTTATAAACGTTGTTCAGATATTTATATAAGCTGCAGCTTGCAGGTGGACAGCTGCTAGCGATATTGTAATTACTTGCTGAGACGCGCAGACATTTGTTTTATAAATCGACAGGTACATCGATAAACGATATCTTAAAGTAAAGGTGTATGTAACTAAGTGGCAAAGTTGTGCCACAAATCAATTTCAATCTAAAGCGATGAGTTGCTCTGTTAGCTGAAGAAAACGAACCGTGGTCTCAACTGGACTTCTTACATATTATCACATGATGCACCTTGCATTTATTCTTTATGTCACGTGAAAGAAAAAAAACGTCAATTTATATTGTAATTTTATATAGCTAGCAGTCAAAAAACTTTGTTTGAAAATTAACGTCAAATTTTTTCAAAAATTTTAATATTTAATAATAATAATAATAATAAAAACCCGGGTCGCAGTGCCAAAACCCTGCCGACAATATAGTGTATTTGCTTGTATAGGGCCGAGTGGTTTTATACTTTTATTATGTGAAATTAAGTTTGTTTTTGGGCAAAATAAAAAATTTAACCCCTTAATACACCCCTTAAAATAACATTTTTTTCTTAATTGTAATATTATTATCAATCTAACGTCTACACCGAATTAAATACACCCTTCAATAAATAAGTCACTACCTGCAAACTAGTGTTTTCATAAAATTTGTAAATCCGGTCCTGTCGGGCCGATTTTATTAAAATTGTGGGGACACTTTTTAATCACTACCAAAGGGTTAAATTTCAATTTTGAAACGATTCGGAGAATTTTTTCGGTATTTTGGGGCCCAAAAACAGTTTTCAACCCCTAAAAACTACCCTTAAAATGGCCCGATTAGGCCCATTTTAAATAGGCTTCTTGCGGTGATGGATTTGAACACGTGGCCCAAATTTCGTTGAAATCAATTAACTCTTTCGAAAGTTATCGCGCGTACACATATATATATATATATATATATATATATATATAAATATATATATATATATATATATACATATATATATAAACATTTTTAAAAATGGTGCCAAAGTGTTTAGGAGGTTATGAAACGTCGAGAAATTTTGGTCCGACCCCTAGGTCCCGCCATCCGACCGACGCCAATAGTGTATGTTGCCATATGGCAAATACACTAATAATGCGTTTAACATCCGTTTCTCGACTTTATGTCATAACAGACGCCATTCGCACCATTACTATTTTCCATCTACCACACTTCCCGTTATTTTTTTACATTTTTAAAACTTCAACTTGTGTAATCGCAATGGGCGAATGAAGGAATTATAGGAAATTAGGATAAGGTGGGTAATTTTTGAATTAGGAGTTTGATAGGTAATCGGCCAAGGCCTCAAATAAGGAACCATCTCGATATTTACCTGGAATTAATTGAGGGAAACCATGGAAAACCTCAATCAAGATGGCCGGTACAGGAATTACCGTTTTTCGGCGAGAGGCAGTAGGAAAAAGTCCCAGCCACATCTGCCTCCGCCGGGATTCGAACCCGGACCTCCCGAATGCGAGTCTAGTGCTGTCACCACTAGTCTACCCAGCTCGGTAAAATTTTAATATTTATCAGTAAGGGCTGCAATTTACAAAACGTGTTATATTGGTAATCAAAGCGATCGGCAGATCACCATGTTGGTGAGACAGACTATCCGCACTAAAAAGTCTTATTTACAGGATACAAATACATTTTGGCGTTTCATATTTACAGCGAAAGATGGCGTTACTGTGCTCATTTTTACATATTATCATGATACTAAATAAATGAATATTTTACAAAAACTGACAATTATTATTACAAACAACGCAATCGGTCCAGTAGTTTCGGAGCAAATTGGCTGTGACAGACGGATGGACAGACAGACACGCAAGTGATCCTATAAGGGTTACGTTTTTCCTTTCGAGGTACGGAACCCTAAACAGAATACAGATAACATTACACCAATAAACCAAAAAATGAGTGATATCCTAAAAAAAAAAATTTACGATGTAAACTTGTAACTCGTGAATGAGACAAAAATATCTGATATCAAGTTTCGAGAGTGTAGTAAGAATAAAATTAATAGAATGGGTTCATCTATCGACGACAGAAAATAATAAAGGCTTTGTAAAACAATGATTTTATTTTTCATCGTCAATGACTTCGTTCTATTAATTTTATATTTATATTAAACTTGACGTCAGTTATTTTTGCCGCACTCACGAATTTCAAGTTTACATTGTAAGTGTTTTAAGACGAAGAAACGTTATTTTTCACAAAAAAGGTTCTAATTCAGGTATCAGGAACACATGAATTAGCGGTTTATATTTTAGGTAATTTTAAAGAACAATTTTGAATTAACAAATCAGCAGGTGTTTAGAACACTATAGTTGCTTTGTTTTTTTATTAAATTCGAATAAAGAATTTGGTCTTTTGTAAGCAAAGACAAACATACACGAAATACGTTTTGAAAAAAAAATGAATGTCATTAAACTTTCAGTTTTTGAGTTATTCGTTGGTTCTATTTTTTAATAATAATAAATAATTTATAATTTTAAATTACGGTTAAATAATTGCGAATGCAAACATTTTGATGATATCTGAACCGCGACTGTCACTTTTTAAAAGTAATTTTATGACTCAATAAGATACATACCGAAGTACATAAATTTGAATTTTGGAAGGCGTTTTTTTATCGTGACTAGAAAACATTAAAATATAATTTATATAATGAAATAATTTCGCATAACTGATTACCTATACGTATAACAGATATTGATGTATTACGATTTACAGTAGGACCCCGCTTAACGCGGAAGATACGTTCCGATAAGTTCCTGCGCTATCTTAATACGTAGATAATAGGCACAGAACTGAGAATAAGAAAATTCATAACATTTATTGTAAAATATTTTTTATCACATTTTTGTTCACAAAACATTTATGAAAATCAAATAAAAGTTCCAGTAAGAAGTTATGTTTGTGTTGAGGAAGGTTTCTCACTTAACATATTTTGTTTTTTGTAAAGGAGTCATCTAATGGCGTATGCCTTTTTCTGTTTCGTTCAACAAGCTGTTGTCGATAGCTAGATATTACATCAATGACACTTCGTCTTGCCTTTGAACTTCTATCAACATTTGACTCATTTTATATAAACTAATACATAATTAGTGTATTTGCCATATGGCAACATACACTATTGGCGTCGGTCGGATGGCGGGACCTAGGGGTCGGACCAAAATTTCTCGACGTTTCATAAACTCCTAAACACTTTGGCACCATTTTTAAAAATGTTTATATATATATGTATATATATATATATATATATATATATATTTATATACGTATATATATATATACGTATATATATATATATATATATATATATATATATATATTTCAATTTTTTCGCAGGAAATATTCCAAACCATTCATACAGCACTAGAACAAATACAAAGTACAGACTAGATTACACATCTTTGACCACTGTCAACAAAGGTCCTGTTAATTCAATGCTGAAAGTGTTTAACAAGTTGCCCGAAGAGATGAAAATCCTTCCAGACATAAAATTTAAACAACATTTAAAAGCAATGCTGATTCAGAAAAATTTTTACTCGGTCGAGGAATATTTTAATCATAAGTTTTAATTGTATACTTTTATAATTGACGCATTCTACACTGTTTTATACAGTATAAACAGAATAAAGTTTCTATCTATCTATCTATCTATCTATCTATCTATCTATCTATCTATATATATATATATATATATATATGTGTGTGTGTACGGGCAATAACTTTCGAAAGAGTTAATTGATTTTAACGAAATTTGGCCCACGTCTTGAAATCCATCACCGCTAGAAGCCTATTTAAAATGGGCGTAATCGGGCCATTTTAAGGGTAGTTTTTAGGGGTTGAAAAATGTTTTTGGGCCCCAAAATACCGAAAAAATTCTCCGAATCGTTTCAAAATTGAAATTTAACCCTCTGTTAGTAATTAAAAAGTGTCCCTAAAATTTTAATAAAATCGGCCCGACAGGACCGGACTTACAAATTTTTTGAAAACACTAATTTGCAGATAGTGACTTATTTATTGAAGGGTGTATTTAATTTGGTGTAGACGTTAGATTGATAATAATATTACAATTAAGAAAAAAAAATGTTATTTTAAGGGGTATATTAAGGGGTTAAATTTTTTATTTTGCCCAAGAACAAACTTAATTTCACATAATAAAAGTATAAAACCACACGGTCCTATACAAGCAAATACACTATATTTTCGGCAGGGTTTTGGCACTGCGATCCGGGTTTTTTATGTTATAGTGGCTAAATTTTTTTTTAGATGTCGCGTAATATTGAAACAGCGACGCGGCGCAGCGTTAAACGAGGTCTTACTGTATATCGAAATCAATGATATTTCAATATCAATTAATTATAAAATCTCAAATTATTATTTATAGTTTGTGAATCAATACATAGGGTACTGTTCACGATAATTTAGACATCACTGAATATTGTAAATATCTATAAGGAACTAGTAAATTACGTATTTCTGCGGCCAAATTTATTACTATAATTTATATTTCAGTATACCAGAGTTCTTAAAAAGCGCTGTACTTAAAACCAGAGATTCGCAAAAGTTTATTTGCGATTATCTATTAAAAACAATTTATATTGCAGTTAGTGTGTTGACTCCGAGAGCTGCAGCACAACACAGCTTACTTATATTGAACGGCGTACTTCAATTGAAGCAACTCACATAAAACATAGTTACATGATTAGGTAAAAAAGGAATAGGTATTCAAAAGGTTGTGATTCAAGATTTTTTACCAATATAATAAAAATCTGTAATATTTCAGGCCAAAATCAGAACATCTGAAAAGCATTTTTGTATTAAACCTTCTATAGTTATTACAGAGGGTTTAATATTATAATATCTAATATTACTATAAAAACAATATTATTGCTTTTATAATTATACTTTTAAAATAAATAGTATAAATTATAAAAAATAAAAATATTTTCTTTAAAAAATTTTATTGATAAAAAAAATGTAGGTATATATAAAAACAATTGAAAAAATTAAGCTATTAAGGTATTAAAAAAATATTTTAGTAAAAGAATTTAAAAAAGTAAAAGTAATGTAAACTAAATATTACAAATTAGTATAAATTCTTTAGGATGGTCAAGTCATGAGCAGGTAACATAAGGTAGAGAACACACAAAAATGAATGTTCTTACCTTTATATCACTGGAGCGGCACTATTGGCAGGCTCTCAGCAGTTCCCTAGCCACTAGTTCTGATCACCTTGCTGAGCTGCTACTGCGGCCGCAGCCGCAGCTGCTTTCTGCGCCTGCGCTTGCTTTTCTTGTTCATTTAATTCTTTAATGGCTTGTATTTCTTTTTTCAGTTTCATTCGTCGATTCTGGAACCATATTTTTATTTGTCTCTCCGTTAAACATAACGCATGCGCCATTTCGATTCGTCTTCTTCGAGTTAAGTAATGATTTGTATGGAATTCTTTTTCCAGTTCTAGCGTTTGATATCTCGTATACGTTTGACGCCCCCTTCGTCGAAGACCGTTTGCTCCTGTAACAAAAAAAAAAATAAAATTAGCATAATTGTTCGTCTCTGTTAAATTTTACAATTTGCAGTCACATAAAACTTTAGCAGGCATTCTGACGGTGCGATTATAGTTGATCAACTAAAATTAATCGGAAATGACCGTAAAAACCTACATTTCAACTTTTCTTGATCAATTTTAGTTGATACCACAAAAGTTGGACTGAGTTTAACTTTGTCATTCAACTGTGAGTCAGTTTAACTTCAGACTAGTTGAAACTGCTATTTCAATTAAAATCTGTGAATTCAAGAGATTGAATGATTCAGTGTTCAGTGCTAGTTTTATGTTTTCTCTGCTTGTTACATATTTAATAATACATTTTCATAGTTATTCCCTTATCAAAACGGCAATTATCTCTAGACCTGAAATAAAAACTGCATTTGACGCCATTTTAAAGTTGAAATAATGTCAGTTTTCATTGACACGTATGAACGAACAGTTGTTCAATTCAGTTTCAATTTTGGTTGATTAAATAAAGTTGATCAATTAAAATTGCACGGTGAGAATCGGTCTTTAGAAACCGTCTCGACTCTCGATATTTACACAGAATTATTGAGGTAAACCTTGGAAAACCTTAGCAAGATGGCTGGCAATGGAATTACCGTTTCTCGACAAAAGATAGTAGAAAAAAGGTCTACACACATTTTTCCCTGTCGGGATTCAAAATGAAAAATGTTTTTCAATTTTTATAAAATGGCCATTGCCCAAATTATGTTTATGGATCGGCTACAAATAATAAACAAACAATTACGATAAGCCTGAAGTGAAGTAAGCACATCGAATTTTTTAACTGGGTGTCAAATGCGAATCTTCTTTAACGCCTTAAAAATGTAAAACAAACGAACAGCTTCGGTTATTCTCGGTAAATAATATAAATGACCGAAAACATGGAAACAGTTAATCATACCCATAGGCATAGGAATATAGAGACAGAGCATGTACTAGGGTTTTAAGGGACGCGACTAGGTGAGTGGTGTCCGTTTGCCATTGGCCGGCGCACTGCGCAAGACTAGTAGCATGAAATTTATGTTAGTAGCTTAGTGTAAAAAGAAAATTTTATTTGTATGCAGCACAATGCACCGGCTAATCAAAAATCGACACCATTCTTACTTTGTACCCGTCCCTCAATGGATTCCCCCCGCAGCTGCATACTCCATCCCTATAATTACTACATCCATGAATATACCATATTTACCAAGAACAGTCGACAAAATCGAACTCTTTCAGGCATTTCTTCTACTTAATATCATGACGAAAATAAATATTCCTAACAGTAATTGCACAGATACATTTTCTCGCTTCGTTTTGAGGCAGATTGAACCGTTTTCTTTATATTCGTTTTGTTTACGGGCGATAATTTCCAGTTCATCGATTACCCTACATAATTTTCGTTATGTGTTATTATAAGAACCCAATAAATAACTAAAATTAGAAGTTTGATCAAAACAGTCAAGGCAAAGCCTCAAATAGAACGGCTTAAATAAAAGAGAATCGTGCGTGATGTTCGATTGTTTAAGTTCGTGTTGAAATCTTCACATAAGTATTGTATTTTATGGACGGCATAACAAAACAGATTTAACCACTTGGCCACGAGCATATGTGTGTAAAAAGATATTCTATATTGGAAATGCTTCATAAGAACCATCCAAACCTTGTACCTCCTTCTATTCAGTAGTCGAAAAGTATTATTTATATCCTCATAACATGTTACCCGATGGAAATTTAATTTGCCGTAAATTAAATAATCTTTTATACACGGACAACATATACAAGGTGGTCACTGATTACCTCTATTCTGTAGATTTGTTTATTTGATAGACGCGTTTTTTGAAGAGAAGTTTCTTTAGCCTCGTTACGCGCTTGACTGCTTGTTTAATTCATTCGGACGTCAAAATATTCTAAATACAACTTTTCAATGAATTGCTACTATTTAATAAAGATAGTAACGGGCCTAAAAGTACTCCTGATGTGAAATTAGGAAAACTAGAGCTTTGATGAAGAAAGTAAATTTTTCAAAACGTCAGCAAAAATCACTAATTTAAAATCACTGATCATTCCAAAACATCTAATATTTATTTTGCGGACGATCTGTAGATAGACATTCAAAACAAGTTATTTCATCAAAAAGTTGAAACGCGGCTATTTTAACAAACCAATCGACAGAATTAGAGAATTGTTAAGAATATAAATTGACTTCGATTTGAGGAATTTAAGTGGAAATGTTACATTCTAAAATTATGTAGGTTTTATTTTTGTATAGAACATTTTAACACGACGATGTGTCGACAGTAAATAATATATTTTATAGAGTTGAATACTGTATTTTGAATGAAGTAACCATATAAGTTCCATATTTTACATATTCTAAGTAATATATTGAGATAAAAATGTTTTCTGAAAGTTGTGATTAGATATCTACTGTTGCTTCTATTAATATTAATTTTGAATGTCATTAAGATACTGATGACAGCTCAAAACTAATCGCTTGTAAATTTTGGAATTAATGGTATGAAAGGTTACAAAAATTATTTTTTTTTAAATGTAAAATACCAGATCTATATATTGCCTATTAAACACGAAAGACAGCATACATTTATCAACCATGGAAAAGAACGATGTCACGTACTAGATCAACTCAAACCAGCAAATAACGTTTTGCAGTTTTCAAGTAGTTTTTTGTAACCAATATTTCAAAATTTAATAATAACAGTCGTAAATAGTTGAGACAGAAATGATTTGAGAGAAAGATTGTAGACTATAGACGCTCAACATCTGAGGAGAAGTGATTTGAAAATAAACCAAATGGATTATCAGATATGTTTCGAACAGTGTTGGTCAGTCAGTCTGTTAGCATAGTTGATTTTATATGTTGACTTACAGGTAATTCTGCTTTACTAATTCAGGTTCCTGATTGGACAACAGGTTTTTGATTCCCGCTGAGTTATGGCTGCACCCCGGTGTGACGGAGAGAATAAAACATATTAGAAAGTGACAGAAGACATGGAGGAATTTAAAGACTTGACACTAATAAATCATCTTAAAGTCAAATAATTCAACTTTGTTAAAATATTATTCTGATTAAACATTACAAAAAGGAACCGGTTACAACAACCTACCTACGTAAATATAAAAATAAAAACTGTAAAAAGGAAACGTATTATCTGATGCAAAAGACTTCTTAAATCTTATATGTAAAGAGTTTTTAGTATTTTCAATCTTCAAATGCAATTTTGTTTGTATATTCTATATTTTGTAGTTGGATATTTCTTAAATAAATTAATGTACCAACACTTATTTTTGCAATATATATTTTTCATGTGTTGTTTGTTTCGATTTTTTTCCCATGTAATTAGAATGCAAAGTTAGTTAATCTAACTTTTATACTCAAATTGACTGTTAATGATTTTTCCGACAAAGATGAAGATGAAGAAGAAAATATTAAAT